>JAZFAU010000085.1:1240000-1862109 GCA_037178615.1 Dione vanillae
CGAATAAGAAATTAATAAAATCTTCGGTTTTAAAATATACTTCCCGTTCAAATAAAAAAAAGTGAAAAATGAATAAATATCCTTAAGATTTATCTATACGTATATTTTTTTCTTTTTTATAGCTTCACGTTTTATCCCGCACATGGCGGGTAGGCAGAGGGACCGTGGGAACCTAGTGTTAAGACACTCCGTTGCTGAGTCCCCGATTTCTTCGTCCCCGCTTTCCGCCGTTTTGAAGGCATTGCGTGTTGAGTGGCGGAACTCAACGCCGCGCTTTGCCTAGTTTGCCAGAGCGAAGAAAATGGAAATAGAAAAATCCATCTTCTCCGACTGGGGATCGAACCCAGAAACCGTCGAGTTACAGACACACGTTGTGCCTCTGCCCCACGACGGTCCTCGCCACGAAGGTCCTATACGTATATCGGTACATAAATTGGTAAAATATTTGAAATTATTTGAAATATTCACTCTATAGAAATTTCAAGCAAAATAACAAATTTCCTATATGCAATATGAAGATCATGTCTGTGGGTTTACAGAATGCCGACCATTACCTCTAAGGAAATCTGAAATGCCATCTACCGAACTTGGTCAAAGCTTATCGACTCGAACCGTTTAACCATATACAGTCTTGGTACTAATGAATTACAAGAAGGTTGAGGAATTCCAAGCACAGGTGGTATACTGGTAAGCTGAGAAATTAAATTTGAAAACAAACCTTTTAAATAAAAACATCTGCTTAAAGTTATTGTACATTTTTTAAATTAACAAATATTAAAGTAAACATATATATAACGGTTCTATAACATAATAATTTGATATCGTTACCTTTAATTCCTAATATATATAAACATTTATGTGATAAACAAAAACATATGTCAATATCGTATTATTTTCTAATAATTTATTTGAATGATAGAAAGAAATAAACGTGGATCTTTTAACGTTATGAAATAATTATTTAATTCATAATTAAATTTAAAATAAAGAAACACAGTTTGTTTGCCAGTTATTTTTGTACTTTAATAAAAAGTGTAATTAAAGAAGCAAATAATAAGCCTCCATCGGCTACCGGACACGCAAAGAGCCCCTCGAAGCTCTTTCAAACAACACCAGCAAAAATATCTTTATTCAATCGGCTTGTGGATGTTTTCGAAGTCCTAAAGAATAGCGTTGAGTTTTTTACAAATAAATTTCTGTTTTTGAAAATGTTCTTTAATCGTCGTATCCTTATGATTTAGGTTCTTTCTTAAAAAATATAACCGGAAATATTATTTTTAATTTAATTTCGATAAATAATTTTCATATATTCTGAAAATAATTGTCCTGAAATTAATTTTTAAGTTTAATATTTAGTTCAAGTATATGCTAATTCTTATTTAAGTGCAGCGTTTATTTACGTCATTAAACATAAACCGTCCCGAATTCATGCGGAATGTACATAATCGAGTGGCTCAAAAGTAGGTTCTCTTAGCTTGTGCTTTAAAAAAAAGCATTAAACTTAAACGATATTTAACAAAAAGTAAAAATTTTAATAGCCTAACTTGGAAGCTTCTTACACTAAACTTTAAATATATTCCAAAATGAATAATCTTTCTCTACATTTATGAAAATAACACACTTTACAACAAAGTAAGCAAGTGGTAACTTTTTAAACTTTATTCACCTTATAAAGTCAGAGCAAACTTAGAGAAGGTAAATTATGTTGCTAGTTCATTTTGGAAACTTTGAGAGTTTTGGCGCTGTTATAATTCAAGTTGTAGTTGACACACAGAGGTGTCATCTTAATGCCAGTAATAAAAAATATATTGAAATATAAATTAAATAAAAGTGCGTGATAGGGATATTATTTCCGATTGCTTACTTGATTTAGGACAATTGTAAATGAGATTACAATATGTTTCACAATTAAATCATCAGATCAGCCAATCACACAGTCGCTTTGTACAAGTTACGGACTAGGTGCATTTCAAAGTGCATCACAGTACGTACAAAACAGTGGCAAAGGATTTAGGTTAGATGGTTCCTCCTTTGCACATCCTGACTAACGTAATTGCTTTTAGGCCCCTTGCAATGTTTTTATGGGTTGATCTTCTTAATCTTTTGCTTTAAACAAGGTCCTATATGAAATGAAATGTAACTATTTAATTGATTGAGGGCCGTCGTGGCGCAGAGGCGCAACGTCTGCCTGTAACGCGACTGTTACTGGGTTCGATCCCCAGTCGGAGAAGATGGATTTTTCTATTTCCATTTTCTTCGCTCTGGCATCTAAGGCAAAGCGCGGGGTTGAGTTCCGCCACTTAACACGCAATGCCTCAAAAACGGCGGAAAGTGGGGACGGAGTAAGCAGGGACTAAGTAACGGAGTGTCTTAACACTGGGTTCTTATGGTTCCTGCAGTTCCCTCTGCCTACCCTGCCATGTGCGGGATAAAGCGTGAAGTTAATTGAAGATAAATATAAATATATCTTTCATATACATTCATTTTACATTAAGTGTTGTAGCAACGATATAGTAAAGTGTAAATAATAATATACATCCTAATTTAATTTAGTAACAAACTCACATTGCTTTTTATAACAATTGTATGTATTCATATATTTTGTAAATCATAATGGTGCCGCACCACATACCTATATACGAACATACTTCATATAAACAATGATATAATTCCACAAATATGCGAAAAAATTCCAAACAAGAAAAGGGAAAATAAGAAAGCTGTAAATATTAGATTGCTTTTACTTTGCTGTATTTAAATAAAGATATTTATAGAGGAAATATTTTACAATAAATATTATGGCAATGTTTTCAAGCATAAAAGAAAATAGCAAACGCCCCCGCCTTTTATTTGTTTTGGGAAGTTAAAGCATTTCTTTAAATTTGCCTTTGAAAGATCTTTATATATTGCTCCTTATTCCTTTGTAGCTAGTATTTGTTCTTATTATTGTCTTCCTAATGAGTTGAAGTAGAAAACCATGACATTTATTTGGTATTGAAAATAAATTGCTCGATTTATGTTCACTTTGAAGACATTTTTATTGTTCTTTACAATCTACAAAATATTACACGCGTTGTTGTATGTATATATGTATATATAGATATTTGTATATATATACATATATATAATGTAATTAAATAAAAAATAATCTTTAAGTAGATTATTGTATATACGAGTAACATTATATTTTCTACTAATATTTGAGATAAATATAATATATTAACGTTTATATATTTAATGTAAATTTACGGTAAACAACGTTTTACTGCACCTTATTGGACTGCAGCGTAGATTCAATCTGAGGCATTCCAAGTTGGTTTGTGACCCTCGGTGCTGCAACACTGTTGCTCTATTCCATTCTGTAATGGAAAAAGAAATTCAATATTAAAACTTATACCTACATTTTCTCAAACAGGAACGGAAAATATTTTAATCTTTTTTATATTTCATAAAAGAAACTAGAATTTCTTGAATAAAAAGACAATATGTTTATTTTAAATCTAGCTTTCACTCTCAGCTTTCTTCGCTAGGCTTTGATTTCCCTATGAAATGTTATGTTACAAAGTATCATCTCTCTATCTCTATCTTTCTTTCTTTTAATTACTAGAATTTTTAAATTTCAAAGCGAGAGTATTTTATTTCTTTTTTATTTTTTTTAATTTAAGCTTAATAATAGTTATATTCATAATAGTTTTTCTGTGATCATGATGTAGAATTTTGTACTAAGTTAAAATTTTCAGTAAAAATAGAAGAAAATATCTGAAATACGAAAATAAATATAGTTATATGAGAGAAAATCCTGTACAAATTTAAATTAACATTCGCCCCCAAATATAAGTTTTTCATCTATGGTACGTAACCTACCACGTCGAAATAGTTTAGTTTAGATGTCTCCAAAAAGTCTATTATATACTTTTTACAATACTTTTAGTGTCAATATAATTAAAAAAACACAACAATTTTAATTTTGCTATAAACAAGTATAGTAACCAGGCCGTTAGTTGGATGTAGTCTAAAAACAATATTGGTCGTTCAACTAAAATTGCAATGAAACACATCAGCCAGTCTCGTACGCGATACTCGACCTCTCGCTAAATTGGATTTGGATCAAAATTGGCGTTTGGATCAATAAAATAACGCACCAAATCCTCTCGGTTAAATATTAACAAGCCAGCAACAACGTGGCTTTTTCATGTCTGACTGTCTGATACATTGGTTAGACAATTTGTATTGTTAAATGCAACAGAGCTCGCAATATATTTAATGTAATAGTTGAAATTCTGTGTCCGTCGTGGCGCAGGGGCGCAACGTCTGCCTGTAACGCGACGGTTACTGGGTTCGATCCCCAGTCGGAGAAGATGGATTTTTCTATTTCCATTTTCTTCGCTCTGGTAAACTAGGCAAAGCGCGGCGTTGAGTTCCGCCACTCAACACGCAATGCCTCGAAAACGGCGGAAAGCGGGGACGGAGAAAGCAGGGACTGAGCAACGGAGTGTCTTAACACTAGGTTCCCACGGTCCCTGTAGTTCCCTCTGCCTACCCTGCCATGTGCGGGATAAAGCGTGAAGCTCAAAAAAAAAAATAGAGATTCTAGATTCAACCTCCGGCTATATAGAATGCCTTGTTGTTAAAGGAAAGTGAATAATGCATTGACGTAAACTGTTTGATAATAATATCTTTATGCTATATATTACTGATTTATATTAAAGTGACTGAAACTTCATGTAGGTACGGTAAAATAAAAAATATCTTAATTTGCACACGAATGAGACTAATTCATCGAGACAATTAAATGAACTTTCACAGCTTTAACACCAGGTTTAATGCAACGGCTTAAAACTAGCTTTTAATTACACTTCACAAAATAAACGATTTAACACACATATGATTAAAATTTGGACAAACTATGAATATATGCACTTAGAGCCTCTTTAAATATACATATAAATAAAATTTTTATATACATATTATTATAAAATACCTTTCTATTTTCAGTACTACTAGTTGTATTTAATGTTGTTGCTGACAATTTTAGAAACATATAGCTCTATTGTTTTTTCTTTTACTGAATTATTCTAAAAGTGACGTAGTTAATATTGCAACAAGGGCTCAGAAGTAGTGCGCTATGTTACTGAATTCACAAATTAGACTGACAAAATAAAAATTATAATATTGTCTATATGATCAATGTATATAATAATGTTAATAGCGAAATTCTGTAAAAATATTTCATGTATTTATTCTTTAAGGCTTTATTGAATTGTTGCCATTTTCCTAGTAGAATATAAGATTGCTTTATTGAAACAGACCGGAAGAAGCGTTCAAACAGTCTCTGAACATATAACCATGAATGACTGAGTGATGTTGGTGCGGCACATAGTAACACAACACGTATAGTATAATTTAACGAAGTAATATTGTACTTAAATATATTTTATAGCAATAGAGGGCAGTACAGTACAAGGCAATTCACGTGTCGACATATGTACTTGATACGACATTGATGAAAAAAGAGGCGAAATATTGCATTCTTTGGGTACATGGATTTTATGTTATACACCTACTTTACTACAGCTTTCCGTTTTATGAAGAATTTTGGATATTGCATTTGGTGTTTCGTTCCAATACTAGCTTAGATCGGAAAGGGTTCTTAATATATAACCATATTACATATGAAAGTAATGTGCAAGTAAAATTACAAATGGTTGATATACGTGGATATGGATTAATTTTAAATTACAATCGTATTATTATTGATCAGAGTCGCAGACAACAGTAAATGCTTGTAACAATATTTTTAATATTTTATTATATATTAACACTTCAATTATTAAATGCTAAGAAATAACTAATAAAAGGATGCCACAACTTATAACTATCTATCCCTATCTTATCCCTATCTTAATAATATTTTTTTCTCTTAAAAAATGTTAAAATTTTCATCTTCTACTTTTAGTCTACAATTACACTAAACAAAATGAAACGAAACGTTAACCAAAAATATAAGCTTATCCGATTGCAGTTTAAATACCAACTGAGCCGTTTCGAATTAAAACAAACTATTTCAATTTCGGTTTATCTTTTGTTAATATAGCGGCAGCCATGAAATTTTTAATCTTTATTTTCTCATAAATGCAGGGTATGATATTATTCAGAATCGATTTCATTTTTCTACATAACCAAAAGAATTGAATTGGATTTATTTTTTCCCAACAATTTAATTAAAATAGCACTGCATGACATTGTGATCCAAAGAAATATATAGATAATATAATTTTTTACAAGTAGTCTATGGTAAAAGGATATCGTTGCAATTTTTATTTTACGTAATAAAAGAAATCATTTTAAATTCAATAACAAAGTGTCTTAAATTTTCGTTTAGGATTTTTTATGGAAGCTTTTTTAATTTCTTCAATTTTATTTTTACCTCAATTGTAGGTTTGAATATACTAAAATTTATTTTTATTGTTTCCTATAAAGTATATATTGGTATATACACTTTTTGCGCGAATTAAATAAATATTACGTCCTTACATAATTTGACATTTGGTTTGGTAAGAAGAAAAGTAGAATATTTTTTAATGAAATCAAATTAAATTTATTTATTTAATCAACGTAGGAACCATTGTCGTCTATGCACTTTTGACATCTCGCAGGTTACGCATTTCATTGTTCCCTATTAAAACCATTAGGAAGGGAATCAATAAAATCTTTTAATACGGTTTTGTTCAGATTAGGCCTTTCGGAGTCTACATCTAAATTCCAAATGAAGCTTTTCTAAATTGATTGCCGTATATTGTGTTGTATGTAGTCTAGCTGATGTCGTGAAGTAACGTATTGCGATTGACCAGCTTCAGTTGTTTAGCGGTCTTTTCTATTAAAACTTATAATTGCTGACAATAGACGACTGCACACAATGAAGCAGAAATTTTTCTACTTACCTAACTTACCTCACAGGTAAGTTAGGTAAATAGAAAAATTTCTGCTTCATTGGGATCTCTCAAGCGTCTACATAATTTTCTTCCTACTTCAATAAAGATTATGCTAGCGAATACTCTCCTTCTACTGATTTTTGACTTTGCTGATACAAGTTATCTTGACTTAAGAGAGAAACATTTAAATAACATAACTAAGTTGAGCGTCTCCAAAATTTATGTATTAGATTTCAGACTTTCGTAAAAAACTCAAGTGGTTCTCAATGCGTCTTCGCAGGAATTCTCACATTTTTAATCCTAATTCTCCTTCTTACCTCAAAGAGTATTATTTTAATATATTTTTTTATATTTTCTGGGTGTGCAATAAAGGATTCTATTAAGGATATATAACAATAACATGTCATGAGATTCACAAATCAAATGTTATAATCTAGGGTAAACCCAAGGTCTTTAACAGTTTTACATTAAGGTATTATATAGTTATTAAGAACCACTGGCGGTAAAACAGATAGATCTATTTTCGAAATGAGTGTTCCACTACCAATTAAAATCAGTTGAATTTTTTTTTTTAGTTTAAACGTGGACCAAATGTCTTGCTCCACAAGAATATACTGTCTAGGCTTTTATTGATGTTTTCGATAGCACTAGATAAATCAGATACTTTGGCTTGGTTATAGATTTGAAGATTGATTTGAATGCCAGCAACGACCTGAGACCAGTCAGAATACTCTAGTACTCACGAAACCAGCCAATTGCATCAGGAAGATTGTTAAGTGACGGTAAAGTAGCCAGCATGACATCAAAATCAACAGAGCCGAAAGCATTACTAAAATCAAGGAACACTAAAACTGTGACTTGTTGTGTGTCCATGCCTCTGTGAATGTCATCGATAATTTTAACTAAAGCAGTTGGCGTACTATGACCAGGACGAAAATCAGATTGCAAAGGATTCATTAGGTTATGATGATATAGGAACTGAGTGAGTTGATTTTGAATTAGACGCTCAAGGACTTTGGACAAAAAAGGAAGAACAGAAATAGGGCGGTAATCGGAGTATTTAATAGGCTGAGACTTTTTAGATAAAGGATTTATTGAGTGATTAATTATACCTGTAATCACGGGAAGTATGATATCAAGGATGGGAATAATCATTTTACGACTTATGCCATATGCACCTTCTGCAAATTGCTGCAAATAAGTATTATCTATATGCATACATTTTGTTAATTGAAATTTTCTTATCTACAAAGGTTGCAAAATTAATTTGTAGAGGTAACAATAGGGAACGTAGGGTGAAGGTAGGAGAGGTGAAAAAAGAGAACGTACGATCTACGGTCGTTCTTCTAAGTTTTGTCACTGAGTGGTGAAAATTAACATTAATTAGTTAAGTAGCACTGTAAATCATAATCTTCGCGTTGCATATCAGATGTTGTACTAGTTGGCTTACTTTCTTAAAAGTAAATGTTCATGTTATCTTGTAAATATTTAGATATTTACAAGATATTATGTACAAGCATATGTATAACAAATAAAATATAACATTACGAAAGCCTAGTGAAGGTAATCAAAGAAAAGCACCTCGCGAGTGCGTGGCAAAGTAATTAGAAGCTAATGGCTACATTATTATGCCAACGTCATTTACAAGGTCACGCGAAAGTAACAAGAGTTGTATATTAAAATTATCCTAGCACCTGCAAGCTGCTAGCGGCTGACATTATATGATAATTGAAACATGAACAAAAATTTAATAATGCAGTGTAAAATTTAATATTTATATACTTGTTGAATCGTATTGTAGGTAAGTGATGTGGGAAGTCACTAAAAATATAAAATAATTCGCCATGTTAATTTTTAAAAAATAATAAAAAAAACACTAGATTCTGTAGATTTACGTTACGCTAAAATTTGTAGAAAACTGTATATATGTTGCTTCGTGCTTCAATTCCAGATATCAGTGCCTACTGCTATATGTACGATAAAATATAAAGTTAAAAAAGCCACTCGAACCGGATTAAATTTCTAGGCGAAATATTCTTAGAATACGCTTCAGTAGAACAGCGATAATGAAATGAAAATAGCAGCGACCTAGATGTGAATATATTTTGGCTTTTTTGTGTTATATATACTTTTGTGGTGGACTGGATGTAATCCCGGGTAATGAGACGTAATAAAATGTAAGAGGGCAGGAGTAACGACAAACGTGCGCGCGTGACCTGTTATCTTTAACTTCCAGATTACTAAAGTAAACACAACTTCTTATTAGAGCCACTTTTGAGGAACAAAGATGAATTTTTAGCCAACTTATGGCTCCTCCTATTCCTCATTTGGCGATATGGCTATTGATTGACCCAAAAATACTCTTTGCAGAAAAATATACTTTTACTGTATATACACACATAAAATGCTTGCTATATTGTTTAAGCAACAAAAGTATTTTAACATTTTTTATGACTGATATTTATTAATGTTACATGTTGCATCTTAAAGCTTATAGCAAAATGACATTACAAAAAGCTTTTTAAAAGTAAGCAAAATATATTTCATAAAAAAGTACATAGATTGAAGAAGGTAATTGTATGACTGTTCTTTCAATGGAACATAGATGAAATGCGCGTATTGCAACGAAATAGACGGTAACTTGAATTCACTGAAGTGCTCGCTGCCGTTACACTAATGCCTACTAACGTTCTCATTACTTACTAGTGCGGTTTTCATATTGTATATATACTGAACATGGTTCTGGTACTTAAATACGATATGGATGAATAGATCTCGTGCTTATCTTCAAGCTTAAAATGATCTAAGAATTTATTTTCTATTTTCAATTTTTCGTCCCTATTTCATATAAAAAAACTGTTTAAATTGTTTTATGTCATATTACATTTAATATTTCCAACTGTGGAAAGTAAATCTCTAAGCTGTTGTTGATCTCCAGACACTTGTTTTAAATTTTTTGGTACCAGTGTATATAGTTTCATTAATATAAATATATTCTACACACATTATACACACCTACATATTTATTCTCCCACATGATAAAGTTGACTAGAGAGCCTTTTGTATATAAGTTTTGAATTGTGCGTAATTAAGAATAAACAATATTTGTGGAATTCTGTAGGCATGAATATGAATCCCACTTAACCTATATTTTTTTCTTTAAATTATGAGAGAGTTCAGGAATGAGATTTTAGTAATGAATATACTCATCGTTCATTATACTGAAACTTTAATAAAACAAAACTAAAGCTACTATTTCATATCCATCACTTAAAAACTTAAACTACGTGATTTATTAGAGAAATTAGAAGTAATGAATGCTACTTCCATTATAATCTCCTATGAGCGTAGATACGTTGTCACGTAGTATAAAATGTTGTGCCGAAAAAAACTTTAAAAATGTGTTGCTCCTAGAGCCAGCAACAACACATTCGGCAAATAACAATTCAAACTTTACTTTCAATTTCCGAGCGTATTATACTTTCATTTTTGTAAGGAAGATTTTTCTTTCTCCTTGTTTGTGCAGTTACATTTGCGAATCGATCAAAAAGTTAAACGTTTGTACGTGCCTGGCTTAGATTTAGAGGTAACGAGTATTTGTTTTTCCGTACCTGACAGTGCAAACAAGTTTAGCGGATACTCGTATATTGTAAGGAATAAAGCAACGCCACGTTCCATAGTTAAGTAATACTGATAAATTTTATATTTTGTGATATTAACCTTTAACCTATTATTTACCAAGCATCGAAAACAGGAATTTTCTTATCTTGAAAATTGAAATTAAATAATGAAAGTTAGTACTATAAGAAAATCAGCTGTATTAGAAGGCTATGACCATAAAAATTATCAAACACTACGTTTTAAGGACTTATTTTGATTTGCTAGGTACTAAATAATCACTACACAGGTTTTTTTCGCATTTAGACTAACATTGTCAAACCTGACAGGTTGAAAAGGCGTTCTGATGTTTTTAGTTTATGTAGGTTTGCTAGCAATGTTTTTTCGTCTGAAAATGATGGGATATTTATAAATCAGTCACACATTTTTATCCAAGATTTGTGTGAATGGTATGGGCTCCTCCCATACCTTCACGCTATTTCACACATAATATTTCATTACTTTCATCAAAACGATGATCGAAATATCTTCGGTTTTTCTTTTTCATTTCTTGTTTAGTCATAATAGAACATCTCTTCCATCTATTGGTTCTGACTGTCACTGTAGCTTCGAACCCTTGAGTGTCCAAAGCTTGTCGGATAAATAATAAATACACACATACTCGTATATATGTATACATATACATCTTGTAGAGAATCTCGAGCTCAAATATTATAAATTGATCTTACATATCTTATTGAGAAAACTAATATTGAATTGATATTTCCAATACTGCCGCATAATAGGATTCAAGAAGATAAAATACTATGAGGATAGTTTCATAAACTCGTTGCTCGAGATGTGTATCGACGTCCATCAGTTTTTTTACTTTTTTACTTGAGTTTATCTGAAAGTATTTCTAGGAACATTCTGCTTAATAAAACTGAAAATCTATACCTAGCCTAAGAACACCTAGTACAGCCTAATAACAAAGTAATGAAGAATCCGTGACAAAGTAGTTTTCACTTAATACTGCTCATTTTGTCTCTATCAACCTTGAATATCAAAAAAGTATCATCTCCGAACAATTACAATTACCTTTGTCGCTCATATTTTGTGACTATCCAAGTAATTTAACGTTATTTATATTAACCTTCAGGATCCTCTGGCTTACACATGAACTTAAATCCTGAACACCATAAAGAATAACAATATAATTCATAAAAATAAATTTTAATACTACTACTATCTTGGAAGCGAATTTCATTTTGATACTACGACTTAAATTGTAAATATTATAAACATATTCCATATACTCCAGATTTAACACTTAAGGACCCGCGCTCCGCAATGCAACATAAACACTCGCTACCGGGTCCAGCGAACCCAAACAAAGTCAGGTGTTTTTTTTCAAAACTGCTCAATGAAAGTAGTGGGTATATTGTAATAACGTTAGTAAAATGCTACAAGAAAACAAATATTTGATAAAATATAAATATTTATTGTTTTTACTTAATCAAATAGTCAGTACAAAACAATAAGGAATTTTGGCATAGTTTTATGACTGAACTTAGACTAATAGTTCTAAATTCTGTAATGATATATTCTAAACAAAATTTTCTTTACCCTAATATACTACTATAATGTATCTACTAATACATAATATGAATAAGAGATTAATCTTTATAGGAACTAGCAAAATCAACATTAAAAATGAACAACTTTTGGGTTATATTTTTGGGATAAAATCACTTTTCAACAGATCTTAAATTTTCCTTATCAAGCTAAGCTATAACAACTTGCACAAATCTTGTTTGTGTTTGTTCAAAATGTTTCATGTGTTCTCCACAAACTGATATATTACATTTTACGCAAAAAATTTTGGCTTTCCTGTCTTTCTTCCAGTTACACAGACCGCAGTGTACTTTCCGTCCGCTCGTTGGTAGGCCATCTTTGAGTTCGCCTTGACACAGAATATGTTCCAGTCATCTGATCAACTACATCAACTCTGCATTTGAAGGCGTTGTAATCAGTTATTATTTCAAATTATTATGACTCTGAGTTCTTACGTTTCTTGCCGGTTTTTAAATATTTTATACATTACTTTTATCTTTACCAATGAAATAACCTTTTTGAAAGATTGAAACACACTCTAAATCCGAACGGCAATGATCAGGTGCAGGTCGATGGATGCCTTGTTTTGGCTGGGAGATTAATTCATGCTTATCTTAAGTATTTTGTTCCTCGTGGTTACTTTTTTGCGGAAACGGAAGTTGTTTCATGCTCGCATATTTCTAGGTAATCTTCAGTCTCAGAACAGTCTTCGTCTTCTATTTCTTCATTTACACATTCTTCTATTCCGTAAGGTCTCCAAGGGCGGTTAGCCGCCATATTCTATGAAATAATGTAACAAAAACAATAAACAAATAAAAATATTTAGATGAAAAAAACGCTTACATATTTAATCGCTACTGGGTCTATCGGACCCACACTCACCTTATACGTCCGTAGTACTCACATGTAGCGCACTAACTGACAAATTAGAACGTTATCTACCGCCCTATACTATGGTCGAAAGGTACTTTGAACGGCAAAGTCGCAAACGTCGTAATTTTTAAGTAATGCAACGAAATACAAGGGACTGGGTCCAATGGACCCATTAGCGAGTTCTTAAGTGTTAAACCCAAGAATATCGTCTGTAATCTTAATTTATAAAAGCATGTTGTAAAGTTTTTAATTTATATATTACAGTTTTACTTTAGTAAATTGCTAAGCCATATATATATATATATATATATATATATATATATAAAGCCATATATATATATATATATAAGCCATATATATATATATATATATATATATATATATATATATATATATATATATATATATATATATATATATATATATATATATATATATATATATATATATATATATGTATATATATATATATATATATATATATATATATATATATATATATATATATATATATATATATATATATATATATATATATATATATATATATATATATATATATATATATATATATTTACACTACACAGTACTTTATGTATGTATTACGGTACCTATACACAACGTACAGACGCCTTAATATTTAAAATTACCTGAAAATATTTTATATTCATTGTGCTATATCCCTTTTAATTGCTTGTTATTTAATTAAGCCAATGAAATCATTGAAAATAATGCAATAAATTTTCATGACGGCTTTATTTCGAATATTATTCAAATCGTACAATACATATTTATACGTTTATTCATAATGAAATCATTTCAATTGATAAATAGGTAAGCTTTTATTTTTTTTTATTAATGGTATTTTAACAAAGATGTTTCTCGTATTGTAGAAAAATACAAAATATGTAATGCTACTGCATTTAAATTTTTGTTTTTTACAAAAATTGAAGTCTGAATATATTGAACTTTTATTTCTTTTCGTATAAATAAAATTACTTTTAAGGCGTACTGCCTTGTGCATTTATATCCGAATTCATTCTTCTCAGTAGACATCCCGAACACAACCAATTTGCATGGTTCTTTCGAATTGAACCACTGGTTTTTTTTTTGTATTTTTGTAATTATTTAAAAATTATTGTAAATTTTTAATTTAGTATAAAAATAAATTGAAAACAGTCTTTATTATCTTACCAAAATATCTTACAATCGTAGTGTGTTTGAAAGATATTTTGATATTTTTATAGATATAAATGTTTATATAGATAAAAATATAAACATAAGAATGGTAATGGATTAATTTTTTTGTAAATTGGTTAATTAGAAATCCTATATATGAATACTACAGCTTACCTAACGGTTATTTTCTTGCCATTCTATAAATGTTTATTTGTGTAGATGTAGATTTTCCTGCTATAACTATGTAATATTATGTTCAGCTTGTCTTGATACACAGTACTCCTCCAACAGTTTCCATATTTCCTTTTTATGAACTAGTTTCCTTTAGTATTCATGGTCTTCTCATCTTTTGTATATTTATCTTTTTTGTCATCATCATATTGCCCGTGCGTCTCCACACCAAATAGCGTATTTTATACAAACTCTAACGTTAATTTTGTTATTTTTTTGATCTTAGTAGATCTTCACTTATTTCTTCTTTTCATCTCTTATATACTTCTGCTTCTTTTCTCCATACTTTAAATGTAGCTGCTTGAGTAAATTTAATACTGTCAACAGTTTGAGTTACATTTCATTATATTGCTTATAAAAAGTCTGTTAGATATCTTGTCATCTCTTGGTGGCTATCCTATTTTATAAGTCTTGAAAACCGTTTTTACTTCACTCTGTGGATTCACGAAATACTTGTTATGGCTTGATTTTAATTATTTGTAATTTAAAGATTATTATATTTTTTATATAATTAAGTGACTATAGATTTTTGGTAGTTGCACTTGTTTTATTATTAATCGTTTTTTTTTCTAATTTTAAGATCCATGGTTTATATTATATGCCCTGTCATCTTTAGCACTTCGTTGATAGATCTTGATTATTTGGTGATAAAGAATTCTCTAATTAATATCTGATATGTACTTCTTCTTTTTCTTTCTTCTTCCAATCAGTATGCTTCTATGATCTTATTTTATTTCGCTTTCAAAAGCATTAGATTTTCTGGACGTCACAGTATTTTATTGACACCTTACACGGCCCAGTAAAATACTTTGTTGTAAAATATAATAATTCTGTTATCCTCCCATTATGAAAAATGACATAAATTTTACTTCTCTCCTTTCCAACTTGATTATTATTAATTATTTTTTTGTTTTAATTTTTTAATTAACTTTAATTTTTAATTTACTTTAACTTTAACTTATCATCTATTTGGTTAAAATTTTTTGTGTTATTTTAATTAAATTACAATTTTATTCGTGGTTACTTGCGGATTTGTCTGGTAGTTGTATTTTTATAAGGTTTTGACTATGACAGTAATGAAATGAAAACAATTTTATTTTAATTATTAACACATTTTTGTATGTGTTATATATTTTATTTTAAGTATGACTTGATGTTACTATAATAATTAACGAAAGAATTAATATATAGATGATACACAACATTTAATCTTTTCACAGTTTATTTTTATTCATTTTGATCTTAATTATTGTATAGCCTGAATATACGGACGCTAACGGTGTATAACGACTAACTACACGCGCTTTTTGCAATTTGTTTTATTTAGTATAAACTGTATGCAAAAATATTGAAACATGCAAAACGATCGTTATTTCCATTACAAAAGTCAAAAGGCCAACTAAGTTAGTCGATCTAAAAACAAAATTTCAACCAAACGAATCTAGTGTGTTATCGATTTTAAACGCGAGGCGAATCTATATCGTTGTAATTTAAGCTCGGTTAACCTGTACAATAAAACTAAAACGCTAAACGAAAACGGGGCTTACCGAATTTGAAATAATCCTCATATTCATTTCCCGATGAAAATTGTAAACATATAAAGGTCAACATACGTTTTAATGTTCCATTATTTGAGATTTTATGGTTTGCTTGAGACTCACTAAGGTAGACTTGTAAATAAAAAGCAATTATTGGTGGCTTACAAGAGTATAAGTAACTTGAGGGCGTAGTGTGTATTCCGTGCATAGAGAATATAATATCATAGTAGTTGGGAGTGTTCAAAATAATAATAATTTTCAAATGATTATTTTAATACACAATACACTTAAAAATTGCAGTCATTATATAAAAAATATTGATATATTTATTGCTTAAGCAACGAATTATACTCTATTAAAAACAAAACCTATATGTTGTATGTTGTAATAATCGCATGTGAAATAACAATAGTAATTTTCAAAATTAATATCCAAATATTCAATATACTTAAAAATTACAATCAATTTAGTATTATATACATAATAAAATATTCATATATTTATTATAATAACAACGAATTACATTAAATGTAATACACACAACACATAGATAGGAAGTCTTACAACAAGAGACAAAACTAATCGGAACTCAGTGGACTGTTTGCTTGGGCGCCAGACCAATGTTTAAGATTAGGGAACCCGGATCAGTGCCTCATCTACTGAGACCAGAGCACGTGTAAAAGTACGTAAAAATAATATTAATAATTATAAAAAAAGTTCAAAGCTATTACCATTACAACTACTATGAAAATCACTAGTTTTTGACATCCCATAGATAAAAACATAAAAGATAAGACGGATAAAATAGAGTACAAAATCTTGAAAGTACGAAAATTGTATCGATGTTCCATGATCTACCAATTAAGTTGGAAGTTGAAAAATATTCTCGTGCTCTTTACGCTATTATGAAACAAGTGAAATAACAATTATATTCTGGGTATTTGAATAAAAATGAATTGACGCTTGGCTAGATTACTATTTTCATTTATTCCTACACTCAATAACATAAACTCATGACCTAATAAATTTATAAGCAACTATATATACTCATGCATAGATCGTAGATACTTTGAAAAAATTATTTACCTTTATTTCATCCAGTACGTTCAAAACGCATATCAATAGTAAGTTCGATTCCCATACAATATATAACTGAATGAATAACTGATAGACTTTATTATGAAACTCATACATTTGACTGATGATTTAATACTAAAACACAAACATTAAAAGGCCAATCTAATTGTGGGCAGTTCTAGTACTTATATTATATAGTTTTGTACTTGGACAAAACTAAATTTGACGAGTTTAGTCATACCCTTGTCGATAACAAATATCAAACAAAAAAAATTTAAGCATTTTACTAATATTTCTCATACAACGTGATGCTAATGAATATAAAAATGTCAAATAAAGTATTGAATTCGATAAAAAATTCCATGATTTGTACGTATAGCACTATATCTATCAGGATTTTTTATTGAAATTGACTCGTTGTAAGCTCAGATTAGACTATCGACAAAAAAGCTTAAAAGCTTATCTATTTATACCAAGTTAGCAGTATTCTAATCTGGAAAGCTTAAAATAACAATAGTTAATTGTACATTAAAAATTTTCATGGACCGAGGACCGTCGTGGCGCAGAGGCACAACGTCTGCCTGTAACGCGACGGTTACTGGGTTCAATCCCCAGTCGGAGAAGATGGATTTTTCTATTTCCATTTTCTTCGCTCTGGCATCTAAGGCAAAGCGCGGCGTTGAGTTCCGCCACTCAACACGCAATGCCTCGAAAACGGCGGAAATTGGGGACGGAGTAAGCAGGGACTAAGTAACGGAGTGTCTTAACACTAGGTTCGTATGGTTCCCGCAGTTCCCTCTGCCTACCCTGCCATGTGCGGGATAAAGCGTGAAGCTAAAAAAAAAAAAAAAAAAAATTCATATTTGTAAACCTTGTAATATAATATTTTCTAAATAAATTCTCATATAAATATGAATCTTAAAATCTGACATAATTGTGGTATAGAAATCACGCTGAAGTACGACATAGATTGCTCATTGAATTCATGTATGTCGTACGTCATTATTGTACGTATCAAATATAAGCAAATAGGACGTAACAAATATAAGCAAATAGTAGACCTATTTGCTATTAAGCGCACGGGTATTTGGTTATCACTGTACATCAATTTCCGGTCCGATTCACAAAAATTTGGTTGATTAAATTTTCAAACAGGAATAATAAAATTTTACGCTAAATTAAAGCTACTGGATTATGCAATATTATTTTTTGACGTGACAACGTCTTAAATTAGGTTGCGGCTCGGAGTCACTCATGAACGCCCGGTAACGTTACGATGAGTCACCGAATTATGATCGGTCGGATTCGGTTCGGATCGGAAAATGTGGAGTGCTTAGATTCGTCATTTACAAGAGTGACATGTGCATGACTGACGTTACTTGCTTCAACGCTAATACTAGCTTCAAGCTTATACTCGTTCGTGCAAGTTGATTCTAGTATACCGATTCTTCTGTGTTGGTGATTTTAACAAAAATGTAAAGTCTGACAACTCGTTTCTTAATTTCATGAAATATGCGTATAATCTTGATTGCGTATCAAACGTTTCTAAGTCAACTACGTTAAAAGGAACAACCATCGACTTGACTTTCGCAAGACACATTAGAGCAGAAACACTTCCTTTCATTTCATATTTCTCCTATCATCGTCCTAAAAAATCAAATAGGTATTAGTTAAGTTTAAGTTTACATATACAATGTTTTAGTAAACAAAATATATTTTCTATAGTTAAAATTTGTGCAATTCTTATTTTCATTCAATTCCTTGTTCCTATTCTGCAATTTAATAATATTCATATCAATAAATATTGTACCGAGAAAAAGACGTTGTCACCTAAAATCTTCGCCCGTAAAACCGACTTTACAGGCAACCATTGTTTTTTTTTTCTAGTAGGCTACTACAATTTTTCCGTAGTTCTTAAATTGGATTATAATACTGAAAATACGAGTAAAACTTTGCGTATTGTCAATTGTTTTTATTATAAATATATATTTTCAATTATGTTTATAAAATTTTAAAAAATAAAACTATGAATAAAATTGGGAGTTCAGATTCCATTCGCTAAGCAGACACATGATTTAACTTATACTTTCTTACGCTTACGCCAGTCATAGATGAAAAGGTCGACGGCTAATTTCAATGAAAATTTTATTTTATATTTTATTTATGGTTTCAAAACTTAGCATATTTTTCTATAAATTCCTTTTTATTTCCTTTCTTCAAAAAGTAGTTAATTATGTAACGTATTATTTTCAAACGGTTTGTTAAAAGTTACATGTTAAATAAGCTTACAACACACAACTTGCAACAGTTCTGGCCACATTCGAGCAATCCCTGAGGATCCCTGTCTGTCAACAGTTGAAAACAATTACCAGAGATTAAAGCTGGAAAGCGTTTGAAATTACCATTCAACGTCAATTTGCTTCCCAATGTCTTGTGCCACTTCATATTACAACTTGAAGTGTCTGGTATATAGGTTCTTATAAGCTATCTCAAAGAGAAACGTAATAATATAACATTTATTTAATAAGTATTAAAAAATTACACATTATTCAATTTATAATTGAATTCTATAAGGTTTTATTTAATTTACGTCACAATTCTCACTGTACTCCTGGATCTATTTTTCTAGTTTCGTACAATATGAATTACCTGTTACCTATAAGTTTTTCTTTTGATACCAAACTTGCAATATCAAGATTTGAAAATTTTGTTTATGACCATTATAGAAAGGTAAAGTAAAAATTAGTATATGTTAAGCATGTAAAATATTGTGGTTTTAACTTTGATATTCATTTTAAAATTGTACTTGAAATTTTGTATTATGGGAAATTTTGGTCAAATGCGAGACAAACTCGCATTACGTACGTAAGTCAAGTTACAAAAATCAATATGCTCAATTTTTGATTGATTTATTTTATGATATGTGAAACAAATTATTTACTGGATATATACATTTTAATTGCCAAATTTGTTTTAACTTTCGTAAGGGTAATGTCTATAAATAATTATAACATACTTTAATGTACTCGTACGTAGTCAACTGTGTCAAGAAGTGATGAGTCAACGGAAAATACTTGGAGATTATGAAAATGGGACGATTTTCATGCAATTTTATATTAATTTTATCATCGTCCATCAACGTGAATTTGAGTAAAAGTATGTTTATAAACAGACAAAGAAGCGACAAACACTACTATTTTACCACAAAGCTTATATTATATTCTTTATGTATTTGAAATCATATGTTATATGGAATGTATGCTATTTATTATAATTCTAATGACTGTAACGCGTATTAGGTGAATGTCGTGATATTCGAATTACACGCTCATTAATCTCTTACTGAATCCTCATAAATTGTAACTTAATACATGCTTAGACACAGCAAAGGTAAGTGGCGTCCAGTCCCTTGTTAATATTCCAACTGGCTCGACAGCCTGTACCTAAAGCTATACCATATGAACGTGTGCTTTTAGACATATTCCAGTTTGAAGATATATACTTGAGTTTCTATGTGCCAATTTTAATTTATTGCACAGGTGAGAGTCTGTAACTTTGGTCTGTTATTAATACCATTTATTTACCAACGTCACCAACGTCACGTCACGTACTAAAACGATTTATAATAAAATTGTCTGTTATTTATTTAATTTTTTTATTATATAAAACTTTTGAACTTTACGGTTTCCTGAACATTATAGCTACATCTACAGGTTTTCCCCCATTCGAGATATTGCATGTCGAGTGGCGGAACTCATCACTGCGCTTTATCTTGTTACTTGAGCGAGGCAAATGAAAATATTTTTATATCTTCAAGTGGTAATCAAATCCACAACCTTTATATCTATAGTTACTTATTCACTTGCTCTAACTATATTTGAATTAATTTCATTTCCTTGCTCTCGTAGATAAAATCTAATGTGACCTTCGCCACTAGCCCGCTAATGTCTCAACACTGCGTGGAAAGTTCGAAATAAAGTGTCTTTCGTTATGTCAGAAATAATTTACATTTTAATTTTTCCATTCAATATGTCATATGTCCATACTTATCCTACTGCTTTTTCTATATACAAATGTAAGTTTAAATAATATTTTAATAAATAATTTTAATAGTTTAATTAAAATTATTTATTAAAATATTATTTAAAAATATAAAAGAAAAAGAAAGATTAAGCTGTAAATTCTCGAGTCAAGCTTTCTATCTTCTACCCATGCAATTAATTTTAAAATCCCTCTTTGCTCTGGAAGGGTGGCAATATTAATGATCTCGGTAATACTAATTAATATACGGCGCATAGAATAAAGATAAAGTCGCCGTGATGTACCTATAGTTGTTCATAGTAAAAAAACAATTATAAAGTTATAAAAATATCGTTTGAAACTTACTAGTGCAACTGCACTATATACTATCTGCGAAAATACTAAACAACTATTTATAAGCATATAAATATTTCTTTAGTACTTTAAAAGATAGACGAAAACTTATTATTTATAGTATAAATTCATAAAATAAATGTTTTATCTTAGTATTTAAGTAATAATTATCGCCTAATTAAAAGCGTAATTTATTACAAAATCTTTGAATGTAAGTAAGATTTAGGGAGAAGGCAGTAATTACCTATAGCAACGTAATTGACTGCGACACCAGTAATTGCTTGGCGCGATTGTGCCACTCGCTTGATGAATGAAGTTAGCTGGAAACTCATTTGACATATGTATAGACAACACACTGTAGAAAAAAATTTATATATATATATGAGTATATGTTTTAAAACTTACATTGTATTTTGTGGAACACCATATTTGGTGTTGTTTTATGCCCATTTTCTAACTCGTCGATAAAAATAATTTAAATATTATTACCATATCTGATATTACTATTAAATTGAGAGCTATTGTTAACCAATCAACGATCAATTAGTCAAATTGCAGAGTCCCAGTTTCTTTGACTTTTAAGAGATGACATTTACTTACACTTATATTAATTTGTTCATATTATATTAAATTTCAATATACACTAAAACTAATAACATTGCATTAGTTAAAACTTAAACGTCTTATAAAATTAAGACGTTTAAGATTTTACCAATGCATCATGTAAGAAGTGACAAAGGAATAAAAGCATATATGAGATGTAAGAAACAAAAATAAAAGTTAGGTAGAAAAATAACTACCACAAATATTTTTCTCTCCGCGCTTTATAGTCTTATACTATGTATAAAATTTCAATAAGTTAGAAATAAATACAGTTTTTTTACAATATGAGGTGTTCTCACATTAAATATCATCAATACCATCAAAGAAGATGATGTTATTTTTATTTTTATTATCACAAATAATAATAATGACAGCGAATCTCTACATTATTTTTGGTTATCTACTTATTTTTGTCTTTGGAAATAATAAAATTAATTTGAAAATAGCTATTAAAGATGGGTATGTTTATTTTTAATTAATAAATAATTAATAAATCTCAAAAGTAAAGTGAAATAAATCTCTATAATATAAATAAATCTGTAAAGTAAAGTATAGTCTTACATTTATCGGCTCTATAATATATTTTCCCTTTAGATAAATAAATGAGCTAGAAATAAATTATTACCCTGAACATTTATATATATATATATATATATATATATATATATATATATATATATATATATATATATATATATATATATATATATATATATATATATATATATATATATATATATATATATATATATATATATATATATATATATATATATATATATATATATATATATATATATATATATATATATATATATATATATATATATATATATATATATATATATATATATATATATATATATATATATATATATATATATATATATAGTTTCCAAAATGAACTAGCAACATAATTTACCTTCTCTAAACTTGCTCTCGCTTTATAAGGTAAATAAAGTTTAAAAAGTTACTACTTGCTTACTTTGTTGTAGT
Source organism: Dione vanillae (assembly GCA_037178615.1). Lineage (NCBI taxonomy): Eukaryota > Metazoa > Arthropoda > Insecta > Lepidoptera > Nymphalidae > Dione > Dione vanillae. The sequence goes on from JAZFAU010000085.1 coordinate 1,263,015, forward strand.
GTCTTATTTTCATAAATGTAGAGAAAGATTATTCATTTTGAAATATATTTAAAGTTTAGGGCAAGAAGCTTCCAAGTTAGGCTATTAAAATTTTTACTTTTTGTTAAATATCGTTTAAGTTTAATGCTTTTTTAAAGTACAGGCTGAACATGTGTATTCTTGAGTTATGTGCATTCCGCGCAAATTCGGGAGATTTTATATTTAATGGCGTAAAAAAACATTTTTTTAATAAGAACTAGCATATACTTGAATAGATTATAATAATTGTTTACCAAAATGAAATTAAAAGTAACATTTCCGGATATATTTTTCTAAAAAAGAACCTAAATCATAAAGATACGACGATTAAGGAACATTTTTAAAAACATGAATTTATTTGTAAAACACTCGACGTTATTCTATTAAGACTTCGAAAACATCCACAAGCCGTTTCAATAAAGATTTCTGATAGATAGCTGGTGTTATTTTGAAAGAGCTTCGAGGGGCTCTATGGGTGTCCGTTAGCCTGGAGGCTTATTATTTACTTCTTTAAATACGTTTTTTATTGAAGTACAAAAATAACTGACAAACAAACTGTTTACATTCTACATTTAACATTATACATTAAATAATTACTTGATAACGTTACGAGTTACATATCTATTTCTTCGTGTCATTGGAATAGATATTTAGAAAATAATACGGTATAGATATATGCACATATTTATTTATCATAGATAGTTTATAAATACTAGGAATTAAAGCTAACCACATCAAAAGTTTTATATCATGAAGGCGTTGTTAATTAAAAACCATTTTAATATTTGTTTAATCTAAAAAATATAAAGCAGACAGTTTATTAAGTTAACTTTATGCAGACACTTTTATTTTAAAAGTTTTGAAATTTAATTTAATAAAGGTTTTAAAATTTAATATATATATATATATATATATATATATATATATATATATATATATATATATATATATATATATATATATATATATATATATATATATATATATATATTTATAAATAAATAAAATTTGTATTCAGAATTTCGGAATTTCTCAGCTCACCAGAACCTGTACTTGGAATACCTCAGCCTTCGTGTGATACATTAGTACTGCTGTATATAGTTAAACAGTTTGAGTCTATAAGCTTTGACCGAGTTCGGTTATTGGCATTTCAGATTTCCTTAGACGTAATGGTCGGCATACATATTGCATATAGGAAACTCGTTATTTTGCTTTAAATTTGTAAGGAGTGAATATCTCAATATAATATATATATATATATATATATATATATATATATATATATATATATATATATATATATATATATATATATATATATATATATATATATATATATATATATATATATATATATATATATATATATATATATATATATATATATATATATATATATATATATATATATATATATATATATATATATATATATATATATATATATATATATATATATATATATATATATATATATATATATATATATATATATATATATATATATATATATATATATATATATATATATATATATATATATATATATATATATATATATATATATATATATATATTTATAAATAAATAAAATTTGTATTCAGAATTTCGGAATTTCTCAGCTCACCAGAACCTGTACTTGGAATACCTCAGCCTTCGTGTGATACATTAGTACTGCTGTATATAGTTAAACAGTTTGAGTCTATAAGCTTTGACCGAGTTCGGTTATTGGCATTTCAGATTTCCTTAGACGTAATGGTCGGCATACATATTGCATATAGGAAACTCGTTATTTTGCTTTAAATTTGTAAGGAGTGAATATCTCAATTAATAATGAGAATAGATGAGACTATTCCTACTTGATAAATACAAAATGAACCCTAGCAGCATAACACTGACAAACAACTAATAATTATAATCGAATAGTAATTGAACATTATCACACCAACCAACACAAGCGAAACGTCTGAAAAAAAACCATCTGTCTTCAACACCCGTTTACACACCTTACACTTCCCACCATTATATCTTACATCTACCTCTGTACTATATTTAAGTATAATAATCTATTCAAGTATATGCTAGTTCTTATTAAAAAAATGTTTTTTTACGCCATTAAATATAAAATCTCCTGAATTTGCGCGTACTTTAAAAAAGCATTAAACTTAAACGATATTTAACAAAAAGTAAAAATTTTAATGGCCTAACTTGGAAGCTTCTTACACAAACTTTAAATATATTCCAAAATGAATAATCTTTCTCTACATTTATGAAAATAACACACTTTACAACAAAGTAAGCAAGTAGTAGCTTTTTAAACTTTATTCACCTTATAAAGTCAGAGCAGACTTAGGGAAGGTAATGTCTTGAAGGTTTTTGCTTTTACAATAATGAAAAAATATCTTGAAATATAAATTTAAATAATTATGCATGTTAGGAATATTATTTTCCATTGCTTACTTAATTTAGGACAATTATAAATGAGATTACAATACGTTTACCAATTAAAGGCTTTATTGAATTTCATCAAATTGTATGCAGCTACTATGATAGATCAGCCAATCACACAGTTGCTCTGTACAAGTTACGGACTAGGTGCATTTCAAAGTGGTTCACAGTACACAACAGTGGCAAAGGATTTAGGTTAGACGATTATTCCTTTGCTGTACCACAGTAAGATAATTGCTTTTAGGCCTCTAATAATGTCTCTAGGGGTTGACAATAATCTTTTGCTTTTAAAATGTTACAGTATGAAATGAAATGTAATCATTTGATTGAAGATAGTGTAATTGAAAAATGAAAACGTTGTTTTATATACTTGCATTTTACGTCAAGTTATGTACCAACGATACAGAAAAATGTAAATAAATTCTATGATATACATATACTATTATATACATCCTTTACATGATTTAGTTTAGTAACAAGGTCACGTTGCTTTTTGTATCAATTGTATGTAGTCATATATTTTGTAAATCATAATGGTACATACAAACATACTTCATATAAACAACGATATAATTCCACAAATATGCGAAAAAAATACAAACAAGAAAAGGGAAAATAAGAAAGCTGTAAATATTAAATTACTTTTACTTTGCTGTATGTTAATAAAGATATTTATAGAGGAAATATTTTATAATAAATATTATATCAATGTTTTCAAGCATAAAAGAAAATAGCAAACGCCCCCGCCTTTTATTTGTTTTGGGAAGTTAAAGCATTTCTTTGAATTTGCCTTTGAAAAATCTTTATATATTGCTCCTTATTCCTTTGTAGTTAGTATTTGTTCTTATTATTGTCATCCTAATGAGTTGAAGTAGAAAACCACGACATTTATTTGGTATTGAAAATAAATTGCTCGATTTATGTTCACTTTGAAGTCGTTTTTTTGTTGTTCTTTTCAATCTGCAAAATGTTACACGCATTGTTGCTGATATTTTTATTAGAGCAATATAATAGGATAATGTCTTATACGAGTACATCCTCCATATTCCCCTAATATGTGAGGAAAAATACTGTTGTATAATACAAATGATCCTTCTGTACTTAAATAAGTAAAAAAGGAACATTTATTGAGAAAATGCTTTTGTTTATTATAAATATATAAAAATAACAATCTTGAAGTAAATTAATTTATACACAACTATTTTTTCTACTGATATATGATATAATAAAAACATGAACGCTTGTTCATTTAATACTTAAGGTAAACAGCGTTTCACTGCACCGTATTGGACCGCAGCGGAGATTCAATCTGAGGCATTCCAAGTTGGTTTGTGACCCTCGGGGCTGCAACGCTGTTGCTCTATTCCATTCTGTAATAGAAACACAAATCAAACTTATCTATATTTTCTTAAACATATGTCGAGAATGGAAAATATATTTAAACTTTTCTTTATTTTGATAAAAGAAAATATGATATGTTTATTTTGAAACTATCTGTCACCCGCAGCTTTTTTAATTTCCCTATGAAATGATATGTAAGAATGTATCATCTTTATATCCATCTTTCTTTCTTTTAATTACAAGAATTGTAAAATTTCAAATTACTCGTTTCTGCCACGATGATATTATAAACTTATAATTTTATTATAAATATATATCGAGTTTCTATGTTCCACTGACCTGGGCGTTGATCTCACGTATAGAAGACACCATATCACAAAGTGTGTGTGTGTGTGTATCTTTAAAATTTTACATACACAACCCTTAAAAAATAACTTCGTTGTTCATCTATCTACTTCTAAGACAATTTTTATCTCCTGACGTAATAAGAGGTACTTAAAAGTTATCGGTGTCTATCTGCCCGTGGCATGAAATCTCTCAAATGAATTAATTTATTTCAATACTTTCTATTCATTTGAAAGCCAGTTTCCTATTTTTATTTTCAAAATAAATTTGGTAATTTTCCTCCCGTTTTCAAAATAATGCTTGCTTTATGCATATCAAGCATAATGTTGAATAATTAATTACGTAAAAAAATAAAAAAAACGGTAAGTTTAGTTTAAAAAACGGTAAGTAAGTTAAGTTGAAAATTAAGTATGTATTGAAAATAGAAATAGATAATTTAAGCTTAAACATTAAAACGGTTTTGCTATATACGGTATTTAAATCGCCGCGTACCCTAGTAGTTATTTCTCGATGACCTAAATTTATGAAATTTTACATTAAGTTGAAATTTCCGGTAAAAATGAAAGAAAATAATCGTATCAGAGAAAACTGTTTAAGATTTATACGATTATTTAATTTCTTACAAAATTAGTGTATTCGTCAGGAAACAAGTTTTTCATTTATGGTTCGGAACGGATTTTTTTTATTTCATTTTAATAACTCAACTAAACCTTATATATAACCTATTTATTTATGTAAAAATATTTTTACCATATCTTTAGTACCAATATTTAAAAAATACATATATTAGATAAAAATTTTATACACTTTAAACATTATTTAAATTTAGTATAAACAAGTACAGTAACAGGGCTGTTAGTTGGTTGTAGTCTAAAAACAATATTGGTTGTTCAACTAAAATTACAATGACACACATCGGCCAGTCTCGTACGCGATACTCGACCTCTCGCTAAATTGGATTTAGATCAAAATTGGCGCTTGGATCAATAAAATAACGCACCAAAATATACTCAGTTAAATATTAACAAGCCAGCAGCAACGTGGCTTTTTCATGTCTGACTGGCTGATACATTGGTTAGACAAATTGTATTGTTAAATACAAGCAAGCTCACAAAATATATTTCATGTAAAAGTTGAAATTCTAATACAAAATTTTAGTGTAACATATATGAAAATGTCATATTATGTTATAAAAAAGATACTAAATTCAACCTCCGGCTAAATAATTTGAATGTTGAATGAAAGTAAATAGTGCATTGACGTTTATGTATTATATTTTGCCACATATATGGAGCAAGGGTTTATATTAAAGTGATTGAAATTTTTTTTAATTAGTATAAAAAGTCATCTTAATTGGTACTCGAATAAGACTAATTCATTGAGACAATTAAATGAATTTTCACAGTTTTAATGCCAGGTTCAATGCAACAAATTAAAAACTGGCTTTTGATTACACTGTTTAAAATGAACGATTTGACACATATATGATTAAAATTTGGACAAACTATGAATATATGCACTTTGAGGATCCTTAAATTTACATACAAATAAAATATTTTTACATACATATTATTATAAAAGGGCTTTCTATTTTTAATACCAACTCCCATTAGTTGTGTTTAATGTCGTCGTTGCTGATAATTTAGAAACATATAGCTCTATTGTTTTTTCCTTCACTGAATTCCTCTAAAAGTGACGTAGTTTCTTTTTAAATAAGGTTAATTAAGAAGAAGATTAAGGTTAAGGTTAAGGTTCCGTCTAGTGTAAATGCGCTATGCCATCTTTTTACAATGTTACTTAATTCACAAAATTGAGTGACAAAATAAAAACTATACGATCAATGTATATAATAATGTTAATTGAGAAATTCTATAAAATTATTTCATGTATTTATTCTTTAAGGCTTTATTGAAATGTTGCTAATTTCCTAGAGGAATACGAGATTGCTTGATTGAAACAGACCGGAAGAAGCGCTCATTGGTGCGGCACTGTTTGATATTGTTTTCGTGCTTGTTATAATATATAACCGATATTATTATTAGTAATATTCATATTAATTATAATAGCATATATAATTCTAATTTTCACCTGTCACTTTTTTTTTATTTTAACCTTTTTTTCTATTAAAAAGTATTATCTAAATACATTCATTTTATAATTTGAAATTTCTTTATGTAAAAGAGTAGCAAAATTAATTTAATTCAAGTAACTTTATAGAGGAGAGAAGAGAGAACGAAGGGTTCACCCTACCTACCTTCATGTAGGTGACATGAAAAGAGAGAACGCACTAATTGGTGAAAATTACATTAATTGGTTAAGTAGTATTTTAAATCATAACCGTCGTGTTGAAAAACAGACGATGTACTATTGGCTTCTTTTCTTTTCTTGGCTTTCTTAAAAATAAATAAATATTTACAAGATATTATGTACAAGCATATGAATAACAAACAAAATATAACATTACGATGGCCTAATGAAGGTAATCAAAGAAAAGCACCTCGCGAGTGCGTGGCAAAGTAATTAGAAGCTAATGGCTACATTATTATACTGATGTCGTTTGCAAGGTCACGCGAAAGTAACGAGAGCTGTATATTAAAATTATCGTAGCACCTACAAGTTAGCTGACATTGTACGATAATTGAGACATGAACAAAAATTTTATAGTGCAGTGTAAAATTTAATATTTAGGTTCTTTTTTAATAATACTATAGGAAAGTGATGTTTTTGGTGATGATCTAGACTAAGTCACTAAAACTATCAAATAATTTACCATGTTAATTTCTAAAAAATAAAAAAAAACACTAGTATCTGTAGATTTACTTTATGCTAAAATTTGTAGAAAAACTATATATAAAATTATAGCAATATAATTCGATTGAACATATCGTTGCCTACTGTTATATGCACGATAAAATATAAAGTTGAAAAAAGATAATATTTCAGCCACTCGAACCGGATTAAATTTCTAGCCGAAATATTCTTGGAATACGCTTCAGTAGAACAGCGATAATGAAATGAAAATAGCAGCGACCTAGATGTGAATATATTTTGGCTTTTTTGTGTTATATATATTTTGTGGTGGACTGGATGTAATCCCGGGTAATGAGACGTAATAAAATGTAAGAGGGCAGGAGTAACGACAAACGTGCGCGCGTGACCTGTTATCTTTAACTTCCAGATTACTAAAGTAAACACAACTTCTTATTAGAGCCACTATTGAGGAACGAAGATGAATTTTTAGCCACCTTATGGCTTTCCTCATTCGGCGATATGGCTATTGATTGACCCGAAGAATATTCTTTGCAGTAAAAATATATTTTTGCTGCATGTACAAACATAAAATGCTTGCTATATTGCTTAAGCAACAAAAATATTTCAACATTTTTTATGACTGATTATTTATTAATATTGATTTCACGCTTTATCCCGTGCATGGCAGGGAGGGCAGAGGGAACTGCAGGAACCATATGAACCTAGTGTCTTGAACACTCCGTTGCTTTTTTGTATAGTCCCTGCTTTTTCCCTCCTCGCTTTCCGCCTTTTATGAGGCATTGCGTATTGAGTGGTGGAACTTAACGCCGCGTTTTGCCTAGTTGCAAGAGCGAAGAAAATGAAAATATAAAAATCTATCTTCTCCGAGTGGGAATCGAACACAGAAACCGTCGCGTTTACAGGCAGACGCTTACGCGTCTACGCCACGACGGTTCAATTTACAGCTTATCGCAAAATGACATTACAAAAAACTTTGTAAAAATAGCAAAATATATTTCATAAAAAAGTACATAGATTGAAGAAGGTAATTGTATGATTGTTCTTTCAATGGAACATAGATGAAATGCGCGTATTGCAACGAAATAGAAGGTAACTTGAATTCACTGAAGTGCTCGCTGCCGTTACACTAATGCCTACTAACGTTCTCATTACTTACTAGTGCGGTTTTCATATTGTATATATACTGAACATGGTTCTGGTACTTACATACGATTTGAATAAATGGATCTTTGAACTTAAAGTTAGCTAAGAATTTCCTTTTCATTTGAAGTTTTCATCTTTATTTTGTAAAATAAAACTGTTTAACATCGTTTTATGTCATACTAAATTAATATTTCCAACCAATGGAAGTAAATCTTTAAGCAATAATTGTTCCTCCTCTCACCTCTCGTTATTTTTTTTATTTTTAAATAAAAAACTACTTAAAAGAAGCCAAAACAATAACCAGATATACTTAGAACAAGGTGACTGTGTAAATGTTTCAAGTTGAATAATCCGTACGAGGTCAAGCCTACCTCACTCGCTGAATATCAGATGAGGAGGGAGGTTCTACACGCCAAGCCATCTCCTGTGATCAATTTATACCTATAAGGAGGCTATTTCACTTTCGTAGTTATTTGAGTCTTATACTATTTTTTGTTTAAATGACGTTATCATTTATATTCACAGAATATTCAAGTATAAGAGTTAAAACTACGCTAATTTTTTATATGCAATGTTGGCAAGTATTTGTCAATATTACATATATATTGCATTATCATTAAATCCGGAAACCAGCATGATCAATAAGAAGACATCGCTTCAAATTTGGAGTTTAAGATCTCACTTTACAAACTGAAAAAAAATATGATCGTATTTCATATAAATCAAGAGAAAATCTATAAACAGATGTTTTCTTCACAAAGCTAGTGAATGAAAACTTGTGTGAGTACTCATGTAACAGCAGATGTGGACCGTCCCAAATACCAACTGACATCTCAAATACTTCTTCTCGTCAGCCATCTGGTACCACTACTAAGAAATTTTAAACTTTCGGCAATGTAAGCATTCATATGGTGTGATGGTTTACGTCCATGGCCGTTCTCAGAAAAGCACACGAAACGACCAGCACGTGCCTAAATGGGTGAGAAGCGTAAGCTAAGCTAAGTTGGGCCCGTCACTCGTCATTTTGTCACAGTCTCTAGTGACTTAGTTGCTTGCAAATGGCGAGGTCCTTCCTTCACCAGCATTAGTTGCACGTTATATAGAAACCAGCCACGGTCTTGACTGGTCTCTCGGTCGAGATTAATAGACGTCGCGCAGTGCATGACGTCGATGCGTCCCACAAGATTAAGAAAATAAGAAAATTAATAATATTACTAAATTAGTGCAATGTTATGTAAACTAAATAGAAATCTACATGTTTGCCTAAAAATATTAATAAACATATATACTTTTGTTAATAAAACTATAAAAGTTTAATCATATACAATTATAAGCAAAGCAGTAAACCATCAAGTTCTGAATACAAACAAATAAAATTTGAGCCGTACTGGAAAAATTAGGCTACAATGCTTTGTTTATGAAGCTAAATCGTTTCATATTCACGGACTCAACTAGGGCACGACCCTCTAGAATATAAGTAGCTACTTGAGGCAAAGCGCATAGGAAAAGTAAGGAAGTCCTTTAAGAATGCTTTTTCAGCGACTCGGCTTGTAGGGATGAGTTTCTCGTCCAATAGTTACTTTATGTGCAGTAAAGTTTTCTCTGCAAAATTGTAAAATATAGAAGAATAATATTTTATAATTTTTGTGTAAATTTGCACGTAGATTCGATACTCGATCCGATTCTAACCAATGTAAAAGAAGTGTACAGCCTTATATTCAAGTACAGTTTCTATAAATATATTTATCTACCTATAATGAAATTTAAGTCGCTTTATTTCACCTTTTCTATCATCATGAAAATATTAAAAATGCAGTATTATTACATTACATTGTACATGCAGTGATAGATACCAAAAGTGGGAGACAAAATCCTGAAATGCCTATAAATTAAAATGTGCAGGCTCAATCGTTTTTCTTTAAAATAAGTATTTGTTACTTAAACCATGGCCCATCACTTTCAACTCATTCAACGGTTAAGCTTATGAAATGTCAATCACTATGCTAATTCCAGAGGAATATTTATTTTAAGTGTTAATGCTATGTTAAAATAATAAATTTAGTATTATTTCAAAACATATATCAAAAATCGTGGCGCAAAGGCGTAGCGTCTACCAGTAAATGCGACGGTTTGTGGGTTTGATTCCCACTCTGGGTAGACAGATTCTACTAAATAGTAAAATAGAAAATGGAAATCCATTTTCTTCTCTCGGGAAACTAGGCGAAGCGCGACGTTGTGTTCCGCCACTCAGGCACATAATGCCTCGAAAAAGGCGAAAAGCAGGAACGGAGAAAGCAGAGACTAGTATCGTAGTAGCGGAGTATCTTAACACTAGGTTCCTATCGTTATTATTATGTATAAAAATTATACAAAATGCATGCATTTTCTGAATTTTACAAAAGAAATAGACTACTGGAATTAAAACCACTAAACCCTTAATATTATAAGCTCAATGCAACTGACGATTATAATATTTTACATTTGAGATAAAAATACGTAGAACTCTCAATCATATAATTTATAACGAAAATGTATTCTTTACAAATTCTTATAATGAGACGTGAATATTCTCTGAATTGAAATTCCTTTGATGAATACTAAGTAACTTTCATATTAAGGCCTCACGCAGGGATTGAGTCTGTACAGTTATATTTGCTTATTAAATATTGGTTGCTTGAAATATAAATAACATTTATTACAAATAAATATCTAGCATAAAAATAACACAGCGTCGGACTGTAAAGTTCCTTGTGGCCACTTGGTTGTGGCGACAGTTGTAGGTTCGAATTCCTTTGGGGAAAAAAAATATTTTTATTTTTCCACTGTGGTAAGCAAAGGCTGGTTCCGCGGTTGACTTCCGGCACCTATGCCACGCGCAATGTTTTAAAAGACGAAATTTAGAAAAAGGAGTATATTTACACTAAATTCTGCTTTATACGGGAGACAGCACTAGGATAAGACTAAATAACTAAATTAAACACTGTTTCCGTGTAGTTTCATTTTATGATAAAGGCATTTTTTTTTCTTAGTGTGTAAGCGAATTATTTTTCCCAAATAATCATCAGGTCATAGTCGTCAGGTCAGGCAACACACATCCCTATAGAGATGCTAACAACAATAATATCATACTTTGTAGCAAACAATTTCGACTTAGGAACATATAGCTTAACTGTCTTATGCACATCAACGATTTCTGAGGGGTCCGAGTCCCAATCAATACACGTTTCTAAATATCGATCCAGTTTGATGAAGCAAAATGCTTGACAACCAATTTGGATTCAAAGTTACCATTGAATCGAAGCAAGTTGACGAACCTAACTAGTTATCTTAGACAAAAACAGCGTGACAATAATTGCAATAGGTATATATATTTGTATTCCAGTTACAGTAACTTTTGTCCTATTAAATTATTTTATTGTTATTACACCTCAATATTGTAATTACTATATCCTAATAGGATTTTCATGTTATTTTTAAAATATAACGTTATTTTCAGAACAAAAACATCCTACAAACGAAGAAGTAAAGCGTGTGTTCTAACATCAAATAAATGAAATTTGCTTGTTATTCAGGATTTTTTTCATAACATTTTTTGGCTATAATACCCATTTGCCTTTTCGCCGTTTTCGTTTTATTTATAAGCACGTATTTTTGTTATTATCAAAATTATTGTAAACATTTTTTTCGGTAGCTTATTTACTTTATGTATAAATACTAGTGGGTTCCCCATGAGCTATATATATATATATATATATATATATATATATATATATATATATATATATATATATATATATATATATATATATATATATATATATATATATATATATATTATATATATATATATATATATATATATATATATATATATATATATATATATATATATGTATATATATATATATATATATATATATATATATATATATATATATATATATATATATATATATATATATATATATATATATATATATATATATATATATATATGTTAAAAGGCATAATTTTTAAAGAAAATTTTCTATTAACTTTAGAGGACCGTCGTGGCGTAGAGGCGCAAAGTGTGCCTGTAACGCGACAATTTCTGGGTTCGATCCCCAGTCGGAGAAGATGGATTTTTCTATTTCTATTTTCTTCGCTCTGGCAAAACTAGGCAAAGTGCGGCGTTGAGTTCCGCCACTCAACACGCAATGCCTCGAAAAAGGCGGAAAGTGGGGGCGGAGAAAGTAGGGACTAAGCAACGGAGTGTCTTAACACTAGGTTCCCACGGTCCCTGCAGTTCCCTCTGCCTACCCTGCCATGTGCGGGATAAAGCGTGAACCTAAAAAAAAAAAAACTTTTTCCTAACTTTACGAGTAGTAATCTGGCTCTTCCGAATAAGGACTACAATACATTCCAGCAAAACGTGCCATACGTTTACACTTATAATAGTATCAAAAGAGCTATAGACAGAGCCTATAGTGACAATTTGTCACCGCTATTTGATAGAATGCAAACTGTGAAGGAACTGAAGTTAAATGGTACATGATATACACCTTCACACACCTTCTGCTGCTTATGTAAAGAAAACATGGAAAAACCCCTTTAAAGTTCTACTAAATATTTTAACATTCATATAGCTTTTCACCCAAATCACCCCCTACCCTCGAACTGCCCCAATAAACCTTGACATGTGTGGCAGTACAGTTTTACTATATTATAAAGTAAGGCAGAGACGCGTGTCCATGGTTGAGGTGGTTCTATACTTTTAAAGCCCTAGTGTTCAATATCATAACAAACCTCAATTCCTGCCAAGAATGTAATGTATCAATCACTCAATCCATATAGAATGAACTTTAATATTAAAGGCCCTGAGAACAAATCTCACAATTAAAAATGTTGAGTAAATGGAAAACTTTGCATCTCCATCGATCTGTAATTGTTAGTAGTTTGCTTACATATCTCATTAAAGTAAGTGGTAGAAACTGCGATGCAACAAAATTCCAGAGGTGTAAGAGTTCTTTATCCATTTTTCGCCCTTCAAGACATTTAATATTTAGTGACGGAACTCAACTTGTTATCATAATTAGGAAAATGAAAACCACAAGATAACCACGCAATCAGACGAATTCACTTAGTATTTTCAATAAAATAAAGAATTCTAACATAATAATATGTGCTGAGATGATTTTCCGTAACTATATCTTTTTAATTTGAACAATTTAAACTATTATTAGATAATGTTTACAGTTGTCATAAACTTCTTCCTCTTTTGGTTTTTAATTCTGACGTTCTGGGTTCTACAGTCTTGTGACATTACGTAAATTGTCATATTATTTCTACAAGGCATGTTGTCATTTAGGGGATAATTTATGCATAAAGCGTCCATGGTTAGGTTGAACTAACTAAGCACGGTCAAACGAGTTCACTAGCTCTTTGAAGTGTAAATTCGGGAAATGCCTGTTGTGAACTAAAATTTTCTCAGTAGTTTATGTACTTTATACATACTTATAGCCAATAAAAATTTATTTAAAAATGTTTTAACTCTTTAACAAAATATTTATTGTACAGTCGGTGTAAAAATACCTTGGTAACAAGTTGAAATCACATTTTAATAAAACGACGATATTATTATACGTTTATCCTTTCATATAGCATTATAGGTATCCAGGTAAAAAAAATGACGTTATAAGTACTAACGTATATTTAGCAAAAAAGGTACTAACGTATATTTAGCAAAAAAGAGTGATAGAAAGTAATTGTATTAGTAAAGTAATTTTTTTTTTTTACCTTCACGCTTTATCCCGCACAAGGCAGGGTAGGCAGAGGGAACTGCAGGGACCGTGGGAACCTAGTGTTAAGACACTTCGTTGCTCAGTCCCTGCTTTCTCCGTCCCCGTTTTCGAGGCATTGCGTGTTGAGTGGCGGAACTCAACACCGCGTTTACCAGAGCGAAGAAAAGGGAAATAGAAAAATCCATCTTCTCCGACTGGGGATCGAACCCAGTAACCGTCGCGTTACAGGCAGACGTTGCGCCTCTGCGCCACGACGGTTTTATTGACTTATTCAATAAATCATTTTATTAATTGTTATACAGATAACAATTAATTGTATAAAGAGAACCCTATAAAAGAAAAATTAAAAGAACCCTGTAATATAGAAACCCAATAATAGAGAAATTAATGTATCAAGCTTAATAAAACATTAAAAAAATCTTAAAACACACCCACCACCACAATGTCTGTCAGTTTGTCAGCTATATGCTAAGGTAGGACGAATTTTCTAATAACATACAAGAGGAAGAGTGATGGCATACAATAAGCTTAGATTTTGTACAAGCTGATGATATTAGTTCAACGCTGCTAATACCTTTAGAGTTTTATTAAATAATAAACAATGTACGATGGAATTGAACCATTAATAGTTCTTAAAAAATGTCCGTGATGGTATGTCTATCTTCCAAAGGTAACCTACATATTATAAAATTTATGGATTATATACAAACATATTTTAACAATACAGTATTATTCCTTATTTAATTGTATTAGTCAGATATGTTACGAAGTTAGATTAAAATCTAATGATTTATCGCAAAATAAAATACCAGATTAATAGAAGATACAATTTCCAATAATAATTTAGATCGTTTTTTGGAAGCAGATCATATCTAACTGGATGCATTTATACGTGAATTGTATCATCACTGTTTTGTGTTTCATAGACATTTTGATTAAAATTGATTGACGTAAAGATTTTCGGAAAAAATTAAAAGTTCCTCTTTGTATTTTGTGTAGCGTTTGAAATCATGATTTTGTCGAAATTAGTTATTGAGTTAGGTTTCGTCATTAATTTCTATCACTTAGTATCATTTTTTTATTTTTTTTGACTTAATATTTAGCTCAATTTTACTTTATTTAGCTTATAATAATATATTCTTAATACTTTAATGATCCTATTTTACCACATTGTTATGTTTTGATGTGTCATAAAATAATAAATTATATCTAACGAATGATAATACTGGCACCCACTAAAGCACAACTACTATACACACAATGGTAAATAAAGAGGAAGCAAATGAACAACACATATACATACATACATTTACATATATAAAACAATTATTTTTAATATTATTAATATTAATATTATTTATATATTGTATTATTTATTTATTAATAACAATATTATTTTAGACATTGATAATGTCACTTTTGTTATCATGTACGTCGCATTTAGAAAGCCAATGATTGGTATGGTAATTACGATAATATATCTTTAAATATTAAAATGTTCAGTCATTTATAAGGGAACACATATGAACAAACGAAACTCACTTGAATAATACTTAACGAAAAGGATAGTTAGCAACATAGCATCAAATTATTAAAAAAAATCTATTTTATATGTATTCGACATGTAATATATTTATTATTTTAAAGTAAAGTTATTTCAGAAGTTAATAAAGTAATTTCAGAAGAAAATTTACATGTAGATATATTATATACATTTATTATATAAGAGATAATCTCAGCGTGAATAATCTTATGTTTCCCACTTTTACCCATTTTGCTAATAACTGAAATAACACATGTTTTTTTAAATAAAAGTTCTTGTAACACTACTTACTATTACTACTTTTTTTTTTTTAGCTTCACGCTTTATCCCGCTCATGGCAGGGTAGGCAGAGGGAACTGCAGGAACCATAAGAACCTAGTGTTAAGACACTCCGTTACTTAGTCCCTGCTTACTCCGTCCCCACTTTCCGCCGTTTTCGAGGCATTGCGTGTTGAGTGGCGGAACTCAACGCCGCGCTTTGCCTTAGTTGCCAGAGCGAAGAAAATGGAAATAGAAAAATCCATCTTCCCCGACTGGGGATCGAACCCAGAAACCGTCGCGTTAGCCGCGTTACAGGTAGACGTTGCGCCTCTGCGCCACGACGGTCCACGACGACTTAGAATCCTAATTCAGGTGTCAATATCCATCGACATTAATTTACTCGTAGCTTTAAATAAATAAAGAACTTCACTCTTTGTTTGCTTCGCTTGCTAAAATAATAAAAAAGATACAACAATATATAGCAGATTTTGATTTCGTCTTATCGAGGGCTCGTTAGCTCAGCGGTTCGGTTCGAATTCGAATTCCTCGGGGTTCGAATTCCTCACGAGTAGTTAATTTTTTGTACTTTATTTAAGTTATTAAATAATTTAAATCAAGTTAACATTCAAATCTGCTCTGAATTAGAGTGCCAGTTTAGGAGAGTTAAGTAAGGAGATTTAGCAAGCATTGATTGAAGATTTGCAATATGCATTCTACGTTTTGGTATATATACAATAATTTAATATCTAATTGATGCCCATACAATAATGCTTGCTACCAGATTTTCATTTACCGATATAGTGCAAAAGGGCAATTTTCATTAATTTATATATTATCGTTTGACAATACCTGTTCCTAATTTTTCATTTTATATATCAAAGGTTCAATGAAAAATGACCCATTTATTTATTTATGATGTATAGCTATAATTAGCTTACCATGGCGATCAACAGTCTTAGCACTAGGTTCCCTCTGCCTTACCTGCTACGTTAATGACATAATGTGAAGTTATAAAAAAATTATAATATTAACCTAAAATTCAATCCGACACTATGATACCTGTACCTTATTTCACTAGGTCCCTGAACTCTCGATATTTTTTATATGTCATAAATTCTTTATATCTATGAAATAGCAAAAAAATAACCGCAAATTTGCCGCCTCAAAAATCTGCCGCCCTAGGCTCAAGCTTACTCAGTCTAGCAAATCCTCTACTGTATTGGATATTATTGAACAAGTAAGCTAGTGATTTCTTTTTCCACTACAAGTAAAAGATTGAATCTGAAATATAATATACGTGCGATTTATATATATATATATATATATATATATATATATATATATATATATATATATATATATATATATATATATATATTATATATATATATATATATATATATATATATATATATATATATATATATATATATATATATATATATATATATATATATATATATATATATATATATATATATATATATATATATATATATATATATATATATATATATATATATATATATATATATATATATATATATATATATATATATATATATATATATATATATATATATATATATATATATATATATATATATATATATATATATATATATATATATATATATATATATATATATATATATATATTATATATATATATAAATTTTCAATCTTCATTATTGTGGTATTGGATAAATTTTCTTTCAAAATATTTATACAACAAAGCTGTTTTATTAATTTGCTTGAAACTTCCAATTTACTTTTTCGTAAACAAAGCTGTAGATGCAGCTAGTAGTACAGTATTTTATCATTATTTGCTTATCATATCAAATACAACTACTTTGACATTAATCTATAAAACACACTGATTATAAATTAATAAATAATATAACAGTTTGTACTTTAAGTATGAATTTAAATAATGCAATCGGTACTGGATTTCTTTACATATGTATTTTTAAAATATCTTATATATCGTTAAAAGAACCTAAATAGAAAATATTAAAAAGTAAACTGAAAAAAATGTTTAGGCTCGTGAGGGATTCGAACCCCCGACCGCCACTACTAAATGTTCAGATGGGTGCTCTAACCGCTGAGCTAACGAGCCCTTATGGAAACTCAACAAAAACTCTTATATGTAATTTTCAATCAAACTTTATTAACGTGGGATTATAATTAATATCTATAGGTAGCGCCCTGCCCACGGATTTCATCGTTTATAAGTACACTATATGAATTTATTAATGGAATTATATCTAATAAGCCAAACGTGATTCATTTTGATAAGCATTGAAAATTTGACAGGCTTTTTTCAGATTTTCTATCATATATAGAATATTACTTATTAATTATTATAGGAAATATTACACGTGTTAATTATGTTAAAATGTTATTTTTAAATAATAAAAAAAACATATGCATACTAGGTAGCAGTTCCCGACTTCACCTGCTAGAACTACAGCAAAATTCATTTAACAAACTGAATTTTATTACATTTTATTACATGAACATTTTGATATTTTTATTTAGTATGACGCGGTTACGATGCTAACAACTGTGGGAGAGCTATGTCATTTAAAAACGAATATCCTACCTCATGTTGTCGTAGTTCTCTTTTAAGGTTCCGTTAACAAAAGATTCTGCTGAAAGCATCCAGAAATTTCAAGTTACCTTATTGATATTCCAGCCTAAAACACCTACCTCATTTGCGTTTATAGTATTTAGAAAAAGGTTTTAGACAATTTGGGTAACAGCAATCGGTCACGGGCCTTTGCCGTATGAATTGTGAAGGTGTTTACGAATAGATTGACATGTTTTGTAAACTTTGTACCACCAGGACTTTGATTTGACGCTTATTTATGAGATGATTTCTTTTTAAATTATTTGTTTATTTCCTCCAAAGTGAGTGGGTTGTTTATGACTTTATGAATTCATTTAAGTGTTGATCTTAACACACTATACAACCAGTTGTTAAGTAATCATCTAAAAATTTAGGTGCATGATTTTTTTTTGCTTGTAATTAGCAGTCAGGCTTGAAGTCTTTCCTATCTAGCACAGTAAAAACGTCTACTGTAACACCAATGTGTCTTACTTTTTAAATGATATTTGAATGGCCGTCATTTCTATGTTTCACGTACTTATAACGTAATCATCAATAATATTTACTAAACTTTAACTCATAACGTAATCATCAATAATATTTACTAAAGAGCTACGTTATGGTTTATTATTGTTTAGATTTTTAAAGTATTACTACGTTAGGTCGTGACCAGTCCGTGACCAAGAGGACCGTCGTGACGCAAAGGCGTAAGCGTCTGCCTGTAAACGCGACGGTTTGAGGGCTTCGATTCCCACTCGAAGAAGATGGATATATCTGTTTTCATTTTCTTAGCTCTGGAAACTAGGCAAAGTGCGGCGTTGAGTTCCGTCTTTCAACACGCAATGCCTTGAATAAGGCGGAAAGCGGGGATGGAGAAAGCAGGGACTAAGCAACGGAGTGTCTTAAAACTAGGTTCATATGATTCCTGCAGTTCTCCTCTGCCTACCCTGCAATATACGGGATAAAAAGCGTGAAGTTAAAAAAAAATAAAAAGAAATTACGTTAGGTATTCCAGTTGCTGAATTTTTAAATGTTATTCTAAAGTGCTTGTCGAAGTTGAATTGTTTTAGTTACGGCATTATTATATTATTTTGTAGTTTCAGTTGGTCGACAATGGTATCTTTTCAATTTTTTTTACCTACACCTTGCCTTGACACATACATACATACATAGCTTCACGCTCTATCCCTAGCGGGGTAGTCAGAGAGAACGGAGCGCCAAACGCTGCGGTCCCTGCATACCTCTTTCGCCTCGTCCACTGTCATTAACCTCTTCATGCATGCTCTCCGGGGAGTCCTCATGCTTTTTACGTGACCTTCCTCCAGTATCTTCGATACTGTGTTTTCGAAAGTCAACCGAGGTCTCCCCTTACCTCTCTTACCACTCACTTTTCCATCATATATCTTTTTTACCATTCTTTCGTCACTCATTCTTTCGACGTGCCCAAACCATCTGAGCACGTTCTTCTTCATTCTTACTGTGACATCCTCGCTGGTACCTGCCATCCTGTGTACCTCTTCGTTGCGGATTCGGTCAGCTAAGCTGACTCCGCATATCCTTCGAAGAGATCGCATCTCCACAGCATTCATCTTTCTTTCATTCTTCTTCTGTAATACCCACGTTTCACTGCCATATAACAGCGTTGGAACCAAAACTGCATTGTGTACGGCCAAACGTGCAGCGACGCTGACGTTCTGCCGTCTTAACAACGCAGCTAAGGCACCGTTCATTCTGTTACCGGCAGCAACACCTTGCCTTGACCTTTCAGATATATAAAAAAATGTTTCTAATCTGTCCAGTAGATTTGAAAATGGACATGTACAAGCAAACAAACCGACAAACAAAAATTATTTTTAAGTAGCTATCCTTGCTCATACTAACTTTATAATATTCACTTAAAATATTGTACACTATACATATGTATATGTATACCTAAAGTTATTCATAATACATCAGTAGTACGTAAAATCGTGCAGGTATTCATGTACTACTTCAGTCTTTCAAGTAGCTTCCTTAATTGTCACGAAATTGTTAATTAAAACTTAATTATACTAGCTTTGACACACGCTTATGGGATGTACATAAATGTATAGACCATACCAATTACATATAAACACCGGGATTAACGTCAGGTAGAAGGACAGATTATTGATTTACTTAAATGTTATTATATATAATCGTTGTTTGAGACGTACAGTAACCCAAAGCTTGATTTGATGTATATACCTACTATGAAACTTTAAATTTGATATATTATTTTTAAATTACAATTAATACGGAATAATGGTCACGTGAAAATATTTAATAACTATATAATAACTTTTATTTGATAAGTTTACATGCCTTTCAATTCTTCCCTTTTTTCACAGATTATGTAGATTTGGAAAAGATGTAGTATGTATCTTACATTTAGAAATAATTAAAAAAATAAAAGTATGTTTGCTTGATCGTGTTCATCTCAAGAACGGCTAGCTTTAATAAAACTTCAACTTATTATTTCATTTTATGTATAGTCCATTCATTGACTAAGATTTACCCAAATAAATGAAGTGATCTACCAAAATAAATGAAGTGATGAATAAGATCTACCCTTATTCATCACTTCATTTATTTCGATGAACCTCTACTTGCAACTACACTTGCTGTTACAGTTACCTCGCCCCGTTGTCTTTAGAATTTGCCGTATGTCAATAACATACCATACACAATCCTAAGTCATTTCCATTTCACCATTTTACCGTATAGGTGAAGCAGCTATTGTAAATAATGTTGAATCTCAAAAGGTGAAATTTGAAACCAATTAATACTAAAACCAATTTTAAAACATGTTATTAATGTTATTTTTTATAATAAAGATGATTAGGGGAAAGTGGGGGAATTGGGAACACTTAACTTAAATTGTAAAAACAACAGTTTTTTACATATAAAAAATAATCAACTTTTATTTAGACTTGTACTTTACTTATTAATCTTCTTATAACTGATAGAAAATATCTTAAAAATCAACTGTTTATAAAAAATATTAATGAAAACAAAAAACATTGTCGTTCCTTTTTACCCGACATCCTATGGGGTAATTGAGAACAGCCTGCGGGGCAAATGAGAACGATATAGGGTAAAGAGAAATAACGTAGGAAACAGGTACAACTAGATTTAATTTACTTTCCGTAACAAAAATCACACACGTAACCTTTGCTGGTCTCGCCCATAGTGCATTGCTTGTGGACCCAAATCTTACAAATGTTACCAGCTATGGGTTATTACAGCCTTTAATCAGCAATCTTTTTCTTTTGAACATAAACATGGGAGGGACATATATACCACTAGCGCTAACGACATACACTACTGATGTCGTGACACCATGTTCTCCGCTTGTAGCTTTTCCTATTTGCTGAACACCTTTTGGAGCAGAAATCTTGTAATTTTTTTAGAACAGTGTTTATATCGATCTCATCAACATTAAAAATACGGTGACCAGGTATATTGTGGTTAGCTTGGATCATTTTCAGTTAGTCAAAAAACAAGTTTACTTCTTTAGCGTTAAAAGCTCTTATTCGGTTAAGAGAAGTAGCTTCTAGCATACGTAAGCTGTGATGTGGCATGTGGCATGGATGTCTAGTCATGAATCCGCAATACCAATGTTTCTCTGCTAGCTGGGTCGTTTTTTTAAAATCATGTTTCATTGGCCTCAGCAAAACGAAGACCAATTCTGCGCAAACAACACGGTGTGATGCCATGAAACGACAACTCGCAACATTGAACAATGTATTTTTCAAATTGTGGTTCTTGCTCATAATTAAATACTGCATATCTTCCTCTTTTTGGTGTCTTGACAATGGTTTCTTTTAACTGTATAAGCAAAGTTGTTTTAGTTACTGAAAATTTAGTAGCTTCTTTGCCCAACGTGAGTCTTTTGTTCTTAACTTCTTCAATTGCTCGGCGATGATCGTCGATTAAGTACCTTCTCTCTTTATTTCGAATATATTTTCTAGGCGTCTAAAATATAACATCAAACATATTAAAATTATTATATTGATCATATAAAAGCAACACTAGATTAATTTCATTGTTGTGCGGGTAATTGGGAACATTCCTAATTACCCGCCACCTACTGTTCCTAATTACCCGCGGGCGACAGTTTCATTCAAAATGGTCACCACTTTCCATAACCTTTTTAATGTATTTAACAACACGTGGCATTTAAAAGAAGATAATCCATACAATAAACTTACAAAATATAGATTCATTGCACTCAGAAGTATGACATTTACATCTGTTGAAACAGAACACAAAAATTATAACAAAAAATGAGAAAAAAATGTTTAACTTACCGTGACTAGATGCGTGCGGCATTCTACTTCCACTTTTACTCGCGTAATGAAGGACACGGGGTTCGTAACTTGAATAGGTGTGAGATGGAATAGTAAGGATACAAGTGTGACTTATTGACGTGTTCCCAATTACCCGCCGTTCCCAATTCCCCCACTTTCCCCTATAAGATAAAAAGGTATCGTTTTTTAATTACTATATAAAGTCTTAAGAAGAAAATATTTTTAATGAGACGGACCAATTATACGTTTATTCATATTTTAGGACATTGTATTTATCTAGAAAAAATATGTTAATTATTAAATAAATAATAAAATATATTTTAAGTAAATTATAAAACACTTTAGTTGTACATATACGAGACGTAGTTATAACAGCAGAGAAACCGGGAATGCCGAACATGTTGTTACTAAAGTCATAGGAAGTTATTGAAATGTCAAGAGCAAGTCCAAAGAAGAATACATTTTAGTGGGGAGGGGAACACGTACAAATTTTCAAGAATGTTAAGGAAACTCAAAAACAAATGATTTGATTGAATGATTTAGATGTAGCCAAAAGTCTTTTAAAAATTTAAATGTTAAAAGTATGTAATCTTCAAAAAGTCGAGTGCATTATCATCTTGATACCTAATTTGGAAATCACATTTGAAAAAATCGATATATTTTTTTCTGCAATTATTAAATTTTCTTTAAAATGAAATAAGATCACGTTAAATATTTCGTGTTGACGTGTTTTTTTTGCCTCACTTAAATCCTCATATAATAGAAATATATATTTTTCTGCCTGTCCTTAACTTAATCTGACGCACTTGAGTTTCCAAAAATCGTTTTTTTTTTTGTCTGTTGGAGAAACCGTACTCCTTCATAAAGAGTTAGTATAAGAAAAAGGTACGTTACGAGGAAGAAAGTTTCTCTCCATTTACTTACATAACGCACTCGAGTAACTTATGAAATCTCTGTAAAAAATTAAAATCTTGGATTTAGCTACTATAAGTACTAAATTTATTTTATTAGCAAAAGATTTACAGCTAGTAGTGACATAATCACAGATTGAAATTGGTTTTAAGCGTACAGACCTCAATACTTTATTTTTAATATAAAATAATAAAATATAATAAACATAAGACTACAATAAAGAAGTAGAAGTACAATGCTAAGACTAAATAAACTACTTCAACGAGCTTATCTAGTTTTGCCGAATCATTAATCGACTAAGCACACGTAATACCTTACTGAATTTAAACAAACTTTTTTGTACTTATTTTAAAAAAATCTTCAGTAGTGCTAGAAGAATATAAAATCTTTATACAAATTTATTATTATAACAATTGTTATTTTTATACTGTATTTTTTAGGGCTTATGATATTGTTTCGAAGAGGAAATATTGGATATACGAGTAGTATGCCTAGGACTAAAGTGTTCGCAGTGTTTATCATGGAGGCTTTCGTTTATTAGAAATCGGAAACAAAAGCCTTCATAAAAATTTTACTTGTTTTCCTTTACTTCGGTTATAGTAACTTTTGAAATATTTCAATGTACATTGAAACTCTATGGGTATAATGCTTTATACTAATAAATAAATTCGCAATATATTCAGTGAGCCCACGTTCGTACTATCTGTCTATTCTGAAATATTGAAAGCCGACCCCAAAGCCGTCTTTTTGACCTCCTTTGTTAGCAACATTTCACTCACTTCAACTTATTAAGTGTTGACTTACACGGGTCTAGACCCCTATCTCTTTTGGGCATATCCTTTAATAACATTATAATAATACATTAAAACATATACATACATATTTACATAGAAATATGCTACGGTTAAAAAAACACAAATCACAAACAATATCATCGATGTCTTGTATTGACACTGTAGATCAAGAGTCGGAAGATAAAATGTGTTGTTGGCTACCAAGTTATCGTTTATATGTATGTATATATAGATATATATCACATGTTTTTGCTTATGGAATAGAAACGGTTTGGTTTTTGGCTAAGTCCTCAGATATACCAAAACCTCTTATTTTTACATGTCAATGGAAAATACCTATCATTTCAGCT
Source organism: Dione vanillae (assembly GCA_037178615.1). NCBI lineage: Eukaryota > Metazoa > Arthropoda > Insecta > Lepidoptera > Nymphalidae > Dione > Dione vanillae. Next base: position 1,287,664 of record JAZFAU010000085.1, read on the forward strand.
AAGGTGTTTTTATAATAACTTTATTTTGTAATATTAAAAGATCACTATTATTCTATATTAAGTATATATTTTTTAATTACTAATAGCCTAGGCAGAACACAGGCTAAATATATAGACAACAAAAGCTCTTTAGTGACACTTATACAATGACTCCTAGATAAGTATAATTTAAAGAAAACCAGTGATACACATGTAGAAGCAAGCACGTCAGGAGTATTCTTGATAGGAATTTACTAAACTGTTCACCAATAAAATATTTTTAAATATAATAAAAACAATAACTGATCAGTTGAAGCACCAACAGTGTCAATGTAAAAACTCAACTAGATACACACTTTAAATCCTTTGTGCTCTTCCTTAACCAAAGATTTTTAGGCTAAGTTTTCTTTTGAAAAAGCCCCCAATTTGGAGTTGAAACAAAAATTATACCATTAAACTATACACGTTACGACTACGAAACCATAGCGGCAACTTTTTAATTATTGTAAATAAAGTAAGCAAATTATTTGAGTAACTTTCATTAACAGTTTGTTACATTAAAAGTAAGTATAAAGTCCCTAACTTTGAAGTTCATTTAATTAACAAACTTTTCATGTCAGTCATTTAAAAGTTGTTGCTAGAAGAAAATTAAAGTTATACATTTTTAAACACCTAAAATGAACAATGTACACGAAATCGATATATATACATATGTGTTTCGATATAATATGTTAGCATACTACATATATAACACAATTACATTGATTGTAAAATTGCCTAACCATTTCTATTGTAACTCCTTGAGATTTACCTACCCTAATGTATTGTTTGCCTTTTAATATATGAACTGTTTATTCTACTTATAGAACACTTTTCGTAAAATATTATTAATTTTGCTACAAAGTGAATAAATGACAAATAGTATAAGAAATATGCTAACAAATTTTAATTTAAGATATGAAAATTTTTAAATTGAGCGGGAAGATAATAATAATAATTATAATAATAATATTCTTTATTGCACATAACTAGAAATATATAATAAGGAGTAAAACAAACAGAAAATAATAAAAGCACAACAAGGCGACCTTATCGCTTGAAGCGATCTCTTCCAGGCAACCTTTGGATGTAGGAGTAGTATAAGAATGGGTGGTGCATATACTAAAAGATATAAAGAATATATATTAATAAAATATATATAATAAATATACGATTATAAATATACATAAATAAATACACATAAATATATACATATATATACACATAAACATATACATATATATAGATATATATCACATGTTTTTATAAAATAGTTCTATATTTTTATTTTTTAATATTTTTTCTATACTTGGTGTGGATTAACAATTTAAAAACCATTAAAATATGTAACATTTTTTTTATATTTGATTTCAAAGCCGTTATCCAAAGCAAAATCTCGATAATATAAACGGAATATCCTTTGTAAAAAAATCTCCATCAACTAAATCGATTCATACCTTTGAACAGTTATATAACTTTGGTAGTTTTTATTTTATCCCATATAGGGATAGCCATAACCGCAAACTATACTTACTACTGTCGTCCTGTATTGCAATTTATTATGATATAATAAAATAAATAAATAATGTATTATGATAACTATATCTTAATCGGTAATTGTACCAATAAAATTACTTATTTTGAGTTATAAGAGGATTATAAAGCAATATATTTTTTTAACTTCACGCTTTGTCCCGCATATTGCAGGGTAGGCAGAGGGAACTGCAGGAACTATATAAAGCTAGTGTTAAGACACTCCGTTGCTTAGTTCCTGCTTTCTTCGTCCCAAATTTCCGCCTTTATCGAGGCATTGCGTGTTGAGTGGCGAAACTCAACGCCGCGCTTTGCCTGGTTTCCAGAGCGAAGAAAATGGAAAATAGAAAAATCCATCTTCCCCAAGTGGGAATCGAACCCACAAACCATCGCGTTTACAGGCAGACGCTTACGCCTCTGCGCCACGACGGCCCTCAATATAGCAATATAATGATATAATTTAAATGAAGTAAGTGAAAATTGGAAATTTTATTCCCAGTACATTCATACTACACTGAATGCTGAAAGTGCAATATCCTTAGATATTATACAAAAATACTGTAACAAAGGGATGTATATTCGTATTTATATATGTGTCTACATAACAATATACCTGTGCACTCTTCGGAAATGATGCAATCTCAGCTATATCATGAAATTAATTACATACCATATTTTAGATGTGTTTGTCTTTCTATTAAACTACTGTCTCTGTGTGAGTGGCAAATATTTGTTGAACGTGATCCTACTTCCAAGGGAAGATTTACGAGTATCACATACTAATGTACCTGCTTCATGAGGAATACGCTCCAGTGAACTATATAATTTATCATTGTCGTTCCGATGACTTCATCCAGCTATTCATCACACTATAGCATAATTTCAATTTTAATACTGTCTCGCTTTGTCTTAATGAACTGAAATTTATATTGTTTGATTATTCTTATTGTTTTTAGATAAAGTTATTAAAAAGAAGGTGATATTTCAATTATATATTTAATAATTTACAATTTAACTGCGCTTTAGTTTTTATTTTTCCTTTTTTGTTTTTTACTTTATCTTTTTATTATATAATTAATGAAATTAAACGACCTTTTGGCGATTTCACTTTATGTTTTGATTTGATATCCACATCACTACTTCAACCGTCCATAAGGCAATCACTATAAACGTCTACAATGAGAGGTGACCCACGGATAGCGGGTTCTTAGGTCCGATAGAATTGATTATAACTTTTTTATTAGAGACGTTCATCTTTAGTACAAATTTGCAAGTAATATGTATATTTACTATAAATAAAGTAATTTGAAAGGTAAAAATCCAAGAACATAAACCAAGCGGACGAAGCCGTGAGTGGGAGCGCTAGTTATTAATATACTGATATAATCATTCAAAGTCAGTACTAAAAATGTACATATACATATGTATACCACAAATCGACTGAGATCATTTTAAAAATATCTGATATTCGACTTAGTAGCGATATTAGAAAATTCGCAGTCGCTGCGGGGTAAAGACAAGCGCATGTCACAAACGTATCTTACATTCTGGAACACGACTTTAAAAGATGTTTTATTCATATCCAGTCCTAGAAAAAGGAACTTCTAAGACATTTTTACAATGAAAAAATATCGAATACGCTTAAAGCGGTAGAAGTTGAAATGTAGTGAAGGTATATTATACTCATTATTTTACTTATATCCGTATCTTTGTTTATTATATCCCGTATAGGCAGAGAAAGTAGGGAGGGCGTTCTTTACTTCTCATCTGAGGCTTTGCGAATACAAACGAAATTTATTTCCCTTTCAGGGAATCGAATACACACACAATGATGTACAATGACGTACGTACAGTTGGATATTGTATATATATTTAGGCAACCAAAAACGTTACTCAAATAACATTGACGATCTATTCACCAAGTAAGTACGAAAGTGTATAAATAAGTTCAGTATTTCCTTTGCAACAAATAGATTTTAATAATTAGGGTAAATTTTATATATGACAGAGAAAATAAGCACAAAGCTTGTTGAAACTAATTAGATCATCTGAGCCTCTGGGCTGATATAAAAGCGGTATTTCCTTTATACTGGCGGTTGAAAGAATTCAATTACATAATACTGAGGAGATTAAAAAAGCTACACGACTCTAATAAGACCCTCAGGGGATAAAATAGCAGCAAACTATTTAATAATCAAGACTTTATATTTTATTTTATTTTATTTAGCTGTATATTAGTTAAGTAGTGTCAAGGCACTGTCACTGTGTTCACCCAATGTTCTTCGTATTTCACCTGTAAGAAACACCTGTCTTTGTATTAGCAGAGAAATCATAGTAGTTTATACTAAATAGGAATAAAACATAGGCTGAAACCTGCATATTTACTTACAGTCAAACGATGTATATATATATATATATATATATATATATATATATATATATATATATATATATATATATATATATATATATATATATATATATATATATATATATATATATATATATATATATATATATATATATATATATATATATATATATATAATATATATATATATATATATATATATATATATATATATATATATATATATATATATATATATATATATATATATATATATATATATATATATATATATAAATATATATATATATATATATATATATATATATATATATATATATATATATATATATATATATATATATATATATATATATACCTAAAAGATCTTTATAAAATAACTGGAAACCAAAAAATTATATTTCTCAAGCAAAAAGTCACGTCACGTCGCACTAACACGAAAATTTACCTACATACGTGGATGAGAATTCGAATAATTTTAGCATTGCGTATTTTCAAATTCTTTTCTTTCATAACAGTTTCCTCCCAGTAAGCTTTGAAAAGAACCATCCAATGACATCCCTTAAAACATATTATCAAAATAATTTATAACATAGATAAACTCTAAAAATAACATATGTTTTCTCTTTATAATTATTGTCTCACTATAATTTACTCGTATTAAAAAAATTGCACACATTTTTGCTACTTAAGAGCAAATACGTTACGTCTAAAGGTTAAAATTCTGGTTCTTTATATATAAAAAATATAAAAATATCGTCCACTTTGATACGAACATTGAAAGTTGTTTACTGGCTGAAAATAATAGTTTAAATTAAAAAAGAAGTTCCAATAGTCCAATTAACAAAATAAAGCAAGTAAATCACTTCTATGTACTTGCGATCAAAGCTACTACGTCCAAGTAAATTATTTAAGTATGTTATGAACAACTTTTAGATATTTCGAGCGAAGTCGTAGGCGAAAACAAGTATATTATATCTTAGAATAGAATTTAAGGTCAAAGAAATGTAATAATTTGCAGGAGGAGTGATGTCCCAATCGCCTTCGGCTATTACCTTTTCCCCCAATATATACGAAGACGGTGGCAATGTGAAAGAGCTACAATAAATTGCTTGTATTGGAAGTGCCAGCTGCTAGTAATGTGCGTAACCGCAAAATTTCGACTTCTCGAGGTGAAAACGCCTTATAGTATTGTCAGGTGGAATATATTGTTTAGTTATTTGATATATATACATAGATAATAAGAGTTATTTGAGGAATAGGAGTTAGTTGAAAGCTTAAAAGAACTTACTGCAAGCACATTTTGTTCTTATGAATGGTTGAAAAGTAAAAATTTTTATTAAAATATAAACAAGACTTTTTTTAATAGTTGTTTTTACTTTACTTAGTATATTAAAATTCTGTCGACTTCAACTGCTCTTAAGATAATTATTTTCCTAGTATAATAAATATAAGTTTTTTTAAAATCTTATAGTAACCAGATTTGACAGTGTGTGTGTGTGTATATATATTTTACCTACAATAATAACTCTTATTATCGTTAAATACAATCGCATGCAATATTCAAGTCCCGTAGCAATACAAGCCAAGTGGAGCTACAATAACAGTTATTACGCGTGCTCAGTGCTCTTAGCTGGAATTAACTGATAAGTGATAATAGTTCATAAACGGCTTACTACGTAATTGATTTAGGACTTGTCTGTGCTGTTCCTGGTTTATAATTTTTTGGAAAATTTAAAGAGCTTTTATATTTGTACCTTTTATACATTAGTATATTAATAAATTCATATATTTATATGTAGGTATGTGCGTAAGATTTTATTTCAGTTTTCGTATATCAACATTTCAGTTACAGATAGAGAAGATTATATTTCATCGAGTAACATCGTAAAGACGAGGACTTTGGTTAATATTGATGATAAAATGAAGTACCGTCGTAGTTGAGGACCGTCGTGGCGCAGAGGCGCAACGTCTGCCTGTAACGCGACGGTTACTGGGTTCGATCCCCAGTCGGGGAAGATGGATTTTTCTATTTCCATTTTCTTCGCTCTGGCAAACTAGGCAAAGCGCGGCGTTGAGTTCCGCCACTCAACACGCAATGCTTCGAAAACGGCGGAAAGCGGGGACAGAGTAAGCAGGGACTAAGCAACGGAGTGTCTTAACACTAGGTTCCCACGGTCGCTGCAGTTCCCTCTGCCTACCCTGCCTTGTGCGGGATAAAGCGTGAAGCTAAAAAAAAAAAAAAAAAAAAAATGAAGTAAACTGTTTCAACTGCCTTGTGTTTTTGAGCCCTATAAGCTGTATAATTAAAACAGTTTAGAAGTATATATGGTTAAATTGTATAATGCTTTACTAAATACATACATAGTAACTATACTATGTATAATAGCTTATAGATTTTATAATACAAACATTATATTTGTACATATTAAGTAATCCTTTTTGTAATTAATTTATTTAACAAATACTTCTACAAGCTAAGTTCACGATCATCAATACTTTATGTAAAAGACCTACAAAAGCGTTGAGAGCAGAACTCAAAGAAATCGATTGAAGTTGTTTCCAAAACAAAGAGCGTTCTCAAAGGAATTCATACGCCTATGGGAAATACGTTAAGCGTATGTGGGTTATACCTACACAATTTAACAAGCATTAGGTAAGTTGGTGTATAAATTAGGATATTTGCTACTTTGGCTTTGGCTTTTGCGAATATTATAAACTTATATATATAGTTAACTATATGAAAGGAAAATTGACTATAAGAAATAATATTTCGTTTTTCAGAGATTTTCCATAAAGCCTTAAAAGAAAAAAATAATAAAAAAATGGAGAGTAAAAGTTATACGTCGGTTACAGCGAGAAGCTTGAAAATATCTAACAAATTGCCACTCGCTATTCAAGAATAAATTCGATAGTCTAAGTATATGGAATAATAAAATCGAAAGTGTAATGAAGCAAAAATCCTTAGATTGAATATTGTTATGATAATTCACTCCAGTGGGCCCGACAGGCTCAGCTGATTGCAAATTGTGCTTACAGCTGAATGTAAATTGTATGCGACTCCGCCTGATTCGAATGGATAAAATGATCTGGAGATTTTATTTTGAAATACACTGTGTTCCATTACTTAACAAGTTTATGCTTAAAAATTTTCCGTATTTTACGTGTACAAAAAATATATTGCTGATTTATTGTTTATTTTGGAATTTAAAAAATTAAAAATTAATCCAAATTGCATATTATGACTTGGTTTCATAGTAATACTTTAGTAGTAGGTTTGTTAGCCAGTGTAGGGACATTATTGTAATATATTATGAAAATATTCCAATATATATTTTAAATCCATAGAAATTGGAATATTGTAATAGCCTACTATGCTGTAAGAAATTTTTACTCATCTATTAAGTAATACACTACAAGCTACAAATTCTGGAATAATAAAGTGAAAATATTTTTATTTTCTAAACTTATTGTAAAGTTTCAGGGGATTCATTTATTTATTAAGTATAAAATTAGGTATATAATGATTCGCCAAGCATACAAGAAAATTCTGGTAAGTAGTAACATCAGTGTTAAGGGTAGTGTTAAATTTAATAATCGTAGTTAGAATAATTGCAAAGTGTAACTCACGAGAATGAATTAACAGTACATTTCTTCTCTCTGATTAAGCAAAGCGCGGCGTTGAGTTCCGTCACTCAAAACGCAAAATCTTGAAAATTGAGGAAAAAGTTACAAATGAAAATTCATAACACTAGGATTGACATAACATAACCTCTGCTTACTCTGCAACATGTGGAACAGCGTGAAGCTATACAACGACATTCACTCCCTTTAATACTAAATTCTTGAGAATGTCAGTCTAAATGTAACATATCCATTCCATAAATTGAATTATTTGAGAATAAAATATCCTGAATTATTATAATTTCACAAAGCCACGTTTCACGTTCACTGTCGCCCCGGGGCTAGAGACAAGCGGATGTCATATGAAGCTATCTAACAGACCGGGAACAAGGATTTAAAAGAATTGTTTTATGTATTCGTGGCTTATACTACGTTTTTAGATTTATCACATAAATTATGTTATAGTTTATATTTAGGTTTACACTTTATCCCGCAAATAGCAGGAAAATAATGAGTAAAAAGAACCTCGCAACTTGAAACTGCTTTCTAACCGAATTATGCGTTGTTATAACTTAATACGAATCTTATACATTTACAAATAGTACATTTTGACACCGATTAATATTAACACAAAATTCCAGCAAATTCAGTTTGAATAGGGCAATGCGAGTTAGTTAGTGTATTATGCAATTCGGGAACTTAATTATAATAAGTAAAATTTAAGAAAGGTTCTTACAAAATTAGATAAAATTAGACTCCCTGCCAAATTTTATAACTCTATGTCAACGAATAAGAAGAATTACGATACAAATATCGTAAAAATGAGCAAAAATTAATAAGATTAACTTATCTTTTTAGTCACTTGACTAAAAAGTTTGATTTTAGTTGTACCCCGAGAAAATATAGACCTTGATATATTTCATCATTAAAAATGCAAAAATGCAATCATTAAAAAGCAGTCTTTACTATGTCTAGATAGGCATGTCTAGATGGACTGACAGTCAGACAGATAATAGTTCCTTTTTTAAATTCAAATAACTTAAAGAAAACTTTTTTAACTACACTGTCTACCACTGGTTTTAAAATAATAAATTGCACATAATAAAATAAAAATAAATAAATAATCTGCTATTAACAAAAATATTCTATTCATAAATCAGTATTTCAAGTAATAATCAATAAATGTTTATGCGTTACAGTAATTATAATTGAAAACTTTGCCGTATCCAATTTTGAATAACAAGCGTTTCTTAATGGATCTTTGCAGTTAATCCATCAGCAGAAAAATCTTTTTATCCGTCATATTCTTGAAAATTTGAAAGACGGCTTCCAAACATTTCGCCTCTTTTAATCTTCTTTACTGTGAGCTATTATGTACTCTATTTCGGAAACCGTAAGGTTCTTTTTTTCGAATGGAAAATGAGGGTGGGGGTACCACTTAGCGGGTGTTCTCAGTCGGTAATTGCTGTTAAATCTCGATAGCTCCTCAACTTCCTCGGGTGTAAGTGAAAAGTCCATAATATCGATGTTCTGCTTGATTCGCTCCAGTGTTAGTAGAGCGTGGTATGGCAACTAAATTACGATCCAACTGAAACATAAAGAATAAATTTAGATATTCATAACTACTTCCCATTAAATTCCTTTAAGGTACTTCATATTAAGATATTTCAATAATATGAAATTAAAATAGTGTCTGACGTGACCGTCGAGGCACAGAGACAACACCTAAAAACATGACGTTTTCGTGGGTTCGATGCTCACTCGGAGTTATTGTCATTTTGCTCTGGTTTTGGCAAAAAGTCAAAAGCGCAGCGTTGAGTTTCACCACTCACGAGCCACTTGAAAGGCGAGGAGTGAAAAATATTTTATTAAAATTTCTATTTTACAGTCCTCGTCGATACTCTTGTGAGAAACAGTAATAAAAATACTTTTACTGTTCTCGAATAACCTAATAATTATTTGCTTTTGACTAAAACAAATATATCAAAATTTTGGTTTAAAATAATAACGAAGACCTCTTATTGTGTAAATTATAAATACAAATGTTCAAACACAATTTTACTAAAAATGTTATAAAAAGAACACAATAAGTATAATTTTCAGAATAAATGTAAGTTTTGAAGATTTTTCTTTTTTATGGCTTCCACGCGCTCTTTTCGTTTTTCCGAACGAACCCTTTCAATAGCTGTATTTGTATTATTTGCAAATCGCAACGTAACTTATTTTATAACACAATTTGATAAAGACTTTGACGTAGTTTGGGACAGCTTGAAATATATTTAAAAAATTCAGAAAATTTTCCTTATTTGTACTGTAAGAGCCCATTTCCAAATTTCATAATTTTAGATCAAAGACAAGAATCCTATAAATTTTGATTACATCGTCGAATTTTATTGAAAATGTGCTAAAAAGGAGGCACAAACGTTCATATCTTTTGATTATGTCGATTTGGAAGTTTAGATTTTTTGTACTCTAACAGTTGATTTCACTTTCTTTCCTCTACAAGTTCTTGAGAAATAGGATTTTGACAACCGATAAAAAAAAGACTGAAGATAAAGTGATGCTATAATTATATATTTTTTGAGATATGGAAACCTAAAACACCATAAAGCGTTTCAGAAAAATAACATGTTCTTAAAATTTAAATTTGACACTCACCAGGTACCTAAGTAAAATCTGTGGCACAGTCTTTCTGTATTTAGCGGCTAATTTCACTAGTACAGGATGGTCAGCTCTGGGTGGTGGAGCGTTGTTCTTACGTCCCAGTATACCGCCAAAAGGAGAATATGCCATTACTATGACATCGTGCTCTTTACACCAATTGACTAAGTCATCATTAGTTATTGTAGGATTAACCTGAGATACGTGATTTATAATGCAAAATATTAAAGAAAAAAATGTATAAATAATTACAGAAGAATAATTTTGCCAAAAATTATCATGCCAATATCTCGACGCATAAATATTTATAAGAAATTGTGAAAATAAAATAAAGAAACTGTACCATCAATTTAATAAGAATAAGTTTAAAATATCTTCCTTTGAAAATTCAGAAAAATAAACACCATATATTATTACGTATACCTACCTCAATTTGTAAAACAGCCGGTTTTATCCGAGCATTATCCCACAATCTTTGCATTTGTGTGAGGTTGAAATTTGAAACGCCAATCGATCGCGTGAGGTTATGCTCCTTAGCGTCCTCTAAGCCTGCCCAAGTCACCAAGTAATCTGTATAGCTAATCTGGCCATCAGTCTAGATAAATACAAAACACACTGTTAATGGCAGGCGTTAGTTACATTATTAATAGTCTCAGAATTTAATGGTTAATTAAAATGCTATTTCTTGTGAATTTAGTAAGCTTAGTAAATGTTGAAGACCGTCATGGCGCAGAGGCAGTGAATCCGTTTGTTTCTGCACCGCAACCGTTTATGGGTTCGATTTTTACTTAGGGAGCCATTTTCAATGGATTCGCTCTGGCAAAGCTCAACGTTAAGTCTGTCTCTCGATATGCAATGCCTTGAAAGGCGGAAAGTAGGAAACGAAGTGTCTTAACGTAAAGTGTCGGCTTGGTAATAATTGTTAATGGGTAATATTATAATATTTTCCTCATTCTAAAGGTTTAAATATTAACCATATCCCAAATATATATTTTCAATTTTTTAAAACGTTTTTTTTAACAATATTATAGTAATATTTTTTAATTCGCAGTAAAGCTTTTCAAAATGGAAGCTTTATAAAAATGTTTTATACGTATGTTTTCGGAAATATTTTTAACATACCTATTAGAATATTTAAAAATCACGTAGCTTACTTAACAGTTATGAGTTCGAAAATTGAATGTCTCTATTTTCCTCCCTCCGCTATATCATTACTTTCATTTACCAACTCTTTTAAGATAAAGCAAAAAAAAATAAGTTGTTATCGTCATACAGAAGCCCAACAGTATTTCTGTATACATAAGTAATTAGACCAAAGTATATATTTACATATATAACATTATAAAGCTACATAAATAATTTAAATTTTAGAAATCAAAATACACAACATTCGCCTCGAAACAAGTTACATGCTGATAGATCGCACAAAGTAATTGTAATCAAAAGCTGTCTTATGAAGTTTAATACGCCCGCGTAGAGTTATTTATCTTTGATGTTGTTCAAACTCAAACGAGATTACTTATCAATTTAACCGCATAAATAAGACATGAATTTAATATGTCTTTGTTATTTTGTACAAAAATACAGGTGGAGAAGTTATTCAATTTGTACATCATAATGGAATGTGACATGAAAATAATATTACACGTTCATTCTAAAAAAACATCGTATTATTTTTCTGGGGAATTTGATTATTTTACAAAAGTAGCGTATTTAAATGCTTTACTATGTGGCTGAATGAAAATCTATAGGAATGACGTGAATAAAACTTAACATGCGTTCCTTACGGAGTACAGAGAAAATGAAGACAAAATATCTGTTATAATCACTATAAAAATTATTTCTATAATTTGTTTTTTTTTTTAAGTCTGTAATTACATAACTTATACTGAGATGTAGTATTTACATTTGGTAAATATACTTCAAGATTTTTACTATATACAGTATATGTTCAATTTCGTAATATATATGATAATTTAGTACTTTATCATTTTGTCACTTTAACATGAAGCTCCGAATAGTAATTAATGTTTAAATAAAATTATTAGCGCTTTATAAATAGTATTTATATCTTATATTTGTACAGACATTTATATTACTTTATATATTTTAAAATTTCTGTTTCAAAACTAAGATTACTAAGCCGGAACGAATGAAAACTGCACTTCAATAATATAACTCACCGTATACGCCATCGGATAGTGCATTAAATACAGATCTACGTAATCCATCCGCAATTCTTGTAACGACTTCTTCAGAGCTGGTATTACTTCCCCTCGTTCATGGGCGTCGTTCCACAACTGTATACATAATGTATATAGTAATTAAATGAGATTTAAAACAAAGAGACTATGATGTTTATTTAAAGATAATTAAAAAAGTATTTTATTTATAAAGAAAGTGTTATTTTTCTTAGTTAATAAGATAATTAATTATTTATTTTGTGAGTACCTCATGGTGAACAGGCACAGAGTTTGTATGTCGGTAAACAAGACCATTATCGGTTCACTCTTTGGAATATACTATTTTTTGTTCTGATGATAGTGATATTCAAGTACTTCGTTGAATTCAACCACATCTTTAATCATATTACTCTTGGCATAGTGTACGCGCAACATGCTATTTAACTTGGTAAGGCAGGCATAGCTTGCTATACAATGTCGCACCATGTCTCCCTTAATGTCATCTTCGAGCACCCATATAACAATTCCATCGAGTCTTAAAAATTGAGTGTAAAGTGGATAACGGAATGTCTTTAATACTTATACCAATCAATATCAAGTTGTTACAATTTAATTATTGTACCATATAAATAAAAATGAAATAAATTACAAAATATTAACATTCTAGTAAAAATACCTCAAAAAATATTATAGTAGCTTTTAACTATTTTTCGTATCACTCTGTGTATAAGTCACCACGAAGACCTCTAACCCTACGACCGCATCAATATGATATTGTTCTTACAAAATTGGTTCAACAAGGAGCATGCGATATAAAACATAAATGTAACTCATTTTCCTTCCTGACAAGAGAAAATCTAATATAATAAGCAGATATATATGTGTATATCCACTTATAATATGTATACCGTATTTTTGAATGTACTTATTTTTCTTATATATACCTTATTTTTTTATATACGAAGATCACTTTTATCCTATAACATAACACGAACGATAACAACAATATTTGATTTTACGCGTAAGACGTTTCATAAAAAAGCAACGTTACGCTTCTTTGAGGAAAATAAAGGTTTTATGGATGAAATTTAAGCTATCGGGATTAGGTGTTGCTTTTAAAAGGCTTTTTCATTGTAAGTAGGTATGTTGTCTAAGATAACTTACTTTATATAAAAATAAGAAGTTACCTTTATATTTGTCTGGATGTATAACTTATATTTTTAACATAAATTGTAGTGAATAAAAATAAATATAATCAAAACAATGAGAGTATTCATAGTTATTTCTATTTTTATTTTATTCCCTTGTTAATTAAAAAAAGTTAGAAGCTAGATTTCCTTTCAATTTTATGACTGTAGTTCAAAAAAGAGTACAACTTATCTGACAATGAGTGATTGAAAACTTTAAGTTTGCGGGTAGGTTATGAAACATATAAATTTGTAATGTTTTTTTTTTGTGGTATGTATATCTATTTTTCGGTATTTTCTTTACTTTTTTCCTAGTATTTATTTGTACAGATTACCTCCATATGGTCAAACATTTTCTTGACAGATAAAGGAAAACAGTAATCCTATAAGGATAACGTTTATTTTGCTTTTAAGGTATTAAATCCTAAAAACTATTCAATGAACTGGCAAATGTATGTAAAAACTATATATTTAAATACATATATATTTTTTATATATTAATATTTTGTTGTTTAATATTAAAATAATAATTCATAAATAAAATGAATATATTGTCCCTTACTTTAGTAGTGATGTACACATCTCGTCTATCAGCGTTGTTATACCGAATATAATCGTGTACGCCGAGGCCGACCTCGTCCTCGACTCGGTACAAGGCTGCAGTGTCGATGTGCTTGTAACCAGCTTCCAGCGCCGATTGTACAACACGCGCTAGAGAGTGGTTTACTGGCAACACTCTTGTTCCCTAAATAACGTTGACTATTACTAGATTGATAATTAAATTTCAATTATACTTTATTTATTAAAAATTGTATATTATTTATTTAAATTTGTACATATATGTACTATTTTTAGGAAAAATTATAAATGTCAAAAGAATTAACTCACAGTTTTTAACATAGTACAGATCGTCATAATCGATTAAATGGCCCTTTATATAAACATATAAATAACACAAAACTCACATCAGATAGATGACCCAAGCTAGTCCCCAGAGCAATTGATGGAATATTGTTACCATCGTTAAGAATGTATAGCTCTTTCTTGGAATCAACCTAAAACATATTTGTTTTGACAATACATTAATATCTATATAATAATTTATAAATTCATAAAAAAATAATTTAAATAATCGTGGCGCAGTGGCACATAAACTATCTGTAAAAGCCATGGTTGTGGGTTCAATTTAAATTCATGAAAATGAATTGTTTTAATATTCAAGCAAATAGAATCGCGGTTTTTGATTTTTAACATCATTCCCATTGACTACGATGCTTAATAAGCGTAATTATGATTAAAAAACCTACCTTTACTAGTAGAAGTTCTAGAATTAACACTAAACAAATATAAATATAACGTTTTCCATCCATTGTAAACAATAGTCGAATGCGAACTAACATTGATATTGACATGTGCCTACTTGCTTTATATATGTATATCCATACATCTGGCAAGTGATAAGTTACGGATAGGATTACATTTGATCGTTTACGCGTTATTCGCTCTTTTGATATGTCAATAGAATATCAGGCTGAATAATTTTTAATTTATTAGAGTTTAAATGAAGTAATACGATTATATATCTGGATTTAATTACAGATTAGTTTTTCTATATAATAGAAAAGATTTTAAACAAATCTTCCCATGCATCCGGAGTATGTACAAATATAAAAATGTTACAAAAATCCATACATACATATCTTCACCTTTTTTTAAAGGTCAACTGAGGTTCCCTCTTACCTGTAATAAACCTTACCGCTCTCTTTTGTTTCATTTTCTTTTTTACCAATTTTTCGTTACATAGTCTCTCGACTAGAGGAAACTGCAGGAACCGTGGAACCTAGTGTTAAGATACTCCGTTGCTTAGTTCCTGCTTTCTCCGTCCCCGCTTTCCGCTTCTTTTGGAGGCATTGCGTGTTGAGTGGCGGAACTCAACGCCGCGCTTTGCCTAGTCTCCAGAGCGAAGAAAATGGATCGATCCAAATGGTAGTCATGGAGTAGTCGGATAGCGTTTGACTGGAAACAAAAAGGTTCTGTGTTCATTAGGTAAAATAAGGAATAGAGTGTTAAGACTAATCTACAAAATTAAACAAGAAAATTTTCGGTTTGCGTCTTAAAATAATTATGTATTAATATAACTACATATCAATATTTATTTACATTTTCAGATACGCACTTACATAATATATAATTAAGTATTCTAAGTTGAGTAAATTATATAAATTTGTAAATATGTCCTAAATAATTTATTACACATAATTTATATTAAGCTATTTTCCGTGCCAGCAAAAGTAGAAAAAAGAACAGATTTATTGACCATTGCTTGTATAGAAACGTAATTTTTGCATTCTGATTTAACCAAATGCATTTGTAAAGTAGACACCAGCTATTACATTTTACCGCACTATAGAGACTAGCGATTTGTTTTCTCGCAACGCGCCGGACATAATTAGTTGTACACTAATGAGAGCAATTTAAAACAAGCTACCATGCTCTCTACAAACGTCCAGCTTGCTTGATTCTTTGTGTATGTTTTTTTTATGTTGTTTCAAGCTTGTTACATGAAGTGTTTCTTTTTTGAATGAATTTAATTATACAAAACGTTGCTTTATTAAGTTTTGTAATTTTTGAACTTAGTTTAGTTTGTATTTTGCAAGGCTTGAAGTGTAAATACACATACTTTTAGAATATCAAATTTCTGAGAATATTTTGGAATGAGAAATGAACAGTACCTATCTTTCTCCTCTTTTCATCTACTATATCTAATTAATATTGTGATAAATAAAATTACAATTATGTTTGATGATTTAAAAATAGAATATAGCAAGGTTGACAGTGAGTACCTAGTGTAACACCAGAACACATATATCTTTGCTAAATTTGTAACATTACAAATTAACTACCGAATTTTATCGTACCACAGAGAGAAAGAGAGAGCAGATTGACGAAAATAATAGTTTTCTATCAGTGAGATTTGAACACAGTACCATCAATGGTAACAATAAAACGTTCTCTCACAGTATTCTAATGAAGTTACAACAAACATATTCCATTTAAATACATTAAGCTTATACAATTTACATTAAAAGTATATAAAAAAAACGTGTAAATAACTCCATCGCGAGCTCTGTTGAACTAACCGTGCACGACAACATTAACTACCTGAATAACGAGATCAGACGTCGGCTGACAGCTTTATTTACAGAATGCCAGGAACTTTTACGCTTAAATTTTTCACTTCATTCATCAGCAATGTCGCTGCCACGGAAAAATCTTGACACTACTATTACATTTGCTGCCACAGCAAGTGCGTTGTTAGTCATGGAATAGGAATAAATAAGTGTGAGTAATATTGAATGATTTGGCCACTTGTCATTTTGACGTTTGTGTTTGATGTAATGTTATGTTTATTTTTTAGAAATTCATACTAAATATAGATATGTCTTAGATGATAAAGACTATAAAAGCGATGAAATTATGTCAATCGCGACTGCCGCAAGTAGACAAAGGCCTATATTGGAAAGTTACTATTTTTTTGTAGCACGCAATCTCTGTCCTCGAAATATGGTCGACATGTGTTTCGATATATTTTTTTAAACAACTGACGACTTCTAGTTTTTAATAATATTATTTTTTTATGTTTTTAATTTTTTGACTTCAATCAATATATAGATAACTTTTGCAGAACAAATAATTATGAGACAAAGAGCCAAGATCTCTAGGCCTCGGCTCTTTACATACTTACGAGTACACTATATGATGGTCAAAGTTGCTAAAAAAGTCAGATGTAATTTACTTCATAATTATTATTATACAGGACAAAATTTGATTCCTCTTCGCTATATAACAATAAGAATATTACAAAATAATAAAGAAAATACTTATAATACACATAAACGTATTAAATTTTGTTCAACGTTCATCAATTTATAGTGCCGTCAGTTACACAAACTAAACGTGGTACTAGTGATCGGATATATATCCAGAGATTGAATTTTGGCACGAACAAACGCTCGAGCTTCTATTGATAAATAAACAGTATCGATACTTAATTGATGTAAAATTTTACTGAAATTTAGGAATGCCATTATTGAAGTAAGTACTATATAATTTATCAGCTTAATATTTTTAAAAATATATGCTTAAAATTTAATTATGAGGTATCATTCTTTATTTTATTAGACTATTATATCCAAACTAATCATACATTTCTTTTCTTGTTTAAAAGTCGTTAAAATAAGAAAAAAATGTAACACTATATATAATATACTAAGTATTTTTTGTATCAAACATAGTTATCAGGGATAAGTTATCAAATTTATGTTGTTCATATTAATCACACTTGTTATTTATTTCACTTTTAAAAATATATATTTTACTATGAGAAAAAATGTTCTACTTATAAAATTGTACACAAAAAGACCCCTCTAAAACGCTTAGTCTAGGTAATCTGAGGCAGGTGCTTGTTTGACGTTACTTTAGTTTTTTTTACTAAACTAACAAAAATGCCCTTTCAATATAAATGTTATGTGTATAGTTATTCTTAACATTAGCAACATAAAAATTTAAAAAGCCCTAATATTGAACATAGGAATATTGATCATATAAATAAATGAAAAAAAAACAACAAAAGGAATTATGTGATAAAATAATTAAAAAAAAATGTAATATAAATAATTTTTCAACGTTTATCTATATGTTGACTAAATACATTCATTTATTTACTGTATGACATTTATACGTAGTGATAAAATAATTAAAAAAAAATGTAATATAAATAATTTTTCAACGTTTATCTATATGTTGACTAAATACATTCATTTATTTACTGTATGACATTTATACGTAGTCAGCTATTTAAATATAATAAGTTTGTTTTTAGAAAATGACAGTTTCATTTACAAAACATTTTCGCTTAATTTACTTTTCCTTTTAAATAAAGTTCTGAGAAATATTTTTAACAGATCCTAGACATAATCTTTGAAAGCTCACAAAGATGAAATAAATACTATATATTACTAAA
Organism: Dione vanillae; assembly: GCA_037178615.1. Taxonomy (NCBI): domain Eukaryota; kingdom Metazoa; phylum Arthropoda; class Insecta; order Lepidoptera; family Nymphalidae; genus Dione; species Dione vanillae. Next base: position 1,306,264 of record JAZFAU010000085.1, read on the forward strand.
GTAAAATCCTAGGAGACGTCCTCATTATAATCCTGAGCTGAAATGGATTAAATTAACTTGAATTTAATAATTAACGTAATATCAAAAACGATATTTTGTACTTGTAAATACAAACATATTTAGATGGTAAATTCATAAACGAGTCGCTATGATTGTGCTCATTCAGTAAAATAGAATTAGTTTACTAGGGATTAATTTAATGTACACACTAAGCTATCCGTAAACCCTTTTAAGCTTCGAATACTAAGATGTTTACCTTTCTTGTAGACCCAAATTATTTCGTGCTTTATCAGTTTTAGCATAGTTTTAGCGTTATTTAGTTATAGCATACCTGCGGCAATGTTTCCAGATCGATACGACATGGATACCTTCACAAAACGCGTCTACGTCCACCTTAAAGGCCGGCAAAGCTCTTGTAACACCTCTGCTGTTACACAGGGCCGTGGGCGTCGGTGATCACTTACCATCAGGTGACTTGACCGCTCGTTTGCCTTGTCCTTCACATAAAAAAAAGCAATAAAATGAATTTATTATTACTTTCGAGTCTCAATATAGTTCAAAATTAAAAATACAGTTAATTAAATAAATAATATATTTTTCTTAAAAATAATTTTAACGCCGGCTTTAAAGTTTAATTCGCATATAAACATGTTCAATGAGGTCGCTTACGCATCCACGATACCTGCCTATTGTGAGATATTAAAACCGAGCCTCTAGCTATCCTTTTGACCCTTTTTATTAGCAACGTTCACTTGTTCCACGTTATTAAGCTTTGATTGAAAAGGGTTACGATATCAAATTGCTCTTATTTTTCACATAAAACCTATACTTAATAGCTTTAGAAAATATTTCCTTTATAAACGTTTGGTTATTGAATTTAAAATTGGGCCGCTTGTTTATATAGACACGACCACTTCAATTTATTTTGTAACTTCTACATCACTTGTCCATAAAAGTACAATTGAGTTGAAGCATTTAACAGTTAAATTGAAGATGTTACTCATAATATTTATTTTCTATACAGACAATGTGTTTCTAAATATGAAAATAGTAAGAAATGTTTGTCTTTGCTTCAAAGAGTCTCTAAATATTTTTAATATAATATTAAAACAACAACCGTATTAAAAGTTGCAGGTTTGATCATTGAATATTTTCATTTCTCAGCTCTTATAAGAAAAATTGCGACGTTGACTTCCGTCACCGTCAGTTCAGTCGTTCGTCAGTTTGACCATCTTCCCTGGAGGGGTAAATCGAAGAAGTGAAGCTAAAAAAAATTATGTTCAAAAGTTCAAATTCAATTTTTTTGAAATCAATATTTCGTTTATCAAAGAAACAACTAAATGTATAAATAAATAGAAATGATGGGATGAAGTTGATTATAAATGAAATTATTTGTTAATACATCTGAAAAACAAAACAATAAGGATAAAATATTAATTAAATAAAAATGAAAATATGTGAATATTAATGAATTGAAAATAGTTCATTTTCAATTAATTGAAAATATGGATCTAAAAATAAATAATAACATACATAAATAACGTTAAATTTAAATCTATCACTATACACTAATGGGTTAACCGCGCATATGTGCTACGTTTTATTAGCTTAACACTTTTTGGGGATGAAAGTTGGATATCTTTATTTGTTAAGTAACAGAATTTTTGAGATTGATACACATTTCATTCATTTGTCATTTGTTTTACGATTTGGCGGCAAATTAAAAATTGTCTGTGCACGGTAAAATAAATTTAAGCCGAGAAAATTTTCGTGCAATGATTTTTTATGACTTTCGATGTCATATAAGTCAACAAGAAAGTTATGATAGACTTCGATTGGCTTTTCACGATGAAGCCCCATCTCGTGCCACAGTTTACAACTGGTTTAATGAATTCAAACGTGGTCGAACTATTCTCACTGATGATTTGCGTGAGGTACGGCCTTCTACAGCGACGACTGAAGATAATATCAGTGTTGTGCGGCGTATGATAGAGACTGACAAAAGAGTGACCTATCAGCAGATTCGGACAAGTCTAGGCATAGGTATGAGTCAAGTGCACGAAATCCTCCATGAACATTTAGCGGTCAGGAAGCTTTGTGTCCGCTGGATACCGCATAATTTGACCGAGGCTCAAAAACTCCGCCGTGTTGATTGGTGCCGAGAAATGATCCAAAAATTTAACGGAGGTGACTCAAATGCTGTGTTCGACATACTAACGGGTGACGAAAGCTGGATTTACTGTTATGATCCGGAAACCAAAAGACAGCCTGCTCAGTGGGTGTTTCCTTCCGAAGAGTTGCCAACTAAAGTGAAGAGAAGTCGAAGGTTGGAAAAAAGATGGTGGCCTCGTTCTTCGGAAAGACAGGTCATTACGCGACAGTTGTCTTAGAGGATCAGAAAACGGTTAATGCAGAGTGGTACACTAACAACTGTTTGCCACTTGTCTTGGAAAAAGTTCGAGAGAAACGACCTCGCAGCAGGATCCTCCTTCATCACGACAATGCCTCGTCGCACACCGCCAGGCAAACGATCGACTGTTTGGCGACCTTATACGTGGAATTACTGGGTCACCCGCCGTATAGCCCCGACCTCGCACCCTGCGATTTTTATTTATTCCCGAAAATAAAAGAAAAACTTCGAGGAAAACATTTTATGGACGCCGAAGTAGCAGTGGCTGCGTTTCAAAACGCCGTTGAAGAGACCCCTAAGGCCGAGTGGGCAAGGTGCTTTTCTCAATGGTTCCATCGAATGCAGCGATGTATTGATGTAAATGGACGCTATTTTAAAAAGTTGTAATAAAACTAATAACTTGCTAGAATGCTTAGTTTTTGATTTTCTAAGAACTTTCAGTTTGACCCTCGTATTTTTCACCTACCTGCCTTTTCCAGATCCTTAAAACGGTACCAAAAGTCCTTTTATTTCACTGTATCGGTACAATAAAAAACGACATTAGCCTACAACGCTCCATGAGAAAAGTATTTACAAAAAAAAATACATTATAATGTATTAAATACATTACTATAAAATCTGGAATTTAGAAGTTTCAAGTTTTACATTTATATAAATTTAAATATTATAATTAGTCTTCCAAATGTATTATTCTATATACTATTTGTCGTCGATTTCCCAAAATAAAAACGTTCATAAAGCTCCTAAAGGAATTTCACATCTAAGCAATTTCTTTATCGTAAAGCTCTACCTAATTTCAATATACAAAGCTCAGAGATTAAAGTAAGTAAACGATAAAACCACTTGATCTATGTTCTCAGACTATCTCTGATATATATAAATGAAAATTATTATTTTGTACGCAACTTTTTATCTGGGCGGAAGAGACTCGCGCGTGATAAACGTACGTTTTTCCTACTTTGATCCCAATCTGAAAATTTTTTTGAAAACTTTTGTCATTCAGTGGAAATTTCATAAAAAGATTAGTTATTCGGGACATAGCTAGAAATATGTGTGTGTCTTATTAACGAAAAAATAACTATTAAGTATTTACACTTTAAAATCACTGTTACTTTAAAATCACAACTGAAATTTCATTCACATACATATATAGTGCATATTAAAGTACAGCAACATACCACAGCAATATAACAGGTGTGAAATTTAGTAATTAAGTATTCTGTTCTTAAGATTCGATTTGAAAGCGATGCTTTAATTTTCGACACTCAACATTGCGTGTTGAATGTCGAAAATTAAAGCATCGCTTTATTTATTATTGTACTAGAACAGGAAAATATAAATAACTCGTTGTAAAGATTGAAACTACAAAAACCGAGTTTACAGTCAAACGTTATGTTCCTATACTGTTATATAAACAATACACAAACAAAAACCATAAGCTTAATAAACGTTTCTAAAATATCAAGAGAGTAACTATTAGGTACAAAGATTATTTAGTTGGCACAATATTTGACAGATTCGCCGCAGGCACACCACTATTCTGTTGAGATGTATCAATATTCACGAGCATGTAGAGCAATATTTAGATACATTTAATGATATAAACAATAGTTACGTTAAAATAAATATAAAATAAACGTATGATTAAACAATATTACTAACATATATTTCTTTATGTAATTTTATGACGTAAGTAAGTAATCTAAATGATAATAGAAAAAAATCTTTACACTATTATTTTTATGCAGCAGAACAAACACAATTTATTTAGGGTTAAGAGTGTGGAATGATGAAAGTCAACACCGTGATATATTACTTCATTTCGTTGGTTGATAATCGAACCTGCACCCTCTACACACCTCCACTGTGCCGTTGCTTCTCGATAGCTCTAAATATTTAAATTATATTATTAATAAGCTTAATCAAAGCTTTATAACATTACTCTACTGTAGACTTAAATCATGAATTAATAACAAAATACTAATAAAGACTGTTCAAACAATCAGGAAATTAGAATAACTATTCAAACTATAGTAACCAAACCCAATCTTGGATATCAGTACTATATCTATATGAACGGATGCTATAAATTATTACACGAGAACACTTTATGGCTAAGCTCTCAGGGATTGGACTGTTGTTTGAATGTGGGAGTATCGGTCCATGTGAGTATTTTACATAACTAAACTAGCATACCCCCTAGTACCTACGTACTTTCAAATCGGAGAAGTGGTAATCTATCGCCCTCTAGAGGTAACGATAAATTGGACACATAGACTCTAAATCTTTTGTGCTACAAGTACGAATGTATATCAGTTTTGTTTCAGTCTAATAAGGATTATTTTCAGTGACGTCTGAATGGAATGATAAATGTTAGTTTTTGGGGTATTTTTTACAATAAAATGTTTCTTTCGCGTCTTTGAAATAAGCGTATTTTGTCTTTTTGTGTATTGTTTTTGAAATGTATTATATTTTAGATTCATATTTTAGTAGTTCATATTTGAATAAATCATTATTTAAAATAAATACAAAACAAACTCTATCTGTAAATAAAAATTTAACGATTTTTACTATTTTATAATAATAATTAATTATTTCTAATAAAATCAAAATTTAAATTCCAAAATGTATTTAAAATAAATTTTAAACATTTGTATTCTCTCTTACTTTCAACACTTTTAATAAGGTTAGCCATTATGTTTGGGTTGGAATGATAAATATATTTTTTTTTATTTTATATTTACACTGTAGTTTAATTAATACTATAATGTATTTACTGAATTACAGACATTCATAATTTTAGGCAGAATAAATTAGTAATTCCCCTAACATTTACATATTCCTTTTGTACCAAAACTTGGTAGAAGCAAAAAATAAAAGACTTATTTATTTAGTAATTAACTTATATTAATACCTTTCCTTACATTAGAAACCATCAAAACGACAAATAAGTACAAAAGTACATTACTAAGTCAGTCACAATTCCCAGACAGCACGAGGCTAGCAAGATCAGGAATTTAATTCACAAAATGTACAGCTTTTTCCGTTAAATTTTACGCCGGTCAATTTATCAAGCTAGTGTCTGTCCGACGGTCGGCCAATTACTGATGTCGCACTCCATTACCACCGCTGGTAATTACAACTAGTATCGAGGATCGCTCTTGTATCGTATTTGCTTTAATGTTTCATAGTTGATTCCCTTATTTTTGATTGTATCAGTGGATAATAAATTATTAGAGTATATTTTATTATTTTATCACATTTCAAGTCATTATAATTCTTATATGAGACAAAAATATATTTTTAAATATAAATAGGTAATTTTACTAATAATTATAATATAAATTATTGAGTTACAAGCAATATAAAATAATTTACAGCTACGGTTGACACTAGAGTAAACGATGTCATGTAGCAGAGAGAAAACAAAACACGTCCATAAGATATGGGTGACCTAGGCCCAATACGCGTCGAACCTTTTTTATAGCTTATATATCACTCGTTCTGCGTTGTTAAACGTTTGACTGAAACGGGCCGTATATTGAAATTGCTTCTATTATTTTAGATTTTTTTTCAGAATCTACTCTGTTTTTATCTAATTTTATTTTTATTACGGAAAATAAATTAGATACAAACAATTGAAAAAACATTCTTATGGTAATTAGTGAATTTTTGTCCGCAATAATAAACTGTACTGTACTGCTCCAAAGCCTATACATTTCTAGCAATATATAAGCTTTGGTACAGTGAATGATGTCATGTAAAAATACAGCTGGTACTACGCTGCTGTAATCAATTACTATTTAAAACAGAATATTAAACTCATAAATAAGTTTGTACCTAACTCATACACATGTGCACGCGTTTTTTTAAAACAGTTTCAAATACAATCGTCTATCGTTTATGGCTTTTCTAAGCTTGGTCAACTTTATTATATTTTATACCATCTGTTTTTGGCTCTTAAAAAAACTTCCTCACTCTCGTGATACTTTGAAGTGACGAGTGAATTTTTTTCTAATTAAGTCATGATATTATTATTTAGTTACGTAACCGTTTGCTCAGATCTCCTTAATAAGTTAAAAACTATTATAAATAAGTAAATATTTTGGTATGTGCAATTTATTTAAATATGCATCTTTGTATATGTATATTATGTAATGTAAATATTATTGTGTACTTTTGTTGATAAATAATATATGTAGTAATTTTAATTTTTTATTAGTAAAGTAGAGATTTGGAAATATTTATCTACTAAAAATATATGTGGACAAATAAAAGTGTTTTGTAAAGGGCCAAAGCCCGTCTGAACACAATATTCAAATTCAAAATATTCTTTATTCAAATAAACTTTTACAAGCTCGTTTGAGCCGGCAAGAAATTCAACAGTTGCTCTTTTCAACGTACAAATTACAATATTATTATTAGACTATTAAATTATAGTATGTTTGCGACATTCAAATGTTTTTTGTTCTACAAATATGTCATTTTAACATTCTTGTACCAAGTAAAGAGGTTTCTTAAGTAACCTTGTATTAATACTGACTTTAAAATTCGAAAGTAGCAAAATACTGAAATATATTTCAGGATTTTATTATAACGCGTATACTCAGACCAATAAATTAATTATTTATTATCTGGAGACAATAACTAGGGGTTGCAAGTATATTTTTCTTTCTAGTTCTTATCATATGTATATAACGTTTTCGGAAAAAATCTTATGAGTATGTGGTTGGGTAAACAATATATAATAATATTTAATTCAAAATCTCTAACTTTAAGATTAGAGAACCAATGTTAAAATGAACTTAAAAGATTTTACTCAGTCGACGAATATCAAGGTACATACGTCATTTATCTTTATACTTTAATTGCGGCAGAGTTGAATTAATCTGTACTTGTTTCTAGGTGGTCATTCTATTAGACCTTGAAATTTATATTTATTATGCCATTATTGCAATTAAAAAATGTATTACGGATATATTTGTTATAATCAAACTTGTACTACACTTCCCACCAAACGCGCAACAAACGAATAAAAAGCTAGACTGACATAAATTCGTACACATTTGTTTTGTATATAATTTCTTTCCTAATCCAATTGGAATGTGCCATGAATTGTAATTAAGCAATTTGTTATCCAAGTGTCTAATTATAAGAATTGTTTCTAAGAGCTCTCATGATAAATTTTAGTAACATTGTCTTTTATAATTGAGTATTATATTTTTAATTAAGGCTCAGCAGGCGTCTGTGTTAATTTAATTATTTCATTACGTTTATATATGAAATAAGATTTCATGTGACGAGGTGTAAATTGTGTACTCGTGTTTACTTTATTTTTTTACAGCTTCACGGTTTATTCCACAATATAGCAGGGAAGGTAGCGTTAACCACAGGAACCATGGTAACCTAGTGTTAAGACACTCCGTTACCTGCCTTTTTAGAGGCATTGAGTATTGCCGCGTTTTGCATACTTGTTGGCAGAGAAATGGAAAAATCCAATTTTCCCCGAGTGGAAATCGAACCCGCAAACCGTCGCGTTTACAGGCAGACGCTACGCCTCTACGCCACGACGTGTATACTTAATATTTGAATTATTTAAATTAATGATAATTGACCTGTGCTCCACTTTAACGAAACTAAAGCAGAGGTATCTATGTATTTCTTTACATTTAAATGTTATACTCACAATTCAAGCTACGTAGAGATAAAGTCATATGATATGACAATTAATACTTGTTTCGTACTAAATATCGCATTATTGACCCTAATTTAATGTTTTCCATGTTTGTGATGACATAGTGATTAATGACGACTTATTGTTAAAATAAAGATTGATAAGGTTATAGGCGTCAGGAGAATGATTATGTATAAAATATTATGATTTCTCCAGTTTAACAAAATGCGGAGTTGGGTTCCCCTACTCAATATGCGTTATCTTAAAAAAATCGTGGCAAGAGGAGAAAAGAGTGCCTTATCACTAAATACCCTGTGCCCTACTCTGCGACAAAAAATATGATTGTACTTAACGTAAATCAATCAATCCTCTACCCAATTTTTTCACATAAGCGATTCATTTGTTCCGTGTTGTTTATTTTTGAGACGCCTTGTTTGTGCTTCCGCACAATTGAATGACGTGTTTATCAAAGCAATGTTTTATAAAAATATTTTATTTGGACGGCTCTATTATAAGAGTTCGATGAGAGGCGTCGCGTTGTGGAAAATGACAAAAGAAATCCGCCCTAAATATTCATTTCTATGTTATTTAATACTGAGTATTTAATTTGAAATGAGATTGTATTTTGAATTAGGTAAAGAGAGTTTCTTCATTGTATTTTTATGTTTGAAATAAACTTGTTTATACTTTGTGTACATTTAGTTTGAATATTAATATTAAATTAAGCTTTAGAGGCTATTAGAGCGCAGCAGGACAGTCGAAATGCGATGATGTTAGGATTGACCCCAACAAGGAATCATAAATTAATTTTCTACAAATGAAGTAGTGTGACAATAGCGAAGCGAAGTGTCTGAACACTAAATTTTCTCAATTTTTGTTTCTCTATTTTTTCTCTCTATCTACGTATCATAATGATGTAATTTTTATTTCTATATGGCTACTAGCACTTAGTGTCCTGTTTGTATGTCGTTTTATGTTTATATATATATATATATATATATATATATATATATATATATATATATATATATATTGTGTATGGGTAAACTAAGAGCTTGTTAGTCTAGTTCACACTTATATAGTTTCTTTGACCTTTTTATCTTATCCTTTATTTTACTATATTTTGTTCTTTTCACTAAATTTAGTAGTTCTTTCATAATGCGGCATAGTATATGTTCCTAACATTCTTACAAACAACTTAAATAAAACATACATTTAAAAAAATCTTTAGCCGTAATAATCAAATATTTTAGTATTCAAAAATACATTATCAAATTCCACATTTATAACACTTCACGTCCATTAAACTAAATCTAAAGGTTTTAGAGTCCTTAGTAATGTGATATACGATAGTTATTCAGATTATCTGCATTATTCAAAGTCAAAAAGTCAAAGTCAAAACAATTTTATTCAAAATAAGAAGTACAAGCTTCATTTTTTGAACGTCAAACAATCAATTTAATATACCATTTTAATACATTTCACTATTTTTTGTACTTTATGAAATATTTCACTATTATTAATAATAAATTTCAATAGTCGTGGTACTACCTAATGGGTAGTGATCTTTTAACTTTCTCTGTATGACATTTTAATATCTTCTCCCTAAGCTATTCTCTATCTTTCATACATTTAAAAGTAATTTTATATTATGTACCGTTAACATTCAGTTGTGATTTGTTGTTGGTTATTGGTTAATATGAATTTGATGTAATTAAGTAGTGGAAATTGTCTACTAACCTTACACAGTATAATGTAATCAGTCAATTGCTTAAATGTACTTCATATTGATAAATGGCAATGTAACTGACGAATTTAGCTAATTACAAGTACGGACATCATATATTAATTTAAAAAAAAGCAAATATATTTTTTCAGCATATATAATATTACTTTTGAATACATCGCCTAGTACAATAGTTCTTAAAATTAATACTAGTAGTAGTATTAATTTTAAGAACTATTGTACTAGGCGATGTACACCAATAATTCATTGTTAAATATTATGTACAGATTTTCTACTGTATCATCGATCCAACTATGTTTAGAACTCAGCTTTTTATTTACATGTACCTGTATCGGTTTATAAAATCAATTATAAATCAATTCTCTTAATTATAAAATAAAAATCTTTGTATATTTTAACTTCAATTCTCAGAACAACTCACTCTGCTATTTACAAATAGGTATACCTTTTTCTTGTCACATACAACCTGAAATTTGAACTTTATTAAATTGTCTTCCATCATTTTACGATTCCGAGCGACATCACCCTGGATATTAAAAATAGTCTGTATATTTTCACCAAAGCATTTATAATAATGCTGCGATTAAATAAAACGGAGCACAAAATTTCGGTCACCGCGTGGAATCTAATTTCTTTTCGTTTGTTCTGTTTTTGTCTTGTTGCGGTTCCTTGATCCTTAGAATAAACTTCGCAAATATTCATAATTTCTGCTGAAATATTTGATATTTTAAGACCCTCGAATAAGTTAACCGGAAAATCACATAACAGCTTTTACAGTTGCTTCTTACCAGCTTAGTCGAATCGCAAGTTCTGAATATTTGTACAAAAAGTTTATTCAGCAATATTCCTAGCAAAATATTTATAAAACAAAAAAAAGGATTAAATATGGACTGAGTGGTAGTAAAATGCGTTTAATAATAATTTATTTTTCTTATCTACGTATTTACTATTAAAATTGGGTCAGCGTTATTTACTTTATTTTCCACAGTTTCGATTTATAATCACACTTTGGGAGCGGAAAGTTTATTCATATTCCTAAGCAAATAAATAATACACATCGTTGACACCGGCCCGCAAATATTTATGTATAATCCAAGCTGGCGAAAAAGTAAACAGAAAGGACCCGAGTTCCGACCCGATTTCCGAGTTAATTGGGAACATTAGTCATGCCCGGGTCGCCGCATGACCACTCCGCCCGTTATCATAATATGATTTGTGACACTACTGAAATATATGGCCGACGGTATAAATTACATTAAACGACATTTAATGCTTTGGGACTGATTTAGTCACTTGTGTACGATGAAGTTGTTTAAGAGAAATTTGTTTGTTTTGCAAATAAACGTCACGGTTTAATTATGTAGGAGTTTATTATTTCCGTATAAATATATGCATTATCAGTCAAGTGCGAGTGGTACTGACTCAGCGAGGATTCTTTAAGATGAGTGTAGGCTATTGAAAAATAGATGTTATAAGAGTCGACCAATTTAAGTGAAAGTCAAAAAACTTTATTCAAAATAAAAAATAAATGCTTCATTTTTTGAACGTGAAATAATTTAATTTACCACCAGTTCGCCAAAGTTAATGCCTCAGACCTGAGAAGAACCGGCGCAAGAAACTCAACGGGACTTTCATCTGTTTTTTTTTCCCTTTTGTTTATTTGTCAGATATTTACAATTTCACAATTCTAATTAACGACAACGATACTCTTGAACTGGAGCGAGCATTTCATTCCCAAAGTTGTATTATCATTCATGAAGTCATTAATATAGTAATAACCTTTAACATACAAACGTCGTTTCACAACTTTTTAAATTGTAATATAGAACAATCTTGGACGTTTTCTGGGATCTTATTGTAGAAGCATACAGACTGTCCCATAAAATATACATTTATTCTGCTTAATCGATCGATCAAATAAATGAGCAAACGGTGTGACCATATCTCAACAAACGAAAGAAAATTTAAATACTTACTATTTATATCCGAAGATAGTATTGAAATAAACGACATCTATGACTTCTCCTTAGAAATAAATGTACTCAACTAAGCAATTTGGTTTAAATAGTAGAAAATATTAGTCGCCTTTTATAGATGGCGCTTCGTAATAAAATCTTTACACAAAAAAATCTATTAATTATAGATAAAAAAACTTTTAGTCACAAATGTTCCATTGTTACGTTATGTAACAAATCTGGAAACAAGTTTGCTGCGTTATTTTTATTATGAGAGAATTAAATAAATTTTTCCTGAGAGTTCTGAGCTATATTTCTAGATCTTAAGCAGATATTTAATTGATTCTTAATGTTTTCCTTAATATTTATCTATTTATTAAATATGATACGAAACAATGATTAAAAAAACAAAAAAATCAGCAGCAAAATGCTGAAACCAAGCCAATATATATATGAGCCATTTGTGTTATTAGTAACTCTTTCTTTCTTTTTTTTCTTACAATATTACCATTTCAATTCGTTTAAAAATTTATTAAACTAAATGTCTCTATTCATAAAAATTATATCTGATAGAATCAGCATTTACCTCCCCGAACTAAGAAAGGAACTAACATGTGACTACTTTCGCTATGCAATAGTAGTCATATAATGAAGTGCACAACCCGCCCGCTGATAAACGCGCGTGCTACTGCACGAGCAATGCGACACACAACTATCACCGTTCATCTACTCTCTACACCACACAGTATGTTTGTCTGTCAGTCTAACATCTTCTGAGGATGCCTCATTGAGGGATGAAACACGTGTAGATATATAATATTTATTAAGAAAATATTTAGGCTTTTTCCATTATCTGTATATCAGTTAAATTTAAAAAGCATAGATAACATACATTTACTGGTATATGTCAATTAAAACACTCAATAAAGTCAATATATTTATTTTACAAAAGATCATTATTAACATTCAACTAACGAATCTTTCTTCAAAAACAAATACAACCTTTTCTAAAATAGACATCACAGACAAAATATAGACACAAAGTAGTTTGCCACTAAATATTTGAACTTCGAGACACTTATATTGAGAGCCGCTTAGAGTGTAGAATGTCAAATTTCACATAACATAGTGTCGCAAAATAATATACACGTATATATATATATATATATATATATATATATATATATATATATATATATATATATATATATATATATATATATATATATATATATATATATATATATATATATATATATATATATATATATATATATATATATATATATATATATATATATATATATATATATATATATATATATATATATATATATATATATATATATATATATATATATATATATATATATATATATATATATATATATATATATATATATATATATATATATATATATATATATATATATATATATATATATATATATATATATATATATATATATATATATATATATATATATTACTAAATATACAGAAGCTAATACAAATTAAATAAATATTTAAGACGAACAATTATAATGAATCTGATCAAATCCTAGATTTTTATTTTATAAGAGTGAATGAATGAGAAGTTACTTCTATTCTATAGGTCTGATGGATAAAATATGGCCTTCAATTCCGCTTCCAGAGAATGCTCTCCCACTCTCTGGAAGTGTCTAGATGTAAAGATCTCTCTGTGCGTAATAATAAAAAAAGGTATATATTTATACTTACAATTATGTATAAACACGTTTAACTTTTATTATTAAGTCACCAAATGTAACTTAGTATTGTTTATTAGTAGTACCACGTAATCTATCTTGTACAGTACATTTGTACAATTTTAAATTCAAAACCACATAAGAAACATAAACATTAGCGAAAAGACCTATTTTTTTCATCAATTTGTATTTATCTGACCAAAAAAAATTTTTACGAAGCCAAAACATCTATTTAGGTATGGAATCTTTACATATAATAAAGAAATATATATACACAAACACATATATATAACCATATAAATTAAATATTAAAAATTGAATTTCCTTAAAAATATTTGAAATATAAAAATGAGAAACAAATGATTTAGTATTACAAAAAATAACAAATTAAGTATAGAACTTGATAATTTTTATAATAACAAAACACAATGACGGATATGTACAATTTATTTATATTATTGTTTTATAAACTTGTATGCTCTGTGAATTTTCCATTTATAGTCAAGTCTAAGCTATGTTGGTTAGGTACTCGTTTAAACAAATTAGAGAATTTCATTATAAAATTAATCGATACTTTAGGAAAATTTGCCAAAATATTCAAGAAAAACTAAGCTTACCAATACAATATGATACAATTCAAATATACACATAGTAAAGTACATATTTGTATAGTTTTTTGTAAATACAAATTACTTATATATTTATGTAGCAAGCAATTGTTTATAATTTAAATTCATACAATTTCAAGTACATATATATTACAACACAAAAATACAATAAATAAAGTAAACACACTCCAAACAAAAATTCAATAACTTACTGTACAGATACATGTAATACCTTGTACTTTTTATACTTATTAAGGGAATTTAAATTTTTTCTGTAAAAAAATTTTATATAATGGCATAATTCTAGTGATGTATTCCTTAAACTTTGTCTCACGACACAAGTAACTAAAAATGAAATAAGGCATTTTGAATTTCAGCCTTCTACACTCAGTAACTTCGGTTGTGCGTTGTCTGTCAGTCAACCGCAAGAGTTTTAAATAATAATGTTTAGTAATTTGTAAATTAACGATAACATATTCATGGAAAGATATACAGTTATTGTACAATGATATTGATATGAGATTTAATAATGAGATTTAATAATTAGTAGAGAAGAAAAATAAATTGAGTTAACTATTATAATACATAAATTTTATTTTAAAATATATGTTTTTTAAATAACATTTTGACAATTTTTTCGTGTGTATTTCGAAATAAATTAAACTTACTGGATTTTCTTTTGTTTTGATTAATTTCGTGTATGACGAGGTAAGGTAGCTGTTGCTAATTAAGCTATTTATAATAACTAAGCAACGTAAAATTTTCAAATAAAACAAAATGTAGACACTATGACATATTGAAAATTTAATAAAATCAATGATTTTTTTTTTCAATATAACTGACAACGGACAAGAGGTCATTGGAAACGTTGGATTTTCTAAAATATAATTTCGCATATTGTAATAATGGTAATACACGATTAAACTATGTAATTTCCTTTAAAATTTTTCAATAATTGAAATAATATAATATTATAAAATAATTTTCAAACACAAATAGCAGTAGTAGCAAAAGTAAAAAATATAAAACAAAATTAATAACAAGTGCTCTTAAATATAGTTATTTACATTATAACACACATGTATGCACTATGTACAGTGACCACAAAGATTTATAAAATTAACGTGATATTTATTTATATCTAATTTAAAATTATTATCTTTCGAGTTCTTCCTCTTAGCATTCGATTGGCTTATAACGATTTACGAATGATAATTTCACACAACATCGATTTTATAATAATCTCTATTGATATATTATATTATGATTATAACTATTATATGTATTTAAAATTTGTGAGGTGCGTTGACTTGTTTATTGTATATTGTAGATGACTAATACTTTATTATACAGTTAAAAAATTTTAAACGGTGATTTGTTTTGTGCATATAGAATGTTAAAAATATTCATTAACACATGCATTCAGATGAAAAAATATATGAAAAAAATATATATGTAATTTTTTTAATGTAAACTCAAAGTGCCAATTTATCAATGATGTATACAAAATGACAATAATACTGCTGATGTCTGATCATTGAGCAATCTATTTTTTTTATAAAATTGAACGGCATAATTTTTATTTCGAATCTTATCCCTATGAATATTTTTACAAAGTAATTTTCTTTTAATATGTTTTATAAATGCAATGAATCGAGTGGTCCTCTAAAATTATGGTTATGTTTGGGGCAATGTCAATCGAGAGGCCTTGTTCGTATTGTCTCATAACGCTTATATGAAATTAATATTTAGTTAAACTAAGAAAATATGATACGAAAATACTATTTTTACATACAAATATTTATGAAAAAGATCATCGATTAGTACATCATTTAGTAAATCAGTGTTACTACTTAATACCACTAAAATTATAAACAAAAAATAGTTCATAATAAAAATGACAATTAACAAAATCACTCATCAATAAAACGATGCAAAAAAGCAATATAACTTGATTCACAAAAAATATATATTGAATATAACAACAAACGGCAAAACACATACAATATTTAACACGTAAAGCGAATTTCTCAATAACACCAAAGTTCTTTTGCTTGAGAGTTTAGGCGGGACAGAGTGTTGAGATTTGTTCTTTCTCAGCTTTAACACGGGCCATGAGGTCGTCGGCCCAGCGGTGCGCCGTGCGGTCCACGGTCGAAGGGACCGTCAGACATTGCACGCCGCCATACTCGCATGCAATCTGAAAATAACAATAATATTTTTCGATATGAAAATTGAGGAAGAATTATTGAATATGAAACAAAAATTTAATAAGATTATAACTTGTTTGATATAAAACATAGCGCAAATCACATTTATTGGGCTCTATTGTATAAATATCTACTAAAAGTGATCTTTAAAAGTGCTTAAGTTTTAAATATAAAAAAACAATATCCCTAATAGAGTTACTTAATAATATTTCTGACTCATTCATAACAACGAAGAAGCACAAAATTGCACAAAAATAATTATTTGCCTATAACTTACAAAACTTATTCAATTCAATTTAATTTTAAAGAGTTTTATCTAATAATGTGTCCTCATATTTATGAGGATTCTGAAGATTGTTGTTCTCAGAGATAAGATTTATAGAAAAGACAACACAAAAGCCATATATTCCAAACTCACTCTATAGTGATGCAACAGTGCCCTATCAGTGGGTACACCGACAGAGGAGGCGCCAGGTGCCAATTCCCATACAAAGTGGTTACCAAGTTCCACAGCATCACGCGGCCTGAGGGCGTACTTGCTTCTATTCTTTAATGCGTGAGGCGCTGCCCAGCGACGTGTTTTGCGTGACGTCACTAACGGTGCTGGAGCTTCTATGTCATCCTGAAGTGGTAAATTTTATGCATTTTATTAACCTGTCAAAAAATCCTTTAGATTCTACTATGATTTTCAACTGCGTATGAAATTGTTTTTGATTTTTGACCACAATGTTAATTCTACAAAAGCTTTGATAAAATGTCATATATTTGATATATATTCTTATTAGTTAAATAGTTGTTAGTTTAATTTTTTTAACATTATTTTATTAACAGGACTGATTGCATACAATTTTACAACATTATTAACATTTTTGTTATAAAGCCATCATTTTCGTTCATAACAAATTTTTACGCCATTGATCATGCAATTGCTTACAATTTACACATTTAACTTATTTAATCAAGTAGGTACTCTTAAATAACCAAAAACTTACTTCCCATCGTAGATAAAAAAAGGCGTTCCTAAACAAAAACGCGGACGGTGCCTTCGACGGTGGGTTATAGGACGCACGCAGCGCTGTGAGTAACGCAGTGAGCGTCCTCTCGCGGCGAGGCAGTATTACTTCATCTACATCTATTACTAGTAACCAGCCGGCAGTCGACATCGACCTGTAGAGACAGTCGTTAAACGCCGCGAACTGGCCTTCAGTCCTGGAAAAAAATATGATTGCAATATATACATAATTCTTACAATACGTAATATATAACACAATTTTTATAATGCAGCTTAAAACAATGTCTTCGTTATAAAAAGTAAAAATATCTAGTAAAAGGACGAAATATTTATTAAAACGTGGCGCAGAGGCGTAAGCGTCTGCCTGTAAACACTCGGATTTTTCTATTTCCATTTTCTTCGATCTGGAAACGAGGCAAATTGCGGCGTTGAGTTCCATCACTCAACACGCAATGCCTCGAAAAAAGCGGAAGGCGGGGAAGGAGAAAGCAGGGACTAAGCAACAGAGTGTCTTAACACTAGGTTCCACGGTCCCTGCGGTTCCCTTTGCCTACAACTTAGTTAAAGCTGCGAGTGCTGCTACGAGTTATAATTGCTATAAACGGATGCAATAAAGCTATGTTAGTTAACACTAAATTTTCTGATTTCTCCTTAATTAAGACTGAAAGAATTGTATTATAGTTGGAAAAAGATGTCCTTAAGTCTTAATAGTATTTACCGAAATCTTATAGTTAAAATATAATAATTACACTGAAAACATAAACTGATATAAATATAAATAAATTTCGTAGGTCCAAAGTATTGATATAAAACTTCTTTGACAAATTAAATTTTAGATTTCCTATTTACACAAATCTAAAGCTTTAGATTTCCAAAATATATGTTAGTATCAGTATTCAATATATTTAATTGAAATGAAAATAATAATTGTTTTAAATTTGACTAAATTAGTTAGCAATTGTAATCCTATTTTTTAAATTTTAGTCAATAATTAATTATCAAATTATTTATAATTTATAAAAGATAACTCGATGGGAATCGCGTCATATAGATATGTACTTGCTACTGCAAAAATATATGAGATATTTTTGCAGTACCGAAGTTTAAATTATCATATTTCGTGTTTTAACTGTAAATATAGTAATACACGCACAAAGAAATTACACTTAAAATAAATTTAAAGCGATTACGCGGAATTATTTAGTTTATATTGCGAATATTCAAAATATAAATGAAAACACCATTCAGGTACGTACGTTTTGTATCAAACGAATTAGGTCAGATGGAATAATAAAAGCCCATCTCGACAGCATAATTGATCGGATGTAAATTTTTGTAACTGACATATTGAAAAGTAATTTAAATTTCATGCTAATCCCATGCAGCGATGTGTATGTATGAATTTTATTGATTTTATTTTGTGATGAATTATTTAAATTTCCAGTCTTTAATCATTTTAAATATCGCACTGCGTAAGCCGTATAATTTTAATTTTAAAAAACAACAAACTCTTCTAGCCAACTGAACCCTAAGTGACTTTTTTACAGTGTACGTTTATATTAAAATAAAGAAATAGGGTCACATAGCTGTTATGGTATAAGACAAGATTGTTAAAATCATCTCACCTGATCTCCACTTTTGACACAATAGGTAGTTTCCACGGCAGTAGCGTAACGAGACCTTGCTTCTTATAATGGTCCAACAAACAAGCCACTTGAGTGCTGAGCGACTCGTTGTACATGTAGAAATGGCTCGCACCTAATAGACGATTCAGTTCGAACCATTCCACCAACCATTCATCTCTGGCATATGAAAAATGAAAAGGTTTAACGCAGACGTGAAGTGTTTCCTGGAATGTGAAGAAAAATATAAATATATTAGCATTTATAACATTTCAATTTACTATGCTTAGGTGAAAAATAAAAATATAATTTAATATTTCATATAAAAATTACTTATAATTTGCGATTATTATTTTAATAAAATAGCAATTAAAGGTATACGTAGCTATCTGCAACAGTTAAACAGGTAAACAGCTAGTCTTAAACGTAGTCAAAGGATAAATAAATCTTTCTTTAAGCTTTAAAAATAATTGAAATTTTCTTTCATTTTCATTCTATGCAGAGAAAACTAATTTTGAATTTCAAATTGTCATAAAGATAGTTTAATTGTAAATGTGATAGAGGTTCGATGGAAGGCAAGAAGACGCGCTTTGATTTACATCACTCAACCTGCAATATAAATGATATATAAATGATATCTGCCTACCCTGCTATATGCGAATTAAAGTTGACCTTTAAAATTGTCTTTTTGCGCTAAAAACTAAAAATTTTAAGCGCAAAAAAATTATAAATACAAAATATTTAACATGCATGTCACCGCAAAACTCATACTAAATTTATACACAAATAGAAAGGTTCAAAGAAAAATCTATATTTACAAGCAGTCAATAATACAGATAATGAGCTGTACGCCCTAATAATTTATTTGTAAGGTAATTTAAACTACACTAGTGATTAGTAAGTAAGGGCGATCGATATATTCTACATAATTACATATATATGATTGTTCTTTAATAAATAACGAGAAATAAAACATGCATTCACTTTAGTATTTTACTTTTTACATTTACATATTTCCCTACTATTTATACTATCCTATTTATTTTATCTTATTACCTTATATAGGAAATATATGACGATTTTTTGTTGAAAAAAAAAGAATATCGCAAGAACGCAGTAGTATTTTTAGATTAAATTTAACGCTCCCTTTACGCTGCGTAATGTATACTGTTGATTCAATTTATAACAATTAATTTCCGTGCTATAGACGAATACAATAACATCAACTATTATTCCTTGTACAAAGTTTTACTATTCATACAAATTGCATTATACGCTATGTATGTAAATTAGAACAAATTTGTGAGCACCTACTGCGAAGGTTGTAGGTTGTTTCACATCCTATATACGTATATATGTTCACAAAACAACTCTACATATTTGCCACTGTCTCCCAATTCAATATTTTACTTATTTTTATTGAAACAATTCTTTGTATCGAAATAATAAAATCAATATTTTCTAGCCGCATGCTGTATTCCACACATAACAGTATTGAGTGGCAAAATTCTATTTAAATTCTAATTCAAAATATTCTTTATTCATATAGACTTTTAGAAGCACTAATGAATCGTCGAATGAACATATCACTTCACTTCACGCCGATTCAGAAGGCACTTCTACTGAGAAGACCTTTAAATATATATATTTCATTTTTATTTCAATACAATGATAGTAGTATTCTGCAATAAATTCATATTATTAATAGTTATCTACACATTTTTTTCACCTAAATATTCTTAAATAGTCAAATCAAACAACCAGTCAATAGGCTTTACTCAAGAGCACTATTCTAAGGTTTTCTTTAAATTAAAAGTTGTAAATTTGGAGTACAATGCCTCCGCATTGTATACCGTATCCGTGTTTGCTAAACACCATTATACTAAAAACGATTTTTTAATTTTTTGAAGGCGATAACTAGGAGTTACTAGCTCATCTTTACATTTTATTTTAGTTCCAATCGTATTCGTCTCATTGTTTTTCTTATAACATAGATATGTTACCTGACAAATAAAATATTGTATTATTATATATGTATATGTTACTTAGCAACTATTACAATACACGTTTCTTTCGCTTTTTTTTTTTTGAAGAAAAAATATCAAATTCATATATGCGGCACCGCCCTATTTATCATTCCATTAGGATTGTAATGCTATGAAATTAGCTAAAATAAACGAGCCTGGCGTTCGGTCCGGAGTCCGGTGTTAGCATCTGTCATTTGTCGAACTCTTTTTATCGTGAACGCGGTTTTGACGAATTAACTATATTTACAAATATATCTAGGTGAGCATGTCACTGGAATTTAGAATCTATAGTTATTCATCATAATACTGTAGATTATGAAGTGTTACTCCTTTATGAGATAGATTGTAACTAGTGTTTGACATTAGGCAAAGCAAACTGAATGCAATTGCGGCCGTTATCGGTAACTTATTAATATTTAGCAATCTGCCAAATTAACTACTGTCAGTAATTGAAACGTCAAATTAGCTTTTTAATAAAAGAAAGTAGATCAACATTTATATTTTTACCGGCTGGTCTCAATAACTTATTAATATTTAATAATCTGTCAAATTAGCAACCGCCAGGGCGGAAAATGCAAATTTACGTTTCATTAAGAGATAGGTCCAAATTTATACCTTTAAAATATGTCTACCGTTGGTAAGTAAAGCGTTTTAATAACGTTCAGTCAATTAACATTAGTTTATTTAAAAAATCCGCCAAAAATTTTACATCATTAGCTATAAAAAACGATATAAAAAATCAACGTTTAGTTATAAAAAAAACCGTTTAATTATAAAAAACGAATGTAATCGCCCAAATTGGGCAATTACTTAATTTTGATTGATTAACTTCCTATTTTAATATAATATTGGTTTTATTTAGTGATAAAAATGATAATGAAATATTTGAAGCCGGTATATTTAAATATGTAACCTTCAGAGCGTAGACAGTATAGTCGTATTAATTATTTAGACGATTAGTTATTTGTGAGACCCTGAAGGGTCTACTCTGAAGAGTAGCATCCTTTAGATAAGTGAAAATTTCTTTTACTCACTTAACATTTTGTCCACGTTATGTTATTATAATCCTAAGGGTGTACCTAATCATTCTATATGATTTCTTAAAAATATCTTGGTACACATAAATCTTCAGTGTATTTAAAATTAATTATAAGTTTTGGGTGTATAGGACAAGAACTAAACTTTTTGTTTTAATGTTTATCTGTAATGTTTAACAGCCACTTTAAAATAGATACACTTTACCTCACAGTCATCTGTTGTCAATAAATGGAAATGTCTGCTTAGAATTCATTCATTAACGTGATATAATTTACTGAATCTACATCATTGTATTAAAATTTAAGTTTTATTTAATTTATTTTTAATTTTTTCTGTTCCCCAGATTAACAAAGAAAATGATCAGGATTTTTTTCAAAAACGAATTCTTGAAAATCACTTTTAGTAATATCTTAAAGTTAAGTAAATTACAGCGCAAATCCGAGTACATCTATAAAGTGGGTGAACCCTGCAAGCAAATCGTTGGTCTGAAATATATTTCACCAATGTAGGAACCGTTACAAGCAAGTTAGGACTCGACACTGCACTGTTTACTGTAGTTATCACGCTTTCTGAAACGAGCTACACTTGGGAACCCTACAAGTGTAGTTAATAATATATTTACTTCACCTTTACTTGTTATAACGATGCAATTTTTCTTTGTAAAAATGTTTGAATAATGTTTGAAAGTGATTTAGAAAACAATAACCAAATCTAACGTGGAATCTGATCTTAATAATAATATGATATAGTACATGATAATTATATAAAAAAATAATGAAATCTATTTTAAATATAATAGTTTAATAATTTTTTTTTTTTTAGCTTCACGCTTTATCCCGCACACGGCAGGGTAGGAAGAGGGAACTGCAGGGACCGTGGGAACCTAGTGTTAAGACACTCAGTTGCTTAGTCCCTGCTTTCTGCATCCCCGCTTTCCGCCTTTTTCGAGGCATTGCGTGTTGAATAGCGAAACTCAACGCCGCGCTTTGCCTAGTTGCCAGAGCGAAGAAAATGGAGATAAAAAAATCCATGTTCTCCGACTGGGAATCGAATTCAAAAACCGTCGCGTTACAGGTAGACGTTGCGCCTCGGCACCACGACGGTCCTATTATATTATATCACTATTATATATTACTTTAATAAATATTATACATACTTTAATAAAATTAATATTTGTTCAGTAAAATAATTTTGAAATACATTTTGTATATATTTCTCATGATACTTATTTTTAAGATGTGTACACACGATACGAATTGAGAGATGGGAATTTTAAAAGTAATACCACCCATAGCAATTGTGTAAATGGCAGAACATAGGTACTACCACTAACAGCTGTCACACCTACTACAAAAGGATCTTACGCAGAATGAACGTCTGTCACGTTATCACCAAATAACCTTTTGAAAGTGAGCATTACGCAAATGGCAGGGTAGACAGTAAAAACATGGGTGTCAAGACACGCCCTCTTCTACTTTACATTTTCAAGAGAAACTGCATATTGAGTGATGGAACCCATCATCGCGCAATATACATACAACGCGACCGGGAAATGAAAGTAATTAAAATATATAATTTACTATTATAGAGATCGAACTCTTGGTTATCTTGTACATAGAACTATATTTATATGTTATTGTATAATTGACTGTAAGTTAAGTTCTCAATGTTGTGCTGTTTATTGTTTTACTGTATTATAAATTATTAAAAAAAAACAATAATTTTATTACACTACCCAGAAATAGAATGTAATTCAATTAGAATTACTAAAATATTACTTTTTTATATAACAAAATAGTGTCACTTCTTACCTCAATTCCGCTTCTGGGTTCCGTATCTAAAACAGTTAACAAGTTAGTAGGCGGTCGGTTGGGTGCCGCGTTAGCAACTAATGATATTGAGGCGCCTACAGTGTCCTGCGGCTTTACACCAGTATCACGCAGCAAACACAGAACGTATGTGGCACTGTACTTTAAATTCCAATTTTCACGTATAGGCTGAAAAATTGAGAAAATATTTAATTATTAGTATTATTGTTGGTAAAAATGTGTTTAAAGATAACACTTATAATAAATTAAAGCAAGAAAGAGTTTAGTTAATCTTTTAAAGCTAAAGCACTCTCTTACAAATTAATTTGCCGTTTTATTCTACAGTGAATATGTCTTTGTCCTGATATATTAACGCTATGTTCGAGTAAAACATAAAATGTGTTATTAAAATAAGATATTCTTAATAAAATTTAATAGAATTTATTAGTGAGTAATAAAATATATAAAATTCCTAGCATAAATTTATATTCATACTTTGATAAAAGCTTATATTCAAAGTTAAATATATTCAAACAAACTAGACAATATATAAATAATAAAATACAAAATAGAATTGCATAAATCCTCTGCATAATGATCGTTATATGCATTGCAGATTTTTAATGCGCTTTAATTTAAATTTATACAATATAATATTTAAATGTGTATGTTTACAACAGATTACAAATAACATTATACAATTTGCAAGTTCAATACTACTAAGCCAGTAAGCGAGATTCAGCTACATTGAAATATATTATAAGTGTTCATAGAGAAGGACACAAATATATTACTTATAATCAAATAGATTGAGGTTAAAATGTAGATGTTCTAACCATTAGGTAGTTACAAATAGTTAAAAAAATATATTTAAAAAAGTAATCAATTTAATAATGAAGAAAGATGGTCTTTATCGATCTTCTGAAGTACCAATAAAGTTCAACGCTTGATGGACGCGAGTGACATTGGGAGCGAAGCAATATACTGTGCCACAGTAGTTCAAAATTAATGTTTGAATAGTAGTCATTCATAGCTACTATCTTAAATAAAATCAATTTCAAAGACAACACAATATATTGTGTGAAATTCTAAAGTAAATATTATAACAAACGTATAGTATACGAAAGTATGAATTTTAAGTGCACGTTAGCTCTGTATTTAAAATTCTTTCAGTAATATATTTCTCAGCTTTTATGAAATTGAACTCATTCTCCAGTAGCGTGTTTAATGAATGCGCCTTTTAACGTGTTCGTTTAACAAATTGGTATGAATTAATAATTTAAGCCTACTTATAAATTGTATGTTTAAAATTCCACCATTTTTCAATTAGTGCCGCCAAGCCATCAAAATCTCTAATTTCCAAGTCTCATCTTACTTTATAAATTAACTGCAAGCTTCTAACTTTAAGTGGTTGCCAGTCGAGACTCAAGGGAATAATGAATAGTCATAGTTCTAAGACAGTTTCTTAAGTACAATGTAAATCTAAAAGTATCTCTAATGCGTATAAATTTCGATGACTACATTTTTTATACAATATATTATAAAATTAAAAAAAAAACGTTACACAAGATATTACTTTGTAATAGATACTAGCTGCACCGCTTATAACAAATTCTATTGACTTATTTTGCGCCTGATGCACCTAAACTATTACCTAACTTCGTAACAAAATGTGTATATGTAAAAATACTTAATATACATATACAAACATAAAATATATAAAAACGATTCTGAACTTACTTAACAGAATTTAAACAAAAATGTTACTATAAAATTTAACAAACTGAGAATTTCACATAAATTTCAATATATAATAAAGAAAATTGCACCTTGACTCGCGCTTTAAGAGTGAGTGTGCGGTTATCAGCCAGCCATATCCGACAGAACACAGGATCTGCGCCGCGTGTTTTGGTCGCAGCGATTACACGCACCGCAGCTACCGTCCGCCTCTCCACGTACGCTGAATACACGTAAAAGCGAAACCTGAAAAACAATCACATGTTAGCCAAATATCCAAGCCAATGTTTTAAAGACGGTTCTTACATCGATTGAAAAAAATAATTATCAATTGAAAATTATTTAATCACAATTACAAAATATGTTTCATTAATTTAAATGTAGCCTATAATTTAAATATAGATTAAAACATATATTTCTTTAATTTAAATGTAGGCTATATTTAAATTAAAGAAATATGTTTTTATGATTTTTTTAATGTGTTAATCCACACTGAGGATAGAAAAAATACTTAAAGAAAACATATAAAAATTTGAAAATTTGTATAAAAGCATATAAGAATTTAAACGCGGCGTGATGTAGAACGCATGGCTCAGTGGTGAGAGCGTCTGCACGGTTCGCAGGAGGGCGCGGGTTCGAGTCCCGCTGCGTTCAAATTTTTATATGTTTTCTTTAAGTATTTTTTAAAGAAATATGTTTATATAATAGTTGACGTTGTGTACGATTTCTCGAAAATGACTAAATAATTGCCAATGAGACGAAATAATTTAGCACAGAAATATCGAGCCCATCGCGTTGTAGGACGAGAAGCTCCAAGCCTGGAGGAGGAAACCTGGGACTTGCGACCCAAGTATTAGTTTAAAGGCGTTTAAATAATTTAATAAATATATGAATATACTCATATTTTCAACTAGCTTGACCAAAACTGCCTACGTTAAATTTTGAATTTGAAACAGAATCAAAAATGCTTACCAATCATAAAAACATTGTATAATATAAATATTCTATATGATAATATTTAGACTTGCGCTACTAAAATCTAACACTGTACTAACCCATCATTTATTAGAAGTTTTTTGCTCAAAATACAACACAAACTAGAAATCGGAAATATTTTAATATTATATAATACGTAAATTACCCGAAATAAAACAAAGAGCAAAATTCTTATGAGACAAATAAGCTTAAGTTCAGAGCTTTCATTATACAGCTACTTTGCATACTATAACGGATATTGGCGGTTTTCCTATAGGGTGTTAACCACAGGACGTTAATAGTAGAAACATGATGATATATATATATATATATATATATATATATATATATATATATATATATATATATATATATATATATATATATATATATATATATATATATATATATATATATATATATATATATATATATATATATATATATATATATATATATATATATATATATATATATATATATATATATATATATATATATATATATATATATATATATATATATATATATATATATATATATATATATATATATATATATATATATATATATATATATATATATATATATATATATATATATATATATATATATATATATATATATATATATATATATATATATATATATATATATATATATGTAAAAGATTAAAATTTATAACATGACATATTATATTCAGTAATCCAAAAATTATTAAAAAACGTAATAAATAATATTAATACTAATACTAACTATACTTAATAAAAATATAGGATTATGCTACAAAAATATAATAAAATCAGTCAGCAAGATATAAATGGAAAATATGTAAAATTTTCTAAAATCGTATAGGATTTTGCGCAAAGCTCCAAGAGCGCTACAAAAGGAAATAGAGAAGTACTCATTCAGCTACGAGCATCGGAAAATGGCTTTCTAGCTTCCGAAAATACATTCCTATGAAATATCCTAGGAAATGAACACATTACTTTATGTGCCTATCTATGTTATTTTCAATTGCTAAAGTTATTACTTAATCTAGCGTAATAGTAAGCAAGTGTTTTTTTTTTATTATTTAAGATTAAATTTAGATACTAAGTTAAACTTAGTATCTAAGTTTAATCTCAAATATTAAACTAACACAAAATTAGATTATAATAGCGCTTAAGTCAACGTATGGCAACCTATTTTTTAGTATTATTATTAAAAATAATCAGCAATGATACCAAAAGATTAGAAAATTTACTACATACATGAAAACAAAGCCAGAGTTTTTATATAAATATTCTACTTAACACTATATATAGCCAAAGTTAAAAATATATAAAATATAAACAATAAAATGCATAAGAATAATTTCACACACACACATAGAACCTATTGTTAAAGCACTCCGTTCCTCTCTTACCGCCCGATGTGACATTGCACGCGATAGTCAGCCAACGCCTCGAAAAGGAAAGCAAGGAGTAGAGTGTCTTATATTAAGTTCCCAAAGTTCCTGTGGTTCCCTCTGCCTTTCCTGTTATAAGCGGGATAAAGTGTGCAGCGTTTTCTTCCTCTTTTAGTTTACGTAAACTAAACTTAGATTATATAGATTTTAAAATCGTAATTTATATTATTTATTGGTTCATATATGTCTTAACCCAGTCTTTGTTTCACTCGTACTTTACTAATGAAACAAAGCTGCTAATTCACTTAAGCCAACAATTACAATACAAGTTCATATATAACTCATAAATTACCGTTAACCCTTTTGAATTCTATGTTTATTCGCTTCGTTGAAGTAATAGGTCATAAATATTAAAACACAAAATGTACAGAAAGCTTATTTTAGCTTTCAGTGTATTTTAATAAATAAATATGTATATTTTTCTGCTTGACTAACATAATACAATTAATTTAGAAATTGTTGGACTGAATCCAGTGTGATTTGATATAACATTCATAATATAATGCTAAGCGCTTAATTAAAAGTTTTATATGAATAACTTTTGCCAATGGCAAATAAAATAATTGAAACAAACAAATTAAGTCATATTATAACAGAGCACAAATTAAACTACTGTACAAACTATATAGTAAAATCATAGAATATGCCTAAGCTTATAAAATGATACAATAAAAATACATCAAAAATATTATCTTCGCTAAAAACTGTACTTTAATGTAAAACGATTTTATTTGCGGCAGGTCATCCTAGCTACATAATGAATTGCCTGAATATAAATAAATATATCTTCAAATTAATGAAAGCATAAAGAGTGCTCAAAAACACTCTTAAATAAACATCAATAAAATGGGTCAAACTTTACTTTTATAAAAAGATTGATAAAAATACGTAGTCGTACGTAATCATTTTAATGAATCCAGTTCAACAAAGAGCACTGTTATTTGATTACCATATGGATATGAATGTAATCACACTAAGTATTTCCTTTACATGTTATGATACAAAACAACGAACATAAAGTTATCAATAGATCACCGATGGCATAGAAATTACTGGGAACACGCACACGGGTACTTTGTCGAATAATTAACTACATTTTGTCGATACTGTGTGTCCTTTATACTAAATCTAACATTCTATTGTAAAATATGGGACCTGAAATATGTGTCAAATTAACAATATCCGAATTCTGTGATTTGATTCGTGAAATTAATCCAGATTTAATTACAAAATACATAAAATTACTTGTATATTATTTAGTTATATATGTATATTCTAGGAGGTTGGCATTACTTTTTTATGTAAATAAAATTTTTTCTTCATTTATTACGAATTCGATATCTAATCTCAATTTGTATAAATAAAATGCAGTAGTCAATATTACTGCGCTATACATTAAATTGGATTGAAAGTGAAAATTAAAAGATATTTTTTTGCTTATGGCTTTCTGAGCGTACCAGTTGAGCGCATATAACTTCAACAATGTCAAGTTGTATGGAGAACTCTATATTTTCATCCATAATTAAGCATCACTGTAACTATATATCATTGATATATCAAGTCATTTATAAATAATAAAATAACAAAACTTCCTCACTACCCCTTATATATCGGCTACATCGATCACTAGTTGGCTTTCGATCAGCGTCAAACAAGTTCTGTCGATAACGAACTGACAGTAACGATAATCCAATGGCAATCTTTCGACATAACAGACAACTATGATCAATGTGGAGCATATTTGAACTATACTTTCATGAAATAAGAATAGACACGTGCTTCATAAATTGAACTCAAAGTTTGATCAAAACTTTTCTAATCGAAACTGAAATCTACTTTATAAAAAGTAAGAACTATTGTGAACTTTGTATACAAAAATATCAAGACGACCTAGTGAAAATATGTGATAAATTTAGTACGAATGCTAAAAGTTTTTGGGTCAAAGTGTCTCCCCAAAGGCCATTTGACGCCCCAAAGCTTCATAAGCACGTCACTAACTGGGTCCTTAATGTTTTCCGACTTTAAGTCGCGTACGAACTAAAATTCAAAAAGCACTTTCAACCTTTTTTGTATTACTTTTATACTGCTATTTGCAAAGTAGATCACAATTTTTTTTAATATTTTAACATAAATTGTGGAAACTGTTAATGACTTATACCATATACGGTATAAGGTACCGTTATATTTCTCTCATTATCTATATTTACTATTATTTTATATTTTTTATGGCAAACTTATTATATTTCTATTTCACAACCTCCATAAATATTAGCTTACAAAGTACATTAAGAGATATTCACGCATCTAATTCACCTTAATAGCTTTGCAGCTTAAACTTTGCTGGCAACAATTTATACGGTAAAGCAGTGGCAATAGTCGCATACGGAATTTACGAGAACCCTAATATTAAACACACGTTATGTAAATTTAGTTTGTAGCGACTAACTGGGGACAGCGGATAATCTAATGAACAATAACTAGGTGGAATTTGTAATTTTCTACGCCAATGACCATAATTCAATACTATTACATACCTATATTCGTATATAATATAAATTTATAAAAATAATTGGCTGATAGTTTGATACTAGAATGCGGGAAAGTATGATTTACATTAAAAAAACATTAAAAATAAATCGTCTACATTTATGAACAAAACCAGACGAGACAATAAATCATTTAAAGAAGTAATAAAAATAATTAAAATCAAATACTTAAATACTAACTGAGCAAAAATTCTTTACGTGCATGTACAATATGCATTATACTCGACGTCCACCAGCACTATTAAAAGTTAGAGCATTCAGTGTTTGTCTAGACTTTTGCAAATGAACAACAGGTCCACTACTCACTACTATAGATCATTGGGGTGTTTCATTTTTATATCTCAACTTGACGCAGAAGTAAAAGTAAAAATAGTACTTAGGCTTAGTCGAGGACTATCGTGGTGCAGAGGCGTAGTATCTACCTGTAAACGTGACGGTTTGCGAGTTCGATTCGCACTCGTGAAAGATGGATTTCCATTTTCTTTGCTCTAAAAACTACTCGAAGCGCGGGGTTGAGTTCCGCCACTCAACACGTTATGCATCTAAAAAGGCAGAAAGCAGGGACGAAGGATCGGAATTTCTTAACACTAGGATCCTATGGTTTCTTTACTCTGCCTACCCTGCCATATGCAGGTTAAAATGTGAAGACCATACGACTTGCCATACGACATCTGAAGTTGATGATTGAAGATTAATGATTTTATTACTTTTTGTTTAATAATCTGCAATGTCTATTAAACAAAAAGTAATAAAATCATTAATCTGTATTATTTACATATAAAAAATATAATTGATTTAATCAAAGAATTCAAGGGCAGAAGTGAGAGTTTCTTCTCTTAACATGCATCATCTAGGACTCAAAAGCGCAAAAAGGAGAATATTGACACTGCCCACTCTGCTATTAGCAGGACACTGCATTTTTCATGATTTATCTATAGATCACAACATATTACTATAATACTAAGCATATAGTGAACAATATAGTAACTATATGTTTTTAAATATGTTTGTTTAATGATCAAGCTTTTGTCTATAGACAGATGAACACTACGCATCTGAGTAGCACAAATTTAACCAATTTGGCTACGACAAATTTTCTTTGTATGCAAAGTTTCGAGACGTGCAAGAAAAGCTTTAAGTGGAAATAAAATTGAAAAATTTTATTTAAATGAATTTTTATTTACGCTTTTACGCTCCAGGCGATTTTATTAGGTTCAGGGAGCTATCTCAAAGCGACGGTGGAATTAATGAACGCTTAATTCGATTTGTTCTACGCAGCGTAAGACCTTTAATTGCGAAGGCATGTATCATTCGCTAATTTAAATTTTATTTGTAGAAATTTTAACAATATATATATATATATATATATATATATATATATATATATATATATATATATATATATATATATATATATATATATATATATATATATATATATATATATATATATATATATATATATATATATATATATATATATATATATATATATATATATATATATATATATATATATATATATATATATATATATATATATATATATATATATATATATATATATATATATATATATATATATATATATATATATATATATATATATATATATATATATATATATATATATATATATATATATATTATGACAAACCTAGAGCCTATATTTTATATCTTAAAATTATATAGTACTAAATAAACTGTAACAAAATAGCTACTACAATAATAGACTGTCCTAAATACAAAAATATTAAAAAAGCTTTTTGTAGATAAGTAACACGACAAAGTAGTCTTAAAAATACAAGTTTCCTTAATGACAACAATTACGATAAAAGCTTCAATCAGACTCAGACAACACAAGCTATTTATGCATTATCTAACCGCAAGCTATAATTAAGCTTCACTTCACTACACATAGCTTTGACAGAATGTAAAATCAATAACTAAATAAAA
Organism: Dione vanillae; assembly: GCA_037178615.1. Classification (NCBI taxonomy): domain Eukaryota; kingdom Metazoa; phylum Arthropoda; class Insecta; order Lepidoptera; family Nymphalidae; genus Dione; species Dione vanillae. The sequence goes on from JAZFAU010000085.1 coordinate 1,338,766, forward strand.
AAAGACAGACAATTTTTATTCAACGTTTACGTTGAAACATAAAAATATATATAATAAATTGAGAGATCATAAGTGGTTACAATTTTTCGTTTAATAATAACATAAAACACTTAAAAACAATATTATAGAGTGGAGTAGTAGTACAGTACCTTTCCAATATAGATCGTTTCCTACATCCAACATCACCGATTGCCATAATTTCATTGTTTTTATAGTTTTTGTCATCTAAGACTCACTTTTTACAATAGACTCTCAATATATCCATTAAAAATTTACAAATGATATACTTCCTTTATCGTTTTATATATATATATATATATATATATATATATATATATATATATATATATATATATATATATATATATATATATATATATATATATACATACTTTTAGAGACATGTGTCCGTCACAGAGTTAATAGAAAAGCTTAGGCATTTTTTTGTTTTGATAAATTAAACCAAAATAAAACTTAAAAAATTGTTTCGTATTACATTTTGATTCAAAAATTGAGTTAGCTAAATTAAGTAATTTTCCTTTTTAAACTCTGGTAAGGAGTGTTTTGTGTTTTACAAATACGCTCTTTTGCGAATAAGCAGAGCTTTTGAACGTAGGTCACAAAGAAAAATGCAATTATGACAAAAGTGACAAATGTACGTGGGATAAAGAAGAATTATGGTTTGCAATCACGTCTAAAATCAATTAGCATGAAAAACGTCAGTAAAGAAAAAAGATCTCATATCTAACTTTATATATCTAACTTTATTTATTCATAATTTTATACGAATGACAAAATTTGAAAATGGAAATTTAAGCTTTAAATAAAATAATAATACTTAACCTTAGCAAAAGCATTTTACTTCAAACAAAGCATAACTTATAAATGTGAGCTAGTTATCATTTATAAGAAAAACTTTCCGCAGCTTAATCACACAACGTAATGCGTATTTAATATTACCCTCTGCGTTCATTTCAAAGCGCCTACCGCCTTCTGTTGTTCACTAAATGCTGTAATAAACTACCGTCTGTATTTGGTGACTTGTAACTCATTACTCTTACACGTATATAAGGATTTTATATTACTTCGCTTTAATTAAACTGTGCAATTAAATCTTCCCCAAAAGAACGGTACTCCCAAATAATTTTTAAAATAACTAAATGAACTGATTTTAGACATTTTTATACATTTTAAATAAATCACTAAAAGCGGGGAAGGGAGTGTCCTAGCACTAGGTGCCGACGGCACCTGCGATTCTCTCTGCCTACCTTGCTATGTGCGGGAGTATGAGCGGGAAAGCATGAAGCAATAAAAAAATAAAAATAAATTCGGTTTAATTATCAACCGGATATTTGGAAATACGACGTTTCGAAAACTTAGTAGTATTCTGTGGCCACGGGTAGACATTTGTATGAAGATTTATTTGTACGAAAGTAGATTGTATGAAAGTCTACCCGCAATCCGGTTGAATTGTTATATTTAAAATATATAAAAACCGCAAAAATCAAAGATCTGATAATGTTGGGTTCATTTAATTATTTTAACATTTATTTCAGAGTAATATTTTTGGAGAAGATTTCCTTTTACAGTTTAATTACAAAATGAAATGTGTTATTTAGTTGAATTGTTTTACTTAAAATTTAAAACCTAATATTATACATAGGATGTTATGACTACGAACAAAGTAAATTGATAAAGCTTTTAATCCAGTTTTTGCAGCTTGATATATTAATATAATTCTTTTTCTTATTATACAATCGCTTTAGCATCATTTGTTACTATTAAAAGATGAAGCAGTTTATTCTCAATTATTTTATATTGTCTAATAAAAGAGATTCATTTGTTACAATATTCAATTTTTTAGCGTTTAGTTATTTCAATTTTTACCTTTAGTATCATACTGTCCTCCTTTTACAGGTACAATTCAAGATGCTCTGTCTTAAAGGAGAAGCAAATGAAAATACTTCAACCGGCGCTTAAGGTTTTTATTAAAATAATAAGAATTATATATGAATATTCAATTTTTATACAATGTAATCAAAATAATATTTGATTTTCATTTTTCATTTAATAATTATTCATTAATTTTTAATATAATTTTATCATTGCGCATATTTCGCAGGTAAACGGAGTAAACCAAAATTATTTTATTTTTACTTTTTATTTACATTATTACAATTAACACTTAGTCTTGAACCAATATTGAACCCAAGACTATCGTTTTCATATTCAGGCTCTTTCCAACAGCGCCACCACAATATCAATGTAATCGATACACGATCGCTGTTATTTATAGATAGATAAGCGATATATGTCTACAAATATTCAATATCAGAATTGATAAGATTGTGTGACGGTTATCTTTGCAGCTTTACTAAATTTCCTAAATATAAATCATGGAGAAAACAACGGAACTTAAATAATATTGAAATGCTTGAAACAGTATGAAAATATTCATACTGTTTCAAGAAACTAGTCGAGAAACTAGCTACAACACTTTTAAGCACTTAAAATACTTTAGCCAAGATAATATAAACATACTAAATTAATTTACTATATTTTTTGTATATAAAACGAAAATACGCAAAAAAATAATTCTTATATGAAAGCTTAGTTAGGTAAGTTGGAGATAGTCAAAAGAAAAGGCTAGGTAGTGTATGCTACTTACACGATAACCTATATTTGGTATAAATGAGTGTCAATAAATAATCGTTATTGCATGAATAGGTGGTCAATAATGGAACGAAGAAAATATATGTTACGCCATTTCACCCTCCTTACACGAATAATGTGTGTATATAGGCCAATTACAGCTACAAGGGTGGCGAAAAACTTATTGTTTTACCGTAGAATGTGAAAGTTTGTTTGACTGTTGCACGTATATATTTCAAGCAAAGAGAAATATAATTTTGAAATATGGCGCAAATTTATATGTTTAGGACAAAATGTCATATTAAATAATTGAGAAATAATTTGAAGTTTTACAAAGTGACGACCCAAAATAGCTTCTTAGCCCTAGTTCTCATTTCCGTGCTAGGACAAACAACGAGGGCATGACAACGATTTCCGCCACCCTTAAATTAAAGGTAAAACGTGAAGCTAAAAAGATGATTAATTAACTCAATATGTTGTATACTCTGTATTTTCAATACGAAAAGCCATTGTACAATAAAAACAAAGCAATTCAATTTACTTAGGAGGGCAATGCAGCGAGCGCGTCGCTAGTTATACTCACTTGTTGATATGTATAGATGTACCTATTTATATAGGCATATAGTAGTTATTCCACCTAAATATCATTTACAATTATTAGATCATATTTATTTCAAAATAACTTTCTAACAAAATGTTATAAAACCTATTTATTACAAACATGAGCTAGTAGTTCAACTGCGATACAAAACTAATTATTTCACAGAAAACATCATATCAGATCTCTGATATCTTCCCTTTCACGAAGGTCTTTGTGAATGCGAGAATATTGACACCCTCTAGAGACTTCAATAATGAAATGTTATATGGCATTATACATTGCTTGTCTATTGTTAACATAAACCAGATTCAGAGGAATTGATACCCTTTAGACAAGATATATACATAACTGCCAACTTTTTTATAATTATTCATATATTTTAAACATAATCATGATGATTATAATATAATATAATATTTCGTCGGTTCATATATATATTGATATCTCGTATTTAATATTAAACAATATATTTTGATGAAAAAGTCAGTGAAAGCTTTTACGAAACATGTAAACGATAGTTGTATTATAAATAAGTCGAGATATATCCTATTTTTTTTCGCAAGTAAATTCTTTTACGTACGCCATCCTGAAGCAACACAACAATGGCCTACAGACGGATTATACTATGGGACTCATCAAACCCGACGCTACCCACTAAAACCCAGCGGAAGCCCTCTTCACATATAGGAGATGCTGCAGGATGGCTCGCGCATGTTAGTACAGCGCCTAAGTGAAAGGTCGACTTAACGTAAGCCATGCTCTAGGGTAAGAGAAGTTGGAGATGCACTTACTGCGTTGGAGTAGCAGATCTGCGTCTACACTTAGTTCGCGCGCACTCTCCGCGCCACGACGATCCTATTCAAAATATATAAAACAACTAATTCTTACTAACTGATGGCTGCAATGTAGAGGCAAACCTTTTTCATTATTTTTGCTATACTAAAACTATTTACGCATGCTTTACAGATAAGTTCATACCTATGTACGTGACGTTATGTCTGTGTCATCGGTGTCATCTTACCCTATTATCGTTCTTACATTAGCATTATGTCTTCTAGAGGTCGATAAAAGTACACATATTTTAATTATAAACACGTAAAATAACATAAAATTGACCAAATCTCTTCAATTACCTCAAACACAATTTATATTATTTTCAAGAACAGGCCTTCCTACATTAGCATATTTATTTTAAACAAATTTTGGAAGTAACAAGCGTCACAAACAGTATATAAACGTAGATCTCAAACTGCACTGTGACGGTGTCAGGGCGTATTTGTAGATATGCAAGTTCTCGCTTCAACAGCAAAACCAACATCTAGCACCTCCATTAATAAAGTGCACGAATGCGCGAATCACTATTGTGCACAAACAAAGCAAAAATGCGTATACATTTTGCAAAAGCTCGCTTCAGTGAATCAACTGAGATATGACTCCACAGTACAATACATTTATAAATATTTTCTTTAACAATGATTTAATACTTAAAATATTATATATAAATATATTTATATTTATTATGCTGATTTTGAAACTTATTCAATGAGGCCATTATGGCGATGCGGGGCAGTGGCTGGTTACAGGTTCAATCCCACTCGGAGAAATTAATGAATATTGAGTGCCGCCACTAAGCACACGAAATCACGTACGAGGATGAAATCCAAAAATCTTGGTAGTAAGTTATCTCTGGGCACCTTGCTATATATAGGATAACGCGTGTAGCTGAAAAAAATCGCATTACACAACCCGTATCGGTCTCTTGGGGGAAATCAAAACGAACTTAAAGATAAATCTTACTCACACCGACAGATGTTCCTACTACAGCAATAAACTGATCCATAAAGCAATAAGAGAATCGATAATATGTAATGTGGAATACAACTTGAAAACGGCCATTTAAGATGAAGAGAAGCGAAGCGATCACGTCACCATGGAAATAATCTAACCGCAAAATTTACTTTTAACCACTTTGCATTTTGTGTAACTAACTATTCACTAGAAGGCAATATAATAAATTAAAATAAATTATAGAATTACATTAACTTAAACTACTTGGCATATATTTCAAATAACTAGACTCTTAAGAATAGAAGTTAATCTAGTCATGTAAATCTAGTTCTTAATGAATTTAAAGCAAAAATGCTATCGAAATTGCATGTTAAAATTTGTAACAAAAAAACTAATATGACGTATGTACCATCAATTGATTTCGCATTTCTATTATTTATTGTTTTCATATTAAACGTGTAAAATTGGTTCGAAAATTCTATATCAAGTCTTTTATATTTATTTATCACAAACACAATGACAATATACAAAAGCCTAATTTTTATTTATATTAAAGTGACAACCAATATATTATTCTTGAAGTAAATTGTTCTCATTGCCGTCTCGAATATCGAAATATTATTAGCTAGATAATAAAATTATTATAACATAAAGCTTTTAAGCTCTATATTCTTAATTAAATTTACTATAAAATTTTATGCTTGTTATTATAATAGAGATATGCGAGCGTGTAGCTTTAGTATAATTTATACGATGGGGATAAATATTTATCAAAGTGAACAACACCACTATATTTATCCAAATAATTTGTCGTTTTAATGTAAATTTTATTAAAATTAACAAGTCCAATTGTTCCTAAAATACAGATGTACAAGCATACAGACAAAAACAGATGATTTTATTTGACAAATATTAATTGAAAATATTCTTTGTTCAAACAGATTTTAGCACGCATTTGCGCAACGATCACAAATCGTTGAATGAAAATAAAACTCCTTTCGCTTCGAAAGACAGTTTCCTGAGAAGAGCCGGCAAGAAACTCAACAGTTGCTCCTTTCAATATAAAAGTTAGACTAGTTTTAAAAATTCTAAGTAAAAAAACAAGGTCTTATTTGAATGCGCTAAAAAGAATAAAATAATCTTTTCCGTTAAAACTTTTAATATCATCTTTTTACATCTTTAAACAATTTATTTAATGCAAAAGCTTGCTAGAAGATTAAGCACTCACGTTACTCAGACTTTTTAAAATTGAGATCTATAAGAACAAGTTGCTTAATTTACTACTTGATCACTTTAATAATGTTTTATCATAATGCTGTCAAATGTATTTTATAATAACCTAATAAAAAATTCAAAATATCATAATATACTTAAAATTATAATTTTAGGGTAATTCTGTTTAAATTTAAATATTTTGCTGAAAAGAACTGTCACGGCGTAGAGACGCAGCGTCTGCCCAATTCCCGCTTAGGGAAGATCGATTATTTCAATTATATTTTCAATTCCACACAAAATGCTTCGGAACACGGAAAAATAGGAACGGCGTGCCTTAACACTGGGTTCCCACGGTTCCTGCGGCTCCACGATATGAGTGGCATAAAGCGTGAAGCTAAACAAATCAACACATAACTGTTAAATATATAACAAAATCTTCACATTATTTTTCACATTACTGTTATTCTCCTTTTGTTTATAAAAAAATATTTAGGACAATTAAAATAAAAATATAAAATTGAAAAGTTAAAATCGAGTTTAATTAATTTAAATACTGTTTTTGTAATGAAACGTTAATTTAAAATAAGACACCATTAAGGTTGTCCTCAATCCTTACGAGTCAAATAAAGTATTTTCATTTCCTACCCCTATAAGACAGAGCACAGTATTGGATTCCATCATTCAAAATGCAATGTCTTGAATTGTACGAGCGGGATTAAGTTTGAATAGTGTAAAATTCTTTATAATCTTCACTACAAATTTTGAACAGAAGTGTCAATGAATGTAGTGAGTTTCTACATTGTTTTTGACTATATAAATAGTATTAAATTATATAAAATCAAGAATTAACCATGGTACGATAAAAAACCAGTTGATATTATTAAATATTTTTAAAAATGGCTCCCTAACATCAAATCTCTACCTTAGTCCCGACATACATGACATAGATATCGTTATCGTGGCAAAAGCCACATTTGTATGAACTGTATAAGATTTTTGTATACTAGTACCCTTTAATCCTGATTGAGATGGGGCTGCCTTTATCCCGAAAAGATACGTTTTGCTTTTTGACATGGTTTCTACACAGCTATTGGCTTTTGATCTGAATAAAGAATGCATATTCGCTTTTTCTATTTGAATATATTTTCCGTAAGATTTTAGAGAAAGCACTTAGTGAAGATATTTATCTGTACATAGAGAATTTAATATGGGAATGACTTGTCACTAATTTGTTTTTTAACTTATCGCTGATAATAGATTTAACAACATAGCTAAACCGTTAAATCTTGCTTAAAAAGTATCACAAACATCGTAACGCAATAATGCCCATGTACCAACGTTAACATATTCCCCGGGTGAGTAACCTACTTATGATATAGACGTGTTATCGCAAAATAGGGACTGTTGGATTTCAAGGAGTTTTCCATAAATATGTATATAGCTATAGTATAGAGTATTAGGTATATCTAATTTTTCAATTTACAATATATTTAAATTCTTTTTTTTTGGATTTGTTTTTCACGATACAAAAAATCCTTTATTTATATTACTGAGAAATCTAATTAATCTTAACATAAACTAATAGGTACTAAAACTAATAGATATTTTCAGAAATACACTTCATAATTCTGTTATGATATCCACATATACACATATAATCATGAATAGCCAAAACGCAATTATAGCGTCAACAGGCAATTCAGTTATCTATTGGCTAATTCGGGATCAACCCTGCATCTATCTATAGGGGTCAATATTGAAAGTTTCTTATAACAAAACGGGAAAGACCGACGAACTAATTGAGAAAATAAAGTTTTTAATTATAACACAAAATGGTAATGATATTACTTAAAGCAATCAATCAACATATGAACGTATCGTAACATATGATATGAAGTTCCTGAAAATGTTATCAATTACGTCACTTTGAAAAAATAACTGTCATTAATAATGTTGAAAAGTAAATTTTACTTTTTGGTTATTTATAGACTCCTTATAACAACAACAATATTTATATGTGACGTTCATACACATTATTCTTATATATTTTTTCAAAACTCGTTATATTTATTATACATTTAAGCAAATGTTGAAAATTAACCTAAGAAATTCTTTTTAAATTACTTACCATAGGTTGCTCGAGAGCAATAAGTTCTACTCAAACTTAAAAGATATTTCTCTTGTGCTTAATTCGAATTCCGGCAGTCTAATGAAATTCCAACAAGCCGGGTAACCTCTTCCGCTACATAAGCGACGCATCATTAATGGCTTTCCGGAAGGTTTCAAAGGATAAGCCGTACGCCACGGTGCATAATCAGATGCTGCGAGATGAGAACTGACACCGTCGCGCTTCGTTGTTGTTGATAGCATAATGTTGTGTTCTTATTATATAATAGATACTAGACATTTTAATTGAGTTAGGTTCTCGTTAAAATATACACGCTTTTACTTGATTTCTAATAACTATATATTTTTTACTAATATTAAAAATAGCTTCATGTTTTTTCCGCATATGGCTAAGTAAACAAAGAGAACAGAGACTCTCCGCTCCGCACTCCTCATGTAATTTACGAGACATTGCGTTTTAAGTGTTGGAACTCCCCGTTTCATCATCTTACCAGAGCAAGGAGATTAAAAAGTATTCCTTTGAGTGGGTTTACACAAGGTTCTCATCTAGTAAACAATAATCATTTTAAAGGTTCATGATATAAATAGAAATATTAACCTTGAGATATTAATTAATCTTGAGATATTATAAATTTTTCACTTTACTTCAAGTGCCCTATATGTTGAAGTTCTACATTTTTAATCAAATAAGTGCGTAATTATACAGGACTTCGCTTCTGTATTAATATCTAGATTTGGAAGTGAAATGGTAGTATCCTAATATCTGCTGTATACAAACGAAATAACAATTAAGGACACAACTTTCATATAATCCAGATACAAAAACAAGGTATAGTAATATTGTATTGCATGCAAGCAACGTCGCTTTGAAATATGTAAGGCAAGAGTCTTGAAATGGAGTTCACTCGTAAATATTAAAAACGTCTCTACTCACACATTTCAACGTCGATGTAAGGCACTTACGTATGGTATAAGTATAAAACATCTAACATCAAAGGAAAACGACACGGTGAAAGTTATTTTTAATACTTTTCAGCCTGCAAGCCTTCATGAGCTAGACCTCTAACCTAGTTTACGAAATGATAACGTTTATTGGATCGTATTTTGGGCACTAATTAAATTTCTTGCTGTCCCATTAGCAAAATTCACCTACTATCCTAATGTTACTACCATATGTGCTACCATTACCCTAATATATGTACATACTGGAATTTTTGACTAAAAAGTTGTATATATTATTTGTTGTATAATACACATTACTATTATTAAATGCAATATGTAAAAACTTAAACGCAGTGGGATTTGAACCCGCGCCTTCTAGAGACCGTCCAAGTACTGTGCTCACTCAGCCAAGCGTAGCATAATTGAACATTTATTAATAATGAATGATTGAATTAAGAAATAATTCATACATGTCATACATGCATGAGTCAGGAGTATTAGCAACGCGATTGTAAATGCTTATTATAAAGTTTATATATCAACTTACCTAACCTAACCTAACCTAAATTATTTCACAAATATAATCAACGTAACCGCAAAATAAAATTGGCACCAACCCATCAAACAAATTACGGAATATAAAATTACAGTATTTCACGCACAATTATGTTTTATTGATCGTGTTTGTGTATTGATTTATTAATTATAATAACAAAGTAAAAGGTACTATAAATAAAAAGCTAAAACTTTTAATAAATTGTTTTATTGAGTTTTTGTTTTTTAACCGTTAATTGTAATTTTACCCTACAATACCTTTATTATTTTATATATATATAAAGCGTACAAAAAATGTGAAACAATTAAGTATTGTAATCAATAAACTGTTAGTCGATGTCGTTTATACTCGTATTTGTGCTTAAAATAATATATAATGTACACTATTACTACAATAAATGCGTATTATGATTGGTTTTTTAATATGAAAACTAGTGTACTCGTAGCGTATTTGCTCGTATATGAAATTATAGTGTATTTCTCATATAAACCCATTTCCCACTCAATAAGGTAAAAGATCTTTTCTGAATTTGACCTATTTATACGATGTGACCTCTCTATGGAAACATGGTCTTGTCTGGTCGCTGTGAACTTAATTGAACAAGTTGTAACCGCAAAATCAAAGCTTTCTGTTAGAGTAAACGAACTATGAAATAGTTTGGAATCATTTAGGCGAAAATCAACTGATAAATTAATGACAAATTGATAAACCAAACGGACCTAAAATTATATTATTATAAAATAACGTTATATTTTTGTAGGAAAAAATAAAAAACAGAACATGTTTTCCATGACATCAGGAGAATCTAGATACTTTATCTAGATTTAATATACTTTTTTTTTCAATATTAAACCCACAATCAACGCATATGTTATACATTGTACAGAAAAATTCACAACAGTACTACGACGGCGTATTTAATAAAACGAAAATAATATTTTTTATAAATATAACCTTCATAATCAATCACAACAATCCAAAACTACTCCCAATTTCATTTCTCTCAAGAATATTGACAGATTACAAAGTTCTAAAACTTCCCCGAATACAATGTCTGGATGGATGACCGCTTAGTTACATAATAATTTAACGTCTCTGTGCTTTTGTCGTATTCCGTCTAATATTGATTGAGTAGTAATAGCTATCGGAAAGTGAATTGTCTACTAAGCATTAAATAAGAAAATAAATATATATATAAAAAATATCATATACCCTAATATTTTTTTTTCTAGCTTCACGCTTTATCCCGCATATTGCAGAGTAGGCAGAGGGAACTGCAGGAACCATTTGAATCTAGTGTTAAGACACTCTGTTGCTTAATTCCTGCTTTCTCCGTCCCATTCCTCCTCCCTCCTATACCCTAATATGAAATGACATATCTGCAGCACTGGGGCAAATCTAAAGAAAATCTATAAAATTTAACTTATTTGTTGCTATATGTAATGAAGTTATTAATAATAAAAAAATATAAAAAGAAATAAGCTCTGTAAAAGATATTTAAATTGACGCTTGTATTTAATATATGATTTGCTTGCTTATTTTAAAATATTTATATACTTATAAATGTTTTAAAGATCTAAAATAGTTGTACAAGATACACGGACAAGCTACAAGTATACAATAATGACAAAGTGCAAACCACATGAGACATGGCTTCGTGGCTGGCGTGAGAACACTAGTTACAAAATATCTTACTAAATTTTGTGAAAAGGAATTGTAAACGAATGAAATAAAGCATTTGAAATCTAAATAAAATTTAACTTTAAAGAAATGAAGTTAAATTTTATGATAGGTATAAATTTCTTATTAATATATTAACGTATATACTTTTAATTTTTAAGAAAGTAATTTCAAAATCACTTTTAAGGAGAATAACATTATTGAAGAAACAAAGTGTCCTATCATCTTCACGGTTCAGCTAATTGAGTTATGAACTGTGAAACGCTCTAGTCACTGTCCCAAGAAAATTAATGACATTCTGTCTTGTCAATTCGAATGTAATTAATAAGCAATATGTATACAAATGTTACTTTGTACATTTTACTAAAGATATAATATATATGTGTATATTGTATCTAAAACAAAAGTACACATACAAAAGCTATTTAATTCTGTTTACCAACAGCTTAGCAAGTTCAGTTAAGCTCGTATAACGTCTTAAAAGCTTTGCTAACTGCTGTTTTAATCCTTATTATCTTCTCCATTATAGTACATTTGTTTAATACTTGGTCACTGTTAATAATCTATCTTTGTTCACTATTTTATTAGGTTTTTATTTAACCTAGACACTTAAAGTTTATCAAAGTATACATTTACGAATATCAAAAAATATATACCTATATACAAAACTAAGTAATGATAAGTGATGGTGAAAAGATGCAGCGTCTACCTGTAAAAGCGTTGGTTGTGGGTTCGATTTCCACTCGGAGAGAATGTATTAATTCATTTTCAGATTTATCCCTCTAGTAGCTAGGCAGGCATGGCATGACATTCAGTTTCACCAACACGCAATGCCTGGAGAGGAAGCAGAACGCAGAGAACGAAAACTAATGTTAGGATATTAGTACTAGTTTCCCATAGTTCCTATGATTGTGAAGCAAAAAATAATATTACAAAGAAATAAGATACTGTCATTGTACAAACACATCCATTGTGTATGTGGTTTATTCTATTTATAAACTCTCATTATGAAAATAGATAAAAATATACAATGCACACACAATGCCGCCACGGCACCGTTTAAGAATAGTAGTTCTAGGGTATTTGGCATTTTATTATTTTAACTATAAGTCATACCAATAATTGCTAGTATATAATATTCTAATCTTCACACATAGTTCTTAATGAAGGCTCGCTGAAGAGTCGTACATAGGAGGGCTCTAGAACCGAGACTCTCTGAATACCACTTATCACTACAATTGCCTTTGTCTACAAGAGTCCACTGTGGAACAGAACTACGTTGACGTTCATTATCGGCGCATATAGATGTTGCTTAGTAATTGTAGCAAGTCGTTAAAGAGTTAGATAAATACCCCATTATGGATTTGGTTCATAACAATATGTACAATTATAGAAAGTAAATAGTAAAAAGTGATAGTTGTCGCTTCTATTACCACACGAGGGAATAGCTTATTTTTATTTTTCCGTTCTGTAAATACAACATTCAGTGGTGCTGAAAAGTTTTAAAAACTGCAAGTTAGTTAATTAATAAAAAGTATGCTATCGCTTATATATATTAAATATATCACAATTCATATAAATTTGAGTGAATAGTAGATAATTATTCTTTACTTTACAGTAAACAACTATATTCTTGACCAAGACCAAATAATGACGTCCCATATATGTGTATAATGTTTTATATATTGTTTTTTTTTAGCTTCACTCTTTATCATGCACACGGCAGGGTAGGCAGAGGGAACTGCAGGAACTATATGAACCTAGTGTTAATACACTCCGTTGCTTGGTCTCTGCTTTCTCCGTCCCCGCTAAAATGTTATATATAAATAACATTTTTACGAAACTAATTTTCCTCCATGTTATTCTAAAAAAAACACTTACATTACTTTCCACATTAGAATCGCTAATAATTCCTAATCGCATCTTCATAAAGTTCTAAACATGATATTTAAAAAATATTTTCTGTATTATCATTCAGGTAAAACAACAGGAAACAGCGAGCACCGTAAATTGGTTCAACATTACAGTGAAAATGAGGCGAGCAGTTAGCGAATTGGAAAAGGAAACTTTTAAAGTAAAAGGGGTTTTTCACCATTACTCCTCGTTAGCGCTTCTCTTTTATGAAATATCAAACTCCTCAGTAATGAGATAAAGATTATAATATCAAAAGGTGCTATATTTAGTTTTATTCACCCACAATTTTCTCTTAAATTTAATTTATAAAAGCAAACTTCTTTAGCATCTCTTTGCATCCTTAACATTGCAGGGTAGGTAGAGAAAACCATAAGCAAAAGGAAATTAGTGTTAAGATCCTCCGTTCTTCTTCTTTCTTAAGTTTAGTTTTTAGCCAAGTACCCAAATTTGTTTCGTATATCGTATCCTAATGATTTGACTTTCCCGCTCTTTCGGTAAGACAAAGATTTTGAATAGTAATATAGTTTAAATATAATACAGGATATTCGATTAGATAAAAATACAAGTAAGGAATAAGTGAAAATAATTTTTATATGAGTAAAATTTTTTTGTGTAAAACATATGCAATGTAAGTGGTTAACTTATTGGTCTAAATTAATAACTTGACTTGAATTGAGATGCTTCTTATAAATTAAAAGTACATAGTGGCAACTGTAGTAAGCAAAAAAAATATACAAAAATTAAATGTGAAAAATCATGTAGCTCAAAAGCGTCAGCTGAAACTGTGACGGTTTGTAGGTTCTATTTCGACTGAAGGAAAATGAAACGTTTGCATTTTCTACGCTCTGGCAACAACAAGGTACCACTCAATGCAATCCGATATCGAAAGACAGAAGAGAAAGAGAGTGAGTGAGTGAGTAATAATACTAAGAGCTTACAATAATGACAAAATAAAAAGGAGAAATTTAAATAGAGTACCTATGCTTAATCACACTCTCAACACGATTGCATAATTAAAACTTTTTGACAGCACGTCATTTATGTTTTTTTGGGTAAATTTTGAAATTAAGTGCTACAACAAGAGAACTGTACGTGGAACAATTGCTGGCCACCAGCCAAGATTTGTCACCTTTAATGGGGAAATTTAATGCCTCCCGATTTACTTCTGTTAAAATTATAGTCCTGTAACGTGACGTTGCAGCAGTAGCTAAAATATTTTTTCTGAATATTTTTTGCCATATGGCCTATTTGCTTGTTCTGCTATTAAAAATCGTACAACTTTTAATACTAAAACATATCCATCACAGTAAAGTTATTTGACATTAATAATCATTTTGTAATTTTTATATATCGCATATTGTAAGTATTGAAATTTCCCCATAGTTTTTATCATATTCTCAGATTTTTATATAAAAAGTTATTTCACGTAGTCACTTATTTATGTTATCAAACAATAGCGTGACCTACTAACATAAAGTTCTAGCTTTATATTGTGCATTTTATCACTGTAAAGAAATGTGCACAAATTGCTGACATGCAAATAGTATAAATTGCGTTGACAATCTCGAACGGTACAATGTGTGTCTCAGGAGACTGCTCGACTTTCTATTGAATCCGTCATCAATATTAATGCGAGTAAAGAAGTGTGAATTAGGTTAGTGACTTACCTAGTGCCAGCGACTGGCTGCCAGACAGCGTCCAGTGGCGCATGCGCTGGCGGCGGCGGCTCCGCCCCCTCACCCCCGTTCTCTGTCCGTCCTTCCCAACCCTGCATAGGAAAATAAGATTTTATAAATATTAAACGGTAATTTTAAAAATATTATTTTAAAACTTATATATTGAGGTAACCGGTTTGTTTTTATGTTAGCTTTATATGCTTAAGTAATGTGCATATATGTATATTTACATATACGTAACTATAGAATCGTAAGTGGTATGTACCTACTGTGAACAAATTAATGTCATGGTATAGAATATAAAATATATTATCTACTATATGATTAAAATCTCGGGCAGGACAAAAAACCTCCATATATGTATATAAAATGGCTGTTTACAATACAGATTGTCTCAATCTTCAGTTTAATTTTCTTATTATGGTTTTCCGAGTGTGCCAGTGTTCCCCACAAATCACTTAGCCAATGTCACATTGTATGGAGAACACACGAAGGAAATAGTACGGTGAAAAACAGTATTTTCTCACTGTTTGTTGTTTTTTTTTTTTAGCTTCACGTTTTTCCCGCAAATGGCAGAGTAGGTAGAGGGAACCGCAGGAACCGTGTTAAGACACTCCGTTGCTTAGTCCCTGCTTTCTCCGTCCCCGCTTTCCGCCTTTTTCGAGGCATTGCGTGTTGAGTAGCGGAACTCACCGCCGTGCTTTGCCTCGTTTCCAGAGCGAAGAAAATGGAAATAGAAAAATTCATCCTCTCCGAGTAGGAATCGAACCCTCAAACCGTCGCGTTTACAAACAGACGCTTACGCCTCTGCGCCACGACGGTCCTCAGTTTGTTGTTTGTAATTGTAAAAATTAACAGAATTACACAATACGTATAGTAAATATAATACAGTAATTTTACTGGTTTTCGCTATAATCTCTAAAATATTCGGCGCATATTACCTATGTTGAATTTCACATATCACTCACGTATGGTAGGGTAGATAGGGAAAACCAAATGTTAGTTTTATTCCATTTCGATACTAAACTGGTCGTTTCCGTTTCACGCTTCCCGAATCTCATTTTATTACTTTTTAAAGTATTATTCTACACAAAAAAACGAATTATGGTTTCCGAGAGACTCAAATAGTTTCAAAAGTTTTCTTAAACGATTTCTCTTAAGTATTTCTTAATAATAATTAGCCAATTGTTACACAACCTTAAAGTTAACAATAATACTTCGCATTCAACATATACCTATTTGTATAAATTTAAAGCATTATAGGTACATAAAGTTGTTTATAAAAAAAGCCCACAACGAAATATTTTCGCGTTTCCCATTTCAAATAATAATACGCTTGGACAAAACATGGCTAGCGGGATTTTCGTTTTAATGATAGTTATTTTGGGAAAAATCCTATCCCACGTCATTCAATTCAGCACCTTGTTATTACGGGAACCGTCCCAACAAAGGTTTTGCTATTACTCGGGGGATGCTTACTGTTAGTGTTGGGTTGTTATAATAAATGACATATTGCACGTGAGGAAAAGAAAAAACATTGGAAGCATAATACAAATATTAAACTCTGCCTTAGAAATATTGTAAAACATCGTTTAATATTTGTATATTAGTATAGTATTAAAAATATTATGTTTTGAGAGATAGTTTAGCAAAACGTATGTTTTTATTATGTATAAAATAATAAAATGATATAAGCTAAAATTTTAAAAAAGAAATCATGTTTAGAGTTAAATACTTGTAATGGTTCTAGAAGGGTCTAGGACCATTCTTCTCAAGATCCAATTGGATTTATTAACATGAATTTAATGTTAAATACCGACGTCTGTAGCACCTTAAAACATAAAAAATATCAAACTTTTACGAATTTACTATCATTTCATTTATTACAAAAAATATATTTTCGTCACCTTTTGAAAATCTATTTTACGATCTACAATCATATAATTAGTACGAAACTCTCAGTGCGTGAATACAATTCGCCTGTGGCTAATCAATTTTAAGTTCAGTATTATTTATTTATTTTAATTTAGTACATACATACATTATTTTAATATAAAAATATCTAAACTTAGGTAACTTATCCATGCAATGAAATTGTGTGTTACAAAATAATTTTAGACAAAGGAACGAAAGGCTCGTAAAGAGTTACGACGAGAAAGCAAATTTTTTTTTCTTTATTCAATTATTTCCGATGGACAAAGTTTTTGAATAATTTAAGTAATGACAGAACTATCGTAGGATAGGATCAAATTACCATAGTCTGTAGAGAACGAAAAACAGAGTGTTTAAACACTAGAGGAAACATAACTTAGTGTACGTGGGATGCTTCGTGAAGCTAAAGAAAATAATTAAAATCAACTTTGCGTTTAGAAATGTCAAAGGTAAAATAAATCAACAAACAGCTTCGTCTAACGACGTATCAGAAATACTCATACATATTTTTACATTATAAATATTCTCAATAATGCCATAGCAATCATTATCAGTCATTTCTGTCTGAAACACAATTATTAATTATTATTAATATACTTATACCTAATTTAATTAATAACATAAGCTCCTATTATATGACCTACACTAATAACACTTCTAAATAATTTAGCACTACTAGTAATATTATCATCATTGTTAATTAATATATCGATAACGAGAGTGAATGGTTTTATATTCACATTAAACGTACTCATAAAAAATAATTCATTTTCGCGCAAAACCTCTACGTAAAAACTATATTCATTGTAATTTTAATTCCACTTTATTATATTTTTGCATTAGATATAAACAACGTATATTAATAACTACATGTATTAGCACATTTATTCTAAAACTGCAATGTTGCGTAAACAGCATACGTGTTTTTTTAATTATCTAAACACGAAAGAAGACGTATCTGTTTTATTCATGAAGAAACGGGCACAAAAAAATAAGTTATTAGAAATTATACCCAAAAGAAATAAAGGTAAAGTATGCCTACATTTCTAAATTGAAATACTGCGACGGACGTTAACCAGCCATCATCTCTGTATACCCTCAGTTCAAGTGTGCCTTTGTTTTGCAGTCGGACACAAATAGCCGGCTATTTTTGTTTGTAGTTAAAACCATTTTATTTTAAAAGCTTGTACTTTGTGAATACTCGGCTTGAAAATATATAAATGTAAATTTAAAAACGGTATCCAATTTTAGTGTATCGGATTTTACGGATGTTAATTTGCCTTATTTGTTATATAAATTGGATTTTCATTTTTATTTATATTGAGCATATCTTTTAAAGCTTTGGAACCGTTAACTTGAGTACGAGTCATATTTGTTTGTGAATCAGACCCGTCTGACAGGTGCTACATATTTTGAAGGTAAATAAAGACTTATAACTAAATGTGGCATAAGTAGAAAACGACAACAATTTATTGACATTTTCATTTTCATGCTTAGTACCAAATAAAATTAAATCATTTTCAGGAAAGGCAGAGAGAACTTTCTTTAAACACACTACGCCATTTTTTATTATTTTTTTCAAAACGTTTCGTTTTGAATGCCCCAGGATTTCAACCCCCCAGTAGAAAAGAACCTACAAAAAAATTAAAAATCTTAGAGAAATTTCATTACTATACAAAAAATATTATTTGAAACAAATAAAAGGGTATTCGTGAACCACTTTGACTGCCGGTGTAAAAAGAAACAGCTTTTATGACACTTATATCAATAGCATGTGGACATCGATATTACATGTGTCCAAATGCTAAATTATAATAGGCAATTTTCCTTCCATCCATTATAGCTATCAATTTTACGGCATACTCTATTCTAATAAAATTAATGTAGGGCTTCGTACAGCACCTGATAGATTGAAAATATTGGAAAATTTCATTATCTCAAAGTTTTCCGGGGTACTCCTCCTATATGCACTTTATTTTGCAAAATAAGGTGATTCTAATTTGAATATAGATTTTTACGTTTTATATTAAAACTTAAAAATAATAACACACATCATCAACTATAATTTACAAGCAGCAATTATTATTAATTACAGTATAATAGCTTTTTTAATTAAGTTTCCATTTTCGCTTTTCTTTGTGATTAAAAATGTCAATAATTCAGAACGCTGGATCTATAGAGAAATATCTAAGAAATATAATATTTTAACTTCCTTTATCTAGAAAAATAAAACGTAGAGAACGGAGTGTTTGAGCACTAGGTCCACTAATTCAAACGGTATACGCTGCGACGTATAGCGTAAAGGTGAAGCTGAAAACATATTAATTTCTTCATACTAATGTAACGCTTGTAGCAGATTATTGTGATAAGGTTTTTAATTTATTTTTATCAACGTTATTATTAAGTTAATTGAATTATAATTTTCTCCAGTTTGGAAATTTAATCTTTTTACGGTTGTATGGATATTAGCTTTACCTCAATGTCATTTATTAAATTTTTAACAGTACTACTCTTATAATAAATAACTAGTAACTAACTACTATATAATTAAATGAAAAATATTCAATTATAAACACTCCTTTCAGTCTATGCAAGTCGAACTCATTTAAATTAGAATCACCTCATGCATCGATCATTTAGTAAAATGAAAACAACGTCATAGTTATAGATATATAATTATATAAAATGCATTTGGCTAAAATTTTGGTAAATAGTTTACATTTGTAAAGAACTGATTGCTTTTGACATGGTTTATAAGAATAATTAAATGATCTATTCATTTTTGTGATTAGCTAATTTAACTAAACGAATTATATATATACAGGTGTGTGGATATAATGACGACCTTAATTTCAAACATAGTATTAACTAGCCTTTATAAAGTGGGTAAAATTATAAAAGAAGTAAAATTTACAAAAATAAAAAAAAAATTCAAACAAAATAAATAATTAAATTATTGTTCCAAAATAAAACGCCATTTGTCAAGTATAACGCGAGCGTACACTGTACTGTCAGAGCGGGACAGAGATATATCTCTTTTTCTTTTGGTTATTTTTTTGAATGAAGGGTTACAGATTGACAACGTTTAATAGTATTTTTGTAGTACGTACATCGTGCTTAATGATGTCTACATCACGCGTTACACAGCTTGTATAAATATCGTGAAACGGAAAAAATGATGCTGGACCTAAACTATTAATAATTATTAAATAGTATTTTCTATATGGCCTCAAAATATTTACCTCTATAAGTAGTAGTTGATAATAGCCGTGGTGTCAGATATACTCTGTATGTATGTATATATATATATATATATATATATATATATATATATATATATATATATATATATATATATATATATATATATATATATATATATATATATATATATATACATATATATATATATATATATATATATATATATATATATATATATATATATATATATATATATATATATATGTATATATATATATATATATATATATATATATATATATATATATATATATATATATATATATATATATATATATATATGTATATATATATATGTATATATATATATATGTATATATATATATGTATATATATATATATATATATATATATATATATATATATATATATATATATATATATATATATATATATATATATATATATATATATATATATATATATATATATATATATAGCGCACGTCCAAATCGTCCAAATCATCTAATGTCCCGCCCAGTGATGCTAACAAAACCATTACAGATCAACAACCCTTTCGAAAATAAAAGCATCTCATGTGGAATTTTATAAGATTAGACGCGAAATGAAAAAGTCATAAAATCCATACGACTGACGTTACTGGCACTGGCACTAACTAGTAGTAAGTATAAATTGGTATATTTCTTTTAAAGATACAATAATAATACTTATACGTAACATAAGTTAAAGTTAATGAGCAGTTATTGATAAAGAATATTCTTCATACTACAAAACAAAGCAGAAAGGTGCATAATCTGAATATAATCTTCATAAGTATTATAAACAATTATATGATTATATGTGTCTACACTTACTTAAATATATAAAATATATATAGCTTACATATTGTATTCTAGAAAGTGTTTTTTTACTGTCCTAATAGTAAAAGAGTCACCATAGGATTACGTACTGCACAAAGCTATTTCCAGGAGGTTGTTAGCACGGGAACAGTGGTGTCGAGTGTGAAGGGTATTTGAAGTCAGGAACTTGAACCGCCCCTTGAGGTTCAAAGGATTAACAGGATGGTAAAGGAGTGGTAAGGGAATGCAAATTACGTTTGAGTACTATCATCAACCATTTAAGTTGCGTACAAATTTTCATGTTACACATAGTTGTACTTTGTGTTTAAAAACAATTGTATTATAAGATATTGCAAAAAGTTGAATTTATTGAGTATTTGTTAGGACATATCTATATAATAGCAGGTATTGGCAAAGTCTAGGGCAGGAACGAGATATTTAGTAGAGAATAAATTGTGTATATATAAAATAAATTATGTCCACTAATATGTAACGGTGCTAATCAAATCATAGCTGTACATCTACCTGTATACGACGATTCGTCATACGCTACTTTATCATAGTAGTTGTAAGAATAAAAAAAATCGTTTGTCATTTTAGAAATCATCTTTATAAATTTATATTCCATTGACGGTGTTGTTTTTTTACTACAACAATAAATAAAAGACATTAAATAAATATAAAGTCATTAATAATATTAAATTAAAAGGATATTGAGTTAAGACTATCTAAAAAGTTATTTTTATTTAAATGCAACTTTAATAGGCAAAAAGAACACGTTTCAATACGATAACAAATATGACCTCAAGAAACGATACCTCTTGTTGGATATTGACCTTTATTTTCGTAAGCCCCACTTTAAAAATCATATTTGCATAAATACTTACTAGGAAGCTTCACACGACCGCTAAACAAAGGCGTGACTTTGTAATGACGAATATACGTACAATAAAATTAAATAAATTTGTCATTTTGACATAAAAAACATTACAACACAAATCAAATAAGGACAAAGGCAAATTAGGATTTTAGTCCTTATAACATATTATCAAAAACAGGTTTAAGTTAAAACGCTTTTATATCTTAAAATTGTTTTAGGTAAGATTAGAATAAAGCTAAACAACTAATTTTTATGTAGCAAAACTAAAAAATGATTATGAGATCATGAGATGTGTCACTAATTTTATTAACGTTTGTTTAATTATAACGTATATTTTAAAGGCAAGCGGGTAAAATTGACTATTTGTTACAAATATTGAACATGTGTACAGTCTACATGTTAGTAAAATGTAAATTTAACTATAAGAAACAAAACATTTCTGTTTAACTGTAAACAATTCGTCTATTCCTGATGAAAGCTCTCAGAGCTTTTCATCGTTGATACTAAAATTAGAACATTTTCTAATGCTTTTTTTAATTTAATCAAAAGAAATAAACTTTGAAATATATGTACAGTTAAAGAATCATTACATTATGTAAAATATTTAATAATAAGATATACATCACAAATTCTCACTTGTAGTTCTTCATTATATCTCGCTCTGGTCGACCCAGGAGCAGGGCGCTCCAGCAACAGTAGTTCTGTGAGCACAATTACACCGAACACAGCGAAGAACATGATGAAGATGAAGAAGCTGATATTCGCGCGTTCCTTGGCGCGGGAAGGTGCCGCGCGCGCCCTCCACCGCATATTGTCAACACTGCACTCGCATTCATCAGCGCGGACCGACAATGGCCGACAGCGAGCGACTACTGACTAAACGAATGATAGCTGATAGTATACTGAACTACATGGAGCATGGCCTCTCGGTCACTAGGCCCGCCACAGCACGACGCTCCCGCACACTGGTCTGACGCACTCTCAACCTCAAGTGACAGTTCGACAGCGATCCAACGGGGTTGCAAGTTCCGGCTTTGTTCAGTAAAAACTCCTTTTGTTTTGAAACATTATAACTAATTAATGTCGACACTGGATATTGATAATTACGAGTGTTGTTAAGTTTTTTATTTGAAGATTACACCAAGCAGAATATGTTTTATTTAATGTTATTTATTTAGATATCATACTTTTATTTAAAAAAATAATTAAAAAATAAAATTTGTGATAAAAACTAGAAGTACTCATATAATTTGACTAATATTACTTTATAGGAACTTCGTATAGTGCACTTATAAACTTGAGGTATCAGTTTTGTATATAATACAATGTTATATTATTATTAGTGTGTTGTAAATATTCCTACTCAATAGAAATCGTAGCGAAACGTATGTTTTAAATAATATGTTTACTATCTATATAACTATGCTTTACTAGTAAAACCCCTGTATAATTAATAAACATGAAAAAAAAAATTAACATACATGTATATTTTAATTTTTCCACCTCAAAAAGCAAATTAAAACAAACTTGCAACCCAAAAAGAAAATTGAAAAAGCGCATGCGCGCTACCCGCCCTCGTTCAATGACTTTCATTGACGACGACTTCAAAAGCTAGGGGAGCTTCTCCAAAATAAATCCTTTATAACCTATGCTAGACTAAAACATTGTATCACTTTTGTATTACACGCGTAACACAACTAGTATAGCATAGAAACAGCTAGCTAATTACAATAATGTAGGTCAGTAAGCTTCCCAGTGTCTTAGCTAATCCGCCTAAAATAGGCTATCTTAATTAAAGCACGGCGACGTGACGTGGCCGCTTGCGAATATCTAATAAAGAATGCAAATTTTCTATTTTCACGTATTTTAATATTTAGTACGTTCACGTAGACATGTTATTATATGCTTATATAGAATATTATTAAATTGTTATTATTGTATTGAAAATTTGGATATGTATGTTTAAAATTATTATTAATAATGGATTATAATAATTTATGATGAAAAGGTTTATTTTGTTGTAAATAATTTTTATTAATAAAATTTTGCATCATATTTCCGTGAAAGTTTCAAGGATTTCATTATTACGTTTTTAATGTTTACGCGTCGAGAATATTATACATCTTTTATGGGTATACGACTACTTTTATCTTTTCAGTATTGTTTTTTCCTTGAAATTAAATATTATGTCAAGCTAGCCTTTATCTGCGGCGTCGCACGTATTTTTCGTCTTCGTCTGAGCATGTGACATATTGAGAGACCGAGTTAACTCTGCCCGCAGTTACAGCGTTTAATAAAGTCATCAGGTGATAAATTAATTAAATAAAATAAAAAAAGCTATTAAAACTATACTTCGAGAGCGCTCAACTAAAGAAATTCTTTATTTTTAAGACACCTTAGAATTAAAAAACGAAACCTTTAAGATCATTGTCAATATTACTTTAAACAAGACAGAAAATGAATAAGAAATGTGTATTTATTTCTGTGTAATTTCTGATTTAACGTAGTCAAAAGATGATATGAGATATGAGGTTTTATATAACTTTTTACCGCAAATTGTATGAAAATCGCCGCTTAATCAAAACTTGAGCTTGAATTAGATATGACGACATAAATGAAATAAACAATCATTATTTTAATTTATGCGTATGTTATAGAAAAAAACAAAAACTTATTACACATACACTTAGTACATTGTTTAAAAACTTTTATTACTGTACTTTCTCGTGATTTACATTTATGAACAGGAATTTAGTACAGGAATGAGGACCGTCGTGGCGCAGAGGCGCAACGTCTGCCTGTAACGCGACGGTTACTGGGTTCGATTCCCAGTCGGGGAAGATGGATTTTTCTAATTTCATTTTCTTCACTCTGGCATCTAAGGCAAAGCGCGGCGTTGAGTTCCGCCACTCAACACGCAATGCCTCGAAAACGGCGGAAAGTGGGGACGGAGTAAGCAGGGACTAAGTAACGGAGTGTCTTAACACTAGGTTCGTATGGTTCCTGCAGTTCCCTCTGCCTACCCTGCCATGTGCGGGATAAAGCGTGAAGCTAAAAAAAAAACGGAGGAAAGTAGTACAAAACCACAAGACTATTCCGACGGTTCACTGATATTATAATTTTCGATTTTACAAATATTTCATAAAGTAAATTGCGATAGTAGAAGTTACAGTTCCATGGGAGACAAGTATCCCTAAAAATCATAGCTTCAAAGTTAATAAATATTTCGAGCTTACTAACGAACTGACCAGGAATAGGTATAGATTCATATGCCGTGGAAGTAGGAGTGAGAGGTATAACAGCGAAATGTCTCTATGGCTTGCTAAAAGATCTAGGCCTGTCTAAAACTATTACTTATATATTTCTTGAACGTACTTCAAAGGCGGCATTAGCAGAATCATTTCGGATTTGGTTCGGTAGTGGGAGGAGGTCGGACAGTGAAGGTGAGCGTTAATGCATTTTAAAGGAGCCCCTTTAAACACTTGGGTCGCAAGTTCCAAGAGGAGCTCCGATCAGCGGATCGGAGCTCCTCTACCTATAACGCGATGGGCCCGGCACCCGCACGGTGAATCCATTGAATGGTAAGCAGTTTCTTCTCTTCAATACTTTTAAATTTTCTAAAATCTACAATGACATAGTATCAAATGTTGTTGCTAGATGTAAATACTAGTATTTTAAATATCTGTACCTAATTTATGTACGCTAATTGACCTCTAGTACAAATTTCGTTTAACAAAAATAAAACATACATTTCAATAATGCTATACCATAAGTGGATATCAAAGAATTTCTCCAAAGCGATGAAAATTTTAATCAAAAGTTTAATATTAATTTAATCACAGTTCCTACCAATTTTATTTTTTTTTGTTTAATTAATCTTTTTACTATAGGTAAATAGATGTTAACAAACAACATTATAAGGTAATTTAATGTTTTAAATTATAATCTTTTGCAACTTTACTTTCAAATTTATATTATAATTGTTAGAATATTCCTATTTCCTTATTCTGGTAACAAAATAAACGTAACGTTGAATTCCTCAAAGCTTGGGCAGAGTGGATAATGGAGCCTTACTTCATGGGAATTACAAAGTCAAGCATTATCCAAAATAAATCGAGGTAGCTCATTAAAAATAGATCGGTAAAGCTTTAAGCATTAAAAAAATATGTTAGATATATTATTACACCCATTTCAAATATTTCATGAAAATATAAAACCTAAACTCTATTTTCTTTTACATTCAATTTGCATTTCACGTTTCATTCATGTCACATCGTCGTTGCTATACTAAGTGTTATAAATTTTTCACTTTTCACATCCTGCATTTTCCGCCTCGCGCTGGTCACGTTTCGCAGCGAGCCCGAGACAGCATGAAATTAATGGCCAAACGTTTATCTTATAAAATATACCTCACATAGAATGTCGTAACTATGCCTATATGCGCTTTTTGAATTATTTGAAATCATAAATTAAACAAATATTTATGTGTTTTAGGACTTACCTCTTACCGTACTTTACCCAACTATAGGTACTTCTTGTTACTTCCTGCCACAAATTATTTTCGATGTTGCATAACGAAGAACGCATGGCTTTGTGGTCAGAGCGCTTGGACGGTTTCGAAATGGCGCGGGTTCATATTCTGCTGTGTTCAATATTTTTATATGCTTTCTTAAAATATTTTTTGTTTAAGTATGAAATTATGTTATTAATGAAAACTACAGAGAAGTAAATAATTTTAGCATAAAACCATAAGCTGGGAACAAAATAGTTCTCATTGTGGATTGAATGTATGTAGAAGCATATTAAACCATAAAAATAGACAATTTACACAAAATAACATTAACAATTCATCTGATATATTAATGTTAGATATATTGTAAATGTAAAATTTAACGATAATTATGAACTTTGGTGTAAAAATATTTTTTTATACTTTTTTTATTTAATTAAAACTAGGTGATGTGACAGTATTTTAATTGGATCTGTTTTAAACATGCATTTTTTTATTTAACATATAACGTGATATTGGCGAAACGAATTGTTCTCATTCATTACAGAGTTAGTAGACACTAGGTAGAGAGATTAAAACGTAAAATGTATAAATATATATCATAATATATTTTAATATTGCTATTAAAAACATATTAGAAACTTTTACAGCTGAAATTTGACATACATAAACTATTGTCATACACCTATCAAATGCTTATATTTATATATCTACAGGTGTACTAAACAGCTTTCAACAAAACGTGTACGTTAAATTAAAAAAAAAAAACAATTTCCTATACTCCTCATATAAGATTCGAATGAGTGAAAAGGTTATCACTATAGGATGTCCAAATCTTTGTTTATGTGACGATCTACAAAACGCACAAAGCACTCTCACGTATTTTTCTAATACCATCAAAAGGATAAATAGTGACCTTGAGGAAATTTTAACTTGGAGTAAGCATTTTGGCCTTTTTTTTATATTATCCGGGTAGGCATATGACTCCACTCCACCTGATGGTAAGTGGAAGTGGAGTCCAAACGCGAAGACGACTAGTACTGACAGCAAGAATGAGTTGCACTAGTCACCCTCGCCATGCCGGCCCGCAAGATGCCTCTTCACGCCTCGTTTGAAGGCACCCAGGTTATAAGAGGACGGGAACACGTGTACTGTGTAGAGAGTTCCACTTTTTGGCATCCTTATTACCCATTTGGCATCCTTATATATTATATCCTTTATAATCCTATAAAAAGTCAAGCTATAGTAATCGGCAGTCCTAGATTATTGCGGAAAATTGATCAGTCAAATATGACATGTGTTGCAATTAATGGGTCATGTATACGTTTTAGTAAAATAGTTAAGAATTTAGGTTTACTTGTGGACCAGCATTTATCAAGATAAATACCACAAGTTGAAGAGGTAAGTAAAAAAATTTATGCTGCTTCTTCGTGCCTGCGTAGGCTGCGCAATTTTTTACCTATACCCACCAAAATTGTGCTGGCAAATTCAATCCTATTACCAATTCTTGATTATGCTGATATTTGTTACCTTGACATTAAAGAGGAGCTTTTGAATAAACTTGAGCGACTTCAAAATCTTTGCATCAGGTTCATATTTGGTGTACGCAAATATGATCATATTTCCGAATTTCGTAATAAGCTCAAGTGGCTACCCATTCGCCTTCGCAGGAATACACACATACTTCATCTTCTCTATTCAGTGCTGTTTAATCCTTCCACTCCTCCGTACTTGAAGAAACAATTTAAGTTTCTTCATGACACCCACTCACGTTCCAAACGCTCCAATAGTAACCTGTTACTCGAAATTCCTAACTATTCTTCTTCCTTTTTCTAATTCCTTCACTATTAAAGCTGCCCGACTATGGAATTCCTTACCCCTTGAAATTAGACGTGCGAAAAGTCTGGACACTTTTAAAAACTACTTTTTGAATTAGTAGTTTTTGCCTTTGTTTTATTATAATAATATCTATATATATTTTTTACGTTGTTTAAGATTGTTACGTATAAGTGTATTGGTATTGAATTTAGATATATATGTATTATAAATGTATGTATTTATGTTTATGCATATATATGTATGTATGTATGTATGTATGTATATTTATATTCAATTTATTTATTTTTATTTTTGTATGGTTATTTATTTAAATATATGTTTTATTTAATGCACCACCCGTTTGTTTTTACAACCTCAACATCCAAAGGTTGCCTGGAAGAGATCGCTTTAAGCGATAAGGCCGCCTGATTGTACTTCTGTTCCTTTTTACTTTTATAATTATTATGTTATGTTTATGCTGTTGTGCAATAAAGTATATTTGTATTTGTATTTGTATGTGGTTTTACTCTATGATCCCTGTCACTTGCCATATATTAGAATCGAAAGATGCAGCATTAGACAAAGAGCAACTGATTCGACACTGCCCTGAGCCGACTCCCATGAGAGAAATAAAATCTTCTAATTGAAGGTACACCTCATTCAATATTTATTGATTTATACATTTTATTAATTAAAACTGTCCAACATAGCTATGTAACGTAATTTTTGCATACATAAAAAACCTTTTCACATGAAATAAGTTTTGCTAAGGTCAGCATTTCATTATTGTTAATAGTTTCCAAAATAATAGAATCTATTATTAACCGCCAGCTCTTGCGGTAACTGGAGGCCTAATAGCTAAATAGTCACCGTTAGTACGAATTCCATCAGGATCAGTCTGCTGGTGCTGTTTTGGCCTATCTGACCCATAAAAAGGGGAAGCATTTGCGAACAGCTTAGACATAACGAAAACCTTTAACCGAGTTTGGTACATAGTTATGCAATCGATCTATTACTAACTGACTAACACTACCTACTAACTATATCCTATGGGCTGCCTGAGAAATTGTGCGAATGGATTTCCCACTTTTTTGCGGAGCTTAGCGTATAGCGTATATAGAATAGGGGACTTATGATATGCATATGATAAGAATGGTGGCTGCGTCTCTCAAATCGAAACCTTACTTGATTAGAAGTATCACAAAAGGTGTAAAAGGAAAAGTAAGCGACTACCCCGTTAGATTCTACCTTTGCCGTATTCCCAGTCTTTCAGAACTCCCCTTGTAACCAAGTCGACCATTGGGATTTTTGACTTTGACGTTTCGAGGGACGTTGAGTTACAGTTAGGGCTTTCAATGAGTTAATGGTAGCGCCTTCAACTTTATAGAGGTTTTTCCTACCCGATACGACATAAGGATCTTCAAGAAGCGTGCACCTTCACTTACAGGTTCTTAAAAGGCTGGCGACGTACCCCTGCACCCTCAGTAAGACATGATAGGTAGGCGGAAGTGATCTACACACAACCTCAGGTGATAAACGTCAAAAAAATATATCAGATTAGATCTTAAATTTCTAAAAATAAATAGTTTTTATATAAATAGAAAATGCTTATGACATTACGAAGCCTTTTTTATAGTCGATCAGACGTGCCATTCTTTAAAAGTAGTTGTAACCAAGGCCCCAGACTTGATACAGATAGAAAGAACAGGCTGGCAAAACGTTTAAAAATAACAGATGTGTGTTCTACTTTTAATATTTAGCTACTTCTTCATTACATTGAACGTTTTTTCGTAAAAATATTTAATGTACAAGTACCCTTTTTTACTGTGTTATTATATATATTGTAATCCCCCGTCTTTATATATTTTTTTACGATAGAACAAAACTGACCTGAAATAACAAACATATAAACTTGGCACGAATTGATAATAAGAAAATAATATTTTAATTGCTGCGTAACATAATTATATAATTATGTATATATTATAATAAAAAGTCACCGTTTAATTCTGAGAATAACCAAAAAAAGATTTATTTTTCAAAATTTGAAATTAAGTTAGTAATAGAATATAACATTCTTATAACTTATCTGTGATTAATCAATGTCATTTCTTCTGCTCAAAGAAATGTCAAATTTTCTTTATTGAATGTTCTATTCGGTAGGGATTCTTAGATTCTAATCAAAATGGTTAAAGGAGAGAATCCTCCTGATGATAATCTATTTAGAGCGTTCATTCATGCCGTATACAACACTATAGATGCTCCAGTAACATGGTTCCGAGGTACATAGCTTCAACTAAATATTTGTTCTTGTTATGTAAGTTTGTTACTACAATAATGACTGTTATGCTGCAGAGACCGTCGTTGAACCGAACCAAAAGAAGTATCCATGGTATCACAGGCAATTCCGCCGTGTTCCTACTATCGACCAGTGCTACACTGATGATGTTGTCTGCGATTTTGAAGCCAACGCGCAGTTTAAACGTGACAGGTTATATTTCTTGCTTAACATTCGTCACATATAATTTATTGACATTTAATAAGCTTTGCTTTGCTTAAACGAAGTGTATACTTTTTGCTTTTCAGAGCTGTTGATTCTGAAATCTTAAGCATTCTTCGTATGCGTTATGAAGATTGTATGATGTATGAAACCCCAGATCACTTGACCACTTGCAAACCTCTTTGGGAGAGATATAAAGCTGCTGAAGAAGCCTGGTTCATTAAATGTAAGTCACTTTTATTACTTGTAAGGGAAAATTTATTCTCTGACAAGTTGCTTATTGTTTATTTACATAACATACAGAATAGTATAAATATTTTAATTTTATTAAACCTTCATTATTTACACTTCTATTCATCTTAACTATTTGCAGTATATATTATGAATCATTGTTTATTTTAATCAAACAGATGGAGATCTAGGAGCATATGCAGATGCTAGGAAAGCCTATATGAAACAAAAACACCGTATGATTTGGGAAAGACGTCATGGTCCTTTGTCTGAACACACCAAGTGAACGGTGTAAGCCATGCTTAATATAAGTAGATACGATATGTTTATCTTGCAATAAAGGTTATAGTAAAACTGTTTTGATTTATTAACATTACTTTGATATGAATATAAATTTTTTTTAAATCTTGAAAGTCTTAGTTCTTCATATTACCCACTGCGATTGGTAAAATTGATTTTAAGTATAAATATTTCTTATTTGTTATATTATCATAATTTATTATTATAAAAGCTTTGCATTAATTTTAAAAGCATTATATGTTATAATT
The DNA here is from genome assembly GCA_037178615.1 of Dione vanillae. Classification (NCBI taxonomy): domain Eukaryota; kingdom Metazoa; phylum Arthropoda; class Insecta; order Lepidoptera; family Nymphalidae; genus Dione; species Dione vanillae. The sequence continues at coordinate 1,370,400 of JAZFAU010000085.1, forward strand.
ATATATACAACATCTTTTTATGATTTTTACAAATAGTCTTGTAAAATTAGTATTTGTAACACCATAAAATTATTATCTGTAACAACATTTTTAAAAGTTCATACCTATGATAATGTTACTTCACAAACATTTTAACTTTTAAACTTGTTTTTAGAATCGTCATAAAATAAATTTTTTCAGTTTTTTTGCACCATAAAAGATTATTAATTTTTTTTATTATTTAGTCCAGAACACCATGTTATTTTTAAATTATATTATATATTAAACATTACTTATTTTGAAATTTTTCGTAATAACGCCTAATATTTTTTAAATAGCACCTATTTTTAAGAATGCAAACATTTTGTTAGCCAAACGTCTTAGTCTTATAGATCTACTGCATGGCTGTGGCTATACTAAGAGTCTATGACAGAAAAAAACACTAATTTCGGTGATAATTGGTTCTTTAGTATAGATCGAATTGCTTTTTTAAACTGAATAGCGAGCATATTGGTCTATGTCTAGGATGTGGATTTCTCTTTTTATATCTGGTTTTTTACCCAATGATTAAAATGATAGCTATAAATGCTGGAGAAATTTCACAAGCTCTTGAATATTCAATAATCTTAATGATATTTCTCTATCCAATAATTTTGAAATACAACCTATGGCCTCCTTTGTCTAAGAGTATCACTTATCCAATATCAAGACTTAGCAGTGTAGCAAATAAATTATATTCAATTAAAAAGTACAAGTCAAAGCTTCTTCTGAAACAATTGTAAATAAGATGGGTGTTTTTTTCCATCTTATTTACAATTGATGAACTTTAAATCTATAATAATCCATATATTTATGTACAACAAAAACACAAATAATAATTTTAAGAGTTAATTCCAAAATAACTTAAAGAACAATAGACTTTTAAAACTGAATTTTTCAAAAGGCAAATGATTCTTATTAATCTATATATAAACCTAATCAATAAAATAATTATAATAAATATTGCCATGAATGGGGATCAAACAGTTCAAGTACAAAGTTCTTCTCTTCTCTCCTCTCCTCTCAGTCTTGTATGAGCAATAAAACATAAAAATCAAAAAATAACATTTATTTTCCAACACTACATTCATTTCATGCAATTATGACAAGATACAATTTCCGTACGAACACCGATTTCACTAGTTGGAACTATAACAAGAAATTAAGGATCACAGAATGACGAAGACGCAGAAAATAATACTAACGTCTTCACTTACTGTACTTGAAAATCTTAAAACTATCTTACGCTTATAAATTTAAAACTTTATTATTGGTCATAAAAGTAAAAACAACATTGGCTTAAAAGTACTTCACTTACTGCTACAGTCTTTGGAAATTCAATTCGCAAATGATTTCACATTCAGAATTGAACTTCATTTAAATAATATTTTTTTATATATTGTCACAAAGATAAAATCACTTAAATAGAATTTGCAGCAGAATAATGTATTATATTATATTTATTGGACAGGTAGTTTGATTTGAAACATTTCAAATGCAGACTGGCAGTGTTTAAATAAATAAATACATAAACAATACAAATATTGCATTAAATCATATACTCAGACAATGTATGCAAGGGCCTGCTCACATAAGTATTGTAATTAACAATAATAAGATCTATATATGTTATATATCAGAGTTCCACATCAATATCGCTATTCTACAATTAGATTTATTATCAACATCGTAAATAAATGTGCTTATTGATTATTATTGTACCAATCAATAAGATATGTACATAATATACATAAAAATATTTTTTTTCTTTGATTTCACATTAAATTAGTGATTCAATTTTATTTATATGCTCAAATGTTTCATGTCTAACTTTAAAATAACCAGGGGCTCAGTCTCAAAATACATTACGTGGCAACAATTTGAAAATAATGAAAATGTCAAATTGATCTAGAAAAAATATCATTTTTAGTGATTTAAATATTAAAATTATACGATTATATTTAAATTGTAATATAGTATTATTACACGTAAACCCAATGTACTTTTATGTCAATATGTTATTACCTTAATGAAATTATTATATTTTTATATTTACTATACAAAAATCAATTTTTACTCTAGAACTTTATTATATGGGCACATTTACTACGTAGCATTTTAAGTGGACATTTTGAAATTGAACTAATTGGACATTTATTAGGATACCCATTTGGTCATTAGAGAATTATACACTTAGCACAACATTTTGAACTGTAACACTTCAATTGGTACTAGAATATCACAAATATTTAGATAGTTAAATAAATGATTGCACATTTACTTACACTAACACCACATGTAATACTTAATACATAACGAGTTTTATAAATATATTTACCTTACTGATAAGTCACAGTATTATAATTACATTTATATTAAAATAATACTAATTAAAATAATGACGGCAGTCTTTCGAAACAAATTTTTGAACTGGCCGCGAAATAAAAACTATCCTAAAATTACGATTCCAAACTCTTATAAAAAATATATGCTAAAAGTATTATTAATGTGGAACTAGAAATTTGAAGGAGAAATTTATAAAATTAAATCATTGCACTTCAGGCACAAGCATATCCTAGAAAGCAATATATTACACAATACTTTTATAAAAACATTTGAACATCTATAATTGACTCTTACATTGTGAGTTAAGTTGTAATAAGAATGTCTACTGTACAGTATTTATAGTAATATTTTTAGTGTCTATAGGTAAAACCTACTAGAGTAAAAAGAGTACCGTCGGGACTCAGGCCGATTTCTTATTTGAACTATTGAGGCACCGACACTAAAAAAACAGTTCTACATACAGATAATAAATGTCTTAAAATAATAAATTCGATAGTGACATTCGAAAAATCTAAGTGAATTTATAATACTAAGTCATATAAAGCCAAATTAAAGTGTACTTGTACAATCATTGGAGATCAAATATCAGTGAATAAAATTATAAAAAATTAACATTTTTATTATTATTATAATATTAAAGCAGCATTCGATAAATATTGCAGTACATTCAATAAAATATTCTTACCAGGCGCCAGCTTTTATGATATGTAGTGCAAGTGTAACAATTTTAAAATCATAAAATAAAAAAGTTACCATATTTAAGAACCTGTCCCATAAGTCTCAATTAAAAAAAATCAAAATTAGTTCTTTGTAATTGTGTGTAAACAGATAAAAAATAAAGCCTGTTAACACACAGGAAACGGGTGAGACAGACTCTTAAATAAAAAAACAATATAAGAGGTTGTATAAAATTTAGGCAACTCACATAAATTTTAGGCAATCCCATAAGCATATAGCAAAAAACAAATGTATTACAAAATAATAATAATTCAAATAATTACTCGCACAAAATGACACACAAATCATTGATGCACTGAACCTTTATCGAATGTTTAGACTTAAATTTAATAAAACACACAAAAATATACGCCATCTAAAACATTATTGTTATAGACATCACAATTATTAGGACACTTTCATTAGTCTGGATGATAAAATTCGTTGCGGCTTCGTGTTTATTGTTTCTTTATGTTTAACGTATACATGCGTAGCTCACATTGTATTCTTGGAATGCTTGATAGGTGGGATATGCTTTTCAGGCTGCATCAAATTGGGCCGCCAATCGTGTACGACCTGTAATATAGAAGGCAGAAACTTATAATAGCCATAATAAAGCAATGTGAAATAATTCGACATAGACTAAGATGTGACGTAGCGAAATGACACGCGTCAATGCCATAACGTTATTAGTTTCAATACAACATGTACCAAATTTAAATACTTATAAGCCTAAAACTCTATTTTGGTAAAGTACAATTATCTTTTTATATCTAAATGAAGAAAGTAATTCAATGATAGAGTTCGTTTTATCATTCGTTTCTCAGTTCAGTTTGAACAAATATTCTAATGGAGAGGTAGTATAGAGGACCGTCGTGGCGCAGAGGCGTAGAGTCTGCCTGTAAACGCGACGGTTTGTAGGTTCGATTTCCACTCGGGAAGATGGATTTTTTTATTTCCATTTTCTACCCTCTGGAAAGTGGACAAAGTGCGGCGTTGAATTCTGCCACTCACCACGCAATGCCTCGATAAACGGCGGAAAGTGGGGACGGAAAAAGCAGGGACTAAAGCAACGGAGTGTCTTAATACTAGGTTCGTATGATTCCTGCAGTTCCCTCTGCCTACCCTGCCTGTGCGGGATAAAGCGTGAAGTTAAAAAAAAAGATAGTATAGTGATGTCAATATATTGTTTTCTTTCGTTTTCAATGGAAAGTTATTTTACATTTTTTGTAACAATTATTTACATAGATAATGTTGTTAATACTGTACACACGGATACAATAATATACAGTATACCATTATAGACCATACTCACGTTTATTGTCTTGGCTCAGCAGCGCGGTGGGCGCGGGGAGAGCACTGGCAGGCGGCGAGCACCAAATATTCGTTTTGGGAGATTCGAATACGCGCGAACCCTAAAATATTTTTATTTCAATGAATACTTTAAACATTTCTCACTTATTAATGGCAATATACTGTTATAGAATTGTCGGCTTCCCACCTTCTGTCCAGGCGGCGTGTCGTGCACGGAGTAGTCCTCGACGGCGCAGCGCAGCGCGTCGCGGCGCGGCGGCGGCGCCACGCCCTCGCACAGCCGCCACAGCCCGCCCTCCTCCGCGAACACCGCGCCGTGCTGCTGCATGAACCGCACTGCGCCTTCCACGCCTGCATTATTAATATTATTGTTCATTGCTATAATTACCCTATACTATACTGGATAGGTTCAAGTAAATCCAACAAGAAGATCACAAGAGACAAATTCATATATAAAAAAAGTAAAAAGTCGTTCAAAATCATGATGATTTTGAGTTTGACTGACGAGATTGAATATAGTAATGAATGGTAAAATGCAAACCTAATTCGGCGTGTGGGAACGTGGGGCCGTATCGCTTCATAAACTCGATGAATATCTCGACGGCGGGCAGCGGGCAGTCCGCCTCGCGGTCGGCCAGGATCTGCGCCACGCGCCACACGGCGCGCCACGCGGGCGTCACGCTGACGCGGCGGTCGGCCGCCACCAGCACGCCGGCCGCCACGAGCGCGGCCACGTCGGGCTCGGCGCCGCACAGCGCGCGGAACGCCGACGCGAAGTACTCCTCGGTGGAGCCGCGCGCCACGCTGCGGTCCGCCGACAGCGCCGCGCACGCCGCCAGCGCCGCGCCCGCCCAGCGCGCCGCGCCCTCCGCGCGCACCACGCCGCGCTCCACGCAGCCGCCCGCCGCGTACACCAGCGCCTCCAGCGACGGCGCCTCCAGCACGTCGGGCAGCGGCGCCGCTCCGAACTGGCGCGCGTATGCCGCCGAGAACGTGGACAGCGGCACGGGCGCGATGCTCTTCAGGCGCTGCGCCATGATGGCGCGGGCAGCGCGCGGCGCCAAGCGCACGCTGCGCTCGCCAGAGGCCTCGCAGTAGACGGTGACGGCGTCGGGTATCAGCTCGAACAGCTCGACCAGCTTGACGCACCCGTAGTGTGCCACGCGGAGCTGTCGGCCGAAGTGCGCGTGGTATGCGGGGACGAATCTGGAGAACTCCATTCGCAGATTGGGCGTGTAGCACAACAGTTCCACAGCTTGAACGGCGAACTGGATGGTGCGAGCTCGCTCCTCGGGGGTGGGGGTCGGGCGAGGCAGCGAGATGGTCTCGTCGAGATTGATGATGACACTTTGCGGTGTCACTCGTTCCATGAGTTCCTCTAGGGTGCACACTCCGTAATCTACGGTCGAGAAAGCTCGGCCGATTACGGCTTGATACAAATCGGGAATTTCACGAAGAGAAATTGTGCGACCGGGTTGTGCTTTCAATATCTTCAGAAGATCTGTAGTCCATCGTTTTCCTTGTGCTGCTGCTGATATAGTTATTACACGATATGATCCAGAACCTAATACCTGTAAAAGAAGACAACAAAAACTCATAAAATTTTGTTAAACTAATGTTTATGGGTTATTAAATCTATAGCATATACAATATAACTAACCACAATAATGTTACCAAGAGCTGCCAAAAGATCAGGCAACTTGGTAAATCCATAATCTGCAACACGACATTGCCGACCGAAATGATGATGAAAAGCTGGTATAAGTCTGGAAACAAAAAATAACATTAATTTTTTTATTTCCATTTAATTTAAAATTACTAAAATAAAAATCAACAACACAAAGAACACAAACTTGCTAAACGGTATAGTACAACGCGGCGCAGTACGCAGCAGATCGATGAGCTCTCTCTCAAACAGCGCTAGCATCGGTTCCAGGGCGGGGGCGGTGCGCGGCCGCTCACGGTCGCCACTTGAACGAGACGTTTCACCTGGTTGTGGAAATAAATATTTATAATAATAATGTATAATATATTGTACAAATTGTGAAACTTTGTAATACAAATAATTGGAACACATTTGCATAGTGCTTGGTTGTTTATTTTTAGGTTCACCGCATATATCAGGATAGACAGAGTAAACCTAGTGTCAATATAGTATGTACTCTTTCTTTTTTTATGTGGAAATTAAGCTCAGTGTGTAGTTGTGATTATAAGTAACTCCAAAACATTGTATTTGTTATGTTTGTGATTTTTCTCATTCAATTACAACTGTACGTAGTTTCATCTTTTATTAAGCACTTATGACATTCGCAAATCGTCAATGAGAACTTGCCATATTTACATTCTTGAAATTAAAAAAGACCTTTTTCAGTACAGACAAGGCTATCTAAGACAAAACAAAAATTAGCGGATAATTTAACATAAGGAGTCACAAGCACCAGGGAGAGGTAAACCCTATCGTATCTACCCGGAAAGACTGTAGCACATGGAAAAACATACCATAAGTCGAGTGCATATTTAAGTTCGTTATGTACTTAGTGGCTATTTAAAGTTCAATGGCAGAAATTATGCCTAGCAGTTTCACAGTTATACCATTTTAATTATAAGCATAAAAGTAAAAATATGACTAAAAATGACAAAAAATACAAATTTAAAATACAACTAAAATTTAGAAATAAAAAATACAATAAAAAGTTAAAAATTACAAGCAAAAACAAATGGACGGAGAAAGCAGGGACTGAGCAACGGAGTGTCTTAACACTAGGTTCCAACGGTCCCTGCAATTCCCTCTGCCTACCCTGCCTTGTGCGGGTTAAAGCGTGAAGCTATATAAAAAAAAAAAACAAATGCATGTTTACTAACTGTGAAAGCTATGCGACGGTGATTGTTCCCTGGTCCTCCAGGTGAGGTGCCGCGAGGGGCTGTCGCGCACCTCCAGCGACGGGATGGAGCGCAGCAGCAGCTCCAGCGCCACGCCGCGCCGCGCGTCCGCCACCAGCGGCGGGAACATCGCCTCGTAGCACTCCACGAAACTGTTCGTTACAATAATACTTTATACATAATAGTAATAGCGAAGTTTCATTTTGATACTGTCATCTTATGCTCTATTTTAACAATTTATTTGTTTTGAGACATTATTAATAATTATACTAGATAAAAGATAAACAAGAAATTTCAAATTGGAATTCAAAATTATAAATAGTATAATAAATAGGCATAAATTACAATTATAATAAAAAAAAACAATAAGAAAAAAATAAACTGCACAGCTAATACGCTACTTACCTCAACAGTGGCAAAATCCCACCATGACTCTCCAGCAACAATTGTGTATTTTTGGCTAAAACAGATATCTTCATATAGACCGGCTGTAATATCCTGCTGCCATCTTCGTGGCCTGTATTTATCACCGCGTGCAAGTGACACTTCCATGGCGCCTCCTCCGACTCGGAGCTCGACACGGGCGTGTGATCGACCAACTGCACCATCCTGCCGAACCCCTCGTGTATGACCACCGTGTCTTTGACTTTGGCTATATCGGAGGTGGTGAGGGCGCAGCAGTGGCGGCTGGCGTAGGCGTCGCGCAGGCGCAGCAGGGGCAGCGCGTGGTTCTTGTGGTCCAGCAGGATGGCGCGCAGGCGCACGCGCAGCACGTCTAGGTTGGGCGCGGGCGAGGGCCTGCCCAGCGCCAGCTCGAGGCGGCGGCTGGCCCACTGCGCGTCGAGCCGGCGCTTGTGCACGCGCGCGATGGCGAGGCGCGCGTCCCACTCGGAGCGCAGCGCCACGGTGGCGAGCGGCCCGTCGCCCGTCGCCCAGATGGACACGCGCACCACCGGCACGTACTGGTTGAACAGCTTCGTCAGCATCTCCTGCAATGTTACAAAATCATATTGGAATCAGTTTTACCTGCATATAACCATAATTTTAACAATGTTATATATTAAACAAAAATAGATATGCATATATTTTTGTTTAATATGTTACACTGTTAACACGGTTTCCAACTTCTAATCATTTAAAATGTATACTTGTTTGGAATTTTGTTGTATGGTATTTTTGTTGTTATCTGTAAGGTTAACAAATTTACAATACAAATCATAATTTGGCAAAAAGTTTCCTTTTGTATCGTTATACTATAGAATAACGTGCTTTTTATGTCTTCGCGCTTTACCCCGCACATAACAGGGTAGGCAGAAGGAACCATAGGAACTGAGAGAACCTAGTGTTAAGACACTGTCCCCCACTTTCCGCCTTTTTTCTAGACATTTCGTGTCCAGTGGCGGAACACACAATGCCTCGAAAAAAGCGAAAAGCGGGGACGAACGGGTTCCTGCAGATCCCTGTGCCTACCCTGCAATATGCGGGATAAGGCGTGAAAGTAAAAAGAAATGTACCTGTAACACGCCGGGCTCGTAGGGCGGCAGGTTGGACACGGTGAGCTCGGTGCACTCGGGCTCGCCCTCGCTGTGCTCGCTGAAAGACGCGGACGAGTTCCACGGGGACGGCGCGCGGCTGTGGCTCAGCTCGCGGCGTTCATCGCCGCTGTTGCTCGACGAGCACCCGGACCGATCTAAATTGGCACCTATTGCAAAATATTAATTGAATTTAATTTTAATACAAAAGCACACTAAGCGAGTATGATTTATAAAAGTTCACAAAACTACTATATGTGTGTATTAATTTTGTATTAAAATAATTAACACTTGTAATGGTTATTTTTTTAAGATATAACAAAAATATATTTTCTGTATTATTTCTTTATTTGTACTGTAATTTCAAAGTTACTACCAAATTTCATAATTCTAGGTCAAGAGGAAAAATCCAGCAGTTGTAATTTAAAGATTTTAACTGTTGTTTAAGTTTGTATTAAGTTTTTAATAAAAGCAGCTAACTGTATACCAAATGCGGCAAATATGAAGCATAATCTCGCATATGCCTGTCTTCATTGCGTTGGCTTAGAAGATTTTTCTTTCCTCAAGTAACTATATAACTGTGTTTGAAAAGGATTTGATATACTTTATTTTAACAGACGGACAGACATACACATCACACAGTGGTCTTAAAGATCATAACAAAATAAAAAAAAATAAAAAAAAAAAAAACAAAACAAAATTGTAGAAATAAAAAATAACAATAACGCGAAAAACCCGCGTACTCTTACGTACTCACATATGTATTTTCATTATATATTCATCTATTAATACTAATCTTAAATATATAAAAAAATTGTTTTTGTTCTCCCATTAATATTAAAAAAGAAAGCATGTCTCCCTCACCGTGTGTCCCTCTAATCTTCCTCGGTTTGGGCGCCGGCGGTGGGCAGAAGTCCAACGGCGGGGGAGTGGGCGCTGGCAACTGTTGCAACGCGAGTGCCCACTCGTTGGGCACACTTTGCGACATATCCGTTTGAACTATTGGAACCTGCTGTGAAATTTCAAGATATGATAAATAAACAAGTGTTATTTATATTAAATAAAGAGAATTTCAATGCAGGATTTTTTTCTAAAAGCTACCTTAAATTCTTAATTGAAAGATTCTTATTAAAAAATCGAATCGAATCGAATTCTTAGTAAATAAATAATTAAACAAAAAAATATTTCAAATTTTAGAATATCTAAAGAAAGTAATAATTAAAGTTCTTCAACTAAGCATTGTAAAAATCTAAAACTATATCCAAAAAATAAATTATACATTTTAAAATTAATTTGATAACAATGTAGAAGTGCAAGTTAGTATTTAATATGAAAACAATAATAAAAAAAAATAACTCGACTCTAACCTGTTGTACAAACTGTTGCGCCCTCTGCTGTCCAGGCGCGGTGCTATAGCCCTCATCGCTGGAATACGTCGGCTGAAAGGCGTTGCGAGCGTATCTTGTGCTTATTTTACGTCCAAATACATCTTCACCGTCCATACGTTTTAAAGCTCTAAAAAATATGCAGCTTGGTAAAAAATAATACAGATAATTAAAAATAATGATGACCATGCAATAATAGAGTTATATTAATAAGGTTTAACTTATACATTTATAAAGTACCTCTATTAGTCTACGATATATTTTGAATTAAAGTATAAATCTATGAATCTATCAAATATTAATAATAACATTTAACTCAATAGTAAAATCTTAAGGTGAGATAACAAAAAACCATTGAACAATTCGTCAACGCATCAAGCGTTAAATTTATTTTAATTACAGTACAAAATTATATGAAACAACGCATAATTTTAAAATAATTATTACAAAAAACACTACAATAACGTAATTAAAAATTTAACTAATTGGTTAAGTCAGTTGTTTTAATATAATATAATATTAAAACAACCGATTAAAAAGCCTACGTGGCAACAATGCTGCACGAAAAAAATAAAAAGGAGAAAACAACAAGAAAATTTTGTGCCCATTACATTATTTACGTTAAAATTTATAGCAAAAAAGTTTACAAAGTAACGGATTACACTAAACCTTGTTTACGGTTCAGTCGTCACCAAAGAGCCTTTAGGAATTGTCCATTGAGCCGTGAATATCAAATTCGTTGAATCAAAATAGCTAAAAAATATGCTTTACTTCGATGATTTTCTTTGATCATCTATGTAACGTTTAAATTATAATTCACTAAAGTATAAAAAATGTCACGAATCGTTATATTTAAACAACATTACATCATGTGTGGGAATGTAACATTACATATATGAAATGCGAAAAACGAGGTCACAAGCTACTAAGCGATGACTTGAATAAAAAATCAGCAGAATAATCATAAGTTCAATATATAGTAGTGGGTTACCCGCGCTTATGCGCTTCGTTTTATTAGCTTAAGATTTTTAGTGGATGGCAAAGTTCTAATATCAACAAATAAAGATACCTTTACCATCATCATAGACAGAATTTTTGAAATTGACAAAAAGCGCGCACAGATGATTTTCAAGCAAATCCAATTGCCTAACGTGTAAATCAATTATCAATTGAACTGTTAAAATTCGAACATCGGTTATACTTTTTACCAATCCGCCTTTTTGAGAGCTTTAAAACGGTACCAAAAACAAAATTGTAGGTCGAAATTCGCCTTTCTAAGTGTAGCGCAATTATAACACTTTCACAAATAATATATAACTCTGATATCATGTCAGATTTAAGGAAATGAAAAACCTTTTCGTAGAATTAAGTGAAACTGAAACAAGATTTTATTTAACGATGATTATTTTGAAATTATACAGTATAGAAGATTCAAATAAAAAATGGATGGACTGCACATACCGTTTACGCGATCGATATCTTAATAAGTATATGATGGTATGAAGCAAGTACTTACCCACTAAGTAACATTTTCTGCATATATCAAGAAGCCTTCATTAATTGCGTTTGTTTCACATTAAATATATAAAAATTGTAAGAACTATTTCTTTTTGTAATAAATAAAATGTATATATAAAAATATGTTATAACTGTCCGTGCTTGTGCCTGGCGATGCAATGGCCGATCTAATATGATTCATTCACATACTTAAAATTCGACTTTTTGAGGGTAAGTATAAAAATGAGGCTCAACTGAATTAATGCTGATGCCACACATGATGCCAAGTGAAATAAGTCCAGAGAGTTACTAGACAAGAGAGTTGTACTAATAAAAATTATGGAACTTATATAGAAAAAATTCCAAAATAAATAATAATTGAAAAGAATGAAACAAAAATATTAATTAAAATAAAGAAAGATTAAACAAATTAAAATGATGGCAACATCTATAGGTATATCTTATTTCGCTTGGAGAGACTAAGTAAGCAGATTTAAGAAGTTTTTTTTTTTTAATACCACATTTAAAATAGTTCTAGAAAGGCCGGAATCTTTTAATAGATTATAGAAAGATTTCTGATCATATTCTTTTTACGCAGGAGAATTGAGAACTTTGAACCTTTAATCGCGTACATATTACATTTAAACCAATTCCTGGTTCTAATTCGTGAGTTCGAAGACTGTTACTAAAAAATTATGATCTGAATGGATATTTGTTTCCATTAAAATCTAAGTTTTGCCGAAATTTAACTTTTTCGATCTTGATCTTAATTGTATATTTTACTGAATATACAATTAAGATCAAGATCGAAAAAGTTTAAACTATTTCAAGTTAATAACTTTTTTCATATAATCCTAAAAATAAAATATACATTTTTAAATGTATTACACAACTACATGAATTTTATTCTCATTTATTATTTCTTCCCAAAGAAACTCTTGGAACAAGTGAAATCCACCCCTTAATTATGTTTTGTAATGTTGTATATTTAAAAAAAATATCAATTTCAATATTTATTATATTCGGTCCGTGTGGACGCTCCTTTATCTTAGAATCATTGAATATCAAACTACCCTCTTATATTTGTACGGTCAGCTGATCGAAGTTCATTGACCTTAGTGTTATACATGTAACATATAAGTAACAAGAAAAGACATGCCACGTATTATATTTTTTGAGATAATCCACAAACTTAGAAATACTATAAAAATTTTACTATTTGATTTGAAATTGTTACAACAGTTCTGTTTTTTTATATATATATTTTTTATAATAAGTTCAATATATTTCTACCAAATATATTAATTTGTATTAGTTTTTCATTTCAAGTTTTACTATGAAATTGTGTTGTGGACCCACGCCAGGGTGTACGTACACAAGTAGTTTTATGATGTAGATTAAATAGTAAGTCGAACTCTTTTAATTAAAAAATCAAAAAAAGTTATTCATTTCTTTAAGATCTTTCTATCTACCTGTTCTTTAAAATCGCGTAGTCAGAATAAGTTGAAATTAATGTTCAATAGTCTATGTTCCCTTGGAGCACATTTGATTAAAAATGACAAAATATTTACATATAAGTAAACATATACTTGTATTAGTAGTTTTTTTAAATATAAATTTGCTGCGATGGCGATAAATGTATAGTCCCGCTATAACGTAAGTAAGTGTGTCAAAAGATTTAAAAAACGATGTTGTGCTCCTTTACAATTTCCATACTTTCACTTTTACTGTAGTGTAGTCGTCATAGTATTAGTATTATTAAATTAGCTAATACTAATATAAGAATACATCAGAAATATTAATCATATATAAAATTCACTGTTTATTTTAAATTGTTGTTTTTATATAGATAATAAAAATATTCTGTAGGGATTATAAAATGTTATGTATATTGCTTCATGCCACATGTGATAGAAAAACCAAATATTATACTAATATTAAAAAAAAAAAATATATAATATACCTACATATTTATATCATAAATACATGAAACAACAACACATGTTCTTAAATATGTTATTTTTATTTAAAATAAATATTCACAGAGAGTTCTGTACTGATTTCATCACTTTAGGTCAATTTAGATAAAAGTAGACAAAGTTAAATTAACAGACTTATAGTTTGATTTTATATGTAGTTAACTACAAATAATATATAAGTTTGTAATAGCTTTATTTCATGTAAAAAAATTGATTGTTTTCCGTAATTTATATTGTAAGTTTTAAGTTTTAACTTGTAGTGTAAGTTTTCTCTTCTAGCCAGTTCATAATTCAGTCATTAAAGGTTTTGATAACTACTATACCTATTTAATGTTAATTTCGGCTTGCTATTACACGATTTTGAGAAAAATGGCTGACAGACACAGAGGGGAGTAAATAAAAATTCCCTTGACCGAAATATATATCTTAAGTCTGACTAAACCACTGATAATATTAATAAATGCATGCATGCTAAAGGATAATATTATAAAAAAAAAAACAATAATATGTAAATGTGCAACTCACGAGAGAAAAAACATATAGAGCAAAAAAAACAACCTACCTAGAAGCATGATCAGGTGTAGGAAATTTCAGCATGGCAGTGGAGGCTGTCACACGGAGAACCTTGCCTCCACAGTTATCAGCCAATCTTCTAAGCCTCCTTGACACTCTTTCTGGGGGCTGATCCATTGGTAGGTTGACCACTTCCATTTCACATATTGGTTCTTCTTCTTCAGTTTGGCTCACCTTTGAAAGCAATATCATTTTTATATATAGAGAAAAATTATAAAAAAGTATTCAAGCTTTCCTTTTCCCCAAGTGTATTTAAATAATATATGTATGTATGTGTATGTTTATGCATATAAATAAAATCAATTTAAGTTTGATTGTGTAAATGATATGTGATTGAGAATCCATTGTTTTAAAACATTTCTGTTAAATAAAACTGAAAATAGTAATTTAAAGAAAATATTATTGCAATTCTTTAAAATATGCTTAAAATATAAAAACAATTGGATCAATATTCCATTGAATCTATCAAATTAAAATGTTTCTTGAAACATTTATATATGCTATTAAAATTTGGAATACTTTATTAAATTCCAGTTAACCTTGTGGGGAACATAGCAGCTGCTTAAAACAGGTGCTGATCACAATAAGTTTAATGCACAGTACAGTGCACTTACTTCCTATACCATAAACACTATAAAATGATCATCAAAAAGATTTTTTTTTTAATTTTTAGGCTCAGATATTAAAAATCTTTGTCAGTGAGCTAGAACTCTTTATTTATTATAATATATAAGAAACATAATTTATTTTTCAATAAAAACACCTTATTAAAACTTAAATATTTCATTACTTTTAAGAGCTTAGTAAATTAATGGCCTCATTTCTTATCACTTCATTACAAGTATTTCTCAATTTTTTTACTAATGACCTTGTATAAAGATTAATAATCAAATATTACAAAATAACTATACAAATAAGTCAATAATAATAAATAAATATTTTTTAATGAATAGATAAATTTTTATTTACTTTATATCACTAAGTTCAATACTTACTAGGTATATTAAAGCAACATATAAAAATATTAAATTTAATAGCCCATAAATAACATTAAATGAATTATTTAATCCTCTCTGAGGTTACCTTTGGGTTCCTTGGAAGATGTGCAGTCAGTTCATTATAACAATAATGCGAGGAGGCACAGGCTATTAAGGCAGATGAGGTATTCTGTTTATGCACCAATATCACTTCCATATTTTTCCTAATTGAATAAATATTTGAAATAAAAACCTTTTTTTTTACATTTAATATTTTTTGTTACTACAATAAAAAATAAAAGCAGTGATCTTAGAAGCATAAATAATGTTTATATGTATTGTGAAAGATGAAG
Organism: Dione vanillae; assembly: GCA_037178615.1. Classification (NCBI taxonomy): domain Eukaryota; kingdom Metazoa; phylum Arthropoda; class Insecta; order Lepidoptera; family Nymphalidae; genus Dione; species Dione vanillae. Next base: position 1,385,971 of record JAZFAU010000085.1, read on the forward strand.
TAATACCAAGTTAAATTGATGTAAAAAAAGTTACTTTAAAAAGCTAACTTACCTATGTCTAAAGTCACTTAAGTCAGCTGCAAAATTAATATCTCCTGAGATCAATAATAAGGCAGCAGGAGCTGTATGCAATTCCCCAAATCTTCTCATACATTGCCTTAGTTTCTCATCTGCTGCATTCTTCTGTGTTCCACACACATGAATTAAACTAACCTAACAAACAAAAACAACTTGTTAATAAAAAAAACATGTGTTAGGTTAATATCAATTGATGAAATTCAAATAATGTGGCACAATTAAAAAAAAATTAAAGATTATGATGTAAATGAAAATAAATTTATATAATATCTACGAATCTTGACATACTTGAGCATCATTAAGTTCTTGCAGCCTAAGTGGAGACTCCTTTCTTACATCACACACTACAACAAAATCAGCTTCTCTTCTACCTATAAGAAACTTAGCTCTAATGGCTGCAACCACATCTATCGCAGAACAACCCCGGGGTACCTGATAATAAATCACAAGATATTACTTTGAAGATTTATTTATGTAATTTTTAGACAATGTCATTTATTTCTAACCTGACAATTTTCAATGTCCCAAAAAATTCCTACGGGTATTGAACCTCCTGTGCGTTGTTTCTGATGACGAAAACGTGATCGTACCCTCGTCCTCTCTACAGGAACGACTCCATCATCTCTTGTACTACCAGTCATTTCATCAGATGAATCGTCTTCAACATCTAATAACAAGATTTTTCTTTGTCAACAATGTATATCATATGTGCTAAAAGTTCATTAGTAAAAGTATTTTGTTTCTTTTATTTGTAGTAACGTTTTATCTATGAGTGCATTTATACATATGTTTGTTGCATAATAACACAAACCTGTGATCCATAAACGGGGGGGCATTGGTATTTTCATAGCAGAGTTTGGACCACTAGCCACAAAATCTTGAGCTGAATGACTTCTTTTGGCTTTAAAAATTTTTACACTATTATCAACACTTGATAATGTAATCATCGTACTTCTTAATTTACAACACGACTATCATAAAATATATTCTGCATAGATGTGAACAAAAGCCTCAATTAAAATCAGGCTAGTGGTACTGATCAATAATATGAACAATAAATACAGAAATAATAGTAATACTTAATACACTACATGAGTTGCTTAAATCTTATGGATTTGCGTCTAATAAAACAATTATATACAAAATGTAAAAACAAATTTACACTTCGCTACGCCATTTCAACTATCCACAGACTAAAATCTTACAAATTAGAAAACAAAGGGTCAATCAACTAGGAAAGACATTTCTATTTTATCTATGACAACCATTAATTAAGGATTTTTCTAATAAAGTTTAAAAATAATACTCAGTTTCTAATTATGGCTTAAATAAAATAAAACTGATTTTAAAGCAGCAACGCTTTGATTTAAAGCTTAAAGAATTTTATTATACCTGTCTCCACAAATTTATTTGTCAAATAAAGTGTGCAGTTATGCGATAAAATTAAGGTAGAATTTGAAAGTAAGCACTGTTTCCAAATTCTACACATATTATGCAAGAATAACATACTAAATAAGAAGGAAATTTACTTTATTATTGCTTTATAAATTGTTCAGCATCTTAAAACTGCTAATTTTTTACTAAAATATTAAATTTTTTAACACATTCATTTATTTAACTCAGCATTTGAAAAGTTAAAGTTGCATTATACTCATTTCATTTCCATTTTCCATACCGGCGATAATAATAGTTTGCTGTTTTCATGTGGAGACTCTTTAAGCTAATCTGCTTTATAAGATGGTACTCCTTATCTACACTACATAATTTGACAGTTGTGACTTGTAAATGCTACAAATTGTCAACTACAGTGATCTTGCATTTACAAAAAAATACACTTTTCTGAATTATTAAACCTGCACTTACAGTGAATATCAATAATAGGATATTAAAACCGTAAAGCTACTTGCAAATAGTTTAAATATTCAGTCATCTTTCATTTTACACATCTTTTGAACTATAATTGCGTTTTCAGACAGCAAGATGACTACAAACGGAGATATAGGAAGCTTGGATGCAAGCGGTAAAATTGTTAAAATGGAAGTAAGTTATTTATTATATCGACTATTTTAAAATAAAATCTATATCAGATTTATTTTTTTACAATTCGAAATATCCTATGTACGATTAATGTATTTCTTTGTCAGGTGGATTACAGCGCTACTTGTGATGAGAAGATCCCATTATGGAAGTCATGGGCTGCAAGTGGCAAAGTTCAAGAAGCAATAGACCAATTATTAGCTTTGGAGAAGCAAACTAGAACTGTAAGTTGTATCAGTAAATCACAAGAATATGATATATTACAGTGGACATATTATAATAAGTTATGATTTAATCTCAATTTTTAACATATATTTAGGGTGCAGATATGGCTTCAACAGCTAGAATCCTTGTAACTATTGTACAAATATGCTATGAGGCTAAAAATTGGTCAGCCCTGAATGACCAAATTGTTCTCCTTTCTAAGAGAAGGTAAGCTCCTAATAACAAACCTTTTTATTTTCCACCATTGCTAAACAAATATAAAGATATAGAACAATTTTTGTTAGTAATAGTAATTATTTTATTTTTAGATTTCTTGATATTACTTCATTGATTAGATTTCTTAAGTTTAATTTTTGATATATAGAGTCTACTCAAAACTTTTACATTGCTATCCAATTTTTTCTTTAATTATTATAAAATAATTTCTTTAGGTGTGAAACAGACTTTGTTCAGGTGGATTGAGGACTTTTTTGTTATTTTCTATCATTTATTTACTGTCTCTGAGTTGTGAGTCAAAACATTTTTTGAAGTAGTATTTTAGAAGGCTAATTTTTATTATTTTTGAAGGTTTCTTTTATTAAAGCCAAATTAGCCAATGTTATTTGATAAATTTTGATGCAATTGAGTCAATTTTATTTACAATTTACTGACCCAGTAACTTTAACCAGTAAAAGTGTAAAATATAATATAACTGCTTTAAAATAATACTTAATTTTCTAGGTCCCAACTCAAGCAAGCTGTGGTAAAAATGGTCCAGGAATGTTGTACCTATATTGATAAAACTCCTGACAAGGAGACCAAAATAAAATTAATTGAAACACTGAGATCTATAACAGAAGGGAAAATTTATGTTGAAGTTGAAAGAGCAAGACTCACACACATACTTGCTAAGATCCGTGAACAAGAAGACAATGTATCTGAAGCTGCCAAAATTATTCAAGAGTTGCAAGTTGAAACATATGGTTCAATGGATAAAAGGGAAAAAGTTGAACTTATTTTGGAGCAAATGAGACTTTGTCTAGCCATTAAAGACTACATCAGAACCCAGATTATATCCAAGAAAATAAATACTAAATTCTTTGAAGAGGATGATACACAAGTAAGGGCTCAATATGTTTTTTCATTCATATTATTGTTAGACAACAATATATTATGTAATAAAGTTTAATTGTCTATGTACTATTTTTACAGGAATTAAAAGAAAAGTTTTACAGATTGATGATAGCAGTAGACCAACACAATGGCCAATATCTATCTGTTTGCCGTCACTTTAGAGCTCTTGGTCAGCTTGGTGGGGCTGAAGCACTTATCGGCAGTGTAATATTCCTTGTCCTTGCCCCATATGACAATGAGCAGGCAGACCTTACTCATAGATTGAATGAAGATAAGGAGCTGGATAAATTACCTGAGTATAAGTAAGATTATATTTAAAAAAATATATTAATAATTGAGCTATAGTATGTGAGCATGATACCTTTTTTGTTTTTTTATCTTCATACACAAATTTTATATAATCTAAAGGCTTATAATACATCCAAACTTTCTGTCCAATATAGTATGCTTGAATTAAAAACAAGCAAATATTTATATATAAAATTAGCTACTTGTATTATAAATTAATTTAGTAACTTGTTACAGGCAATTATTAGGTTTATTTATCACCCCTGAAATCATAAGATGGAGTACCCTTTGCTCCTCATATGAGAAGATGTTAAAGAAAACACCATACTTCAACACTGCTGATGAAAAGGGACAAGAACGATGGAATGACCTCAAAAACAGAGTGGTGGAACATGTAAGGATATTGAGTAACAATAAAAATACTTATAATTGAAAGTGAAAATTAAGAGTGGTATATAAAAATTACATACTGCATGTTTTTTAGCGAATCATTGATGCTTTTTTCATTAGATAATCCGGACCCTGTCTAATTTGGCACCCCCCCGTAATCTGACATGTCTTTAAACAAAAAATTGATGAATATTTCCGAGCTTTATAATTTACATATATAATATAATTCGATAATAATTATAAATAATATTAATTACCAAAGGCCCACTGTACATACATTTGTACATTTTAAATAAAGTATGCCTATATTGCATAGACATTGCTAGATTTTTCTTTTTTTTTTGTCTTCACGCTTTGTCCCGCGCGTGACAGGGTAGGCAGAGGGAACTGCAGGAACCATAAAAACCTAGTATTAAAACACTCTGTTGCTTAGTTACTTTTTCGAAGCATTGCGTGTTGAGTGGTCAATCTCAACGCCGCGCTTTGCCTAGTTTCCAGAGCGAAGAAAATGTAAATAGAAAATTCTATCTTCCCCTCAGGGGAATCGAACCCGCTAACCATCGCTTTTACAGGTAGACGCTACGAGTCTGCGCCACGACCGTCCTCAATGCTAGTAATTTATTATATTTATATTATCAATTCCAGAATATACGAATCATGTCGATGTACTACACACGTATTACGCTGCAACGTATGAGCGAGCTGTTGGGTCTCACTGTGACGGAGACAGAGGACGCCCTCAGTCAGCTGGTAGTGGGCGGTGTGGTGAAAGCCAAGATTGATAGACCGGCGGGTGTTGTTCATTTTAGGTAAACCATTAGTTTTATTTATTGGAGATAATTTTGAATTTGTGTTTATTATGTTTTAAGGGAAGAAGAAGTGGTGCTTCTATTAAGAACGTTTTATATTGTAGGTGTTAGATATAATGTTGAGATTTCCAATTTTTTATTTCTAAAGTGATTTGTTCTTCAGTGAAAATTTAAGTATAGTTCACAGCTTTTTATAACATATAACATGACGCTGTTAAACATTAACGGCTTTATTATATAGATTGGTTATAGGAATCACAGATTAAAAACTATATATGTAATTTAAATAAAAGATAAATCTAATTGGATTCTATTTTAATGTGGTTAGATTTAAAATATATAAAAATAATAATAAGTACTGAAGCCACTTATATGTGTGGTATATACCATTGCTTACACAGTAAGATGCTTAAGACAGTTTATGACTTTTGAAAATTGTGATAATCTTTCATTCAACGCCGTGCTTTGCCTAGTTTGCCAGAGCGAAGAAAATGGAAATAGAAAAATCCATCTTCTCAGACTGGGGATCGAACCCAGTAACCGTCGCGTTACAGGCAGACGTTGCGCCTCTGCGCCACGAATTCAATATATTTATTTTACAGATTAAACACGCTTCAATATATTTATTTTACAGATTAAACATGGATGCTTCGGACCGACTGAACGAATGGTCCAGCAACTTGAATACTTTGATGCAGCTTGTGAACAAAACAACGCATCTCATCAACAAAGAAGAATGTGTTCACAAACATTTGTTAGCTACAACCGAATGAAATAGGAATATATGTTATTTTAAACTTTCTAAATTGTAATGGGACTTACAGTTCATTTGTAATATCCTTATCTAATTTGGTAATTAAAATAAACTATAAAACACGCTTTTCGTTTTTTTTTTTCAATTGATTTAGTCAGTAATAACTTAATATTAAATTTTTCTAATGTGTATACTTATAAACTTTTATGAAACACCTTATTGTTGAGAAGATAGAATAAAAAAAGTAGCAAAGTTATTTCATTTTTTAAAAAATAGCTTTAGATACTAAAACTACCCTGTTAAAAATATTTTAAATTGTTAATATATTTGGCTTTCGGCACCAATTAATTATAGTTTGTGTAGAAAATTACACTTGAATCCGACTTACACGACTATCGTTCTGTGTATGCTTTTAATATTGCATATATGGACACAAATCTATCGCTTACTACAGTCAGAATACGGTGATATCAAACATTGAAATTAAATAATAATTATTATTTTTTTTAGCTTCACGCTTTATCCCGCACATGGCAGGGTAGGCAGCGGGAACTGCAGGAACCATACGAACTTAATGTTAAGACACTGCGTTGCTTTAGTACCTGCTATCTCCGTCCCCGCTTTCCGCCGTTTTTCGAGGCATTGCGTGCTGAGTGGCGGAACTCAGCACGCCGCACTTTGCCTAGTTTCCAGAGCGAAGAAAATGAAAATAGAAAAAAATCATCTTCCCTGAGTGGGAATCAAACCCACAAACCGTCGCGTTTTCTTTAGGTCCAAATTAGGAGCACCTACATAGTTTTGTATACAGTGAGTGGAGACGATCGCAAATTTATACAACTATATATTATAATTTAAGCTTTTCTCGACAGAAAACCTGCAATATGAACCCTTGGTGCGCAAGTACTATTCTGCCAATATTTCACGTTTCACATTACATTCGACCGATATTTTTATTCTACAATAATCAATCCAATTTCAATACCTAAATACGAGGTCTATAAAAGCAAAGGCGCGTTGCCTTTCCTAGCCCTCTTTTACTCTTTATAGCCCACATAGGTACATAAAATATTTCAAAAAAGAAAAGTGCAAATTTATATAATAGTGCAATGTGTAGTAATAAAATTCTATTTTTAGCAAAAGCAAATACTGGGACTTTTATTTCCTAATTTTAAATAATATAAATCAGAAATAAAATATCTTCTATTATATATAATTTGGGAAATACATTCCGTTTACTTATGTTTAAAAAATGTACCTATATGTGGACTAAATGTCTTTGGTTATCCTACATCTTTCACATTTACGAGTAGTAATAAAACAGTAATTTAATTTATACTGTGAGTTCTCAATTCTTACCAAATTAATGGTTATAGTCTAAATCAAGGGATTACATTAATTAATAATATAATTGTAGTGTAAGCATGAGTCGTATATATATTTTAATAGCTAATATGTAATTACGTTTTGATACCTCTAACGTAGTCAAAATATAGAAATTAAACAGACAGACAGCAAATTAATCTTGTGAAAAAGAAAACGAATAAAAAAATAAAGAAATAAATTACAATTAAAAGTAAAAATTGCTTAGCTTAAATCGGTTAAAAAACAAATCCAATCTTAATTAGATAAGATATCGACAGTTGCGAAGTATTTACTTAATTTATAATCAGTATTTTAGCCGCCGAGTTTCTGTTGTTACCACGTTATCATTAGTAGTTAAATATTTCAATATTAAAAATGTTACCTTCTTTAGTAATTTCAGTTGGTTTAGTTCTTATATTTAGATTTATAAATAAAAAATATAAACCGGCGATATTAGGTATTTATCAACAGCGAAATAAGACTTACTGGATAAAGTTTATATTTATGTATAGCTTACTTAACGTGCGAAAGGTAAGCTTTATAGTATTATTGTACCACTGTTACTACAATATAATTATATATAATAATTATGTCACATATAATAGTTATGTTCTTGTCACATTTCTTCTACGATGACGTTTTTAAGGTTTCGTACGTCGAATGGAACAAACGAAATTCCGTAATTTTTTGTCCGTCTATCTAAAGTATTTTATATAAGCGTGAAAGAACCAAGCTAAATTTGATATCAGATATCCAGGTCTCTTAAAGCACAGAAAATGAAGTTTCTAAGTTAACGCAATGAAAAAGTACTAAGTAAGATCTAGACTAGTGAAATTTGAAAGAGATATCTAAAAAATTTTCTATTTTAAGACTTTTGTGTTTGGTTGTACTATCAGTTCCAGATTATTACCAAATGCTATGCTTAAGGTCAGCGGGGTGTAATTACGCGACATTGTCATACAAACTGCAAATATTAAGCATTAACAGTCACCATGGTTTGAGGGTCCATTCCCACTCGAAGAAGATGGATTTTTCATTTCTTTCTTCTTCGCTCTGGGGACGAAGCAAACGGGACGTTAAGTTTCGCCTGTCTACATGCAATGCCTTAAAACGGCAGAAAGCGGTGAACGGAGTGTTTTAATAATGAGATCCCACGGTTACTGCGGTCTCCTCTGCCTACCCTTCTATTTTTATGGTGAAGATAAAAATAAAAGGGTAGACAGACAGGCAAAAATAAAGAAACAAATGTTTAGGTATATCTTATTATAACGTTGATTTGTTAGTAGCTTGATGGTTTTGACGGCTTGATGGCGGATGGACAGACAGAAAAATGGAAAGATAGATCCTATAAAGGTTCTTTTTTTTTCTTTTAAAAATCGGAACCCTAAAAATGATCACAAACTTATACCCACTGTAGTTTGTTTCAGGCCAGTTCAATGCATACGTTCACAAACTTATGTTTCTCGAGTCTTATGAGTTATAATTCATTAACCTAGATTAAGCAATTTAACAAAGTGATTACTTGCAGTGCTTATATATAAGATATATAAGAATTATCTTATCTCAATAATAAAAATAAAAATTTCATAAATAGAAAAATTATTAATGAATCATTTCAGCTATGCAGTCACGTCAAGAGATTTTTTGCCATCGAATGGAGTAAAACCGACGAAGCGACTTATATCCAACACCACAATGCTAAGTTAGAGGAAAAATATAATTTAGGAGGACATTCGAAGGTAAGCATGGTATCGTATATGTGATTTTTGTCCAACAATTAAAATTTTGCTTTCACCACTAGACTAAGCAAGTAGTCTAGGGTGTCATAAGGGTATAGGTTCAATTCGAGCCTGCACGTTGTTTGATATAATATAATTTTAGGAAACCAAATCAGCTATATACTAAATTTTATCATTTATAATTTTTAACTCATATTATGAGTTAATTTAAAGTGGTGGTTTTTTTTCAGTCTATAGACGGAGTCTACTTTAATGCTGTATCCGAAAATGGAGACGCAATAATTTGTGGACTGGCAAGAAGACCAAATCGTATATGTGATTCGTTTTTATATTTAAAGGTAACATTAATTTTTATCGAAGACCATCGTAGCGTAGAAGCGTCGTGTCTGCCTGTAAACGTGATGATACTGGGTTCGATTCAGGGAGAATGGATCGTTTTCTTTTTTTTCAGCCCTGGTAAAGCGCGGCGTAAATGCTGCCAGAGAACACGCAATGCCTTGACAGTTGAGTGGAAAGCAGGGAATGGATTGTCTTAACTCTAGGTACCCTTTGCCTACCCTGCTATGAGCAGAATAACGCGTGAAACAAAACAAAATGTTTAGCCAGCTCCATCTGTAAAAAAATCGTCTCATAAATTTTATCACCATAAATTTTTACCAACCCAGAGTATAGAGTTAAGTTTCTATTAAATTATAATTTTTCTATAAATCATTAAATAAATAATAAAGTATTTCACGAATTTTATATAGCTAAAGGAAGTAGATCTCCTACTTTCTCCTAGTCTTCCCGATACATATTTACAAAAAAATAAGGAAAGTGCTGATGACTACAGTGTTGGTGGCATATCCATTGTAAATATTATGCCGATGCGCGCTTGGAGATTGTCGTACGTTGGAGAGATGAAGTGAGTTGTATTTCACAATTTTTTTCTTAATCTACATATATATGACATATAATACTAACATAAGATATAAAGTTACGATTTGATTTACAGAATACGTAAATATTACTTAGTTAGATATATAGTATCTGTTACGTTGGATATTTTATTTGTTGAATTGTTTAGGTTTTTAAAAAATAGTTGGATTGCTTAGGTTTTTAAAAATGTTAACTCTTACTTACTTAGGATAAATAAATGACACAAAAAACATATAAATATTAGAACAGCGGGATTTGAACCTGCGCCTCATGGAAATCGTTCAAGCGGTCTTACCACTATACTATTTTATGTTTTCTTTAAGTATTTTACTGCTCTTATTGTCTCTGGTATTACCGTATATTTTTGTGTTTCAGGTCAAGAAATAATAGCGATAGAATATCTAAAGTCAACGCTGATTTGACTTGGAGCGCCCAATGGCCGCAATTTGAATATGACACACAAATGTCACCATTAAGTGTAGCGGACGATATGGCCAGAGAGCCTTGGTCGAGCGACTACTTTAATTTAGTTAAAAAGTAATTATAACATTAAATTTAATTATAACATTAAATGTAAAACTCATTATTTTCACACTAGATATCTACTGTGGGATACCTGGGAAAGTGCCTAACGGTAAACACGTAGGTTGTGGGTTTGATCCTTACGTAGGAAAATATGAAAATAGTATCAAAAAACAGTGATGCCCAAAGCCACCTAGGCTTGAGCACCGCTACTCAATGCAGTTTATCTCAAATCCGAGCGGAAAGATAAAGCGCTAAGCTAAAACTAAATATATATATAAAAATACTTTTTATTATACCTGGATTATGGAAGCATAATTAATAAACATGACACATCTTTAGATTACATCAAACGCACTATGAACAAATGGGCTGCATAAGTGGCAAAGTGACTGTTGACGGCAAGCCCTACGATATAAACATGCCGTGTGTCAGAGATCGTAGCTTTGGTAATATGTATTTATTTTCTACACTAAATTAATTTAAAATATATCCAAAATATTGTAAAGAAAATAAATTTTGTTTTTTGTCTTCACGCTTTATCCCGCATATGGCAGGATAAGCAGAGGGAACTGAAGGAACCGTAGGAACATAGTGTTGAGAAACTCCGATGCTTCCGCCAGTTCCTGCTTTCCGCAGTTTAAATAATTATTTTTTTATTACTTTTCTACACAGGACCATTCCGAGAATGGCGTAACTTTCACCGCTACGTTTACCATTTCATTTTCCTTGAGAATGGAGATTGCATGGCTGTAGGAAGTGTATCTCAGCCTGCTATAATGTCACAGTAAGTTATTAATAATAAATAGACCATAATTAAAAATTCTCTTGATACAATTTTATATAGGTAAATTATATAAAAAAGCTTCAATTTATATCCCTTATATAGCGAAGGATATAAAAATGTTAGACATAACGCAGCCATACCGTCTTTGTCTTGTTATCAGAGCGAGGCCGAAATTTTTTTTGAGGATGGTGGGAATTAGGATTAACCTTTTTCATTCTACTAAAAATTATTCAGTGATACTTTGAATCTGATAACTAGATATAAATAATCATTATAGTAGTATTGATTCATTTTAATGTAGGTATTTTATAAAATTTCAGTCTCACAATAGGATATTTATGTCGCAAAGCCGATCAAAGTGTCATAGCTGTCGATTCTTCAGATTTTCAACTTTATCAACACGGTGAAAATCAAATACTTCCAAAGGACTATGGATTTGTTTTCAAAGCTGGTATGTAGGTACTTTACGCTTGCAGGATGCAAATGGTAAGGCATAGGCAGAGGAAAACATTCTTTTTATTTGCACTCTTATTCTTCTTTCACTTCTCGCTATATTTAAATCTATGTCGACGTGCTACAAAATTCTGTAGAATAAGATATTTGATGTCATTTCATGATATAGGTATCTAGATCTCTCATGTTCTTGAGTAAAATATCATGATAGACGGATAACAAACTGATCCTCTAAAATTAAATGTGAAATCCATAAGGTTTCACATTTAATTTTGGAGTATGAAAAATAGTTGATAAGTAGGTAATTATAACCATTAGCTGTTGCTATCGGGTGGTAGAGAAACTTTGAGATGATATATGATGAAAGAATGGAAAAAAGTAGACAAGTTTATAACAAGAAGTGCTTAAGTGAGAGGTGAGAGAGGTACAAAGCCGAAATTATTGATAGAAAATATCAATTAAAAAACACTGTGTTCGTTATATTAACAGGTGGTAACGCGTACGCAGTCCGCGTGAAAGTGTTCGATGAAGATATATTCTACATTGGAAAAGATAGAGAAGCGAAATTCTATGAAAGATGGAGCAATGTGGAAGTAAATGGTGTCAAAGGCAAGGCGTGTGTTGAGTGGCACTTTAATAATATGCAAAAATAATATCATTATTTTCTTTTATATATGTGTTTTACTTTACAAAATTAAATGTTATTAAAACATATATATAGATGACAAAAAATGTATGGTAAAAGTAATTGGTTTATAAACTTATATTATTGTAACCTCTTATTCTGAATGCTCATAACATTTCTTTACAAATACCCGAAAGGAAAAAATTAAGAAATAAAAGAAACGAATAGCGAGAAATATTAAGTATATTTAGCATTACATGTCGTACAGAATAGATAAATTTATTTTAAACATGGACTAGCAAATTATGGTGTCACGTGGACATTTACACAAATGTATATATCACTGTATGTACTTAACATATTATTTCAGTTATAACGCTAAGCTATTTCAGTTTCTATTTTATTGTAAAAGTCAGTTCTACACATAGTATACTACTCTCTGTTGTGCATTAATGTGGTAAATTTTAAACTAGCAAAGACAAAAATATTTAAGTCATTTACAAAGTTATCAATAATAATATTAACAAATGCCATTACAGAGACAATATTTACCAAATATAATGTATTAAACAATTGACTAAATTGAAACTACAGTACAAATATAAGTACCTGTGCAATATTAAGTTTAAAAAATTGGGCAACGCGATACAAAAAGCAAGCCGAGATAACTTAAATAAAGTGGTTATAATAATATTTAAATGGTTTCGATTTGGTACATATTTTACAAATATGAAACTTTAAATAAAGTGTGGACAAAAATTAAGTTAAGAAAATATATAAATGAAAACAAATTTAGTATTTAAAGCAATTTAACAACCATTAAGCAATAAAATAATTAGGTAAGTACCTATTAAAGATTATACATTAAACTTAAAAAAAACATCGTAGTTTAATTTTATATCCATACACTTTTAACTCAGAGCAGTTTTGGTTTTATATTAAACCTACTTACACTTTACAGTTCACAGCAATTCATTACCTATTGCGCATAAAGGCACGAGAGAATATCGAGCAGTGTCTTTATTGAAATATATATCGATACTAGAGATTTCTAGTTTAATATAATCCAACAGCTTGTTAGTGAAAACCAATAAGTTATTTTAATAACTGTCACATCATTCAGTATTAACTTGGGTCCGGCGTATATGTATATATTTACATATACACATACAGTAGAAACTCGATTAACCGGACTAATTGTTGTTGTAAGGCATTCGGATAATCGAAAATCCGGATAATCGAAAGTACATACATATGAATAACATATGTAAGCACATAATATTATACTTTTGTTAAAAACAACTAATACATAATAACAAAAATCAATGCTCTTTAGAAATTTGGTTAAAAATATTTGGTGATTGTCATTTGACGTGAGACGAAGGTTACACAAAAACGATTTTTAGGTACTTTTAATTCAATTTTCCTGTAGCTCGGATAATTGCAAATCCGTATAACTAAGGGCCGGATAATCCAGTTTCTACTGTATATACATACATTAGGCTTAGGATAAGATTTTTTGATGTTGTTTGTCTTTGGGTACTCTAACTAATTATTAATTATTAGTTTAAATAATAATTACAACTTTTATAAATTGAGTTAATTTTGTTTCAATTCAATGGGTTTCATAAATTGGGTTGATTTTTATATGTTACATTTCTAATATTTTAAATGTCAATATAAAAAAGTTGTTTTTACAAGATGACAACAAACTGAAAAGGTCTTACAGTTAGCGCTACACATTATGGAAGACAAATTGATTAACTTATAGTGTTCTCAATTTGAATATAATTTAGAAGTTGTTATTTATAGGGCAAAACCTGCTAAAAAGTCAAAGAACACTTTGTCAGTCAGTTTTAACATAGCAAGATAAGAGTGAGAGATTTATATCTCGCTAGATTTTCACATACCAGGGGTATGTGGAATGGTACATAAAACTTTGGAGTACACTTGGAATTTTATAAGGAACTAATTACTAGGTTATTCCGAGGGCCCCATGAGATCCCGGACCCTGAGAATAGCAAGAGGTCTCTTTTTGCCACTATGGTAAAGACGAAACTGCTTTTACTACGAAAATTCAGTTTTTTTTTAATCAAAATTTTTTGTCCTAATAATGTTTAGGAATTGCTCATACTAAATATCGATTATTTTTAATAATCGATATTGAGTATGAGTAATTGACATTTTCTGTACGTACCTATTTCATGTAATACAGTGCATCTTATTAGAATTGACAGAAAACTTATATGTATTTTTAAAAATAAAAAAAATATTCAATATTTTGAGTCCGAGTGTACTATATTAAATAATAAACATTTTTTATGCTAATTATACTATAATTAAGATAAACATAATACTAAATGATAACTTTAATACTAATACAACAGATAAATGTCTAAAGTACTTATAGTAGACAAGATTTTTGTAAATATATATATATATATATATATATATATATATATATATATATATATATATATATATTATATATATATATATATATATATATATATATATATATATATATATATATATATATATATATATATATATATATATATATATATATATATATATATATTGTGGTTTAGGTTGCTAATTCATTTATCTTTTTTTGTAATTAAAAAACATACAAAATACACATAGCTTCTTGTCTACTATATAAATATTTTAATACAAAGAAGTACTATTTAATGAGTCCTTTACAATAGTCATGAATGTGTCTATTTGTAACTATTTTAGGAATTTAATCATTATAATTATTTTAGGAATTTTAAGTTGATTAAAATAACAAACAGTTAATTAAAAAAATATATTTTTTCAAATTAAAAACAGATAATAAATTACACTAAATCATACAACCTATAACTCTTTGGTTTAAAGCACAAGCACTAACATATTACTACCAAAAAAAAAATAATTTTTAAGGTTCATCCTAGCCTATGGAATGGGAAAAAGACTAGAACGGATTGTAACTAATACAAATATATGAATAATGACTTAGTTAAATAAAATACAACTGATAACCACAAATAAATAAATTAAGGTTTTCAATTCCATCTATTCAATTTCCTTTTAATATTATCACTGTTTAAGAGTTGTTATTTGTTATAATTAAAAGAAAAATTTTCTTTAGTAATTATATTGTTTATAATAAATATATATGATATAGTTATTATAAGCCATTAGCCTTTCCTATTAAAAGTTAGACTTTGAAGATTTTATCATCTCAAATAGTCAATGACTGTAATCAAGATCAATCACAGATTAAAATTGAAAATGTTCACAACATTTGACAGTTCAATAAGGCAAAAGTATTTACTATAAATACCCATTAAAATATATAATTATATTTTTGCTTACACATTGACATGGATCAATTGTTCTTACCTTCTTTACATTTTTTTTATCATCCAATTCTATTTTATATCATTTCAATTATAAAATATTTGCCTAGAGTTATTTGACTTCAAAACCAAAAACATTATGAAATTTTTTTTAAAAAATTGTATGTGTAATAAACATATAAATTAAGTTATGTTGACTACGAATTTTACGTTAAACAAATTTATAATTAATATCATCTAAAATTTACTTCATTTTTTTATTTCAGACATTTAAAAAAAGTGAAAAATAAATTAAGATATAGGTATACCTACATATTTTAACTCCATAGTTTTTTTAATCCTGTGTACTGGACTTAATAAGATTTGACTTCATTTCTATTAAAAAAATTGCAAATAGCAATAAACTAAGCGAATAACTAATTTATAAGCTATACAAGCTTCTTTACTTAAAGCGAAATACTAAACGACAAAGCTAATTGATTACATAAACATTTAGATCTAAAAAAATACTATTATTTTGAATACAACCTATTTTTAGGAATAACATCAAGGAACGAACAAATACTTGGCGCCGATTCAATTATCTGCTTTCAATTGCAAATAGTAATAAATGAGTAAAAAATAAATTTATGTTATACTATAGAAAAAAAATTATAAACATATAATTATGTTACTTTAATAATATAGATATATATTAATTTAAATATAAGCAAAAATACATTTGCAGTGAACTTTAAAATTTTTTAAATTATAAAATTTTCATTGAATTTTGCTTTGATTTTTGTTTTGAGTAAACGATTTATAGTACTTGTAATTTTGAATAGTTTAAATCTAATTCACAAAATCAAATTATAAAATAAAAAATTGTGTATATATTAAATAATTAAGTTAAAGTGAGGCAGTTAATTAAATAGGCTTCCTTTACTTATATTACAAGATGACATTGGCCCCTTATAAATGACCATTACAGTTTAAATGTCTTTTGAACGCCATTTATCGAGAGATGAAATAGAAATTAATGTGGAAATCGATTTTACAAAAATGATTCACGATTGATATTGGCACAAACGTCAAAATCTATACAGTAAAATTATTTTAATAATAATTACTTAAACTACACACTGACTGTATACAAAAATATTCTACTTTTTAAATGAATACTGACAATTTCAAAGTACATTGACTAGATTTTTTTATTTCTTTTATTTACGTTACACAACATAATTGTACTATTAATAATATGTAAAAATATTCAGTTATGTATTTATTTATGTAATGTAGAAATAAATAATAACAAAATAATAATAATATTCTTTGGTAATAAGTTAAATAATATAAGGACACTAATAAAATTTGTTATTCAAAAAATATAAAACGAAAAATATCGTCTCATTTGCCTAGTTTTAACAATATTTCGATTATTGAATAATCTTAATATATAAACGAATGTATACAAGAAATTTAGGTACAAATACAAGCAAATATAGGCTCCACTACGCAATTTTAAAGAATAATATTAAAAACTTAATATAAAGAGGTTATATTATAAAATAACACAACAAAAAAAAAAACAAAATTATAGAATAATAATAATGCCTTGTAGGTAGAATACAATACACAATGTACTATTGAATATTGCAAATGGCGGACGTACCGGGCGCGTGGTCGAGCAGCGCTCGTCTACGCTTTATACCTTCTAAATAAACTTCACGATTAAACAACCCGGCTGCTAAAGGAACGCTGAAATTAAATACATTCATATATTTTGTTTGTCATGTTTTTAATGTATATGTTGTATATTTATATCTAAATTCAAACATTCGCAAGATTATAGCTTGACCTTCACTCTTTATTTTTTCAATAGTATTGTCACATAGAACCTAGCGTCTTAGATTTCTATATACCTACATCATTTTACTTCGCCGTTTTTTTTACATTTGATAAAAAAAAACAACTACCTATCTATCTATCCACATCATAAATAACACACACACACACACACACACACACACACACACACACACACACACACACACACACACACACACACAAAACCGCACTCACCCATTCAAACGCACTCTCACTCACACACGCACACACACGCACACACACGCACACATAAATAGACAAGTAAGTAATCTACTCACACATCGGTGCCGGGCCTCAGATTGGCGGAGAACAGCGCCCACACCGGCTTGTGGTCGCTCGTGACGACGGACTGCACCGAGTTGTACGCGATGCACTTGAGGCCGGACGGGACGGGGATGCTGCTGATGCGACGGAAGCCTGGTGTCGGGGTGAAGATATTTATTTATTTATTTAGGAAGCCAACATAGTGTATTGTGCCTTTTAATATTCATACATAAGTAATTTATACCACACTTAAAGGCTAACTTAACATGTTAAACTATTTTATAAAGAAAAAAAAATACTGTATATGCATGCGAAATAAAAATATAAAATTAAATATAAGTAATACAATACACATGTGAAAGTTATAAAACGATAATAATCAAAACATTCCCTAATATAAGTTACCACTTTAATAGTTACCATACAAAAAAATCAAAAGAATCTCTTATAAAATTATATTAATAAAAAATGTCGTCATTAAAAATCAATAATTATCAGTTTTATTCAATAGATAAATAAGCGTATGTTATATAAATAAATAAAAAACGTAGGTTCGATTCATACTCTGGGAGAATGGATTTTCTTCGCTTTAGACAAGTGGGGCATTGAGTTCTATCACTCCACTCGCAATGCTCCGAAAAGCGGAAAGAGAATAACGGAGTGTCTTAACACTAGATTTCTACGATACCTGCGGTTCTTTCTGCCTACACCCTGCTATGATTCGGATAAAGTGTGAAATTAAAAAAAAACTTTTACGAATTTATCGATTACTCGGAGGAACACTTTCTTACCAGAAAAGGCAGAAGACGAATTAGCTGCCATAGACTTCGCTTTATATAGTATACGATCAGTATACGCAGGCGCTCGTTGTTTGCTTGACGTGTCGAATTGCTGACTGCCGGGATCGTACTACAATATACCCAGAAAGAAATAATATAAAAATAAATAAAAAGTCATTATAGTATTCACAGTTTTTAAACATTAAAAGAATACAAATTACCATAAATAGTATTTTAGCATCTCAATATGAAAGCAATAATGAATTTTGATCTTTAATAAAAGTCTTTGAGAAAGCACAAGTAACCAAGGTAGTTTCATTTTGTCTACTTCGCAATACTATTTAGAGGCATGAATATAAAAAAGTTAAAATTTACAAATATTAAAAACAATACATACCTTATAAGTAGGCGGGAATGTTATGGGGGCTTCTCTGAAATCTCTGAAGGCGGCGCCATCTTCCAGTACTACAGTCAACTGATCCGTGTGCAGGAGTCCGTGGGGCAGGTGCGGGGGGAGAGGGAACTGAGGAGAGGGGGGGGGGACACAAATTAGTATCACGTTAAGAGTATAATACGAGTATAACTTAAGTGCTAATGCTGCTATATGCGAGATATAGTATGAAGTTATTGTACTATATTTTAGTTTAAAAGTTTTGGCACATTGATATTTAATAGTGGAAACTTTAAAAAAACTACTTGATAAAACAAGTAAAATCCTCTCGGAACAAAAATATCGGGGACCGTCGTGGCGCAGAAGCGTAGCGTCTGCCTGTAATATTTGTGGGTTGAGTTCCGCCAGTTATTTGTTTCCCACGGAACTGTAAGTTCTACCAGTACTACGCGTTTTAGGCTTCGAGAATAAAGAAAAATGTCCGGTCTGGATGACGAAACACAAATATGCTCAGGGATTCTACACTGTTTCTCGTACGTGTCCATCACAAGTGTCCGATCAGGAGTTGGATTTAGATCCAACATATTAGTATGGAGAAAGGCTTTTGTGTAAGTTTATGAGAACCTTTTTTCATAAACTCTATTGAGCGTTTGTGTTTCTCTGTGTTCTTGCTACTGAAAGACAAACGGCTTCACGCATGATTTCTAGTACTTTTTCATGGCACCGCGAGTATTGACCAGTATCCATGAGTAACCTACATCACAGCAGCATATGTTTAACTGTCCCCACTGCCTATTTACAGATGTAGCAAGATTTATCGGTACCTTTACCCCTTCTTACTAAATTACTTTGATCTGGAAGAGTCATTTGGAACCCATTTAGGTAGAATTTTAATAGTGCTTGAGACCAGTTCTGAATAAGGGTACGCCATTTTAATGCTAAAGGGATGCAGAATTCTCCTATAGTTAGCCACTCGTTTTGCATTTCTAAGCCCAATGCGTGCGCCTTATACTTATCGTTCTCGTCTTGCAGAATAAAAGATTTTATTATGTCTGTGTCTTAGACTTTCCTCTTTGATCCTAGCTCTACCTTACTAAAATAAACGAATAAGTTCGGAAGTTCAGAATCAGTTTCCGCAACTAATGTTGCCATATTAGGTAATATATGCCAAGACTTTTTCTGTTTGCTTTTCGAAATTTATTACAATAGCGAAAACAAAATAAATATTATGTCTATATACAGTACTTACTTGTGTTTGTTCTATCCATCTTAAAACGGCGGCTCTCGGCTCACCGAGTCTAAAGTTTAAGTCACCACACCAGAACACGTAATCGAAATTATTTGTTACATCTATGAAACAAAAAAATATCAAAATTTAACAACTTTCAACAAAAACAACATTTGGTATTTGAATATACTATTATAGTTTTCGGTCTGCTATAAGAACATAATATGTATTAAAAATGAAATGTAGGTACACCGTCGTGGCGCAGCGGCATAGTGACTGACTGTATGCGACGATCACATTTCTTTGATGTTGTAGCTAATAATATTTAAAAATTAGCCGGAAATTGGGGAACGAAGTATCTTAACACTGGCATGTTATTTTCTAATATTGTTTTCTATATACTTAGTTACTTCCAAATATTTTTATAATATTTTCTATCAATTTCATTTCCTAAGCACTTACTTAATATTATACCATTATTTAACCAATATGAGGACCGTCGTGGCGCAGAGGTGAATCGTCTGCGTGTAACGTGACGGTTTCTGAGTTCGATTCCTACTCGGGGAAGATACATTATCCTATTTCCAATTTCTTCGCTCTGGTAACTAGACAAAAAGCGCGGCGTTGAGTTCCGCCATTCAACACGCAATGCCTCGAAAAAGGCGAAAAGCGGGTACGGAGAAAGCAGGGACTAAGCAATGGAGTGTCTTAACATTAGGTTCCTAGGGTTCCGGCAGTTCCCTCTGCCTACCCTGCCATGTGCGGGATAAAGCGTGAAGCTAAAAAGAAACCAATATTACAA
Source organism: Dione vanillae (assembly GCA_037178615.1). Lineage (NCBI taxonomy): Eukaryota > Metazoa > Arthropoda > Insecta > Lepidoptera > Nymphalidae > Dione > Dione vanillae. Next base: position 1,406,751 of record JAZFAU010000085.1, read on the forward strand.
CAAGCAAAAAGAAATAATATCAACAAACCTTTACTCCTATGTCTACACGGTAAATTCTTAGGTAAATCAATAGATCTTATAATCCTCTTAATATCTGACAATCGCTCTTTGACTTTCTCTTGGTGGGCAGTTAAATGGGCGGTAACGAATAGAAAAGTTGATCCGAATAGGGCAAATGATATGGCCACGGCGCCTTTCGTCCTAAACGCGGTACCCGGACGGACGGACAGACTCGCGTCTTCTGGCAGCGAGCAGAACCATATTAGATCTCTCCTTATGAATACTGTTAAGTGTATTGTACCTGGAATTGATTTTATATATTTTTTGAAATCATTTTTTGTATATCTTAAGGTAACCTAAAATAATTTGTTTATGCATCTTTATATGTACAAATGCATATGTACTAATTATTGTCAAATATTTTAATATTTTTAAGGGCTATATTACAACGTAATATATGTATATGAAAGGTTTTCAATCTCGCTACCGTTTTTTTTGTATACGTTTTTAAGGTAATTATATAATCTGTGATAATGCAGCCATGGCAAAATACGTTATACCTAATGGAATAATTAACCTCGGAGAAAGATAAACATTTAAAAAAATTATATGGTTCTTTAGTAAAGAATATTATTATTAAATAAGCATTTTTTAGGTTCGCAATTATAGACAATAAAAAGAAATTTACGTATTTTATATATATTTGCCTTTAAATGTCAATAACTCGTGAATCTGACATGTATCCGAACACGATAAACAGAATGGAAGATCGAAGTAATGGCGATTGGAATGTATTGTTCTTCAAAATTTTGGTTTCGATTTCGAATTTGAAAATTTAGGATAATTTGTATTTTAAAAATTTAATTAAAATAATTTAGTAGGAAAATTCCTACTTAATTTAAATCTCTAACAATCGCAGACATCGTAACAAATGTTATTTGTTTATAGATTAAGTATTACATAAGTTAGAATACGTTTATTTACTTTTAATACTGAGAAATGATGTTGCGGTTACAAGGAGGAACTATCAATGAATAAATGATTTTATTAAGAGTTTTTGTATGCTCTGAGAATTATTTAACAAATGCTAAGCTTAGATGGTTATCTAAATGATGTAATAGCATGAGGGTTACATCATAATCCCGATACTATACTTTATATATCGATTTACACAAAATGAGGTCATTGTGTATAGAGATCAACTGTTTAATATGGATGGATTACATACAATTTATAGTATAAAGATATATCTCCTTTATTCAATGATGTAAGTCTTTTAAAGTTTATGATCTTTACTTTTCATTTGTAAATTAAGAATATTCTTTATAGTAACTAATTAATTAATATAGTAACTAATTTTTTTATTCAAATTGGTGTAAGAAATTAAAAAAAATAATGTTATATGTAAATTATTATTTCAGGAAAAGAAGTCATACAGTCAGAACATGTTATTGAAATCTAAGACTTTTCTTTTGCACACTATAACATAGAATTGTAACTAAGAGTTGTTATTCATTAGCATAGATACAAATTTATATACAAAAAAATATTTTACAGGAAAAATAAAATATGAGGATCAATGTGAGATTGAGAATATAATAAAATGAATATATTTTTACCTAAATAATACGAATGCAGTAACAAATGTGATGGTCCCAACACTTCTTGTATGGTTATTTCCCATTCCGTACGTTCGGAGTAGGATTCTTGGGTGCCGATAGCGAAAATATCCGGCACGTGTTTCACTTCGTTCGGAAAAATAAAATCAGCAAGTTCCCTGTAAAGTAACATTAAAGCAATATATTAATATAAAATATTAAAAAACATATAAGAAATGCTTTAAAAAATTATAATGCAGATGCATATGATATTAAACACATCTTTTAAAATTATACATACTTAGTTGGACATATTTATATTATTATAAAATTTACATACTTAGGTGGTGCTTGTCCATTCATATTCCATGTGCCAACAAAAATTTTAACTTCACGATCTGGAAACACATGTTCTAACTCAGCTGCTCCCAGTAATGAATGTGATGCTAATCTTCCATATAAATAGTTTCTAAAATGAAATAATTCTTTTAATTAATACAAAAATAATATAAAATAAGTAATTTTATTTCATTGTCTGTATTCAGAACTTTATATTTTTTAAATATGTTTTATTTTTTGAGGTTTAATTAAAAAAGAGTAAAAAACAATGAATGAAATAGCTACTTTACTGCAAAAATTATTTAAATAATTACTGTAATATAAAAACATCACATATGCACTAAATATTTAGTAGTCAACAACATAATATACAATATTATTTTAATATAATTTATATTTATATATTATAATTTTTATTAGATATTTGATAAGCCACCATTGTGTTATTCATTTATAGCAATACCTTTGGCGTGCTTCCTGAGTAGGAATAAGACGTAGCACCTGTGCTGCAAGCAGGGAATTACGAACCAAGCTATCTGTGCTCCCTGCTCGAGAAGCTGATCGAGTAATTGTTGATTTGGTCCTAGGCATTACAAGTCACAAACATGGACAACACATTAACAAAATACAAGGCAATCACCACTTCACGTTATGTTAATATAATTTTTTTTAAAAAGAAATTTTAGTGTAAGCTGGCATTATTTTGTGAACTTACAAATATTACTTAAGAAGCAACACCAGTAATAATATATAAATTTAATACTAAGTATATTATATATGCTTTTTTTCAATTAATAATTATAATATAATTTTACTAACATAAATTAGTGTAATTTAATGTTAGAAATATGCAGTGTGAATATTTATTTCTATTTTTTACATACCTTCTTTTGCGATCTAATGAACTGCTTCTGTCACTTTCAGGTGATGATGAACGGTATAATGGTTTAGATTCATTTGAAATTAAATGATCAGCTGATAACCTTTTAACAAATAGTTTAGTCTTGGGCTTAATGCCTTCAAATGAACCTGAATGTTCAAAAACTTTTTTCGTTTCATCACTTTTGGGGAAGTTTACTGTTACTTTAGGTATTTCATCACTTTTAGTTTGAGAAATAGTATGATCACTTAAGCTATTGCTGGAATTATTTATTGGACTACTAGGTCTGGAATCTTCTTTGGAACTATGACCTTCTACGAAGCTTTTAGGTCGAGATTTTCTAAAGAATGTCTTACAACACTTTGAATTACTATCTTCTTCATAGTAATTTTGTTGGCCAGCATGATTTGTAGCATCATGCACAGACTCTTTGTTAGAATTAGAACGATTATGAAGCTTATCAATACTGGTCGCAGAACTATGTGCGCTTTGAGCTAAAAAGGGATCAGCAGGAGACATAGGGCGTGAAGTAGATTGACTTAATTCGTCATTGGAATCTGTATCTACATAGCAGCCAACTTTAGGAGATTTTTTCACAAATAGACGTTTCCGTAAAGATAATTTTTGCTTGGTCCTGGTGGGTGACGTTGTCATGTTTGGTTTAAAACCACTAGAACAACAAATTTAAGTTACTAATTACATTTTAACTAAATATAGACAACATAACCTACAATAACATCTTTCAGTGACTAATGTCATTTTGTCATTTTTGTATCCAATAATTGTCAAATTGCGTCGAACATTCGCGTCTAAAAATGTAAAAATTTTTGTAAATCACTAAAAATCACAATCAGGACAGCATAAAATAATATTATCTAATTAATTTAAAAAAACTTAAAATGTACGTATTGTTTGTAATCTTCAAGTTACCATAGTAATATCATTACTAAACAAATAATCGTTTTTTATTTTAATTTTGATTTGTTTACCAAAAATAAAGGGCCGAACACATAATACTGTATTTTTTATTTTATTAATATAAATTTTTATTTCAGTTAATTTATAAGTTATTTTATACCATATTACCAGATTCAGTCAGCCAATAAACAAACTTATACATATTTATATATATACTAATGATATATATAAATTACTAGCATATTTCTGTTCCACTGCTGGTAAGAGAGGTAAGGGGAGACCTCGGTTGACTTTCGAAAACACAGTATCGAAGATACTGGAGGAAGGTCACGTAAAAAGCATGAGGACTCCCCGGAGAGCATGCATGAAGAGGTTAATGACAGTGGACGAGGCGAAAGAGGTATGCAGGGACCGCAGCGTTTGGCGCTCCGTTCTCTCTGACTACCCCGCTAGGGATAGAGCGTGAAGCTATGTACGTATGTATTTCTGTTCCACCGTTTACGTGTGTTTTTCATTTCAATAAAGATAAATAAACTCACAAGCCAACTATGTATAAGTAGGGAATAAAGTAAAACTATTTGAATAATATTTTTCAACATTTAATATTCTAAAAATAAATAGATCACAAAATCATTTAAACTGAGTTGAGCAAAACCGATTAAATATAGTTACATTAAGAAATAAATAGTACATGAAGCTATAATAAAAATAAATAAGTCGATTTGTTTGATTACAGCGCTTCCAGTTCCAGGGACAAATAAATTAGAACCATTGAAAGGAGGACGAGGTGCTAAATTTCCGCCCACAACTGATTGAATCCCATCACCTATAAAAATTAATATTTTTAATATATTCAGTACAAAGATTTCACGCACGATGCATAATATAATAATTTTAACAATAAATCAATAAGCGAAATTTAAATTGAATCGAGTTGTTGTGTTGTTTGTTTGTTGCTTGTTTTACTTTTTTATTATTTTCTAGAGAGGAAATACAATGAGACAACTAGCTTTTAGAGGGAATTTTAAGTATCGTTTTTAAAATGTATGTAGCTTTATATCAAGTAATTGGTTAGTAGGTTGTTCCTTGTAAGTGTGGAAGTTCTTGCGGAAATATAGAAAGGCTATATATTACTATTTGGCGAACTAAAGAATAATTATAGTCCAAAGTAATAAGTATCTTAAATAGCAGATAATATATCGTATTATGACTTGTAAGTTACGTTATGAAATTATTATTAAAAATAATTTTAGATACTGTTAATTAAATACATTTTAAGAATATTTGTTACAATTATTACCAGGGTCGTACTAACCTATATTACACAGATCACTGGTACAAGCCCTATAAAAAGTACGAAATGTTGAATCTTCTATTTGGTGGTTCAAGAAATCCGGGGAGTCCTCACATCCACGAATAAAACTTGCTACTTCGTTAACTGGATCCTGAAGTATAGATTAGCAGTAAATAGTGACATAAGAGTATCGTTTATAAATTATTTAAAATCTATAAATCAAACTTAAAACTTATTATAACCTGTATTTTTATTTTAGTAATCTGTTGAATTTGTATTAGACGTTTGAAATTAAATTACCGTGTCAAAATTAAATTTATTTCTCACTTTGGTAAATTTATACATAAATGACCGTTTTAAGTTTTTTTTTCAGAAATTATTTATATATTGCAGGCATAAAATGAATAAATTTTTAATTTAGAATATTCAATTTTTTGGCTCTTTTAGATAACATTTTGCATTATCTTATTAAACCTTTCTTATTTACCTATTATATAGAACTAGCGACTTCACGTGGATGGATACTCAATTATTAAATAATTTTGTCATTTTACATAAATAAACACTTATAGAAGAATGTTTAGTCAACTTGAAAATATAATAAATAGAATCTTCCTAGTCAATTATTTTATATATTAAAAAATTCAAAGAAAGGCAAACAAAAAAATGTAGGTTATGTTAATACATTGTAGTTTACGTGTTTATGATCTAAATAAATTTCGTGTCGTGAAAAAAAGCGATTTCACCACATAACCAATAAAGTGACCCTTTACACTTTAGGGTTGTTTTAACCCTCTTCTACCCTCATTTTCATAATAAAAAGTATGTTACTTCTTGGGGCTTAACATCTCACTTCAAATTTCATAAAAATCAACCGAGTACTTAATTTATTCAATACAAACATTCAAACAAATATAGAAATCTCTCTTCATCATAACTATAACATAATATAGAAATCTCTCTTCATCATAACATTTGTAAATAAAGAAAGACAGAGTTTACTGAATACCGTAAATCTTATTAATTTGAGCCTTATGGTAGGTATTTGTAATTCTCTCCTTTTAATCTCTTCTACCCATTTTTAAAAAAATAATTCCTATCTCCTTTCTCAAGGTCAACTCTACCTCTGTACCAAGTTTCAATAAAATCTGCAAGGTGATTTAGCGTAACAGATAGACAGAGTTAATTTCGCATTTATATTATTAATAGGGAAGTAGAGATTACAAAGTTATCTCAAATTTTGTATTAATCATTATTTAAAGAACAAAATAATTGATTAAAATTAGTAAGTAAACGCGTAATAACAATAATACTTGCATATGAAACATAAATTGTGTCAAAAAAAAATTACATTAGGGCACATCAAGATTATGTCAAGGTATATTAACTTTTATTATAATAGATATAATATACGCCAGACATATATGTCTAGATGTAAATTTCATATAGATATTTATTATTAAATTAGTTTTAAGTAACTACTAAAACTTACACGATATTCTTGTCGCATTATGGTGCAATATTTCATGGTACACTCTACTCTGTTCGTACTATTGGTTATGGTAAGACAAGATTGGTCTGTGTCGACGGAGGAGAAGCTGCACGCATAACATCGTAGTCGTGCTGAAATAATTTATTTATTTATTTAATATGGAACTCCAACAGAGATACATATGTAATGCAAAAAATACAAGCTTAGAAAATAAATGCCAAATGTACCTCCAATTATAGGAGTACACAACATGCACTAATAAAGTAAGGAACTCTAAAATAAAATACAACTTAAAAAATAAATATAAAAATACAAACTAATAATTACAAAACAATGAAATAAAATAATTTATCGAAAACTATCGAAAACCATTTAACAAAAACAAACTAAACTAAACAAAATGAAAATACGTCAGAAATAAAATTATAGAAACAAATTTACTCTGATTAACTAATTTGCATAAAAGTCATAACATTTCTTTTTGAAAGTGCTAAAAGTGTCGAAACCCATGTTAACCCTTGTTATAATTACAAGATATAGGATTATTCCATGTACAACTGCGTTCATTTATAGGTATCTGTTTATCTTCTTTTATTAAATCTTTGGGCAATTCTATAAATGACAATGCATTTATAAAAATAAAAGCCCAAGCATATACATATTTTGATGTTAACTCTTTATCAGACATATAGCTAGTTAGATAAAGGAAGCATAGTAGGCCTCCCCCCCAAGGAACTCCATGGCGATCGTTCCTGCTTAATCCAGTATCTTCTGGAAACTTAACCAATCATCTAATAGGGGGCTTGCATATCGAGCGTCAAAAACGTTTCCGCCTGAACGGCAATCGATTCATGTCATCATAATTCTATCAAGAAGAGAAATACTAAGAATTATTAGAGAAAATAGTAGCAATGCAGAGGTATTGTGTGACCTTGAATCTTCTTATGAGATAGTTACTTAGACATGGCCATGTCTGGCTTCCGTAGATGATCACTGGTGGCATACACTGGATTTGACGTAAAATCTTTTTCCCCAAGTTACCTAGCTAGACTCTAGCTACAGGTGTCATTTGTACGTAATAGTCAACAACTTTCACAATTCACAATTTACACGCTCGAAACGCCATAATTAAAGAGAAGAAGAAGAAGAGCAATTCACAACTTAGAAAATTGCCGAATAGGTATATAAATTGTACTTAACACTTCTTACTTAACTAAGAAATTAAATTTTCCCCTACCTTCGGATATCTCAATAATACAAGCAAAAACAAGGAATATTAATTTTGTATACATTGTATTGTCCATTTTGTTATTTGTCGTTAACACTAAATGATTTTCTTACTCATTTATTGGTATCTATTTACTGATATCTATATCTTATCAATTTAAATTATTGTTTGCTATATATAATTTATAAAATCAAAGTATAACGTCACAGATGGAGGTTTGATAATTATTAATTGCGTGAATATCTTTTATATATCTATCCTTTTATAAAGCCGACAAAAATATATTTCTGGACTAGAAAACCTTAAAATTAAGCTCTAAAAAAATATTTATTTCACTTTCACATGTTCTTATATATATGTGATGAAATTATGAGACCAACACATTAAGTTACTAGTACGAAAGTAGTATTTGTGTCAGGAGGCCCCGCTCTTCCATAACACTTCGTACATTTATACATTTGTGGAAATAAATATTTAAAAAGAAATAAAAAACAATAACTCTAATACTAATTCTGTGTATGTGTGTATGTGTGTGTATTAGTGTAGCATTAAAGCTCCTGTTTCATTTTTTTTTTTAGCTTCACGCTTTATCCCGCACATGGTAGGGTAGGCAGAGGGAACTGCAGGAACCATACGAACCTAGTGTTAAGACACTCCGTTACTTAGTCCCTGCTTACTCCGTCCCCGCTTTCCGCCATTTTCGAGGCATTGCGTGTTAAGTGGCGGAACTCAACGCCGCGCTTTGCCTTAGTTGCCAGAGCGAAGAAAATGGAAATAGAAAAATCCATCTTCCTCGACTGGAGATCGAACCCAGAAACCGTCGTGTTAGCCGCGTTACAGGCAGACGTTGCGCCTCTGCACCACGACGGTTCTGTTTCATCGTAGGTTAATGTTAGTAGCCAGTTAGTTAATATTTTCTTGGACTGATAGGAGTTTATCAGATTAATGCTTAAAATTTTATTTATTTTATAATATAAAAATCTTGGCGATTTGGAAGCTGATATTTGGTTCTCATAAGAGAAATATAAGTTGTTACATTTCTTCTTTTGCTCTGTTTTTGCGAGTCACTCGAGAAAGTAGTATTATGCACTTTTAAGGCACTCTGCAATATATATAGCTTTCGAACGGTTAATAATTGGCAAAAGTTATATATTCTCTCAGTGGGGAAACTAAAAGGCTTAAAAAACATAACTTTTAACAATGATCTCTGACCTCTTTCAAGTTGAAGGAATTTCATTTTTTCATTTTGTTAAGGTTATATAAATTTGTATTAGTAGTTTCTTATTTGTCACAAGTCTTAGAATTTTCAAATATCCAGATAAGTTTGCGAATTCTACAACTGATAAAATCAATGTGTGGATGCCAAGATAGACGTTAATCTAACATAATACCCAGATATTTATCAGTAGAGACACTATTTAAAGTCGATGGAGCACAATTACAAGACTTAGAGCTATTATACAGACAGCTATGCAGCTCGATCTTAAAGTCATTTTCAGGCTGTGTTTTGTTATTATTAGTGAAGCACATGTAACTTGTTTTATCAATGTTAATAGTTAGTAAATTACATTTAAGCCAGAGATTTATAGTTGCTAGTTACTTTTCTGTCGAAAACTTTACGGCGTCCCACGAGGAACCGGAGAAAACAACAGCTGTATCGTCTGCATAAGCAAAGATTCTATTCTAAGTAGAAACAGGGTAGGCTCCAAAACGCTTCCTTGTGGGACTCCAAAAGTCACTAAGGAAGCATCGCTGGTATAAGCCCCAATTTATACTCTTTGTTTTCTACTGCTGAGATAATCTTTAAATATCAACTGCGTCTTCAGAATTTTTATGGCGTCTAAAACCGTATTGTGAGATGGAAATAATCTTAATTTTTTCCATATAATTCAGTAATCTGGAGTATAGTATTTTTTCTATAATTTTAGCAAAACCTGGTAGTGCTGAGATAGGTCTGTAGTTGTTCGTATTACAATTGTCACCACCTTTGTACACTGGAGTTGTTATAGACTGTTTTAGCAGGCAAGGGAATACTTCGTTTTTGAACCACAGATTCACTATGTGACAAATAGTTGGAGAAAAAATATGTCGGGCTATTTCAAAAAAGCTGTCGTAATGTTATCCCATCCAGGAGCACTGTCAGATTTTAGATTCATAATCACAGATTCCACTTCTTCAGTATTCAGTTCAGTCTCAAGCAGTACAAAAGAAAACAATGTCGACTTTGTACCAGATGGAGGTTTAGTTGCCTGAGGTAAGTTAAGAATTATATTTTCGGCTAGTTGTTTTCCGATAATTGCAAAATAATTGTTAATGTAAGTCACAGAATCTAAAGGTGACGATTTTATGCTCAGCAGACCATTACTATTAATTTTAGTGGGCTTCAAAGGGACTATTTCTTTTATTTTATTCTAAAGTCAGCCAGGCAGCCTTGTTAAAATCAGTATACGCTTTTGTTTTGGGGCATTGATTTACGTTACTCAATAAAGAAAGTTTTAAAAAGATTGTAGCATGATCGGTTATAAAGCTATCTATAATTGCTACGTACGAAGAATATGGTTTTTTGTTTAATTTTAAGATGAAGTGGTCAAGACAACTGTTACCTCGAGTTGGAAGGCAATGCTCTGGAAGAAGACCATGCGTTGACATCATTAAGAGATATTTATATTTGTACTCGTACGAGCTCTCATTAGGCTTACTGATAATATTTATATTTAGATCCCCCGTTATTATAATATTTTTGTGTGATTTGATTGTTTCAAGATGATCACTTAAGGACTTAATAAAGTTAGTTGCATTTGGATCTGATTCTTTCTTCTTCAATTGCAAGCAAGTAGCATGATCCAGTCTTATTTCCTTAATATTAGTTTTGCAATGTCTCCTTGACATAGATAACCACGTCATGAAATTAATGAATTGTAATTTCTTCTTTTGACGATTTAAGTCTACATTCTGTCAGAACTAAAACATCTAAACAGAAATTAAATTCTGATAGTGTTATTTCAAATTCATTTATATTATTATAAATGCTCCTTATATTCTGCGACACAATGGTAATATCACTATTATGTACAAGCTTTATATTCGTAATATCTTCAACGTCACATTGTGTGGAGTACGTATCAGCGGCCTCAGTAATACGTTACAAAAATAGGTAAAACTTAGAGAGTAGAATATGAAATATGATACTGAGAGACTACGAAACATAACATTAATAAACTGGCGCTAGTCATATCGCTTGTGATAGTTTGTGAATTTGAGCTTCATTTTTTATTGGTATGATCGGTGACGTATCTGTTTTTCTCACGATGATTTTACCGTAAGCTGTCCAACAGTATTTGTTTGCTTTAGATTTAAGTTGTACGGAGTGTGCCTCGTCCCCAGAAACTATCGGTACGATGCCTCCAGAGAGATCTAGAAGGCTCTATCCCTAATTTAGAGTTTTTTATATATTTCATTTAATTGTAAGTTTTATTAAGTATATTTAGTGATTATAGAGACAAATGAACAAAGACGATGTAGCCCCCTCGAAAAATCTTAAAGTAGAGTATGAATTATTCTACTTATTTAGGTTGATCTACTCATATAGTTGACTCTCAGTATCGGTTTTAACCGTGTATGTTAGCGATTTTCAGTACTTCAGCAAATAGTAAGAATAATATTTGGATACTTAGGTATTTTTATAAATAATACTTCGTAACTGTTGGGTATACGTTTGTAATTTTTTTAAAATATATATATATATATATATATATATATATATATATATATATATATATATATATATATATATATATATATATATATATATATATATATATATATATATATATATATATATATATATATATATATATATATATATATATATATATATATATATATATATATATATATATATATATTATATATCGTCGTGGCGCAGAGGCGCAACGTCTGCCTGTAACGCGACGGTTACTGGGTTCGATCACCAGTCGGGAAGATGGATTTTTCTATTTCCATTTTCTTCGCTCTGGCATCTAAGGCAAAGCGCGGCGTTGAGTTCCGCCACTCAACACGCAATGCCTCGAAAACGGCGGAGAGTGGGGACGGAGTAAGCAGGGACTAAGTAACGGAGTGTCTTAACACTAGGTTCTTATGGTTCCTGCAGTTCCCTCTGCCTACCCTGCCATGTGCGGGATAAAGCGTGAAGCTAAAAAAAAATAATAAATAAATATATATATAATAACAAACCCAGAATCAACCAGCAGTCATAATATTTCTTACTCTAATAATAATTTGAGTAATTTAAAGTAATTATTGTTTTCTTTTAATATAAAGAGTTTACTTGGTTTAAATTTCTTATTACTTTTTTAAATAATATATATGAAAGTCAGCTAATAACAATCTTGTTTAGTCTGCTCATCAAATAAAAATTAACAATCTAACTGCCGCCGCGTATCTGTTCCCGCAACTCCCAGTCCCCGGGGCAGTGGCCGGTGTTTATCTTAATAGCCATTTCACTGCCTTCCATCTGCACTGAGTAATCGATTGCTAAGCAATTACCACCCGTCTTTCTAACGGAACACATAAGGTGTTAGCACATAGGTAGGAATTATTTATTAAAATGTGGGCTAGTTATTTTTTGTGGCTAAATAATAGGTAAATGACAAGTTATTAATGTATTACCTATAGTAGCCAATCCTTAATATATATCACCTGTATTTTTATCCGGTTGCAGTTAAGAAAGATATAGATTAGAATTATATAATTTATATAAGTTTCACGCTAAGAGTGGTTTGAGTATTATTAACGACATAATTTTATAGTAATAGGTTAGAGCCACTCTCTAAACTACTATTAAAAATAATTTATACTTTTGCTGTTAAATTTTTTTTTCTTTCGTTTAAGAAATATAGAAGAAACGTGATTCAGCTTATTTCGCAGCGCCTAGCTTCGAGCGGGAAGCTAATATTCAAATATAGCTTATAGTACGTACAATTTACTCCTACTTACAAATGTTTTTAAATTTTCTAATTAAATTGATTATTCGTGTTTGTAAACATTTTACCTAACCCCATTTATTGTCTGTAAATATTGTAGATATCTGTGATTTTGTTATAGGTGAAGGATTTAAACTGGATCTCTTTTAAACATGCATTCTCCAACTGTGTAATGATATTTCTTTTTTTACCGTACATTTTCCTTTGTGTGTTCTCCATTTAACGCAACATTGGCGAAGTGAATTGTGCTCAACTGGCACGCTCGAAACGCCATAAATAAAGAGAAGAAGAAGAAGAAGAAACATTTTACCAATGAAACAAATACGTTTATGTAAAAGATGAAAATAAACAGTCTACAGTCAATTTGACACGTCCCCCATGATTACAGACTGCTTGGCTGCAGCGCAGCGCTGAGACCACACCGTTTGCACTGATTACATCGTTCATAAACATAGCTTTTACTACAAGTATTTGTTTGACACGACTAGTATGGAAGTGGTTCTAAGTCGTAATGTATAAGAAACAGTTTACAATAAAGTTTTGGATTAAAAGTCCATGATCTTGATTTTTCTCAAATTAAATCTATAGATAATTTAGGTTATAAACAATCTTGTTTACAACCTAAATTATCTCTATAGGTATATTAAATAATCTCCATGATTTTGTTAAATCTATACTACTGTCTAATTTAGATATTGTAAATACAATGTTTTATAATATCTAAATTAGACAACGGCTTAGTAACAATGTTTTACTAAATTGTAACAAAATTTGAAATATCGTTAAAAAGGTTAGAATAAAAAAAAACATACACATTTCTTTTTTATTTGTGTAATTCAATTTAAAAGCTTTGTGTGTAGATATCTAAAACATTTGGCTATTTCACAAATTGTCTTAATGCTAGGTAGATTTTTATTTTTTAACATAGTTATTAGCTATGCTATTAAAAAATATGAAGGTGCCAAAATATATATTAGAGTTATTTGCGTTCCATAATTATTTTTATTACACTGTTAAAATAAAATGTAATCAAAGAGTAAATTGTATTGTTTTAAAACGTCGCCAATACCATATTTCCAATAGAACTAAGATAATGGATAAAGCAATTCCATAAACTAGTATTAGTAAGGCAGGATAAAAATCTGTCATATAAACAGAATCAAAAGTCCCTCCACGTGAAATACACATTGGCTTCTTTACAAATGATAACCGGTACTCACGGGAAGTTGATACCATGTTCTAAGTTTCTAGTAAACCTGTAAATTGAAATGAGTTTTTTGTAATAATCGGCAATACATATAAGACTTATGCACTCTGGTACTTTGTTTTATAAAAATAAATTGTGAAAATAAAATATGGAATTAGGTTAAAATGGTTTTTTTTTAAATTTTTACGTCGATATTAATACAGCTTTTTACCCAATTTTATAAATTTCCTTGAAAGGTGAGTTTTTACGACATGTCAGCCTCGGTAAATTTTCATCAACATAATTTATTTCTTGCAAACCACATTTTTCATGCTCTAGAAAATATTTTTCTACTAAAGCATATCCACTACCCAAAAACATGTTAAAAGCAAATGGTTTCTGTGAAAAGAAGGTCATAATATTAATTAAAGTTTGGCCTAAAGAGTTTGCATATATTAAAAGGTTTGAATTTAAAATATATTATCGTCGTTTCGCTGTAACCCAAGTGTACCAGCTTGTGTGACTATAGCGGCACAAACAAAACCACGTGTTACATTATTATAAATATATAATTTATGTAAGCAAATGTGACTTAGTGTAAGGATATATGATGATGGGATTATATATATGATGCATGAAAAAGTATAGTATATTTATAGTATTGTAGTATAAATTACATATTTGTATCCAACGCAATTGGTACCTTTTGTAATTTTAATATTCCTTCATGTAAAGTCATGAAATTCGATTTTGATCCACGCGGTGCTATTTTTTGTTCATATATAGCTTTTTTTACTGGATCAGTTGCTTTCTGAAATGGAAGTATTCGAAAAGTTAATGAAATACAATCATCTATTCTAAAGTAGTTTATACTTAAAAAACAAATAGATATGTGATACCTAAGGTCCCCCTAGTACGTAGATCTGATAGCACATGCATTCATTGCATAAAAATATATAGTGTAATATTTTCAATAAAACTATGGCCAATGGTTTATTTTATTTAAAGGCTTAGTTTCAAACGTACTGTTTGCACATACATCAAATATTTACAATTTTATTTAAATTATTATACATAGATAAAATTCTTCATGACAAAAAAGAAATTGCCCTTCCGATAAATTTCTTTAAGTAAGCAAATTATATACTATAATTTATATAGTTTTAAAGCAATATTAATTTAAGCTTTTACCGTAAAATAATATCGATTATATAAAGTATCTTCAGCGCCCATCTCTAGTTTGGAATTTAACATGTCTGTTAACGTTTTAATTTGGTTTGAACTCGATTGTAATATAGCCACAATGTTTGCAGAATATGATGTATAAAGGAAAAGAAATACAAATAAAGTAATGAACATCACTACACGTCCAAGAGTTCCTGTACAAAAAAGTAAAATATTAAAAAATATGTCTTATTATTAATTAGTCATCATCATCTACCTTTTTAGTATTACTTCACCTAAAAAATTTATTACTTATAAATAGTTAAATAATATCATGCTTGAAAGTATCAAGAAAATATAGATCTAACGATGTCACGATGTAGATGTGCCATATATTTGTAAATTTAAATATATAGGCAAAGTATGTATACAAAATAGTTTAAATATTTGATTTACATGCCTTTTAACTCGTTATAGCTTCCTTGCTGAGTAATCGCACCGATGATCATCATAGCAATTTCACTTGTATCGCCTCTTATTCTTCTGTCCAACTGCTGTTTTATAAATGGTTTAAAATATTTATAGAATGTAGCTTTATATAAATGTACAGCTATATTCTATTAATATTTTTATATAATATAATATTTTATAACAAAAAAATATTTTTCATCTTTTTTTAAGCTTCACGCTTGTCTTCTATATAGAGGGTAAAAAGAAAGAGAACTCGGTGATATGATACCTTCGCGTCTTTGTCTTTTATCTTAGTAGAGCGAGTAAAACCAAATTTATGCTGGATTAGTGATCAAACACAGAATTATCGTTTTCACAATCCCATTCCACTGCGCCAAAATGGACTAAATTCATAAATATAATGACTACATTACTAACCTAACAGAATTTTTTTATAGCTTCACGCTTTATCCCGCGTATTGCAGGGTAGGCAGAGGGAACTGCAGGAACCATTTGAACCTAGTGTTAAGACACTCTGTTGCTTAGTTCCTATTTTCTCCGTCCCCATTTTCCGCCTTTTTCGAGGCATTGCGTGTTGAGTGCATCCATCTTCCCCGAATGAGAATCGAACCCTCAAACCGTCGCGTTTACAGGCAGACACTTACGCCTCTGCGCCACGACAGAATTTAATGACTGCTTTATATTAAAAAAATGTAATAAGTTAGTAAGACACTCCAGATTTTAGGTGATATATTAATATTCTTAAAAGGGATAATTGCGTATTCTATTTACACTGGAATAAACAAGAAGTAAGAAGCTACAAACCTCATTATTTTCTTTTTCCACTTTGATTTTTTCCCACTGTACGTTTATAAGAGCTATAATAAAAATCAAGCCTATGAGTCCTAAAATACAACACCAGACTACTGGTTTGAAAGGCAAGAGAAATAAATTGTGCTGCTGTGATAAAGATGGTTGCCGGAAGACAAATTTGACGGTGGGTATTGAGGGTACTGTGACAAAGTCTGCGAGACTAAGCCTCTCATGTTTCATGAAAATTGCCGTTCCTTTAAAAGAAAAATAATAATTTAAGCTGTTGTCTCTATGATATTTAGATTTTGTGTATAATTCTATAATGTACCTCCTATTTCACAAGTTCCTTGGTTTAAGTCACCAAGCATACCATTTACGGTGCCATTAGTAATGTAGCCCCAACTGTCAGTAAAATGTATCACGAATGTTGCGTTCATGAATTGATATAGAGGTGCAACTTGTCTAAAGCTTGCTTTTGTTACTAAATCTATATGGGGATCCCTGCGGAATATATAAAAATATTTTTTTATATTTCCTTCTAAAATTATATATTAATATTTTTATGAACAATGAGTTTAAGTGCAAGTGTTTAAGTAACAAAGAAACCTACTAAAATATTTATTTATCAATATTGATTTTCATAACATTATTTATAATATAATAGGTTAAAATTGAACATAACAGTGACTTGCACAGTATATCAAAAATTACTTTAGGCTAAGTAAAGATTTTTTGGTTTTATTATTTGTTATAACTAGAGATGTGGCCACGGGTAAGTGGTGTAGATTTTTGCGTCTCATTGATAATTCAGACAACATGTCTTTGCTTTTGTTTAAACGTTGTTCATGAGTCCAAATACCGAAACTTTCTATTTTCCATTCACTGTTGTTTGACTGTAATTTGTAAGCTGTAAATAGAAAATGCAATTTGTGTATGTAACTTCCTAGAACATAATTTAGTTTCATAATAACAACAAAAAATACATTTCAACCGAACAAACAAAAGGCTGTCTTCAATGTCAAAAGAATAACATTACAGAGGGAAGTGTTGATAGAAAATAAATTTTTACATTATGACTACATAATATGTTCTAACTAATTTTTATCGTTGACATTAATATTATACTCACGTAAGTATAAAGTGAATCCGTCTTCATTTCTTTCAGATACTAGTACTTCGGAATCTATAAGAATATGAAAGTCAGTACATTTTTTTCTGTAGAAATGATTCCCTTTTGTCAGTTGCAATAATGAGCCAACGAAATGGACTGCGAAACCTGTGCCTTGCATTTGCCTACATTAAAAGTAACATATTATAAGTAGATTGTTTTATTTTAATTAGGAAAAATATAAATTTTTAAATAAATTCTTGTTAAATGATTTGATAAATGATAAAAACATAAATATAGCAAATTACTCTAGAACTTACATTTGCCAAGAATTTATCGCTGTGAGGACAATCTGTATCAACAATGAACAGTGTGTTGTGTTGTTGAAAAGTGCTGCTTCCGTCGTCAACATCGTTAATAAATTGAAATTCGTCTTGGTGGTGTCATTTTATTAAATTCAGAGATAAGCTGTTTTTTAGTCACTGACAAATTAAAATTTAAAAAAGTGCATATGAAATCGTTTAACTATTTACACTATTACATTGTATTGTTCTAAATGTGTCAAATTATAAAGAAACATTTCTCCCTTCTGAGTGCAACATGGCACATAGAAAAAGAACTTGATAACGATTAAAATCTTATGAAGATTATTTATCATTGTGTCGTATATGTACAGAACATATTCTCGATTTATTGCCACGCTACTACAACGCAGTTACATTGGTTTTCCAGGCTTCAGGCGTCGAATGTAACATCTCGCGTATAGTAGGGTAGGCAGAGGTAATCTAGTTTTAACACACACAAAAGTGATAGAGGACCTATTGTCCAAGTTTCTGGACTTTGTTTATTGAGTGCTGGAAGTTTTGTTACGAAATCGAGGAAATGAGAATTATTCATTTCTAAGCGTGGATACCGAATCCACAGTCATCGTGGTTACAGTCAAACACTTTGCCATGGTACCACGACGGCCGTAATGCGCCACAGCTGACCTTAAACAAAATCTAAACTACATATAAAATTATTTTTATATAGAGGCACGCTTTATTATTTGTGTACAAATATTTATATTTCGTTATATGTATATCTCGTTATAATATAAGGTAATATTGTTTAAAATTGTATTTCAAAAATTCTTACAAATGTCCCAGCACGCATGCACTGAAATCAAGGAAGGCTTTTTATAAATGGCCACAACATCTGCTGTCATACTTATTTTGTTATTAAGAGCTAAATGTATCCCACTGAAAAGTGTTAGAATGAACATATAGAAAAGAAACATTTTGTTACTTTAAAACTGCCATCGAACCGAATTGAAAGCGTTGGTATAACTTCCCTTGCTCTAGTACCGCATTTCCTTATATATACAGACTAGTTATATATATTCGATGTTAATGACATAGGCGGTGCGCTTTGTGTAGCAGGTGATTATGTCTAGCACTAATTTGTGGTTATTAACTAAGCAAATAAATTATAGGTACCTTTCTCATGATGGCAATACTTTCATTAAATATAAACAATATTTTATGTGTAATTAATATTCTCGTTATTTATAAAAATAATATATAAGATTTCTTTCATTTTTATGAATCTCTATATCAAAAGCAATAATACCCTTATTACTTACTTTGTTGTCTGCTCTTCTGACTGCACATCAGTTTCCACAAACGCGGGCTATTCGTGCAATCTGTAATTTAAATCCTAAGCATTCCTTGAGACAAAAATTTAACAAAATAACCATATTGCCTCATAATGGATCTTTGATATTTTAATGTTTTTAAAGAAAAATATTAACGAAAATCGGAAATGTACACAATATTAATACCAGAAACAGGCATATACTTACCGCACCTGTAAACAAATTACATGAAATCCGCAATTCTTTCATGGGGCAGTTTTTATGCTTCTACAATAGGATCCCAGAAAACGTCCATGATTGTTCTATATCATAATTTAAAAAAATTGTGAAACGACGCTTATGACTTAATTAAAAAAAATAGAGAAAGTTCCGCTAAGTTTCTTGCACCGGTTCTTTTCAGGTCTGAGGCATTAACTTTAGTGAATTGGTGGTAAATTAAATAAATTATTTGACGTTCAACAAACGAAGCCTGTATCTGTATCTTATTTTGAATAAAATTATTTGACTTTGACTCTGAAAAAGATTTTTAGCCTGACTAACGTTTGTTTGGTTTTAAATATAATGTGAATTTTATATATTTTTAAAAATATTTGAATTTCGGTTTGTGGGTTCGATTTCTACTTAGGGAGGATGAAATGATTCCATTTTTTTCGCTCTGACATAGAGACAAAGCGCGGCGTTAAGTTTCGTCACTCAACACGCAATGCCTTGAAAGGTGGAAAGCGAGGAATAGTGTATTAGGTTCACTGCTTTCCCTCTTTGTTTTCTCTGCTTATTCTCTTTCGAACGGGGTAAAGCATGAAGCTTCTTTAATTTATAATTAAAAATATAATTTAGAAGCATACACGCAGGACAGCTAAATAGACCTTATGGTTTCCCTAACAAGGTAGTAAATAATTCCATGCTATTGTTTAAATGATGTTCAAGAGTACCTTCAAGTGCCGAAACTTTCTATTTTCTATTCGTTGTTGTTTGTAGGCTGCAAATAGAAATTACCATTTATCTTCATAATTTTCTATAACATACTAAAAAAATAGTAATTTTTTTAATTAATATTATACTCGTATAGTAAACTACATGAAATACAAAAATGTCGCTTGAATAAAAGTAATTTAACGTGATGGATATTTTCTCTGAATTTCTCTAAAGATATAGATGATATAAAAGCAAAATAGATCAGGCGTGGCTAAAAATTAGAATAAGTGCCTATATTTGGCGTATAGTCCGTTCATTATTCTGTTAATTAGTAGTAACGAAATTTTATGTGAAATCGCTCGTTTTAAAATCATAGTTTTGGAGTTTCTTATTACGAGTGCGATTTATTTTATAAAATAAAGACTGTTTTATCCAGTATTATATAAAAGTAAAGATTTAAATGCAATTACTTTTATATATCAAACACAAAAAGTTTTAGGAGGACAGCTTGTTTGTGTACACATTATCATACACATTATATAAGATATAGGGAAAATCAAGGAGTTTTCAATTTTGTTACTGAAACAACTAAAACGATTATAATTTATAATAAATATAAAATCGATTATAAATTATAACTTCTGGCATTTAATTATTAAACTGTTATAAAAAAAATACCATTAAAATAAAAAAAAACTAATTTAATGTAAAGAGAACATTACATTACTGTGTGTTACTTTAGTCTTTATTTCTATTTCCGAGTCATTCTGTTCAATTATACATTTGCTAATTAAAGCTTTGTCGTAAAAACTACTAATTATGCATGCGCTTGCTAATCACATAGGCTGAACGTTTTGTTTAACCTATTAATATAGACAGCAATTAGAATAGAATAGCATACAATTATAGGCATTATTTATGGTATACCCATCTAAACCCATCAAAACAATACGT
Organism: Dione vanillae; assembly: GCA_037178615.1. Taxonomy (NCBI): domain Eukaryota; kingdom Metazoa; phylum Arthropoda; class Insecta; order Lepidoptera; family Nymphalidae; genus Dione; species Dione vanillae. Next base: position 1,427,708 of record JAZFAU010000085.1, read on the forward strand.
TCCCCCACTTATAATATAATTAGTTAGTTTGAAAAAGCTTTACACATCGCCATGGTATATAAATCGATAATTTACAGAACCAATAGTACAAAAGTACGACATATAAATAAGTAAGTACCAGTTAAGGTATTGCTGGATTTCTTTTGGATAATATTTTTATACTATAATGTACAATAGAGCCTTTATAAGACAATCTAAATTGATATTAAGGAAAATGTCGACAAAATCGAATATATATATATATATATATATATATAGAGTATTTGTCTAGGGAGGATTTTGAAGTTATGTGGATTTTGCTTCTTAAATATAAAATACCTTTTTTTTAATCAGTTACTTATTTTTCTTTGAACTATAAAAGTAATATTTCAGATATTCGACTTGTAAAAGTTGAAAAAAGTAACATAAAGTTATGTTCGAGATACAAAGGGCTCATTTAAATTTTTGAGTTATAAATTAGAAAATATATATTAGAACGGCTTGCAGGGACTCATTTTCAATTTCGACTAATATAGGGTTTTTATATTGAGTAATGGAGATTTCCCTTCCTTTCAAACACCAAAATTTTTGCAGGATGTTTTTTCAACAGGAGATTTTCAAATAAATTTTTAATCTATAATTTAAATCCCGCTGTATTGTATTCATAAAATAAATGATTGGGTTGATTATTAAAAATCTTAATTTGTTGCTTAGTAATTATTTATTTTGCTATATTCTATCTAATTATTTATTTTGCGTATATAAAACAACTAAGAGTTAAATAAAGAATGCTTAAACAGTAGTAGAGTGTTTATGTACCATTTAATTTATATTATGTAGTTGAAAATTTTTACTACCGGCTTTGCCTCCACGATAAAAGGAAGTAATTCAAAATTACGTGGGAAGGAAACATGATACATTCTAAGTACCTTTGATACCTAACTCAGACAGTAGATACCTAGATTAAATTTCGATCTAGCGTTATAGCAATCCTCGAAAAATAGACTAGATTTGAAACAAAACAAATTCTTTAATTATTACATACTATACAATTTTGATCAGTAATTTCTTATTTGTCTATAAGATAAGTGATCCCCATTTCTATGTGGAAGATCGTGAGTTCAAATCCTGTATGCCAAATTTCAACATATCTAGGTACTTCTTAAAACGGTGGTCCTTTGTAATTTAGCTGACCATGTTGCGCCGTCTGGGCTTATCGTAAATAGTAAAAAGTACAGCAGTTCGATGAAAACAAAATATTTGACTTAAAATTAAAGTTTGTAAAGTATATATATTCCCGCTATTGTAGTAAATGGTTTATTAAATCTACTGATAAAATCAAACAGACGTGTTGGGGCTTACGACAGATTTTGATTATTATGCGAAAGAAGTCCAAATTTATATATATATATATATATATATATATATATATATATATATATATATATATATATATATATATATATATATATATATATATATATATATATATATATATATACATATATATATATATATATATATAAATATATATATATATATATATATATATATATATATATATATATATATATATATATATATATATATATATATATATATATATATATATATATATATATATATATATATATATATATATATATATATATATATATATACATATATATATATATATATATATATAAATATATATATATATATATATATATATATATATATATATATATATATATATATATATATATATATATATATATATATATATATATATATATATATATATATATATATATATATATATACAAAAAGGTGACTAGTAAATTACTGTTACTTACTATTTACTATTTAGATACAACAACAATAAATACCTAGCAAAAGCATTTACCTACTTCTATCCTCTAATACTAAAAGATATTGAATTCTGTTTGTATAAATTATATTACATTTATTTTATTAATAATTTCTGCTCGTCTGTGATATATAATTTCTATAATGCCGACTACAGCTGCTATAAGGGCGCCATATGAAAGTATCAATAAAGCTGGATAGCAATCAACCATACTGACGGAGATAAAGTTAGCTTGCCTGCCGGAACATTTAGGCCGTTTTTCGTACAGCAAGTGGTTTTCTCTTTGTTGCAAACCGTGTTCTTGAAGACGTTTCGTTCTATAAATAAGAAAAACTTTAAAAAAGCTTCGTTGTACCTGACAAGTAGAATGCAAGAAAATTTAAAATGTTTGATATCATAATCTACATATTATTAAATCAGACCTAGTACTACTAGGTAATTGTCTAGTAAAACCTTACCCTATTTTAAACATTTCCTTAAATTGCGTATTTTTCTGAACTGCCAGCCAGGGGTCGATCACTCGCAGATATTGTATTTCTTTTAGGCTACATTTTTCGCCCTCTTCGAAATATTTACCAACAAACTTGTAACCGACGCCAGTTTCCATGTGGAAGGCAAATAATCCCTACGAATAATCGAGAAAGCGGGGACGAAGTAAGCAGGGACTAAGTAACGGAGTGTCTTAACACTAGGTTCGTATGGTTTCTGCAGTTCCCTCTGCCTACCCTGCCATGTGCAGGATTAAAGCGTGAAGCTAAAAAAAAAAAAAAAAAAAAAAAACAAAGAATAATCGATTATTTCGGAGTAGAGACTTGTCTACTTTTATTCATATATTCATACTGTATTTACAATACTGCAATATTCGTAAATATTCTCTGTGTTATTAAAGTACCTAATTATTTTATAATAATAATAATTAAGAATCGACTTAAGGATTATTTTAGTCAAAAGATTTGTATTTCTAATAAGGTCAAGTTGTGTGTAACCACAAATTAACCAACTGCATTGGAATACAACAAACGTATATATTTTACGTTTAAGGAATTTATTTACATATTGAAGAAATATTTGTCCTTAAAACTTTGTCGATTCTCGAAAATTTCGACTGTTTTTCGAAACACCTAGACATTCCTAGACCTAGACCTTTATTATTATTCAATCAGTCATTAAGGAAAACCAAAATATACAGATAACTTATTCTAAATATTTTCCTCTAGGATTGCTTGACTATATCGACCAGGAAACATGCATGACATACGTACATTTAATTAAGAACATGATATAACAACCGACGTTAGAAGAGTATAGTATATTAATGTATAGGTGACACTTAAGTATGATATTAACCTTTCGCATTTCTTTAATTCCATCTTCCATACTCATAAAGTGTGGTGTTGTACCTGGTGGAGCTACTTTAGTTTCATATATAGCTCGACGTACAGGCTCTGTTTCAGTCTATATAAAATTGTATAATTATTCAAATTGGAACTATTGAAATTGAAATTTATTTCTTTGAACGAGAATTAAAAATTGCTTTCAGATACTTATACATAAGTATTTTACTATACTTATATATAAGTATGTACTTATAGTATATATTTCTTATATATTTTGATAATATCTGTTTTAACTTAATGCTTATTTCTTGCTGCTAGATATTCGATTTCTATATAGGTGTATTATAGTGCACCCGTATAGAAATCGAAAATAAAAAATTATGGTGTAATTCTTTACCACTTTATCATATTATTATTGTTTATTTTTCGCATTACTATTGAGGCCAAGTCAAATTGCCTATTTTAACTAAAACATGTAACGTAGAATATGTATTAACTTACCGTAAAGTAATATTTATTAAACACAGTATCGTGTACACCAAACTTCATCCTTGATCTTAAAAGATCTTCCAAGGTCCTGATTTGGGACGAGCTTGACTGTAGTAAAGCTACTATATTTGCGGAGTACGATGTATATAGAAAGGTGAGTGACACGAATAATAGTAATAGTACCATCCGTCCTAGTGAACCTAAGTAAAAGTAAGCAAACCCTTACTTCATTGTTTTTGACTTGACCTAACAAGTTTATATGAAAACAACGAAGAAAATATCTTACTTGCCTTTAAATTACTTCTACGCAATGCAATGGATATTATACTAAAAATAGAATCTTTATTATCATATAGAGTGACAACTAGAAAATACTTGAAATCAGAATTTTCCATTCACAGTAATAATTATTTTTACCAATAAGCATATTTCCATATATATATTGAGTTTTTTGTAATTTCCATGTTCCCTTACAGCAAAATATTATACTAGGAACTGTCTAGCTTAATATATTAGCATAAATTGTATATTTAAATAAGATGCAGTGTTCGTACCTTTAAGTTCAACAACGCTTCCTTGTTGACAGGTACATCCGAAAATAAATAAAGCTATGTCCACTAAATTAGGTCGTAAAACTCCCACACTTCCCAAAGGCTGTAAAAAGTTTTCTTATATTGATGAATCTCCTACTAAAAACTAAAAACAAAGTTAACAGAAAAATCTAACATTAAGGGCCGCTTCGCTTTATTTATTTAATCAATGCGTCAGTAATTATAGCTTAAAAGAACAAAAAATAAACAACAGAAAATAATAATACTGCATAAAAATATATAGTTGCTTGTAATATATATATATTATTAAAGACAACGCAAAATAAAAAGAATAGCTTGTATCATAAATTTATACTTTTCTATGTTGAATTTTCTAAATAAACGCTTTTATTATTGTTACAGAAAAGTAAACTTTAAATCGTTCCTTAAATAGAGATTATATAGCAAACTAATTAGATTTCTAGGGTACTTATTCGGAACGTTTAAGATTGATGTAATATGACAATCAATTTGGTCGTTCATTTTATAATTAGTTTATGCTTAATTTAGATCCAAGAGAAGGCCAACGTCAGTAAAGTATGTCATAAAGATCTTTTTCAATTTTCTACGTTGGGGGGTGGTTGGTGTAGGCCTTAGTGGAGCGTGTTGTTCCAGGAAACACGCACCTAAAAAATGCTAAGTATGCCAGTAGCGTACGCCTAGGTGTGCGGAGCTAGGCTATCAGGCGCGCACCAACAAGTCCATCATACACGTCCTCGCCATTTGTAGGCTGCCGACGCGGCCTACAAATGGACCCACATACAATCATCTTTGTGGGCCGTCCCCCCCGGGCAATGCTGTGGTCTAAAGCGAGCCCCGCACATGACATCTACCTCGTGACCGCAGTAGCTGAGTATGAAGGACGAAGGCGAATATTCGGCGCCATAACCGAACTATCTGGAAATGGGAAGACAACCCAAAAAAAAAATTACAAGAAATATGGAAGCAAGACTTAAAGATATTCTACCCCAGGAGGGTACCGGCGTAGCCGGAGAATCCCTCCCTGAGCATAGCTCGGGCTGCCCCACGAATTCTGGGGGGGGCAAAGGATTGCTACACACTAAAACTCTACAGGAAAAATCAAAGAAGACTTTAACTCAACAAATATTCCACCCTGGACTGTTCCATCGCCAACGATCAGCATCACTTAACGACATAAACCAGGAAAAACATATTGACAACCAAACATCAAAAAAAAATAATCAAAGTGTATTTTATAACGCTAACGCACCATGGCAACGAGTGCCAAACCAAAAACGCAACCGCTCTCCTGATGAAAAAGAGGCAAGAATCAACCAAGCCAAAAGACCACAGCGGCGGGAGAGAACTATTAACAAACTCAAGGAAATAAATAACGTTGACCAAAATACCTCTCCAGGCATAGAAACGACAAACAGCTTCTCATTATTAGACGTGGAAGTGGGAGAAGCTCCACCCAAAAGAATACCTAAACCTCCACCAATAATACTGTATGGAGTTGATGACCTAGCAAAACTCAATCAATTTATTGAAGAAGTTGTGGAAAAGGATGATTTCTCTTACAAAGTAGTCTCCAGAAATCAGCTCATAATCTCTTCCCACACAATTGACAAATATAAAACTTTGATAGAGCATATTAGAAAGAAAGGACTAATTGGTCACACTTTTACACGTAAGGATCAAAAATGCACAAGGATTGTTATCAAACATCTCCACTTCAGTACACCTAAAGAAGCCATTGTAGAAGCAATAGAGAAAACTGGAAATAGAGTACAAGGTGAAATAGTTACAGCTCGAAAACAGGGAACTAAAGAGCCCCTAAATACATTTTTTGTTAACATAGCCCCGCATGATAACAACAAATTTGTCAAGGAAATACAATACATATACAACCAGAAAGTTATAATAGAAGACCCAATAAAAAAATCAACTGTGGTGCAATGTACAAGATGCCAGCAATATGGTCACAGCAAAAATAACTGTATGCGGCCGTATAGATGCGTGAAGTGCGCTGGACCACACAAAACTACGATGTGCACAATAGATGAAAACACCCCAGCAGTTTGCGCATTATGCTCAGGAAGTCATCCAGCTAGCTATAAAGGTTGTCAGATCTATAAGGAAATTGTAGCAAGAAAGCATACTAGAAGCAGACATGAACCCCAATCAAAAGCAAGAACCGCCCTAAAGGCATTGAAGAACGACACTGTGCCTCAGGAAACTACAGATGGCACTAACACAGTAATCGTCGAACCTGTAAAGAACCCCAGAAATGGCCACTCAAGAAGTCGCCAACTTAGCGTAATAAAAGGCTTGTACAGTGAAGCCGTAAAAAACTCCAGCATACCAGCGATAGATATCACAAAAAAGACACATGGATCAAATCCGAGAGCTACTGCTGACCACATGGATCAGCACAGAATCCAGAACGACAAAGCTGAGACGCCGAGAACATATACAAAAAAATACGTTGACCACGAGTCACAAAGAACACATTTGACAAAAATAGATTTCAAACAAGACAATAGATTAGACTTAGAAGTACTTATAAGAAAACAGACTGAAAGAATAGATCAACTTATTACACAATTTAGCACAATGATGAACTTAATCATGACACTCATCAGTCGGCTACCGCAATGATGTCGCTACGTATTGCCACCTGGAATATTAATGGCCTACTGCCAAATAAGCAAGAACTAGAGCTGCTATTAAAAGAAAACAAAATTGATATTGCCCTAATATCTGAGACTCACCTTAATGACAGAAAAATGTTTAAAATGGATAACTACTCTGTATATTGCACCAATCACCCTGACACCACATCACACGGAGGCTCTGCAGTTATTATAAAAGCTAACATTAAGCACCACCTACACAGTGAGTTTCGGGAAGACTGGATGCAGGCCACCACTATTACTATAGATGAAAGTATGGGCCCTATTAATGTAAGCTCTATCTATTGCCCACCAAAGCACAGTCCTAAAGAACACATGTTTGACAATTATTTCCAGACCTTGGGAAATAGATTTATAAGCGGTGGAGATTGGAACTGTAAGCATATACACTGGGGATCAAGAATAACCTCTACTAAGGGACGTGAACTAAAAAAAAGCATTGATAAACAACGCCTAATAACATTGGCAACAGGAGAACCAACTTATTGGCCAACAGATATCAATAAAATACCCGATCTTTTAGACTTTTTCATTGTCAAAGGTTTGTCTGGAGTGTATTTTGATATAGAATCATCCCTAGATAGTTCATCTGACCACACTCCCGTCATAGCAACTTTCAGTGTATCGGCAATACAAAGAGCTCAAAAGCCTGCACTATATAACCATAAAACAGACTGGGAGGCATTCACTGAATATCTGCAAGAGGAAGTCAACCTGAAGGTCAAACTTAAAACAGAAGAAGACATAGATGAAGCAACATTCTATATCACAAACCTTATACAAGTTGCTGCGTGGCGTGCCACCCCAACGTTAAGATCTCCAACACAAAAAAATAATATACCGTTGGAAATACGCAACAAACTGCAAGAAAAACGACGATTACGAAGACAGCTACACACAAGCAGATCTGATGCAGACAGGGCAGACTACAATAAAGCGGCTAGAGATCTTAAAATGTTGACCAATGAAAATCGAAATACATCCTTACAAGAAAAACTTTTCACACTCTCTACCCATAAGAAAGACAATTACTCATTATGGAAAATTACAAGGCAATTTAAAAGACCATTTAGCCATATTCCACCTCTGAGGATATCTCCTAATGATCCCTGGGCGAAGAGTGGAAAAGAAAAAGCTGAACTCTTTGCTAAACACCTAAGCCAGATCTTTACTCCAAATCCATCAAATATGTCCAAATTTGAGGAAGAAGTGAATCGTGTGATTGACAGTGACCAGCAGCTATCACCACCACTGAAACTAGTAACTCCAAGAGAACTAGCACGAACAGTTCGCTGCTTGGAAAACAAAAAAGCTCCTGGTTTCGACCTCATAACAGGAGAAGTACACAAGGAACTACCTAGAAAAGCAATAGTATTTCTAACAATGCTTTTTAATTCCATCCTCAGAATACAGTACTATCCTAAGTTATGGAAAATATCTCAGATCTGTATGATTCTAAAACCGGGAAAACCACCAACGAATCCTAGCTCATACAGGCCTATAAGCCTACTACCTGTTCTGTCTAAGGTTTTCGAAAAAATTTTTCTGCAAAGACTTAAACCAGTCCTAGACGAAAGCAAGATCATCCCTGACCATCAATTTGGATTCCGCGATAAACACTCTATGGTAGAACAGGTACATCGCGTGGTTCAGAAAGTGAGACAGTCGTTAGAGAAGAAAGAATATTGCTCAGCTGCATTTATTGACATCCAACAGGCATTCGACAAAGTTTGGCACAAAGGATTGTTGTACAAACTAAAAACCCTCCTACCGAATTCACTTTACATGATCCTTAAATCATATCTGGAACAGAGAAGATTCCAAGTTAAATATGAGGATGAAGTGTCAATGCTGTACTACATCACCGCCTCAGTCCCTCAAGGGTCAGTGCTTGGACCAGTTTTATATTCAATATATACGGCAGACCTGCCTGAAACAGAAAATGTTGTTACAGCAACATACGCTGATGACACAGCCTGCCTTGCAAGCGATGAAAATCCAAGTAATGCTTCTCTAAAATTACAAGAACAGCTTAGTAAAATCAACGTATGGCTTAAAAAATGGAGAATTAAACCTAGCGTAAATAAATCAACACAAGTTACATTCACGCTCCGAAAGGGCGATTGCCCGTCTGTAACTTTGGAGGACCAACCGCTACCAAGCAATAACAATGTGAAATATCTTGGACTACACTTAGATAGAAGACTTACCTGGGCTACCCACATCAGAGCCAAAAAAACAGAAGCCACCTTGCAATTTAAAAGTTTGTCTTGGTTATTAGGGCGACAATCCCGACTATCCCTTAGTAACAAGCTACTAGTTTACAAGGTCTTCATAAAACCGATATGGACGTACGGTATAGAACTTTGGGGCTCTGCTAGCAACTCCAATATTGAGATTCTCCAGAGATTCCAAAACATTGCTTTAAGAACTATCTCAAGTGCACACTGGTTCGTGAGAAACAAGGAAATACATGAATACCTGGAGATACCAACCGTAAAGGAGGAAGCATGTATAATAAGCAAGAGATACAAAGAACGACTTAATAAACACATAAATGAACTAGCAAAGAACCTATTAACTAGACAAGAAGAAGTCACTCGCCTAAAAAGAGTGCAAATACTAGACATAGAGCACAGAAACTAAATATCTATTTTAATAAATTTATAGGGTGACATTTAATGAAATGGCACCTACTACGAATAAAGCCCAGAAACCATCTGATTATGGCCGAAAGCCGATTGCAGATAGGAAAAATTAAAAAAAATAAAAAAAAAAAAAAAAAATTTCTACGTACATTTTTCGTGGGTGATTTCTTTTTCCACTCCCAGATTGTCACAGCACAAATAACCAAATAGAGTAAAATTATTAAGACTATAGACCCAAGCCATAGAGAATTATTAAAGGATAATAAAAATAAATTATTTTCATATGAAAGCTTTGGCTGTTGAAAGACAAATTTAGAACGAGTTGGTGTTGGACTCGATATATATTCAATTACTGAGAGTCTTTCAGAGGTGAAAAACATTGGTGATCCTGAAAGTTTAAAAAGCTTTTACTAGGATGAAGTTATTTACAAGAAATGGTCAATTTGTTTTATATGTATACATAGTACGTTATATACATATCGCTTCCATGAATGTAATTACCACTATGTATTTTGATTTACCTCCTATATCCACTTCCTGCCTTACCAAATACCCAGTCATACCACTCCAAGTATTATTCTTACGATAGCCCCATGTCTCAGTAAATATATACTTTCTGCTTGCATTTAGAAAATCTAATAGCTGATTTGTGGTGGGGAAGTTTACCTTCGTTATAGTATCTATGTGATCGTTACTAAAACAAATAACAAATCGTGAATTTTAAGATGAAAAGAAGAAATCTGCTAAGAAGGTATACAGAGACATTTAGTGCCTAAACATTATGTTTTATAGTTCGAGACATTGCATACATACATATATTGTATTGTACTATATATTTTCTTAACTAAATTACAATACTAAGTAAAAAATTAAGGACCGTCGTGGCGCAGAGGCGTAACGTCTGCTTGTAATGCGACGGTTTCCGGGTTCGATTCCCAGTCAGGGAAGATGGATTTTTCTATTTCTATTTTCTTCGCTCTGGCACCTAGGCAAAGCGCGGCGTTGAGTTCCGCCACTCAACACGCAATGCCTCGAAAAAAGGTGGAAAGCGGGGACGGAAAAACCAGGGACTAAGCAACGGAGTGTCTTAATACTAGGTTTCAATAGTTCAGCAGCAGTTCCCTCTGCCTACCCTGCCATGTGCGGGATAAAGCGTGAAGCTAAAAAAAAATATTGCTAAAGTTAAGTTATTTACAAGCTCTTTGGACAATAATTTATTGTTTTAACCAAGTAATTATACTTATGGTGTTTATTTATAAATAATAAATATTAATTTCAATCATAGATAATTTTCATAGTAATCAAATTAAAATAATTATTAATGATTAAAAAAGTTAACTATGCTACTTCATAAAAATATATTAACTCTATCTATAAAGATATTTTCATGATGTTAGAAATGTTAATCCAAACTAGGAAAAGAAACAAGATATACTTAAAGAAAGATGCAAATATTTTGACGTAGCGAGATTAGAACCTGCGCCTCTTTCGAAATTAAATCAAATCAAGTCGCCTAGGACTGTTTCCAAGAGGCGTGTGTTAAAATTTTGATACGTTTTGTTAAAGCATTTTTTTCGTCTGTTAAGATGTTTAGTATTAATTTCGACAACGACATCGAATTTACTCACACTTCATCAGTCAGGTGGTTGATGCTCTCGTTATCGGTCAGGACGTAGCAAATTTTTAGTTCGTAATTATGTAAATTGAGGCGTCGAATAGCAGTAACTTCGTTTTTGGTGGAAATTTTCTCCAAGCCATTTGTGATATTCCATGTCCCGTACGGTTCCCTTACCCATTTTCCTTTAGGACTTATTTTATAAGCTAAAAATATGTCGATAATAAGGAATTCATACTATTTAGCTTCTAGTATTAAACCACTATTACTATATGCATATTAATTATGCATCATACTATCTACATGTAATTATTTTTTACTTACTATAATATATATCCCAAGTACAATTACAATATTGTTGAATTACTAAAACTTCTGAATCAATTAAAATATTTGCATCAGTAATGTTTTGTATAACAGTTTTATCTTTTTCATTACAATATTTATGAACGAATATCCATCGAAAAGGTGATCGGAATAACTTTAACTTTTCATACTAAAACAAGATAAGCATACATGTAATATATAGAAAATGTAGAGTTTTAACTTGTATTTCCTTCAAATATCTTAAGAAGTTAGATTTATGCTCTTTTATTATTTTATACTGTATTTCAAAAGAATCATACTTTTTTTAACGAAGAAACTACATCTGGGCATCCCAGATCAGCCACAAACAAGATATGATGCGTATATTCAATATTAATGGGAATTTGTCCTGGGTGTATGAACTCAATTACATTTCTCTTATCACCATCACTTCCAGTTAGCATTGAATGGAATTGAACTTTGTTATCTACAAAGAAAAGAGACAAATATTTAACTTAAATACAATTCGTTTTTGTTTATTATTATTATTAATATTACTTTTATACTTATTTCTTACGTGGCGTCCAACATATTACGGCAATAATTGATGTAGGTCTGTCCAAAGTCTTTATAATGTTTACAAATAAATGAGATTCTAAATTTTTTGCAGAACAAGCATACTTGAAATATAATGAAAAGAAAATAAAACTGATTTTCTTCATTATGTCCACTGCCTTCTACTAGGCACGGGTCAATGCTATATGAACAAGCTTTAAGCGTTTATGAAACTTTTATATCTGAGCTTTCGCTACAATTGGCCACTTTATAGTTTAGCATCTTTCATTATTCAATGACGATTTGAAATGAATATATTACACGATGGAGGAGGCCATGATTTTTTGAATTTTTTATATGATTTGATTTTAAAACCGGTATGGTAGAGTTAGCATAACAAGTTAATAGGTTTTTGTATATATATAAATTTTAGAATAGACAATAAATTTTAAACATTTTCTAGAAGATTCTAGAGATCTTTTTAAAAAGTATATAATTTTTTTAGTACATTTATGATATAATAGATACGGAGTCCAACCATTACATTGAAGAATCATAAACGTTAAGTAAATAGGTTATGGTCGTTATCACTTAAACTATTAGTGTCTATAATGAACGCCACATTTATTTACAAAAAAGGTACTAGGTACTTTTCCGTGAAGTTATTGTAAACATGTCATTGCTAACAATGTCCACTAATAATAATAATGTCCTTTCGTTTATCAGTCAGTACATCATTAATTTAATACATGTAATAACCTCGTTTACATAGTTCAGTTCGATTTGAGACATTGCAGAGTTATAATGTTACTTGTTTTATCCAGTTTTTGTGACAGAAATATACCATTTTAATATATTTTTTTATTTTAACTTATATTGTAGTTAATGTGCCAGTGTTGTGTCGTAAAGTTCAATGAACTGAGTGATATTGACCATGAATCACATTGAGGGCGTCCTATACGTGAATGAATGGGCTAAAACTTATGTGCAAAGTGTAGCATGTGCATCAGAATGGACACCACTATTAAGACAGCCACGGAAATTTAACACAAGCAGTAAGTTATTATAAAAGGTTATAAATTATAACTTATGACTCATGTACAAATAAAAAATAATATATCGGAGTAAACGATAATAAATTTCAGTAGTTTAATGTTATATTTTCTTACAATTATTTATATACTTACGTAAGTGGTAGCAGTAAACATAAACAAAGATATAATATGTTATCTTCTCATAGCATATATCGAGTAACTAAGATTTATTATCGATTTCCACCTAAAGTAAATTACAATCAATGTAAGTAACATAAATTTTAATAGTATTATATAAAATTTTTTAACTTATTTTTACTAAAACAATATAGTTACTCGAAAATTTTCAAAACCACACAATTTCTTAATTCCATCGTATATAACCAGTTTGTCTTTTGCGGTGTATAAAAAACTGGTAGCTTCATTTCAAATTATACAACAATCTTTCAACCTGTATGGACTTAAATTGAATGAATTTTAAACTTAAAAGATATCATAATCATTGGCCGTGTCAGTTAATTATTATAGTTATATTAATATCGTTTCTATATTTTATTACTTTCGAACTACATTTTATAGGCTATAAGTATTAAAGAAAAAAAAACTTACCTAATTTCTGTTTGCATATAGTAATTTTTTTAACTAATTCAGTACTGAGGAGTAGAAGAACTGTTTTATATTTATAAGTTCAAGAGTTCAAGCTTATAACTACAATTAGTGTCCAGATAGTGAAACTCTTTAAGCATTCAATTAGATAAAAAGATCAGGAACTATTAAGTAGAGCTTAATTGTCATTAACAACTGTGAGTACAAATCAGTTGAATACGATTAACTTCTTTCTTTATAAATGAATACCTACTAATTAGAATATGTTTAAAATGTTATGTTTTTGGTTATATATATCGTATTATGCTCTACATATGTAATAATATTTGCACATATACATTTTCTTGTAATGAACCAATTCTTACATGTTGCTTCGCCCGTGTTGTCGTAAGGAAATACATGACACATTCTAACTGCCACTCATTTAAACTGTAGTTACAGTATATTGTATCAAAAGGATTACTTCAATGTTGTATAGACTATATGTTAGGTATGTTTTCGTTAATAAATTAATACATTTTTCTTCGATTCACATAAGTGCAAGTTATGATTCAAACAATTAAACCCTTCAGCTTTTTTAATATTTGTATAGATGTAAGCTTTGTTAAAATATTTAAACTACAAACATTGACCTTAATTTATAATCTACTGTGTGTTTATAAGTTGTTTATAATTGAATTGAACTGAATGTTTATAACTAATAATTTTATTGAGAAAATAATATAAGTATCATTACAAATATATAGATATTTTACATAAATATCAAGGTTTATTATTATAAAATCGACACTGTATTTTTTATGCTGTAAGTACTAGAGTAACAATAAGAAATAAATAAAAATAGACTGAATGACAAATAATGGCGGCCAAATTTTTTTATGCAAATATCGTTTGAATACGGAAATGCTTTTTAAATGCAATAACTACTATTGAATATATATTTGTTTACAATACGACAAAAACTTGTTAAAGAGCCAGCTATCATATACTGCGTTACTAGCTGGTTACATTTGAATTCAGGAAATTAACAAAATTATATTGCTATATTCAAAAATAAATTGATTATGGTAGAATAATAAACATAAAGAGATCAAGAAGTTGAACATAATAAAGAAACAAAAAATAGAATGGGGGGAGTTGCAAGGATTGAAAGTTTGAGGGGCAACGATTATATATAAATTATTTTATTTTTCTCCCTGTTTGTCTGAGACAAGGCACAGTTTTGAGTTCAGCCATTCAATATGAAAATTGGGCGAGAACAGGGATTCGGATACTCTTAACACAAAGTCTGTAAGAAGCTGTAGATCACTTAATTAAAAAAAATACAAATTACAAGTGCATAAGAAATACATCTTAACACTGCTCTATAAATCTAATGTGAAATTAGTATAACGTTACATTCAAGTTGCCGTACCGGGTAGTATGCTAGTAACTTGTTACAGAAGCACGGTAGCCACACAGTCTGCCGCGCCTACCGTCATTAAGGAACCAGTACCAAGTAATTTCCCATTTTAATTACGTGAAGCAACATATCAAGTAAAATATTAACGCATTTGATTGGAAATGCATTACAGTTAAATGTTAATTTCCTGTGACATTTGGAACTGGTATTTTGTCAAGCTGATACAGGCAAAATTGTGATTTATGTATACACACCTATGCTGGCTGTAATTAATCGTATGCTATGTCGTTATCACCACAAGTCCTGAGTGGTGTATCTATTCAAGCGGGCTAACCTAAATTGATAAGTAAATGAAGATGTTGCTAGGAAAATATTGTTGTATTGCCTTTACCTGTGAGTATAAAAAGGCAAGTAGCTTTAAGCGATATATTGTTACTTTATTTCCAAATTTATCTGGCCTTGCACTAATATTACGTAGCTTTTTATTTTTTTATTTTGATCAATCAGGGACTGTAGAAGACCTACGATTTGAATTGAATACGATTTGAAATATAATCTTTCTCTTATCAGTTATGTTGTCACTTTTGTAAGCGCTATAATAACAATAACAATAGGTTTATTTATAAGTCATTTCAATGTTTTATTTTTATATAAGTTAACAATAGTATGAGCAAAATTCTTTAGGAGAGGTGTGTTCTAATGATGGAAAGGCGTAAGCTTATACGTTTACAAGTGTTAAGTATTAGACATAAAAAGTACCTCATAGATTTGGTTTAAATACTTCAAATTCTTTAATGTTATGGGTGTAACACCTTAGAAAATAGTCGACTAATACTGACTTAAAAGGAATCCACTTACGCGTAGTAACATATATTCATGGTAATCAAGTTGAAGAATCGTTTTAAATGCAATAAATTCCGAGAATATGATAAATAAAGGACTAATTTATTTTCAACCTATGTTTTTATATAAAATTTATATAACAAACATTTCATGCAAAGGTTTTTTGCATTGAGTGAATTGAAAATGACTTTTCAGTATTTACTCAAGACCAACGAAGCTACTACTGCTGCATAGTCGCTTGAATTATGTATTGCCAACTACCATTTGAATAATCTTCTTTTCCATATTTTATATGTGCCATGGCTGTTACTCAGCTACTCAGAAAGCAAGATTTATATTAAATAATACTACAATTATATATCTAAATAATGCTAATATTGTAGGTATAAAAGTTACAACTAATAGCACAAAAATATTAAGAAAACACAACAACCTTGTGTACAAACTGAAACAAAAATTAAAAACTGGAAAATAATATTTTAATCACTTTATAGTAAAGGATATAAAAAAGCAATAATGGAACTGAACCGAATTGAAACCATTACAAAAAGAAAAAAATATAAAAATAAACTGTTTTTCATTTCTTACAAGTTCATACAATGCATACAATCGCAAATTTAATTTGCCAATTTGTAAATTCATACTTACATATCTTGAAATGTATAATGAATTTAACACGGAGTCCTCCGTACGCCAGTAGGTTACTACTCGAGTTTAACCCATATTTTTTAATAATATTATCATATAGAATACAGAAAGAAAAAAATACACTCATTACGTAATATAACAACAAATATATCAACATGGTAAAGTTTCGGAATATCAAGTTAAAAAGATCTCTGAAGCTTTTTTAGTTACAATTTACAATTAAAATTACATTATATAGTACTAAAAATAATTACATACAAAATTAGTCCTTACAAACATACCTGTCGATAACAGTATGTTGCCTAATGTCTAAATATGAGAAACATGTTCCACAAATATTTACTAAACAGTTCTTCATATTTCAGCCACATACCGAGAACTGTATCCACTATTGTACATACTAATTGACACCGAAAATAAATATTAATTCTAGAAAAATATCATGAAGAGAAATATTCCTCACTTAACAAGGTCAGTTCAATTATTACCGTAAAAAAATATTTATCGAAGATATTACAACATTTTAGAACACTTTTTCGTATTAACACGATATTCTAGTTTAAGATTAACGACACGAAAACGTTTTGAAAATGATTTGTAGTAAAATAAGCGATAAACTCTAAAAAGTCAGGCAGAGCTAAGTATATTTAATCAGCGCTTAAACGTTAAAGCGTTAAATGTTTACCCTTTTTAAATAATTTACTTATACAGAAAAATGTACGTTAGGAAATTAAAATTGTTAATAAAATATTTAAAATATGTATTAAAATATAATTCATATACACAAAAAGTATTTTAAGCCAAGCGCTCAATTAAAGGCGTTGGCAAAAGACTTTTCTTTTTTTTTCTTAGATTCACGCTTTATCTCGCATATAGGCAGGGTAGGCAAAGGGAACTGCTGCAGGGACTATGGGAACCTAGTGTTAAGACACTCCGTTGCTTAGTCCTCCGTGCTTTCTCCGTCCCCACTTTCCGCCGTTCTCGAGGCATTGCGTGTTGAGTGGCGGAACTCAACGCCGCGCTTTGCCTAGTTTGCCAGAGCGAAGAGAATGGAAATAGAAAAATCCATCTTCTCCGACTGGAGATCGAACCCAGTAACCGTCGCGTTACAGGCAGACGTTGCGCCTCTGCGCCACGACGGTCCTCAAGACTTTTCTTAGGGAAAAAAAAGAATTCTTGAAAGAAGAATTATTTGAATTTAATTAGTGATTTATTTATCATCAGAAAATTGGACAGCTAAGTAAATAATTCAGTTAATTTTTTCTCATCAATCTGAATAATTCATCTTTTGAAAAATTAAACTCACTGCAGCAACGAACAAGTTACAATTTAATTGCACTCGGCTATACCCAGTATTTAAGTTTTTATAATACGCTAACGGTAAAGGTCGCTTTTTAAATTGCTTATATCTTCAATATAAAATATTTATGTGATACCAATACCATCAACAAACTCGTATACCAATAATCTTATTATAAACGGCTTATGGAGTGTTCGTAAAACACGAAAAACGTGTACGTACGTTTGTATTTATATTGATATTGTATCTTCTGCGGTATTTTGCATTTGATATTTTAATAAGTAAAACTCCTATGAAATTATTTCTTAGAGTAATTTTATTTCTCTGTTCCATATTTCACTTATCATCGTTCCTATTTTGAAAGTAGTAGATAATGACAACTTCGTCAGCGTGGAATTTTTTTATTAAGATTAATGAAACTTAACTATAACAGACAGACAGACAGACAGGACCGTCGTGGCACAGAGGCGCAACTGGGTTCAATTCCCAGTCGGGGAAGATGGATTTTTCTATTTCCATTTTCTTCGCTTTAGTAAACTAGGCAAAGCACGGCGTTGAGTTCCGCCACTCAACACGCAATGCCTCGAAAAGGCGGAAAGCGGAGACGGAGTAAGCAGGGATTTAAGCAACGGAGTGTCTTAATATTAAGTTCCCATGGTTCCTGCAGTTCCCTCTGCCTACCCTGCCATGTGCGGGATAAAAGTGCGTGAAGCTAAAAAAAAACTATAACATACTCTACCATGTAACCAATATATGACTTGTTACATATTTACAAAGACAAACACTGTTAATTACTTTAAAGAACTGTTATAAATGATATATCATCTTATTTTTGTTATACATTATCAATTTTTGGTTATTTTATGAATATAGCTTTTGACATATATATGAAAATATTGTTTTACATAATTTGTTATATACATCCTGAAGCTATTGGCTACTAAAAAGATCATATGTTGATTCTGAGAGTATTTGCTTAAGGCAGTATACTACGTATTCGTCCATTACAAACAGGACAAATACTTAAAAATATTTATTTATGAAATCTATATTTAAAGTTATTGGTGCCTTTTATAATAAAAGAGAAAATAGTAATAAAATAAACTCATATGTTTTTGAATTACAATTTTTTTTTTTAATTAACATCATTCAAGGTGAAAAATCATTTTAAACTATAATATTCTTTGATTGTGATTTATTAAGTTTACTTATATGGGGTACACTCAAAGTAATTTAATTTAAAATTTAAAGCTTTAATAATAATTATTGCTACACAACAAGAGTACTTAAAAGAACTAGATCATAAAATACATCTCCTATTTCCAAAGGGCAAGGCTAAAGAGCCAATTACATTTAATCCATATTTTCAATTTTGATCGGCTTTAGCTTTTTTAGTAGCGCAAGTAGAGTAGTACTATTATGTTATTAAAATTATCTCAGCATATTACAAAACAAAGTCTTGACATCTGTCTGCTATAAGCTCGTTCGCTATAAGCTCTAAAAGTTTTCGACGAATTTTAATACAGCTTTCCTTAAAAACGCTGCCAATCGACAAAATTTTTGAGTTATAACAAAACAATATATAGAAGGATTGTACCTCTATAAAGATATATAGAAAAAGCGTTGTTGGAATTGAAGTATAACCCACGATGATTTTTTATTGTTTTTACAAATATGATGATTATTTAGTATGTATGAGTTATTTACGTATGCTGTTTTCAAAATATCTAGTACTAATGTTATTTAAATTACGAGAAATAAAACAATGTGATGTCGTACGTTACATGTTACTAATTAAAAATGCTATCTTCAGTTCAGCAAATGTATATTTCATAATATTGATATTGTACAGAGTCTTACCATGAAACGACTTTTCAGAAAAATTAAATTTGAAAGTTAAATTAAATGTCAACTTAAAAGTATTTTAAAAACCAAATTATGCAAAAATAAAATAATATAAAAAGGCTGCATAATAGATTTCATAAGAATTAAAATTGATTCACCATTAGGTAAATAAATGTCTTTACTTAAAAGCTTGTGTGATTGTGTTAATAACTATTGTATCGCCAAGTAATTTGAATTGCCACAAGATATTGCTTAAAAATGTAGTTTGTATTACAATACAGAAAGTGGGACATTCGAGTTATCAGACTGTCGGGAAAAAAACTAAAGTACACGTAGAATTAGCAAACGAAACTGAATCATAATTAAGTTGTATTCAAATTAATCTGAAATAAACGTTGCGTTTTGCTCATAGATGATATTGTAGTAACACACAATATATTTTATTTACTTGAATTACCTACTTAATCTGTATATGAAATATTACTTGTCAAAAAAATTAAACTAAGTGTTCATAAACGTGTATCAGTCAAACATATATCTGTGTATGTCCATTTTTGCCTGTGTGTTTGTGCACGTTGACCTCTAAGTTTTGTTTATATTTTTTCCATGTTTATATGTTATTTCAATCGGTTCATAAATAAAAATATTACAATAATTTAAAGTTCTTTCTTCATTCGGCGATTGCTACTTAATAACTGATCTATAGAGTTGGCTATAAATATCAAACACCTATACGTTACTACATTTTTTTAATAAAAACAATTAAAAATACTTATGGAATTACTATATTATAAACCAAAATATTAATTTTCTTATAATACAAGTTACTTAAAGTGCACCGCAATCACATTTTCTTAATTTTATTAATATAATATATCATATAATCGTAAAGATGAAACAGACGAAGCCTCAGTGCGGAAAGCTCATTATGAACAGAAGAAAACATTGTTCAATAAATCATAAAGCAAATATTCATACTTAATTTTTTATTAGATTTCACTAATAATTGCATCTTTTGCAATGATTCTATGTCACTAGCTGTGGTCATTAGTGTAGAAGGAAACCAAAACAATCGGCTTACAGAAAAGTATACTCAAGGTAGTTGCGTCGACCCTGATACACTTATACCTCAGCAAAGAATTGTTACAAAAATAGGTAAATACAACGACTATGAGTATCTGACACAATAGAAACGTACAATGTACATGCTTATTATGCAGGAGCTCGGGAGTTCTATTTCCGCAATATGATAGGTACGTTCTGTTGCCATTTTTACGGAATTATATTTTAAATATTTTATTAAATTAAAAGTATAACCATTATTAATAAACTAATATTTCAAAGCTAACAAATAGACTTGATGATATTTACTAATTCATATAAAGTAATCAGTATAACAGCATGTTCACTGCGGAGCCAATTTTGTAGAAACTTCAGTTGCGTTAGAGGTCAACACCTCCCATCTCTAGACGGCCTTTGGGGTGTTTTCAGCGCCATATTTTAATGATTTGGTTAATCATTATTTATATGACCAAGAAAAAGATACAATGTCTGGCTTTTGCTCCAATTACTTATGTGAAACAAAACTTTATCAATTACAATAAGCTTTACACTTTTAAGAAAAAGGTACCAATAAAAAGGAATTAATTTGTTTGTTTAAACATCGATGTGGATTGTATTATTTATATTTTCATACTGTGGCAGTAGGAACTGCTCAATAAATTAAAATATCGTTCAATATTTAAATTTCAATTTTTATAGTTCTATAATTAATTTATTTCAATTTATAGAAATGTATTATTGCTGACATTGCTACACATTTTTCCTCATTCATAATAGATTCCTTTAATTTTAAACTTTAAATCGTACAATTACCTATATAAGTTAAAACTCTTCGAGTGCACTCTTACTTTTTGACAAAATAACGACATTCAACGAAAACATAAATATACTGTATGTACTGCAGAAATTCTAACGTCAAAATCAATAATCATTTACTAATGTAGGTATCACAGATACACTTATATACGTCAATTTTTTATCTATTATCATTTTGGAAAGGTGCTTTGTCGTGTAGGAGATGAAACGGTGAAAGAAACTCCTCAGCACATCTTTTAAAAACAAGTAACAATTTAACATCGAATAAGCTTGACGCACCACTCGCGCCCCGAAAAACTTGATGCAAAAATTGTTCTCAGTATGCACTATGTCAATATTTCAAACCCAATTTATTCTCGAATGAATGAATTGAATTTCAACATAAATAATAATAAAGCTCTCATAAATAATAATAAAACTTACGTCAATAAATTTGTCTATAAACGAAATTAAAAATATATCATACTTCATTTTGACATATTAATGTAAAACTATATAAAGTCATTTCGCTCGTTTAACGTTAATACTTATATTATATATTTTGTTTTAATACTTATATTATACTTTACAACATTTTCCACATTTTTTCTTAGTGCGGTTTCATTTGAGCCAATGGCTACAAAATAACTTTCAATTAGAAACGTTATTTGAGCTACGGAATAGTTGTTTTACGTTTTATTATAATTTTAGAAACATTATTGCAAAATACAAAAGAATCATTTCACATTATTCTCTGCTGTGTTTAACCATCATTAAGATCCGGATTCCATTTAAGCTAACATAAACATACCAAGCTTAATGTAAGAGAACAAGTTATTTAATTGAACAAACTTAGATATTTACTTATCTACGTTAATTTACTCAGAACACTAATAAAATTTGACTTTTTAAAATATAAATATTGTTTTTTTCTTAATTTATAATTAGGGATATTTGAGTATTGTGTTGTCAGGTCTTCCTTAATCCACTAGTACCATATCAATGGCAAATCAAATAATTTCTAGTAAATAAATTTATGTCGCAATAAAGATTTTTTTATAAATAACATCACTCTGTATCACACGTCGTTGCATTTGGTTATGTTAGAGCTTATATTAGAGCTTCGGCAATGCCTGAAGGACTACTTCCCTGAAGTAACAATAGTTGGTACAATTCATTAGGAAAATCGACGGCCTTTAAATCTTCGCCCTATCAACCAATAACAACAGGTAAAACCTTAAAACTTATACTTTTATGCTGAAAAAATATGATATTACATACATCAATTAATGTATATGTATCAAAGTTATCAAAACAGAATGAAGTATTAAATTATATTTGAAGTAAATAGTATACTGTCTAATTTGTAAATAAGCATCAGTTGCTGATTCATTTAAATTTCGTTATCATTTAGTATTTTATAAAAATTTGGAATATTGTTCTAATAGAATAAAGTTTTCGATAATCAAGATAATTTCCAACATTTTCCTTATGCATATTTAACTTTTATATACTAGGAAACCTTCATTTGATAGATATTAACAGCCATAGGTTCTATATGATAGGCAAAAACATAGTAAACAAGGCCGGTGCTACAGCTAGTCTATAAAATTTATATAAGTAATACTTGCCTAGTAAGTTGTACACATTTTCCTCAACATACTCAAAATAATATTTGATTTTAGGTATATAAACAACGTAATAATTGTCATATTTAACACGTAAATACCGCACATGGCAGGGTAGGCAGAGGGAACTGCAGGGACCGTGGGAACCTAGTGTTAAGACACTCCGTTACTTAGTCCCTGCTTTCTCCGTCCCCGCTTAATCCCCGTCATAATATGTGAAAGCTATTATTTACTCTACCTGAAGCTAAATTTATACTTGAATCATCTCATTACAATACAGGAACAACTATCCTTATTCTCTAAAATTAACCTGGTTAAACATTTACTACCTCAAATTCTACCCTAATTTACTACCTCAAATTCTGTCAATTAATTACTACCTCAAATTACGACCTCAAATTGCTACCTCAAATTCAAATTAATTACTACCTCAAATTACTACCTCAAATTCTCAGTTAACTACCTCAAATTCTGTCTTTGAGTAGTAGTAGAACTAGAAAACGATTGAGTTTCATATCATTCCACTTGTAATAAAACACTTGTTAATAAGTGATTGAGTTATACGTCGAGAGTATATCCGTTATATATCTTTGCTGCAATACTACTCATTCGTAAAATAAGGCACAATTAATCTTTTATACAATGACATTATTTATAACCAATAATATTATAATCCTAATATATTAAGCCGGAAACAAAGATCTTCACTACAAGGAAAACATCATCATATGTAGAGTGGACACAAAGGCTCATTAAGAAAAGAAATAAACCACATCTGCATATAATTTATAAAAATATTCAATTGTTTTGTTAACGTGTTTAAAATCTATAAACTGTATTAATAATTTTGTTATGATAGTAATATATCTATTATTTACGTTATTGAAATTTTCTATTCTAGAATATTTAACTAAGATTTCTGGTTTTAGTTTAGTAGGCTTATATTATTGACATATATTATGTATATTCGGTAGTATATATTGTATATAATTTTATATAAATTATTTTGGCTTGATTTAGCAGAGAACATTGTAATTCAGTTATATGATATGCTTTACGCTATTTTATAATAACTCTGTATGTATTTGATTTCTAATGAACGTTTAAAAATATTTGAAGTAGCCACGAGAGTTATATATTTGGCTTGATTTAGCATAATATTTATATCAGAAATTAAAGTATAGGCATATGGAAAAAGTCTGTCAATGTTTAAAATAATAAAAGAAATTGTTTGTAGTATAATGTAACTCAACAAGTATCGATATTTTTATATCTATATAATAAATATACCTAATGTTTTATTTGTCACCCATTAACATTTTAAACGCTTTTATTTTAAATCAAAATTATAAACAATATTAGTACCTAAAAAAATAGACTTGTCTTGATACGTTCTTAAGCTGGGAAATACTATTTAAATATATATCAAATGTATGTTTAAAGTTTTTAAAAATTAAACAATCAAACTTTCAACTCTATTTAACATAAAATAAATCTATATGTCCTGAATAGAAGCTAAACTTGACCCAGTCGCGAACTGGTTGCACATGGCGAAATATATGACATAACACCAGATACAAAATACTATATATAATATGAATACGATAAATGAAATTGTTTAAATCATCTCAATAATTCAGAGCAGCCAAGTAAAGGTAGGACGCGAAGGTATATAGAGGCATGGGGAATGCGCGGCCGCTTAATTGTAAGGCTGTGTGAGTACGCGCATGACGACGCGACGAGCGCGCGAGTTACGATCGATATTTTGAACTGAAACCTAGTGATATATGTTTAAAATACCATATAAAAGTTTTAAAAGCTAAAAAATTAACTATTTTAACTTAGTGCATCATATTGTGGTGTTGTATAGTCAATATGTTGACCGGTTGGCAGTTAATTCTTTCAAAATGTAAGTTAATACAATTTCTTTAAATTACTAATTATTACAAATTAGTTTTTAAATTATTTTATTAATTATCAAGAATGTATGAGTACTATCTAAAAATAGATATTATTTTAAAATATATTTCATTTTGTATTATTGTACAAATGTTATTGTTATGCTCTATAGTATTATACATGGTAGTGCAACGATTGCTTATATTATTCACGCATACTGACTTCTGATATAGGAATTGTTTAATAAACTAATATATAAGTTTATAAAAATAAATACAATTTTAATGTCAGTTATTTTTAAAATTAAAATATTTTTTTTATTGTAAAAAAATAAATATTATAACAAATATGTAATCATTGTTTATAATATTAATTTTTCAATAATCCGATTATTTATATATTTAATTTTAAAATTATAGTTTTACGTAAGCATTAAATGCATTTTCTACGTTAAATAAAACAAAGTATTTTAACCTTAACCTTTAAATAGAATGTTACAAAACAGTTCATTTCCTTATGAAATTGTGTAAATAGAAAACAAATCATATTATAAACACTTTTATTTTTGAGCATTGTATCTCTATGATAAATTTTGAGAAATATTTTAAAAGATTTACTTTATTTAATAATTAAATAATGTGAAAAGGGTGCGCCTTTTCATATAATTATAATTGTAGGTCCCTAATGTGAACATATGAATAGACTCACATCAATCATATTTTAATCAAAATTACTATGACTAGTACTGCGCTTGTCGGTTAGCGAATTGCTTATATTAATAAGTGTCTATATATAGTTAAATATACAAAATAATTAGTTAATAATTAGATAGAGCTATATTTTCTCTATATAGCTTCCGTAGTGCTTGTAAAAGAGTCCCGTAGTCTATTTGAAATTAAAAAAACCTAGTGCTAAACATACTGTGCTCCTTTTTCGAGTACCTTCCAAATTCGAAGAGTATGGGAGGAAGGGACCCTCACGTTTTACTGTTACGCAGTCCACCATAACCTCTAGGAATTACTTCATCCTTCAAGATATGTATATTAGTTACTATACACTTTAAATACTATTTTTTCATTGATTTCACGTAAGGATCGTTGCGGCGCAGAGGCGTAACGTGACGGTTTGAGGGTTCGATTCCCGCTCGGGGAAGATGGATTTAGAAAATTTTTCCATTTTCTTCGCTCTGGAAACTGCGTTGGCAAAGCGCTGCGTTGAGTTCCGCCACTCAACACGCAATGCCTCGAAAAAAGGCGGAAAGCGGGGACGGAAAAAGCAAGGACTAAGCAACGGAGTGTCTTAACACTAGGTTCATATAGTTCCTGCAGTTCCCACTGCCTACCCTGCAATATGCGAGATAAAGCGTGAAGCTATAAAAAAATCACGTAATATCCTCTAATAGGTATGTTAAATTTTATTAAAGCTTACATAATAACATGTCTCAAAAAATTATAGAAGATATGTCGTTGTCGTTGCATTTAAGCTTCGAGAGTAAATTAACTAGATCACAACTTTCAGGTGGCGGTATTTTTTATACTCTTTAACAAGGTCGGACGTAGAAACTAGTGGAAAAAGGAATATTATATACAAAAACGTAGGAAGGCCGTGTTGCGAAAGTCGGTTTTAGTAATTTCCAATCTCTTAGTAACTTTAAAAGATTCTTAAGACATGTTGCACCTGCAAAAAATATTTTTAGTTATTGTGTATTAAAGTTAATATTCATAATTGCAACGAGCTAAGTAATATTAGTATGCTAGATATATTTTATTAGACAAGAACAATTTTTTAAAATTATAATAATTATAGTTTATTATTAACATAAAAAAATAAAATAAAATATAGTTTAATATTCTAATGAAAAAAAAAAGTTAGTTAATTTCAAAAAAAATATCCAGATTCTGAATTTTATTATTTTTATTTAAAATACGATTTCAATACAAATCGAGTATAACGTTGTAGGAATAACCATATTTTACTAAAAAAATCGTAATTACATATAAAACTTCCTACATCACAAAAGAATTTTTAATAACGCATTGGCTAAATTTGACAATATTTAACAAATAAGCCACAACTAATTTGAATAAAACCGGTCTCTGCTTACCTCAGTTTGTGTAAATAAATCAACAAGAACCCATCTTGTAATAAATGAGATGAATTTATTAAAAACTTGATAAACACTTGTTTTATAATGCGAATACAATATACAGATATTAGCTAAAAAGCTAACGTAGCTCGGAAGTCTGTTTGGAAACCGTCATAGCATTGTGGCCGATTAAGCTATAGGCCCATTTCATATCGTGATAGGTTCGAAATTTTTATATGCTTGTTAGGAAATATTTTAATTATTAGTATATCGAGAAATAAGGAAATTTTTGTTCATTTCTATTATTTAAAAATAAATTTTAATAAAAAATTTAGAAATAATAAATATTATTATAGTTCATAAATATTTTAACATATTTATCTTTTAACTCTTATATAGTGAACGTTATTAATGTTTATGTTATATTATTAATTTTCTGTCTTAGTATATATTAATAATATTTAAATATTTCAATAAAATCTATAGGAATGTTTTGCTTTTATGGTTCCAGTTTATAAAAGGAACATCGTTCACGCTACATAACTAATATGCATAAGAAATGTGATATGTCACAATATCATTGTTTTCTCAAGTGAATAAACTTGCTCTGGCTTTATATAAATTACTTCAGGTAGAGTATACAATGCTTCTTAGAAACAGGTAGATTTCTATATTTGATCTGAGTTTGTAGAAAACATCTGTATGTACTTTACTTTTCAATGATATGACGCCGATAAATATTATGTAGAAAAATTGCAATATTAAAGTTGCAGATAGATATGACTTAATGAAACGATTGCGCTACTAATGCGAAAAGTATTATTATATCTTGCAAACCCCAACAAGGCTGTTTTAATTAAATTATTATTGTTAGTTTACCAAGTCTTGATTAATTAAAATATTGTTTTATATTAAAATTAATTTTAAATATTAAATACTTGCCAGTGTAATAGCAAATGACAACTTAATTTTATATTTAAAAGAGAAAGTTCCAATAATACTAAGTGTGATATTTTTTGAGGCAATTTGTTCCAATTGTTGGCAAATTTGTTTGCAAAAAAATATGTAACATTTAATAGTTACCATTTCAATTTAGATAACCTTCGACAAAGTCTAAGAGTTAATAAATAATAGTTTCAAAGGACAGTAATTTAGGAATAACTTAACTTTCTTCAATCTTCATTCATCGTGTCTTTGGGATCTATTATTTGTGCCGCCTACTTGCCGGTTAGCAATAAACGCCACGCGAACCGGCTGATTTATATTTCTGCATTATAGTGAAAGGGACCGAAGTCTTGCTCGGCGGCTCTCCTGCAACTATCTGATTAAATGCATGTTTAATTCCTGTAACTCTGAAGGTCTCACGTGACTCCAATATATGTGATGTTTTAGCAAATCGACACTGTTCTATCGATTACGATTGACCACAAAGTGAAAGGACCAGGTTTATACCTAACACAGCTACCTCATTAACTTCGATGTTGACGTCTTGCATTCATTAAATGCACGTGTATCTACTACATACCATTACTTATAGATAAGTGCGTCGAGGACAAGGAAAAGCTGTATTACTTAGAGAGTAATGCTTACTTAAAATATTTATACTAAGCCCAACGTATCTTTCCATTGAAGTGTTTTAGTACCTACGTTTCTCGCTTAGCATATAGAGATGTTAGTTATATTTCATAACTCATTTTTCACTTCCGTTTTCGAATTATTATTGCTAAGCACCCAGTTTTTTTTATAAAATGTCAAATATAAAAATACTTTTATGTTAAATATTTTTTTATTCACTGACGTCATTTATGAATATCTCATTAACATTTGATTCAACGTAGTGTTATTGTTATTTCCCCACCTAAACAAATATAAATATGTTGTCAATAGTTCGCAGTCTACGAATGTAGCGCGTCACCCGTATTACCGTAACTGATTGACGGCATAACTGTAACGTGTTAAATTATTATGACTATAAATTAAGCCACAGCTTACTACGTGATTGTAGGAAATTACACCGTCAGCTTGTCTGGCGATGCTTGGCTTGGATATGCCATTGGCCGGTGGCATCATACGACGCAGGAATGCGATTGCGATTTAATAGAAATCTGCGTGGGGATCAACAAAAACTAGCTCTTCTAACGAGTTTCTCAATTCCATACCAATTTGGGTAACCAAGTCGGCAGGAACGTGCCCAGTGTCTCCATTTTGCCAGTTTTTGTAGACGACGGACGATCGATGATTTGGACGGTTCGGATTGTAAACATTTCGATGCTTCTGAACGGGAACTTTAACGGCGCGACTGTCACTGTTTTTAGTATTCCAAAAGAGTAATAGAACGGAAGTAATAATTCCATTTTTATAGTACAGCAATGACAATCGACCAAATAAATACGCTATTGTTTGAATGATAGACTCGAAAAGATTATTTACACGTATATTTTTGTAAATTTTAAACATATTTTTGCATCATACCTACAAATAGATTGGAATTTTGAACAATTGCTTGAATATGGACCTAACCAGGTCAAGTTATCAAATTAAAGAGTTAAATACTGCCGATAATATTGACAATATTGTGATGACCGTCAAATAGCCTCGAGACTATACGGTAGTTTTGCGGTCAATCACTTAAATTTCAACAAGTTATTCTAGTTCTATAGCAAAAAAACTGGTTCGTTCTTATCACAATATTGATCAATTCGTTGTACAATATCTTCTATTTGTCCACCCGTGACGGTCCAGTACACAACACGGGTAGTACGTCAGAGGGATTATACTATAATTAAGTATGGACTCATTCTTTAGACTTGTTCATGAGAACCAATTCCCTGTTATTATTTGCGAAGGTAATTTTTATTGTTCAAGATTTGTTATTACGATGACACAGTACAAGCTATGAAATAAAAAACTTATATTAAAAGGAAAACAGCATCTCAAGTCGTAAAGCATTGTTCTCGGACAAAAGATAATAATTTAAAGGAAACAAAGTATTTGCCTCATATTTTATTGGTAGCACGTTAAGCCTTCAACTGCATCCTATCTCAATTCCGTTGACCTCTGTTATTACGGATTTACGTAGATAGTGACTATTGAAAGCTATATCAAAATTAATATGTTCTATTCAACTTTATTATGCATTATAAACTAAAAATATAATGGAGTCATTTCTTTCTTCTATTTCTTTTATTTTTTATGTTAATAGGTTAGTGGGTTATATCTGCAATCGTAATAACAACGGAGATTAAAAATAATTGTTAAAATAACGAAACAAGTTGTATAATATCACTTCCGGTATCGTTTAAACTTGTACAAGTTTTTTCTTTCAAAATTAAGAAATCCTGGCCTGTGTTACTACTACTATGTTCTTTTAATTGTTTTACATAAAGCCTTTTTAACAATATATCGAACTTTAATTCTATGTTAATAATAGGTACACTTCTGTCATCGTAATCTGCTTAAATGGAAAGCGAATAACGTAAGAATAAAATTCTTCGAAATAGGGTTCCATCACACACAGTGTGTTGAGAAAATTCTGTGTTATTTAAATCTAAACTATCTTTCAGAAAGCACCCCCTTTAAATAGAGATATTATATCGTACGTTTGAAGATCATAAGACTTATGATCTTCACGTTTGCTCACCTTACGTATAGTAGCAGCAATTATTACGCAATGAACAATGAATTAATTGAAAACTTATAAATTGATTGGCTGCTTCGTGTATTTAAATTTTAATGAGTCAAAATAGTTATTCTGACTAAACGATGACATTACTTGATGTACGTGATAATTATTAATTTTGTCATCATCAACAATTGAAATTGTTACGTTATATCTATATCGGTTTGGGATTCACCGATTGAGAATTTTCCTTTTTTAATTTAAAATTATATAAAGCAAGAGTTCATTAAACAAAATGAGTTATCCCGCTCATGTCTGTCTGGATAGATAGAAAGGACCTAATCTTAAGACACTCCTTTCTATGCGTACTGCTCAAGTTACTTACACTTTATTTAATGGAATTCAACGCCGCAACTTTGTATTGTCAAAATAGGGAAATGAAAATAGCTACTAATTATTTTAATTATCAGAAAACATGACAAATGCTAAATAACAATGAGAATTATCTAGTCAGTGATCAATGATTATTCTACAAGGAAATATAATCGAACATTATTAGACGCTAAATATAAATGTGAGAGGAATTTCAAATGTGTTTAACCTCACTGACTTTTAAAATTGAGGAAGTGTGTTAATATTTGATTCTTTTTATGTTTGACTTGAATATTGATTATAATACTTTAGATAGATTGTATAATCTAATGTTTAAAAAATATTCTTAATTCTTCGCATCTTCCTCCTTTTGCAGTCACATTATATCAATGTAAACTTTACTTTTGTCAGTCTCTCTTAGACATATAGGTGTATACGCTCTTAGACATATAGGTGTATATTGTTATCTTACCGTTTTTATTTTTGTTTATGTCAAGTGATATAATTTGACATAAGTAACAAATACCATACCATTTTAAAGATTTACAAAACTTTATTATTTTTGGATCTCTTCACTCAATTGTCTTCTTTTGTTTAGTATAATAACTATGTTTTTCTTTTATTAGTATTCGTAATACCTCAACGATGGGTGATGGCAATCATGGGATTTTTGGCAGTAGCCAACGCGTATACAATGCGCGTATGTCTAAACATTGCCATAACACAGATGGTAAGACGGCACGCCCCGGCTATGGGTAGTGAAGATGGCTCCTGCCCGGGAGACCTGGATGAAGTGGTTTCTGATCCTACGGTAAATATTTTTAAAATGTTATTATTTTGTAAGTTTGCTCACAATTATGTATTTATTATTTAAGTTTATAAAGTTATTCATTAATAACTCTAAAATCAAATCTCTGGCTGGAGAGAAAGTTGTGAAAATTCAGGTATTTGCCCAACTGACTAGTTGACTTGTAATGGAAGGGAATAACACTACTATATGTTGTAATCCAATATCTATATGTTATATCTAAGTATTTACTTTATGCTACTACGTTATTTTATGGCTGTTGTTAATAATTGTTATTACATCTCACTATATCTCTGTGTACATTTAAGTAACAAATTAAATAGCTATAAAATTATAAATAAATAAAAAAATAATAAAAATGGTAAGACTGTTAGTGAAAACTCTTTAAATAAATATTATCTGTCTGACAAACTAAAGCCTTGATATTTAATGCTGAAATGCGATTGTATTCCTTATATCGTGATTCTTGCGGACTTGCGATATAAAAAGATCCTTGCATGTTTATTTATATGATTTTCCTTAAATTTAGGTATATTTTTTTTTGCTTCACGCTTTATCTCGCACATGGCAGGGTATGCAGAGGGAACTGCAGGAACCATAGTAACCTACTTTTAAGACTCTCCGTTGTTTAGTTTTTTAGGGCATTGCGTGTTGAGTGGCGTAACTTAACGACGCGCTTTGCCTAGTTACCATAGCGAAAAAAATGGAAATACAAAAACCCATCTTCCCCTCATGGGAATCGGAACCATAAACCGTCGCAAAGGTCCTCTAAGAATATTATAATTACCAAAATCATTTTATCAATCATAAATAAAGAAATTAAATGTATGATGCAATTCCATCACATTATCTGTTGTAAGCTGTAATATTTCAATAAATATTTGATATATTGCACATCGACCTAGAACAAAATGAAAAAAGAAATACTATTAAAAACTTACTGTTTGCTAACTATTTCACCCTTTTTAATTGTTAGTACCATAACGTACTTAGTTATCTCAACATTTGTAATTTTTTTAGCCATTTTGTTTTTAGTATTTTTGTTGCTAACATTTTAAAAGTTCAATTCACAAAGATCTACTCAATTAGTTGGAGATAATTAAATGTATTGCCTAGTAATTTCTTGGTCTGGTTTTCCTTAAAATATTAATTTCAATATATATTCTACTTCATATGCACTTATACTAGTGTTTCGAAAGTGGAAGCGAAGGCGCCAACTAACCTTGACCAACAAAGCTGTGACTAATGCTAAGTGGTAACAGTGAATAACCGAAACGGGCATCTAACTATTGCGAATTCGGTCTTTGATAACCAAATCGTTTATAGAACAAATCCATGCGCGTAATTAAAATAAATCTTTTACGGTCCAGATTACCTTTTAAATTAAAAAAAAAGCAATTATAGCCATTGGTTTTTATTTTGTTTAAATTATATTATTTTGTTTCTTACTTCAATTAATTTGACTTTTATTAGTAGACTCTGGTAAATCTGGTAAATGCTTAACTTTAAGTGCAGGTACAATATAGGTAAATTGCATTAGCGTTATTGTAAATCCTACCTTTCCATTTCATAGGATGTTCTTAAAATAGTTAATTATGCCTAATTTGATGGTGCAAGCGGATACATATATCTATACCTACTTATCTCACAACACATCTAAATAGTTACCGTCCGTTCAGGACCGTTGTGGCGCAGAGGCACAGCGTTTGTTAACCTGACGGTTTGAGAGTTCGACTTCTACTCAGGGGAATGAATATTTTCAGTTTCTCTGCTCTGGTAATTAATTTTTTTTAATATTTTTGTTACATATCACAAATTATGTGTGTTTCATATATCGTTGACCGTAATTCTTTTACTATGTAAATACGATATGTCCATATAAATTAATGATTTATAAGACCTTAAAAACTTTCCCTATCGGTAAAATTGTACTTTCTTATTATCTTTTAAGGACAAAATAGCATAGTGTTAGTGCAATTTATACTTACGGAAAATAATAATTACTTTATAATAAATTATAAAATAAATTTAATTAATTCGTTTAAAATATTTACATTTTGAGGTATTCTCTTGAATCATCACAATAATAAACTGCTCTGATTAATTGTCATAAATTAATAGGTATTATTATACTGTAATATTTTTTACTGACTATCCGTTAGTATTGTTTGCCAATGATAATTAAATTTATTGGATTTAATATAAACATATCATACCCAGAGAAGTTAGGTGGTATCTATAAGCTAAAGACATATGTATATTTACGGATCTATATATTTTCGTTGCGTATATGTAATTGAATTAAAACGTAACTACGAAGTAAGTTTACTTATAACAGACAAGAACCGATATCAGTTTCACTAAGCTAAAATCAGATTTAGATATAATTGAATTAATAGTCCTCGCCGGCAATTTGAATAAACGAATTTAAAAATTTTAAATGGACAATTTAATCTAATTTAATAAAAATATTCTAGTTGGTATATACCAATATACGGAATATTGAACTATATCTCAAGATCAGTGCCATACAATTTTATTATTTAAATTGTGTTGTGCGCTGCTATGTTATTAGTGAAGATGATAAAGTGATGGTCTTGTAATAAATACATAGATATTGCTGATTGATTGAACATAGGCTGCGTAGACATTTTTAAGAGAAAATTTAAAAAGTTAGGCTTATGATGGACTGGTCATTATAACATTGTATCTTATGGAAT
Organism: Dione vanillae; assembly: GCA_037178615.1. Taxonomy (NCBI): domain Eukaryota; kingdom Metazoa; phylum Arthropoda; class Insecta; order Lepidoptera; family Nymphalidae; genus Dione; species Dione vanillae. The sequence continues at coordinate 1,462,403 of JAZFAU010000085.1, forward strand.
CTAATTATGCCCTATAAATTTACCATATGCTGTCGATGAACGAACCGTCATATAGTTAATTTTAAACACAATTTTTGATAACAAATAAAAATAAATAAAAAAATAAATAAGTCTATACAATTCATTGCAAATTTACCACTTCCGAAATTTAAACTTTAAGACAATGTTAATTAGCAAAGCATATTACTCTGTCCAAGGATATTTAAAGGATATGAATTTATGGAAATAAGATCATTTAAGTTTTTAACAGACATTGTAATATTAAATTATTGTTAAATAATAAAATTGTAAGTTTTGCATTAATAGAATAACAATTGAGTTGGTTTTTCAATGTACAGTTACTATGGTGGAATAATCGGTTTTCTTCAAGAGAATTATCTACGCAACTGGTATAAGCTTTACGTTATGATTTAAAAGTGCTTTTTGAATTTGAATTTAAATATATAAATAAGAATTATTTATTTTATAAATTAAAACTTACAATATATTTTTAGATTTTTCATATATATCTTTTAGATAATATTTGACGAGACAGTTAACATTAATCTAGTTAGAGTTTTGCAGTTAGTGAGAACAAATTATTTTAAACTATATCAGTAATTAATATTTTTTTGTAACATAAACCAATAAAATAATGGTTTGTATAAGAGGAGTTGGCACCAGGAAATTCGTTAGTGTAGCTTTCATGACTTTGCATGTCTGCGCACTGTAAGGGCCCCTTAATGTTTTTTTAGTTTAACTAATTATACTTCGACATGTTATGTTTCAATTATGTTACATTATGGTTACGGTAAATGCCTCAAAATAAATCTTCAAAATAACATTTGCCCGCACAATATCTTGGTATTTAAAAGAATTTATTGCAATAGTACGGAAGTATAGAAAAAAACATAAGATTATTGTTAAGGTTAGTAAATATAATAATTGTCTTCAATTAGATTTTCTTTATAATTGCTTCAGGAAATAAGTGGCTACAATTGGGATGAGGAGACACAAGGCATTATACTCAGCGCCTTTTACTATGGATATATAATCACGCATTTGCCTGGTGGAATGCTTGCAGAGCGTTTTGGAGGAAAATACTGCCTTGGCTTTGGAGTTTTAAGTACTGCTGTATTTACACTGTTTACACCGTGGGCTGTTAATGTCGGTGGAGCTACAGGACTTATTATATTAAGAGTTTTGGAAGGACTTGGAGAGGTTAATTTTCTTTACATATATTTTCCTTTTTTTTAACATCACGCTTTATCTTTCATATAATATTTACAGTTAAAACATTTACATCTTCAAATAAAATATTTGTTAAAAATATGTAAAAATCTTAGAGGTTGTGGTTTACTGAATTTAAAATAATTTATCACTTGTTCATGTATTTTATGTTTAAATTATACCATAATCTTAAATAAACTTGTATTTACAGGGTACAACATTCCCAGCTTTAAATGCAATGTTGGCTCGATGGGCACCAGTATCCGAAAGAGGAAGAATGGGTTCATTAGTATTCGGGGGAGCGCAAATTGGCAATATTGCTGGAACATATTTTTCAGGATTGGTAATTAAGGAGACCGGCGAGTGGCAATCAGTATTCTATCTTTTTGGCAGCATCGGTATACTCTGGTTTATTTTGTGGGTAAGTTTACGTATTATTATGTATACTGATATACTCAGTCATTATTACTTGTACTAATAATTAGTTACAAATAAATATCAAGAATGATCAATAAATGTCAAGAGAGAAAGAAAGATATTATCATAATGTTTTGTCAAGATCTAATATAATAAATTCAACATGAGCGTTTGAAATGCTTAATAGCAATCGTTCTTTATAAATAAAAATACTTAAATAATACTTAAAAAAATATCAAGCTATTTTTTTCTTCCAGGCGCTTCTTTGTTACAACGATCCTGAATCACATCCATATATATCTGACAAAGAAAAGAAATACCTTGAAGAAGCTCTGGGTAGACATCAAAACAGCCAGCCATCGGCTATTCCTTGGAAAGCTATTGTGATGTCAGTTCCGCTTTGGGCATTGGTTTGTGCACAGGTAATTTATTTTACTATATTTTTTTAGCCTTGGCCAGTTATTTATAAAATACTAAAGAAATACTTAAAATCTAACTAAATGTAAAACAACATACACATATGTCCCACTCCCAATAGTGTCCTTGGAACTTTATTCACTTACCCAACAATGCTATGATCGATGCTAAACTAGATAAGGAAATTCGATTTCCATTTTTTAGTCAGTTGTGTGCTCAACCGTGAGCTCTGTAAATAAATTACGCTTCTTGAATTGTGGACCTCGCACGAATCAATGTTAATCTATTTTTAACTATAATTCCTTGGACGGAATTATTTTAACTAGAAGTATAATAGCATCCGTGAATATAAGCTTACAGCATCTGCCAAATACTAAGTAAGTACTTAAAATCTATAAGCATATTAAAAATATGTGACTTATTTATATTATTGATTGTTAAGGAAAATTTATTGAAATGTATGTCGCGAAATAATTTTAAGCAGATATAAAATATACAGGACGTTCAAGTCAGGGTAAACTGCTTTGCTTATAAACCAAATCGAATTAAAATCCATACAATCTAAGGACAAATCCAGAATATCCAAACATAATTTGAATCAATTTATAAGCTATTAAACGTTTTTGCAGATTGGTCACGATTATGGATACTTTACAATGGTGACTGATCTTCCAAAATATATGACTGGAGTACTGAAATTCGACATTCACCGCACCGGGACGCTCGCAGCATTACCATACGTTGTTATGTGGATCAGCTCTATTGTATTTGGATGGATGTGCGATAAAATTGTAAAAAGAAACTGGTTGACTGTAACTAATGCTAGGAAGACTTTCACTACCATAGGTAAGCATTGTTATTTTATTCTTATAAATTTATTTTAAATATATATGTCTAATTATATTTTAAATATATGTTTGCTTATATTTTACATATTATTATGTTCGCAAAATGCAGAAATGCAAACAAAAAGCTTATAAATATTGTTTTATTTGTTCACATTCAATAATCACTTAAGGAAAATGTGACTAAAATGTACCTACGTGAGCTTTTTATGCAACATAAAACAGCTGCATATTGAATTTCTCGATGGGACTGCATTTCGACAGCTTTATGTATTCGCAAGACTTTTAGTGTCAAGTTCAATGGAACTATAGCCGGTCAATATTAAGGTCGAGTCGTATTGTTTTCTTACGCCGATGTTAAGTAGTCATATTTTACTTATAGAAGGTTGAGTTGTTTTAAAAGATATATCCTCTTATAATAAAAATATGATTGGATAAAGATTATTTATATATTCACAAAGCTGGTAGATGCTTAATGAATATTTTGTTACAACGTTACCATATTTTTCTATTTTACAAGCTTAACTTATACTTCCGGTTACTTTACAATGAATCTAGGATTAAGAAATATCATAGACGTAGGCGACCATCAGTTCTAGTACGTAATTAAGATCCGTGAGGCTACGAAGAATACTAATGATTAGGTTGAGAAAGCGTGTCATAATACTTTAGCGGGTATTGTGATGTGTTCCGGCAGATTGAGCTAATTGACACGGCAAGGTCGATAATTATAATGCACGTTCGTTGCTTGCAAAAGTGAAATGTTAGTTTTGTAAGACACCTACATACAACAGTGTTTAAACGATCGCACACTATAAGATTAAAGGCATTATGTCGTATGTGGTGAATGGTTGCTTTTACTAAATAATTTTTGACAAAGCTTTTGAGAGAGTGGTTCTCTTATATACTATCTGCTGTAAGTTACAAAACGTTTTAGGAACTGTAACATTGAAACTGAAAAAATGGACGACTCCATTTTAAATAAAATATTATTTATATCGTATCTATAATAATATGAAATTATTAATTCAATTTCAGCTTCCGTCGGACCCGGAATTTGTATGATTTTGGCCTCGTACTCAGGATGTAACACAGACTCAGTCGTTATATTGTTTACCGCTTCTATGGGACTGATGGGCGCCTTCTACCCCGGAATGAAAGTGAACGCGTTAGATCTAAGCAGTAACTTTGCTGGTACGATAATGGCAATCGTCAACGGCATAGGAGCAATTACAGGCATTATTGCACCATTTTTGGTTGGATTATTGACACCTGATGTACGTACGAATTTTTAATGCAAGGATTTTACTTACTTTGCAGTCAGCTACATATTTGTTCTGAAGTTTTATTAAATGCAATAATTAAAATATTGTATACTTTTATTTCAGAGTACTTTAACCCAGTGGCGATTGGTGTTCTGGATAACCTTAGCCGTGTTCATTGTGACGAACTTAGTGTTTGTTGCGTGGGCTTCTGGTGACGAACAATGGTGGAATTCCATTTCACAAGACCAAAAACAACAAGAAGTTGAAGCTGCTACAAATCAATCAGTCAGTCATGCGGTAAATAATGAAGCCAAATTGTAAAGACAGAGACATATTACGTTGATTCGACGGCTAATTCTTGGTTGATAAGGTTGATATATTCGATTGAAAATCGATTTAATATGTACAATCAGTTGATTGTAAAACCACTAACATTTATTTGAAGCATCAAAAGAAAAGGCTGTCTTTTATCAGTAGGTAGCTTATAAATAGGTTTAATTAAACAAAAATGTGATTGCTTTACTCAAAAATACTGAATGCTGCGACTAGACTGGTTTGATACTCAACAAGTTACTTAACGTTATAGATGTCGAAAGAAATTTCGACGCACTTAATTGTTAGTGTACCTTCTAAGTACAAAAATCAATTTAAAATGTTTGCGATTCGTTGAATCCACAGCCAGTGCTATGTGATAATATTAGTACGTATCGATATTGGGCGTAACGTGTTTTATTCGTAGCTGTCATTTATGTATTTAGGTTAGTGATTAATCGAATACTGTAATTTTTACACAAACAAATAAGTAAGTCATGTACCGTTAAGATCCAATATTATTTATATAATCGAATTATATTTAATGATTCGATAATTTTACAGTAAGTAATAAGAACACAGTATGAATGTACGTTATGAACATTTTATGTAATATGATTACTAGGCCACATAACGTAATCGAATATTTAATCTATGCTAAATAAGACTTAAATTAATCTGAGAAAAAAAAACAAAGCTACAAGATAACCTGTTTACTCTATTTTTTATCTCTAGTGAGGAGTTATATGTCCGGTCTGACCTCAGACAAAAACTTTTTAATAAATTTGATATGATTGAATTGATTATGAAATATAAGTTGTTTGATCTCAAATCTAATCGTCGTGAGTGAAAGTTAAATTTATCAAAAATAATTTTAGAAATGTAGGCCAAAGAGTAAACAGGAGTTATGGGTTATTCAGTTCAACTTAATCATCTTGTAAAAGGCTTTATAAAGAAATATAAATAAAGCTCATTATGGGAACTAAACTTCAGTAAATATACTTATTTATAAAAAAGCAATAGGTAAATATTTTTTTTATTGCATCGCTATTTTTATTGATTGAAATAAATAAAAGAATGCCTTTTAATATGAAAAACTTTATGGTATATATAAATATATAAAATGTGGAGCTGTTCAAATTTAAAATTAAATTAATCATTTTATTTATTAAGAACATTTCAATTACAACACACCTTGTTCACTAAGAATTTTATTATAAAAAATTAAGGGCTGTGAACAATTTGTAACTAAATCATATCCTATGTAGAGCAAAGTTTCATTACATTTTGAGTATTTTGAGTATATTTTATTGAAAAAATTACATATAATTATTACTTTCTTTCATTACAAACAATATTTAGTAGAAGTCATTTATTGAAACTTTGTTCTGGAAGGTTCAAAGTTTGGTATATGTTGATGTTCATTTGTGCCATCCAATAAATCTGTATACGGTATAATAATGATTATATGAAAACTATTAACTATAATCATGAAAAATATGCAAATTATTTATGTGTATCATATCTGAGATATTAGGTTACTTTTATATTATAGGATTATTGATATTGTTGTTAAATAAAAAATCAAACACTAAAAAGCTTTTTTTTTTTAAACTAACCTCATAATTATGAATAATATTGTTAAAAAATCCCTGTAGACTTAATTTTTATTAATTAAAGTCGTCAATTAAATAAATAGTAAAGTTATTTAATAAAACTTATCATATATTCGTACATACTTTTCTTAATAAATAACAATCAAAATAAAGATGAAACATTATAAATATTGGCAAATAATAAACAAAAACCAAGGAAACAATAACATATTAAACACCAATTTAAACATCAAGTTCTAGAATATTTCTAATTAATAATTTATATTACTATGGTATTAAATTGAATTAAAAACTAATTTTAAGGAGGAGGCGTACATTTGCAAATGCCACGCACGCGAGCACTACTCATTACTGAATACTGAGTGAGGGAGACAGCTATATGTGAAGCGCTAAACGAAAGAAAGAGACAGATTTTTAAAATTTGCTTAAATAAATACTAGAATTTAGTACAAATTATTAGATGTCTAAAATTTATATATTACTGAAGTTTCAAAGACGGAGGTGGAGAGTTTTTTTTTCCAACTTTAGGAAAGAGAAACTTTATTTCAATTGCCATTCTGTTAAGAAATGGTACAGTCGCCAATTATGTTATTTTTGGTGAATATTCCAACTTGAAATTCCACTATTAAACAAGCAAAATCCTTCGTTTCGGAATTAAATAGAAAACAGAAATTCTGTTATTTGTTCTCATTAGATTCTTAACGTTTACTTCATAAAATACATACAAAGTACATACGTAAGTAATTACACTGAACTAAATGCTATGGTTGATAGATCAATTCTTCCACATTATCTTCGAGTTATTTAGTAAATCAACTGTACCATTCCCCAACATAAAAAGCCAAAAAATAATCACATGCTGGTAAAGAAATGCTCTAAGCGTGGCTTTTGGCATATTTAGACGCCGCCTCCTTCGAAACTTCAGAATAACTCCATAACGGAGGAAGGCGACGCCGCCTCGCTGAGGTCCGTCCTTTGGTTGAGAATGCGGAGAGCTTGAAACGGCAGAATGTTCTCGATGTGCAGAGCGGAGAGAATCTCTATGCTCTCGTTGCTCTCCTTTGAAAGTTGGGAGCGAAGGCGTCTCGCGTCCTCGTAGTCCATGTTCAAGAGTTTGCATGCTTCTAGCAGTCTGTGTAAGTATGAAGTAAAATGTTTTTTACTGTACATCAAACATATATAAAGAAAAAAGAAGGTCTTAGTATTAAAGAGTGTATAACAGGTGGTCTTATCGCTAAATGAGCCATCTCTTACACGCATCCTTTGGGTATTAGAATTATAATAGAGTTATTACAAATATACTATACTTTTAAATTATTAAGCAGCGCCGTAGTCGTACAATGAACGAGTCTAAGTCCTGATTGCAAAGGATATTTACGAAGTTGATGAGACATTCAAAGATTTTTTAGGACTTTGGACAGGAAGGGTAAAATGGATATACTTCGAGATGGAAAAGCCTTTCACTGTTCATTTTAATTTTAAATTTTGTTTAAGATAACACTTAAATGTTATATACTTGTACTTTAGAATAATTACATTTAATAGTAAACAAAAATACAGAAATTAACAAATTAAAATTAGTTGCAGAATTAAAAGCCGTTTTATCTTCATACTACTATTACTACTAATGAAAATTCATCCCCGAATAGGAGTTGAACCCACAACCGTAATTCCGCCACATTACACTATATAAATCGATAAACTCACTTAGGTAACTGATTCAGTTGCGTAGTTGCCTTGTTGGGCGGCGCGAACGCCGGCACGAGGTTCCTCTTGACGTCGTACGTGAACTGTATGGTGCCGCCGGTGTTGAACCAGCTCTCTAGTACCACTTCCTGTTCACAAAATAATATAGTGGGAATGAGTGTTAGTTATCATTTGTCATTTTGTACAAAATATTAATCATATATTTAGCATTCAGCAAGATATTAAATATCGTTGGGACAAGCATGAACACAATGTGAACAACAAGAGATTCTGTTGAGACAATTTTCTGCTTTGGTGGTAAAGATTACCACATATTATAAGTTATAAGAAAATAATACTCAAATCATATTTAACAATTATTAACCATAACCATTATTACAATTTCTATAATATTGTTAGTTACATTTTTTATTTGAAGATAGTCAAATATCAAATAATCCATCCTCCTCGTGTGGTAACTGAACCCAAAAATCTTCACGTTGTATACGTGAAGGTTTTTGGTTTTTGGCAAACGCTGCCTCTTTAAATTTCGAACTTAATATTTTAAATTTCGAACTTAATATTTTAAATTTCGAACTTAGCATTTTAAATTTCGAACCTAATATTTTAAACTTCACCTCGAATAAGTGGTCGTCGACGCTGGCGGCGAGGTTGGCACGCAGCGGGCCCGCCAGTCGCGGCGCTAGCGCGGCGGCGCACACACGTGCGCGTGCGCACAGCGCCGACAGCGGCGCGCACAGCGGACCCGACACCGATAGCGCCAGCTCCTCCATCGTCACCATCGAGTGCCATCTGTAGTGCAATCCGTGCATTTAGATCTCCTTAGCGTCACCGTGTAAGAAGAGAATCTAACATTACCTAACCAATTTCGAAATGATTCTACTAGTGCCGTATTGGAATGTTCTAGAAATGTATTAGTTATAGTTCTACTCAAACCAATCTTTTAGCAAACTATACATTTACGTAATTAAGTGTTGAAAAGATTTTCTAAATTTTCTCATCGTCCTAGCTTACCTTTCTAAAGAATTCATTTTGCACTCAGAAAATTTTGTACCGTCGTCCAATCCAACTGCACGGTCCATAGATAGAATAATCACCCAGATCAATATATAGGAAACACTAGACCTATACAAAAAAGTTTTAAAAAATAACAAAAACAAAACTAACTTTTGCTTTTTATAATCGCGTATGCTAGCTTTAAACTCCAACATAATGTGCACGGCGAGTGCCGCGACGCCCTCGTCTCGCAGGTGGCCGAGGAGCGCGGGCGCGTCCGCGAACACGCCGCCGTCCTCCACCGGCTCGTCCGAGAGAGGCTCTGCTACTGCTAAATTTGCTATTGGCGACGTCTGGAATTTAATTATAAATATATTTTTTTAGCTTCACGCTTTATCCCGCATATGGCAGGGTAGGCAACTGCAGGAACTGTGGAACCTAATGTTAAGACACTCCGTTGCTTAGTCCCTGCTTTCTCCGTCACCGCTTTCCGCCTTTTTCGAGGCATTGCCTGTTGAGTGGCGGAACTCAACGCCGCGCTTTGCCTATTTTTTCAATTAATTTATTATCATATTACAATTTGGTATATCACTATAGGTATATAGAACATCTTAAAAAACCGAACTGGTTTGTGTTGATGTTACATTTAATTACATTGCATGCATTTACTTAATTTTTGTAAAGTTATGTATATATTTTTTGGTACGTTACTATGTTTTGCTTATACAGTTGGGCCATTCAGCATACGTATTTCGAAGATTCTGAAACTGGTGACTTCACGACGTGAATTTCTGTATTTGTTCTCATTAAAAATGTTATGGTACATTTGTATTTTTAATACTAAATTACACTCACAATATCGACATCATATTGACTGGTCTCAAGAATGGAGTTCCTCCTAGTAATCTCGCTCAAGGCCATTTTCTTTGCGCTGACTTCAACTTCGTTCAAAGACATACTTTCATCCACTTCTTCACCTGCAATATTTTTATTTTATCGACAATTACGAAGATAAAACCTAAGAAGAAATCCTAATCATGAAATCCTATTTATTTAATTTTTTTCCTCAATTTACCGGTCAATTTTCTATAAATTATATGACAAAATCAATAATATATTTTACTATTTTAAGGAATCGTTCAGAATATCTACCATCTTTATACGTTTGTTTAGTAATATCCTCGTTGCTGTCTCCATCATCGTCATCATCGGTATCAGAACTGGTCGATGATATGCTTTCTTCTTCTCTGTGCTGTTGTTGCGTGAAGTGTTGGAACTGACGCCTATAGTAGTGCAGTTGTAGGTAATGCTGTGAAAAATATGAGAAAAATAGTTTACAGTTGAATTTTGATGCCCAAAATGTTGTATTTTTGTAAAGAGAAAATTTAATAGCTTACGGATTTAAGGCTATGCTGATTACACTACTTGAGCTTGTTTTAAATTTATACATATTTAACAATATTAAAATCGTATATTAGCTATGTGGATCGTCGTCGTGCAAAGGCGTAGCGTCTACCTGTAAACGCAACGGCTTGCATGTTCGATTCCCACTCGGGGAAGATAGATTTTTATTTCCATTTTCTTCGCTCTGGCAACTAGGCCTAGGCAAAGCGCGGCGTTGAGTTCCGCAACTCAACACGCAATGCCTCGAAAAAGGCGGGATGCAGGGACGAAGCAACGGAGTGTCTTAACATTAGATTCTTATAGCTCCTGCAGTTCCCTCTGCCTACCTTGCCATGAGCTGGATAAAACGTGAACACATAATAAATAATAATAATAAACTATTAGCTAACTTAAAAAAATACTTAAAGAAAACATATAAGAATTTGAACGCAGCGGAATTCGAACTCTCGCCCTCTTGGGAACCTCCAAGAGGTCGCGGGTTCGAGTCCCGCTGCGTTCAAATTCTTATATGTTTTCTTCAAATATTTTTTCTATCCTCAGTGTGGATTAACACTTTAAAAATCATAAAAATATTAGCTAACTCACTAAGGAGTGCGCCCACTGCAGCAACACCGTCATGGTGTGGTGGGCCGCATTGACCACCGCTATGAGGGGGTGCGGGCCCGACACTAAGAAGCTCTCCGGCTTGAGGCCACCTGCGGCCGCGTTGAGCAGCTGCGTCAGACGTATCCGCCACTCCTCTATTAGTTCCAGTTGGAGCTCCAGGAATTGTAATCTGATAGTGTAACCGTTAAATTGTATATTTAAAAGTGTTAAAGTCAAATAATTTTATTAAAAATAAGGTCAATTTTTTTTCTTCTAAAAAATTTACAATTTTACAATTCTTATAAGAGTGTTATGTGTATGTTAAATGCTACATATACTAATTAGAGATCAGCTAATTATTGGATGATAACAAATAGAAAATAACAAAATAACGGCAAATGTTCTGTCATTTCTTAAATTTGTTGGAAAATTGGTTGATCTAGTGATGGGCCGAACGATTGTCTCAGTCGGTCGTTTAGTAAATTACTTGATGTGACATGTAATAAAATTGTCTGAGGAGCGTCGTGGCGCAACAGCGTGGTACAACGTCTGCCTGTATACGTCACGGAAGAACAAATTATTATTATTCAATGACACTTTCATCCAATTACACCTATAGGAGAACGCATAGGGAACCTGGTTCCAATTTTAATGGATACACAATAAACATAATATTTCACATACACACCTATGCCCAGGCTGCGGCAACATAGCATATCTATCTTCTATGGTCTTCAATAGCGCTATGAACCAATCAGCGCCCCTGGGAACCCACACTACAGAACCGACCGCCGAACCCACTCCTTGCGCTACCGGTTCTATCCACTGCTCGTTGTCTAGCGTCTCGTCCATTTTGGCAAGTGCGTCTAAAAATAAGAGTGAAAAGGTCATGATTTAAATCTAAGATCTTTGTTATAGAACAACTATACATATAGATAACAATTGTATATATAAAAATATATTAGGGTTTTAGGTTTATACCGTAAGGGTAATGAAATTGTTATAACGCAGTAAAGAAGTTAACTCGAAAGGCGTGATATTTTTAGCGTATTAGTTGAATGTTGCGATGTCTGTCTCTTCATGACCCAAATCTTAGGTATCAGATTAAAAGTCATGATTTCAATGTTTTAAGTATGATCGATAATAATTTGCCTTTATAGTATATAATAATTATAATAATTGGTAATGAGAGGTTTAACCCAAATTTTTCTCTTTCATATTTATTACTTAAGATACAGCAGTCGTTTGGTTGTCTTTAGCTATAATAAAGTGCAGTACCTTGACGACAAAGTTTATGTACCGATTGACTTAGAATTAGACTAATAAGGTGGCGTGTTAACCACTCTAGATAGATGTAGAATATTTTTATCTCAGAAAACCTAGTCGAAATAAAAATTTTAACAACAAAATATCGACCGATGGCAAAACAGAAACATATAAATAACTTACATTTCTTCTCTACGGCCAACCACCTAACAAACGTCTCGGCTTTAGTCAGTACGGAGAGGACACTATTGACTTCAGTATCTGTGATCGTCGTCAATTCCTTATGAAAACCTAATGTCTCATCGACAGCGTGTGCGAAGGCCGCGTCCACGTCTATTATCTCTCCTTTACCCCCTTGAGTGTGGTATATTGCTAGTACTGTGTGTAATCTCTCTGCTGCTAAAGCTATTAGACCCATGTTGAATTCCTCCTAAAAATATATTAATATTTATTTATCAATAATTGCTTTGTGAATAATATTAACATGTATAATATATGTATGTATATCTTCTATTAAGGCTTTTAAGTGTTATGTCACACTACGAATATAAAAAATGTTTGAGAAAACTATAAATATTAAACGAGGATGTAGGAATTTCAATATAGCTGGATAATAAAATATGGCTTTTCTATTATTTTTATATTATTACAAGCACACTTGTTATTGTTATTTGCTATTGTCAATTTATATTGGCAATTTTAATTTGTTTTTTTTTTTTAGTTTACCCAAATGAAGTTTTGGATCAATACAAATAATTTGCACACGCAAAGCCTCGTCCAGGGCGGGCAGTGCTAAAATTGGCACTGAGCATTACAATTGGGCCTCTCAATATTCCACTGAGGCTTCAATAAGATTTTATTTTGTTATTGTGGCTTTAGTAAGATTTTATTTTATTAAGATTTAGAGTGTTGTGATCCTCACATAATGAATATGCTGAGATATAATAATTTTAATAAAGTTATTATATGTCAACATATTCATTATGTGAGCATCACAGCACTCTAGCTAAATCTACAGATTCTGGAATTTCTCCAAAAACTTTGCTCTACAAATCTTTATTGCATTTATATAAGGTTTAATACTGATTAATCTAATAACCTGCATATTTCACACAATAATAAAAACCACAGTAAAATCGTAATTATGTACTTCGTAAGAAATTTACTTAGTTAAAATAGCTTATTGTGCATATAGTAACAATAAATTAACAATACATACAAAACATATTTATGGTTCAAAACAAAAGTGTTTTAAATTTCTAATTTTTAAACAATATACTCAAGTAGTACTTACCACAGTATTTATGTTATTCATATCCAATTTTTCAGCTATAGGTTGTACATGGTTCTGTACAAAGTTCTGATGGAGTTTTATCCATGTTAGAGTTTGAGTCAAAAACCATTCGGGTCTGTCAATGCGAGCTGTCTGCCTGGACCCCGTAAAGTGGAATGTGAAACGTTTCTTCAATGGTCTTAGTAAAATTTTTACTGGTAAACATGGGTTTTGTTCTAGAAGTAAATATATTTTTGTCACATTAATTATAGCTTAAAAGCCAACCAACAATATAGAGTGAAATAAGATCTGATTTTTGTGACTTTTGTACATTTTAAATAAAACAATTTTACACTTACACTCAACTGTGACCACAGATTACTGCAAAGTGTTCAACATGACAGGTTCGCAAATGTCAATATACACAAATAATCTATTTACATTGTTTTATTTAAAATTAAAATATATACTATACTCAAAAGTTAAAAGCACTCCGAGTCAGAGATGGGACAATTATTTTATATAAGGTTAAGACTAGTCTGTTAGGCAGCAAATGTTATGAAATGCTAAGTTCCGGGATTGGGGACTTGTGCTTCTAACATGGAGTCCAAAAGTCATAGGTCAATTACATTTATATTTCTACTATGGAATATTAGAGTTAATTGTATTCAAATTATGGTAAAAAATATATTTTTAACTTAACATTTTTTCTACATTAGTAAAGTTTATTCTAAATTAACCCTTTAACCAGCCCTAGTGACTAGTATTAAAGTAATTGCAACTTTGAAATATTAATTGTTGTTATGTAATATAAACAGAAATATATAAGAGCACATACCTTGTGTAAAATCACCGGAGACAGTTTCAGTTACAATTTCTCTTGGCTCTTGTATGAGAAATAGATACCTTGTAAGGTTTGTAAATTTGTTCATAATCTCCTTTGGAGCTGGTGAAGCCTCAGCAGCAGAGCCAAATGGCCATTTCAGAAGTTTTAAAACTTCTTCATAATGTCTAAAATATTGTGCCAATTATTATAATTATAAAGCTAATATTTTTTAAAGTAAAGTTTATAAAATGTATGTAAAACAATGTAAATTATTCTAGTTAAACACACTCAAAAATTGAGTGAAACTTGTGGAACAGTGTCTTAACAGTAGGCACCATATGTGGCATACATATGTGTACTGTGGTACTGTGGGATGCAGAGAGAAACTTTTTATTTAATGTAATGTAATGAAGTCTTTCATATTTAAGAAGATTTTTAAAATCAAAATCAGAGGCACATTAGAACAAAAACAATTTTTTAGATTTATAGTATTAATGTAGAAGTATGCTTATTTTCATACCTAGTAAGATTGTCCTTAAGAATATTATGCCAGTAATGTGTATATTCTTTGATATATGTACCTCTATGACCTTTCTGGTTTTTATTACACATGTCTTTCATCTCAGAATACAATGCTACAAGTTGCTCATCATCCTTGCACTGCTTCATTTGATTACTATAATTTAATATTTATAATAAATTAATATTTATTATATTTGTAATTTGATATATGATAATAAGTAATAAAACTAATTTTGTTTTTAAAAAATTAGAAATTAAGAGGATGAAAAAATAAATTATATTGTTTAGAAAGCTTATCTATAAAGAATAGCTAAGGTAAATTACCTAATTGTAATTAGTTCAGTGTAATTTTATAAAGTAAGAATTGATTACAAACCTTAATTCTTCAATTTTAGCATATGATTGAAAATATGCAAGAACTTCTTCAAGTCTATGAATAGCTACAAATCTTTTATCAAGTTCTGTCATCAATGGTTGGGTTTTTGTGAAAAAAGTGTCAATTTTCTTTGCTAATACTTCCATTTTTTCTTTAATTGCCTCTATTTGTTTAGAATTTCGTTCAGCTTTCTTAATTGCTGATGACAACTTTGTTGGAACTTCAGTCACTAACAGCATGTAGCTGTAATTTTTATTTATTACTCAAGCAAATCATAATAAAAAGAGATTATTAAAAAGTAAATTCAAATAGCACACTTACACTATTTTCAAGGTGAGTCCTTTTAATTAATAATTCATTTTCTATTTCGTATGCATTTATCAAATTATTTATATCAGAGCCTATTCTAATGTTAAGATTATTTATTATATCTCTTCTAATTTCATCTCTTAAGCTAGGCTTTACTTTTACATATGTTCTAACTGCACCTGTAAATTTTAAACGACATTCACTATAATAATTTATTTTCTTAACATTGTCAGACATACTGTAATGTAAATTTTCAATTATTAACAAATATCATTTTTAGCTCGTGGCTTAGTTGTCAATGAATTAATCCATATCTAAAAATAAAATAAAAATATTGTACTCGTCATGTTGAGCGCTATCCTCTTCCATAAATCAATAAAATGTATTTTGATTTGTTGATCGTCAAATTTGACAAATTTTTGATTACGATTTAGTTTGCAGTTTATGGTTTTTAGGTTCGCCAAATACCAATGCTGATTTACTTTTATTATTGTCGCTAAATAACGGAACAGATACTAAGTTGACGTTAAGTAATGGATGTGTAAATGAATAAAAAAATTAACAAAAAAAATACTTTTATTTCCCAGTAAACAATAACAATACCACTTGTATTGGGAATATCACGCTGCTCCGATTCATAGAAAATCTAGAGTGTGTGTGTGTAGAGACATTATGTATACATTAGACACATATATAGGATAATGAAATTCAAAAGCAACGGAATGTCATAACACTAGGTTCCTATGGTTCCTGCAGTTCCCTCTGTCTTCCCCGCCTAGTGTGCGGCATAAAGCGTGAAGAGATAAATAAAGTAATTATAACAAATTAGGTAAATCTATTATAATAATTTTCAATATAACAGACTTCTGAAACTTGTGAAATATGATTTTTTTAGCAATTTGTCCAAAGTAACCTTACATTCGTGTAACTATGACTTTTAAATTAAAAAAAATTGGCATGTTAATTCCAAATATTACTATTTGAAAATCATAGAAATGTAGCGTAAACGACGAAGTTACGTGGAAAAATATAAGAATGCGAGTTTGATATTATTTAAACATGTCACATGTTAAAAAAATAATTATAAGAGATTCGATGTTCTTGCTTCAAATTTTATTTTCATTTTCTTTTTTGCCTAAAACTAAGCCTAAAACGCCTATAGATCATAAGTCAAAAGTCAAATGTCAATGTCATTTACTTATGTGTGTTCACTGTGTTGTGTATAGCGTGTATCTAATTATGCATTAGTTTACAAAAAAAATTTGGAAAATTTATAAATAAATAGTTAATTTATAGTGTGATAATTAATTATTTTTACTTTATTTTATGAAATATAAAAATGTTAGATTTCATAACAAAAAATTTCAATGATATTATATACTTATCATTACTTCTATTTAGTGTTTTTATTGGTCCTTACTATAGAAAGTTAAAGACAGTTGAGGCAAAGAAATGGGGTGGTTCCATTTTAGGTATAATATTAATATTAACAGTCTCGGGATATAGTTCTGTTCATCCCATATTATCAGCTCTACTTGGAATTATTGCAATAAAAATATCCACAATCAAGTAAGTTTGAGTTATATGTAAATTTGTATTGTTAACTTAATGTTAATAATACAAATTTATATATATTATTAACTTAATGTTCTATTTAATATTTTAAAAGCTAATTTAATTTTCTAAATTTGTATTAACTTTCAGATATTGTCATGTTGTTACATTCTTTCTTATGTTTGGATATTTGTTTTTCTTTCGTCTTGCTGATAAATTTGGTTTCTCACTTTCCTCGGGCCAAACAAATCTTATAGAAATGATAATTGTGTTGAGAGTTGTGGGAGTAGCATTTGAAATGAATGGATCATGGTTAGCCATAGCTGAAAGAAAGAAAAAAGAAGGCAAAGAGGATAAAGAAGTGAAACCAGTAAAAGAAAGAGATGATGATTTCTTAGAGTTGATAAATCCTGACTTTGTTGATCTTTTTCATTACTCTTTTAATTACATTGGACTACTAACAGGTATTTTCATTTTAAATTTTGATGGTTTTACTGTTTAACTAAATAAAAAAAATAGTAATCTATTTAATATATCTATGCTCAATAGGTTGGCAAATATATTTTGACTGACACTACTTACAAACATATTTATCATAATATGTCATTACTTTTGTATAATTTACAAATATCTTTATATATTTTCTTTTTCTTAAATCATTTTGTTTCACTTTACAACTGTTCTTTATATTTCTTTGGAAGACTACTTATCTACTTTTGTTATAATACATGATTATTGTATAAAAATATGTTTACAGGTCCGTATTATAGATATAGAACATTTGATGACTACTTCCGTTTGCCCTACAGTAAATATGTGGACTGTTTTGGTTTTACTGTAAACACCCTAAAAATAGTACCTTTGTACATATCATTGTACCTTGCATTCTCTAACTTATGGCCTTTAGATGTAAGTATTGTTTTTAACTGTTCCAAAGACTGTAACATAAATTATTTATCAAATCAAAGCTAAACTAAAATGAAAGCATATAAACCTATAATTTAAATCTTTTCTTAGTAATTTTTTTTATAGCTTCAGGTTTTATCCCGCACATGGCAGGGTAGGCAGAGGAAACTGCAGGAACCAGGAGCCACACAAACCTAGTGTTAAGACACTCCGTTACTTAGTCCCTGCTTACTCCATCCCCGCTTCTTAGTAATAATAATACATTTTTCAATATATATATATAGTACATGCAAATATTTCTTAACATACACTAAATATCTAAATATAATTAAATATTTTTTTTATTTTCTAGTACATCCTAACAGAGGGTCATAATAATAGAAATTTCATATACAGAATGTTATATCCATGGATGTTATTTGCTGCATTCAGACAGCGAATCTACTCAGGTATGACACTTGCAGAGAGTGTATGTACATCGGCTGGTCTTGGTGCATATCCAGTGCAAGGCAGGAACAGAACTGGTCATGGACCCACTGTGGGATATTTAAAATTGAAAGAGATGTGAGTATTTTTATTTTGTAACTTAAAATTTATAACAGTCAGCATGAAGTTAGTAATAATTATTATATTTTTATTATAATTTTTGTATTATATTAATATTAGTTTGTTAAAAAATATAACATTAAAAAACATACGTTGGTGTAAACAAGTATACAGTAGACAGTATACTTGTTTATGCCAACTTCTTAGGGATGTAGGCTGAAAAAATGTCTAATTCAGGAAAATACAAATATTTTTCTTTATTTAAAAACAAAATGCAGAATAAATATTAGTGTATGTACTTAGACTATTATTTATAGTAACTTTACCTTGATTTTGATGTAAAAAGGCTATATATCATCACAAATCACTTACCTTTAATAATGCAAGACAGATAATATTCACTAGGTACTGCTTTTACTCACTATTTATATCTTTAATAACAGTCAAATTGTGCAATTGTCCCTGCTTGCCGCTTTTTTCGAGTAATTGCGTGTTGAGTGGCGGAACTCAACGCCGCGCTTTGCCTAGTTTCCATCTTCCCCGAGTAGGAAATGAACCCACAAACTGTCGCGTTTTCAGGTAGACGCTATGTCATTGCGCCACAATTTAATAAATAAATATTTAGATAGCAAAGCTAGTAAACGAAATTCTAACAGGTCTGAGGAAGAAGCAAAACTAGCTCAATATGACTTCGCCACAGTGGAATCTATGGATGTATGGGGATGTGAGACGGTGGTCACATTGAGAGATTCCATGAAAGTCTGGAATAAAGCAGTGCAATACTGGGTAGCAATGGTTGTGTACAAGAGATTCCCTGTTAAAGTTATGAAGTAAGTGTTAATTAATAGATTACTTTACTATTATATTTAATTATACTTTTTTTATGTTTTCACGTTTTATCCCGCATTTAGTAGGGTAGACAGAGGGAACTGCAGGAACCATAGAAACCTAGTGTTACTCCGTTGCTTAGTCCCTACTATCCCCGTCCCCTCTTTTCGCCTTTTCGAAGCATTGCGTGTTGAGTGGCGGAACTCAACGCCGCGCTTTGCTTAGTTTTCAAAGTGAAGAAAATTTATATAGAAAAGTCCATCTTCTCCAAGTGGGAATCGAACCCGCAAATCGTCGCCTTTACAGGTAGATGA
Organism: Dione vanillae; assembly: GCA_037178615.1. Lineage (NCBI taxonomy): Eukaryota > Metazoa > Arthropoda > Insecta > Lepidoptera > Nymphalidae > Dione > Dione vanillae. The sequence goes on from JAZFAU010000085.1 coordinate 1,481,896, forward strand.
TATTATACTTACTTTACTCAATTACTATTTGCTAAAGATAATCCTTAATTTTATTTATGATGAATTATTTTCAGAATTCATGCGGCTCTCTTTGTATCTGTGATATGGCACGGATTCCACGCTGGATACTTCTTTTGCATTTATTTCTGTCCCTTCTACTTGATGGCTGAAGATATTTATTACAAGTTATATTATAAGGATGCTACTGGCATGGTAAGGAACTTAACTACTTATTGGATATATTTTAAATTATTTATACGTTTCTGAAGAAAACAAACATTTTTTAAAAAAATATATGCCATTCAGAGCTTGTAAACATGTATTTACGCGAGAGAACCACGTTGAACAACCAATTTTCTGTAAATCCACTTGAACAATATTAAATATCATCATTATAAATATCAAGCGGGTAAAAGCACTGGACTGTGACTGTGTAATAATTTACTGGCTCCGTAAATATTTAAGGATTTAAAGAAAGAAGGAAAGGATTAGTTAATCCTTTCCTTCTTTCTTTATTTGGGTGATCAATATAAAAAAAAAAAGAAAATTCTGAATAATAAAAGGCTGCATATTTGTCAGTCTAGAGATAATTCATAACCGACAGGATATTTATTGATTGACTAATAAGCCAATTTATATATATAACACTTATTTAATTGTACAGCTGCATCGAAATATTTCAATCTTTATTAATTTATTTTGTTCACGTTGAATCTTAATATTATTATAATTTATTGTTTTTCAGAAAAAGAAAATTATAGGTTTCTTAATGTGGTTTCTAAGATCACACTCTGAGTCGTACCAAGCCGCTGCCTTCCTTTTGCTCACTTTTGACAGAATATGGATATATTATTCATCTGTATACCACTACTGGTATGGAGTTTGGTTTATTTTCTTAGTGGTTGGCTTAATTTTGAATCAAGTACATAAAACAAGGAGGCCTAAGATAGCAAAAGAAGAGAAGAAACAAGAATTAAAATGATTATACTATATACATTAATTAAATTTGTGCTCATTTATTTATAAGGGTATAGGACTGATATAGTTAGTTAGTTTAAGATTACGCGTAAATTATTTTTAACTTCCTTAAGGGATTTCATTAAGATTTCAAAGATATTTAAGAAATAAGGGATTTCAATAAATTCTATAGGGAATGTTTTGGTTAAAGTGTTAATTTGTATGATTACCTGGGATATATTGGTTTATTTTAAAGATTAATATTAAGTACTTTTTATAATTATAGTAATTGTGACATGTTCTACTGTTGGTTAAATTAATAGTTTTTATTTCTGGCTACTGCAATTGTTTCTTTAGCTTAAGGCCATATCCCGCACATAGCAGGGTAGAGAGGGAACTTAAGACAGTCCATTTCTCTTCCTTTCGTTGACATACATATAGATTGAATTGGCGGAACTAAACGCCACGCCTTGTTTTGTTGCCAGAGCAAGTAAAATTAATTTTTCAATAGGAATTTTTTAAAATTTTTTAATGTTACACTATAGTAAAATTTTACAACAACTTCTTATTTTATATAAACATAATTAATGGTCAAATCAAGAAAACATTCTTAATTTTATTATTGAGGAAGGTGCAATAATGTTATATTTTTTTGTAGAGATATTAAAAATTAATAAAATAATTGGCTAAAAAAGTAATTATTTCAAATATTTATATATTTCATTTCAACTTCTAAACAATTTTGATAAACTAAATTTCAAATTAATATTGGTGTAAATATATCTAGATGTTTATGTATAGTATAAAGATAATAAAAAGACAGTATAATGAGCAGATGTAGTAAAGAATGGACTTAGTTGTTTATTATGTATGTATAGTATTTTGATTGTTTGAAATGTTATCTATGGCAGTTGTCTTGTGAACCCAATTACGTATTTTTACGACAATATTTTTACGTTACAATTTATTTATTGCCACTGTAAATTGACACAGCCATTTATTGAAAATGGTAATATTGTTCTTTTTGTATCAGTTTAAATAAAATTATAGATTGTCACTTATTACATTGATGGTTAAGTTACAATTCCTTGAAACGTAAACGGTTGCATTTTATTGTCTTTTATTTATTCTTAAAAATTTATATTTTTTAAATGTGTTTATGAGGATCTGAATAAACATAATAATATTTAGAGTGGTTTGGTGTTATTTTTTTAATTTCTTTTTAAATTGATTGAATTGATCAAATCACCATAGATTAAAAGCCATTTCTAATAAAAAAAGAGGTTACAAATTGTTTTGTAAACACGATTTCAAAGATCGCAACAATGTGTTGAATAAATGAAATGTCGATAAAAAAAGAACATATAACATAAAATAATTTTATTGTAATAATAAATATATACATATATTAACAATTCTCATACTATTTTTGTTAAAGCAGATTGTTATTTCTTAATAAATATATTTACTTATAAATTAGTTCTGAACAACGGCCCGGATGTAAAGTTGTATCAGGTACGTCATTGTCACTGTCACACTGGAATAAGAAACACATGTTGTCTATGACATTTAAATTCAATAATCATTTTTTTTAAATTCCCGTTATAAATATATTTTTGGTAATTAAAATAAAAATATATTTAATCGCCCATTACGAGTTTGTTTCAGTATAGCAAAGCTACAATATAAAAAATACACACGCAAAGCTACTAGAAAACAATATTTAGAATTAAAATCTGGAATAGTTATAAAAACATAAATTGATTAGGTTATTTAAATGTATGCAAAAAAATAAACATTTTTTTCTAAGAGTATTTACAGTATCGTTCTTTATTCTACAACTGGGCTAATCTAGATTACGATAAATGCCTGTGCTTAAAAGTGATAAAAATGCAGTTTCTACGATATCATGTTGTCTTTTTTTCCTCTACAATAATGGAAAAAGCATTTACCATCAACATGTTTGACATGCAATTAATAATAATAAGATTCAGATCTTAAAGTGACAAGTAGATTATACATTTAAAAGTTAAAATGAGTAACATACATAGCATTACAGCAACTAAAAATTAAAAAAAAAGAGTATATATTTAAAAAATCCATCCATCTGTCTAGAGAATTCGTCCATCTAGAGAATCATATAACCAATATTTAGTAATTATTAATAAAAGCCTCAGTGCTATTTTAAAATGATAATCCAAGATGGTGTATAAGTTATATTAGAACAATTGTAGAAATTAGTTAGTATTTATTATTTGGTTAGATAGAACATTTACCATGTATGAAAAAGCTAAACTTCTCTGTAGCCATCTTGGATCATTTGACATGAGTATTATTAGCAAGCAAAGAAATATTAACTTAAAATAGCATTAAACAAAATCTATGAAATAATTGTAAGACCTTAGCCAAAAGAAAAGTTTTGTTAACCTGAGTTGTATTTGCTCATTTATATAGAAAGGTGCATTTGAGGATATTCATGCAAGCCAATTGACAGCGTTTGCTTTTAGGTATCTATTTACCTAAACGTCCAGCCATAAGGCTTCCTTGTAGCTCCGTTGTGATAATTGCTCGGTCTAGGATTAGACTGAGAAGATCTCACGTCAGCTCTTGAATTAGCAGAATAATTTGGATTCTCCATAATGGGTCTAGTATTCAAAAAGCTATTCAGACCGCCACTTTTGGACAAACTTCCCAGAATGTTTCCGAATACGTCCGTTAGACCATTGCCCTGTCCACTTTGCCCGCCTTGGCCGGGTTGGCCGTTGGCAAATTTATTCAATGTGTTAAATATACTGTCTAGCGGACTTTTTCCGTTTCCAAATCCGCCGGAGCTTTGACCACCATAAGGTGAACTGCCTCCTCTGTTGGATGAGCCCCCGTATGGTGAAGTGCCACCATAAGGTGAGCCGCCATTAGACGATCCACCTCCATAAGGTGAGCCGCCGTATGGGGAACCGCCATTATAGGAATTGCCCCCATATGGTGAGCCACCGTACGGAGAGCCGCCATTAATGTGAACTTCCACCGTATGGGGAACCACCATTAGATGAACTTCCACCGTATGGGGAACCACCATGGGAAGAACTTCCACCATATGGGGAACCACCATTAGATGAACTTCCACCGTATGGGGAACCACCATTAGATGAACTTCCACCGTATGGGGAACCACCATTAGATGAACTTCCGCCGTATGGAGAGCCCCCATGAGACGAGCCACCACCATAAGGTGAGTTGCCTCCGAAATTAGTATTATCGTAAGGAGATCCACTATGAGTATTAGACGGCGGGGCCGGGGCGGGATAGTTGGGGGCTGAATCGAAATCTCGTGTAGGACTCTGTGGTTTTGGTACAGATGGCTTTGCTGGTTCTGAATGAGAGCCTGAAAAATAAAATATATTTTCAAAATAAATAATAAAATTTAATTACACAACTAACCAACGTACAATCATTAGTCATTACCTTCAACTAGCGACTTTTTCTTGCATGTGGGATACGTCCCACAGTCTGAAGTTCGGCCATAACTACAGGGGTCTTCAGCTAGCACGCATACTTCGCTGTTCAGGCATCCTATGTCTTTACACGTCCTTCCATATTCTGTAAAAATAATGCTTTCTCATAAATGTTGTTATATATTGTTCAGTTAATTCGTGTTTTTAGAGATGTACTACAATTACTCGGAAAAGTCGACCATTAACCGACTTCTACATATGGTTGTTTATTTATATTTTCAATGTTATTAAAAGTAACTGTGTTTAACAATCAGGGTCTAAAGTTGCTTGGAAAAAAACTTTGCTCCGCTATCAACGTTTTCTTCCAAGTAACTTAAGATCGTAGTTTTCTTTGGATAAAATGTTACTTACTTTAGTAAGATATCATAAATATTTTATTAAGTAATTTTTTTAAAGCGAATTTTTGGTAGCATTGCCAAAAAGATCTAATATATCCGTCTCTATCGCTGGATATATACTCAGATCATTTTCGCGTCCATCGTTCTCGTCGTTCTCGTTCATGTTTTTTTAATTACTTACATATATTATAAATAATAAGTTTGGCCGACTAATCGGTTTCTTTACAACCGATTTGACGGCTAGTTGGCCAAAATCAAAGTCGACATATTTCTTTTGTTATTATTTAAAGAAATAAGCCAACCAAAACAAGATTCATTTTTTACACTATTTCTTATGTATTACCACTAAAATAAAGTAAACTAGGCGGTTAATTATAAAGGATGAAATGCAAAACATATTACCTATACATAAAAAATCATTAGTCATCTAAATAAGATTTTTGTACTAAATATTTTAAAGATATAGAGCTACATTATAAAATAGTATTCTTCAAGTGCTACTTAATACAATAACGTTATAAATGTATTCAATATACAAAGCCGCATGTCTGTGGCGCGAGTACGGTACAGTAATGTAATATAATATATTATTGAGAAACTACACAAATTTAAGTAATTCAGGACAGGAATTTTCATGAATATATTTTATTTCATTGTTTTCGCAACGCCCTCATCAGGGTTCTGTACAAGAGAAGGGTGGAAGTAAGGTAGTATTATAACAGTAAAAACAAGCCCCTTTATGTAATTTTAAAGAATATATCGGTGTATGTATTCAAAGATATATAGTAGAAACTCGATTAAACGGACTTGTTGTTGTAACGCATTTGGATAAAACAAAATCCGGTTATCCGGGTTGATATTCAAACGTACATACATATAAATAAAATAGGGTGATCGGTTTATGAGCATATATATTTATGTAAATAATATTATACGTTTATTAAAACAACTTAGAAGTTAACTTGGAAATATTTGATAATAGTCATTTGATGTAACCCAGTTTTTCAATTCGTACATTTAATTCAATTGGTCTAGCCAGGTTATCGCGAATCCGTATAACCGAGGGCTGAGTTATCGATATAGAAAAACTAATCGATCGACTGCATAAAAACTATTTTTTTAAATTATAAGGACTTTCGACAATATAAAGATGGGATAGCAATGTTATGCTAGCACTTTTAAAAATTCGTTAATGATACGGAACACTTTCCCTCGAGCTCTACTCTCACAGGACCGGTTCTTTATAAACCACAAGGCGTGACCGAGAAAAGAATTTGGCTGTAAAAGGAAAAAGGTCATTTGCATATACAAGATTATATACTTAGATTGGGTTCTCAACGTTCTCGAGAGTCAATATCACACGTAATGTCAACCGAAGCGAATAAGTTTTTGCCACTGAATTGTTTCTCTTCACCCTTTCAATACCTTTCTTGTGGATACTTTTACACGGGTTCGAAAGTTATCAATTTATTACGTACCTTGTTTCTTTACGGTAGTTCAGTTTCAAATAGAACTTGGGGGGTGATATCTAGTTATATAATATATTTGGTCTAGTAAGTAGTTATATTCTTGTGATAAATTTATAAGCATTTAAAAGAAAGCAAAACATTTTGATATTTTATAATTTAGCCAAAAATAATTTTGGAAAAAGTTGTAATAATAATTAGCATAAAAGCTTTATTTTCTTTATTAACATATCAAAATAATTATTTAATTACTTAATAATATATCGACCAGTATTTAGTTGTGCCTATTAAAAACCTTCCCATGAAACTGTATTATGAACCTTCTTAAAATATTGCTTTGCAATACAAATCTTGCGTGGAATTTGGCTATTTGTATATAATTACATCACAAAGTTTTATCTGTTATGAAAAATAAAATAATATTATAGAAACTAAAATTTCTAACAATAAAAGGTAAGTAACATGGCCCATGAAAAGATTTTAAGATAAATGCAGAAAAGACGATGTATGAAATATTCGCGACTCGGTAAGTTTAGAGGTAATAAAAGAATATAAAAGCGTCATAAGGTCGCCACATAACTCATTGTTTTGTTACATATGAGGGCCAGGATGATGGGTTTGTGAGAACATCAGGTAATGGATTCGACGTATCTTAGGAACCGAACGTGCTTGAGTGGTTAATGATATTTTGTTTGTAGTCATATCACATGTTGTGCATTTGCGGAGGTACAAATTACAAAACCGTATGAACCGTAGAATTTATAATCATTTATTTGTAAATATAGTAAATATGAGTTGATAAAAGTGGGATTTCTATGTAATTCAACAATACAATAAATAACTCTTAAGTATCTTTCACTCGTATCTAAAGGAATTTCCGATTGTAATTAATGATATATTATTTGTTAATACAATATAAATTGTGATTGATAACTGACGTATTTTGTTAAGCCCGAAGGTCGAGGCAGAGGTCACGAGCGAGAATTACGTCGTAATAAGAGGTAGGAAATAACAGGAAATATTTTATTCGCATCTAACATGAGTACAATGCACGTCTAAACGTTGCCATTTGTCAATGAAGTGATACCTACATATATAGAGTTATAAAACTTTCAAAGTAAAATCATGCTTTAAGCATAATATGAAAGTGTCAGGGCCAATGCTGAAAGCTAGTATCGGTGTATTTACTTATTTCCATAGCTAACTCCAAAGCTATGCTTTTAACAGTGGTAGTTTTAATACGTGAAGACAAAATTAAACTGACATTATTAAATAATACGTCATAAGTTGAAGAGCTTTTGTTTTACTTTGTGCCAACAAATTTATTTTATAATATATTTTTTTTTTTTCATAATAAAATCAAATCAATAATAACGAAAAATATGTGACATTTTATGTCTGAAATTAGAAATCGAAAATAAATTTATTTTAAAACGGTCGCTGATGCCTATAATAGTGTTAAACAATTAGCACCTGACATCTTAACTGTAATAAAATAAATTGTAAAAAATATATACATTGAATATTTCTTATGAAAAAATTATATAAACTGATGTAAAAATACTAATCGAATATGAATTTATGATTTTAAAAGAATTGTCAGTCAATTTGTATATGCACACCTTCGAAACTACAGGACAGATTGGAATTAAACTTTGTTGCTGTATATTGTAATATCAGAGCATGTAAGAATATTACAAGAAGAACTTATATTACAAATCATAATTATTTCTATGAAACTCAATTGCCAACATAGTAGCAGGCCTACACTAGTTCTATTTAAATAATAAATCAGGATCAGACTACTAACTGTTATTATTAGAATATAAAGATTACATATACAGTATTAAATCTACTTAATCTACATTTTTAATTTACGTATTCTAAATGAATTTAGTCAACCATTCACATGGATTTTTGTCCAAATGTTCGACATTTTTATTTTCATATTAAAAATGTGAAAGGAAGGAGGGAATTAAATATTTTTTTATCTTCACGCTCTTATCCTGCACATGACAGGGTATGGCAGGGGGAAATGCAGGAAACGTGGAACCGAATGTTAAGACACTCCGTTGCTTAGTCCCCGCTTTCCGCCATTTTCAAAGCATTGCGTGTTGAGTAGCGGAACTCAATGCCGCGCTTTGCCTAGTTTAGAAAATGGAAATAGAAAACTCCATCTTCCCCTAGTGGGAATCGAACCCACAAATCGTCGCATTTACAGGTAGACGCTTGCGCCTCTGCGCCACGAAGGTCCTCGGAATTAAATATTGAATGAATAAATTTTTGAACATTGGCTATTACTCATAAAACAAAATTTAATCAACTTTGTCGGTAAAACTCGGAACTTGTGTCGAATACAAAATATAAAATAAACTTACTCGAGAAGCCGTCAACATAAAACAGCAACGCGAGCACCACTAAAGCTGTCCTCCAGTCCATACTTAACCTGAAATATAAATAAATTTGTAAATATACATGTAAGTAACACTCATTTTTTGGTAAAGTATCATCAAAGTGCTAACATAGGACGATACTATAAACAATTTTACTATTTTAAACCAAAAATATATATGAAACTGATATATATGAAGATTTTTATTTAGCACTTATTTTGGTACCACTACATTGTACTGCACAATTAACATGGATTATTGCATCAAAATGAATAATAGAATAAAGTATAAATAATAGAATAAAAGTAGAAAAAGCAATAAAAAATACAAGAAAAAACATTACTCATATTATATTAGAGTTAATCCCAGAAAATCGAAGGTTTGCAACGTGATAGGACTAGTATTTGAATTTACGTAGTACGTACTCAATTTCAAATTTACTATATTTCATTTAAATTTAATCTAATTTTACATTATTTCAACCAAGTTTTATGAATAATATCCTAAGCTCATAAGCATCACGAGTAAAGCAAAACGCTGCGTTTAGTACCATTTGAAACATAGATCTCCTTACAGTTGCTATTGTGTTATAGCTTAAATTGGTGATATCCCATATCTTATTTCTGAAACTGTACCTACTTCTATATATAAAACACACATATTTTCAACAATTCCTGAAATTCAGACAACACAGATTTATGCATAACGAACGAGTATTAAAACAAAACTAGGAATACCTGCCGCTCACGAACTATCAGCAGTGTGGTTCTATTGTTATTTGTACACGTACAAACTTGTAACAATAGTGACGGGTCCTAGAGAAGTTATACGAAGCACACGAAGACTGAATAAATGGTCAACACATGCAGGTATGCCAACTCTGCACACGTCCATCTCAGCTAGAAACTTTATGACACCTAGCAACATTCACAGAGCAATTTCCCCCGAAACTGTTTCATATAACCTCGTTACCAACTACTGCTTCAGTAAACGTTTTGCGGATTATGGCACAAGTTGGCTTTATTGAATTCTGACGTACTGTTCGCTAATCAGTATGTGGCATACCTTTCTGGGATTTTATATTGATTTAATAATAAATAAATAGGTTTAATGTATAACTGTTAAGTTTAAGAAAGAATATTTCATACGACAAAACAAAAAAAAATACAATCCTTATACAACCTTGTCATACGCCTTTACGTATGTCCTTTTGTCAAGAATATATTACCCAAATCACATGGAAGAATAAAGTCGATAAATAGCCTTTTGAAGCATATAAAAAATCAAAATCCAAAGTCAACTCAATTAAAGTTATGAGTGTTGATGCTTAATTATTTTGATTTTTGTATCTGTAATTGAAAATCGTCGCGTAATCCAAACCCGTACATCCCGTTGATCTAAAGTAATTAAATTTGACAGTAAGCTGCTCTAGCTTATTATATTATAAAATAAACAAGAGGAAATTCCGAAAATTATATATCTCAGAAAAAATCAATCACAAACTTATACTGTAGTTCGTTTTATATAAAATGAGTGGTATAATCGCAAATATAAATTTGTCGAATCATGTTGTATTCTATAGAACTTATATTATATATAAAAAAAACTTAACATTTTTTATTTATAACTTTAACGCGTAAAGGAAGGAAGGAGTACGTACTTTTATTTCTATTTGAATATTACGTAATATATACAGGGGTAGTTTTTTAGAAGTTATATAAACACAAGTTAGCTTTGTTATATCCGGAAACAATGAAAAGTGTAAAGGTTTCATTTCAATTTGTATAATGTGCTCAATAATTATTAATCGTACCTCGCCTCACCGTATATAGGCCGAATAATGATTATCTGAATAATCGAGGAGCATATCTGTAGCGGCACAAATCCACAGCTTTGGTTAATTTAGTAAATGAATATTGTGATATGGTTCATAATATTTACATTGTTAAACATAATAGTGCTTATCTATAAATTAATAATATAAAAGACAAAACATATCCAACCAAATCAAAATAAATAAATCACCAATCTTAACACCGCATTGCGACAAAAAAAAACTACATTTATAAATTAATATAAAAGTATCATATATTTTAGCTTAATCGAGGTCTCTCTTGGCCTAATAATAGGCATTGGAAATATATTCTTACTTAAATCATAGTAACAGCCACGGTATATGCATTGTAAATTTGTAATTTTTTTTCTAGCTAGGTATTATAGAATGTTGACTATTAATTTATTAGGAAGTTATTTAATAAAACGTATGTTGTGATTTGTTATTTTATCACTTAATTGTACTGTAATTTATCGATATTTTATTATTATTTGTATAAAGAAATAAGATATTGTCTTGAACGTCACTCGTTATTTGTCTATCAATTAATTTTAACATTGTAATATCCGATGTTATAATAATTTATTAATGGTTATACTTGATTATATATTTTATTATGGAATTGTATTTCAAAAATATTAATTATAATAGTTTAGTTGGCAACATTAAATTGTATCGGAAGTGGTCAACTGTGTGGGGGTATAAATAAACTAGTATAAATATTTGATTGACCATTCTTGGGAGGAACATTCTGAAGAGAACATTAAGCAGTCATGCTGTACCTTCTGATATCTGAATTGTACTCAGTATTAATAAATGTAATTGAAGAAGGAACCTGGTTTGATTCATTACACGTATAATACGAATTAATACTTTTATTTTGAATTCAAGTAAGAATTGCCCAAATTGTTGGAATAACGTATAATATAATCAAATAAGAAAAATACAAAAAACTGCCGTATCTAAATCGATAGGCGTAGTTATAAGGTTTGACTGGCTGAAATTGAGGTCGCAATAAATAACAGACTTGCTGTGACTTTTGTCTATATGAGTATTTTTGTGTAGAAGAAAATAAAATTTTAAGAATAGATCAGAAATCTAACACATTTCTATATATAACACGTCAAACGATTGCAATAATTGTTTAAATAGTTAATACTAAAATTCGATAAAGGTAAAATAGTAAAGCTAATGATTTATTTCCAAATATTAGTAGTAGACCCTCCGCACTGTTTCAAATTTTTCTGCCTAATTTTGAGATATTGCGTGCCGAGTGACGTAATTTATTGTCCTGGCCACCAGGAAATGAAATAATTTATTCTTCTCGAATGAGAATCGAACCTATAAATATAATAAATTACAGTTGCTATTACTGCGCCACGCGGTTAAGTAAACAAACTAAACACTAAATTAATCATTACAAAATATAAATGAAAATAATACAAAAATAAATATAACTTCAAAGATACTAATATCAGAAAGCCACGAACTATTAAGTTTAACGTCCGTCAAGCGTTGAAATCTTGGCAACTTAAGCTGGTACACGCCTCGCCGTCATCTGTAAGGCGACGCTTGGAAGACAAATTATATTTATTCTTCCTTTATAATTCACATAAAACTTTTCTTAGATGAAAAGCTTTCTGTATATCGCTGTTTTACTTAGTTAAAAAATAAAAATATCTTTAAATTATAAAAATATCTAAATATAAAATTGTCATGTACGTCGATTAATCATTAAAGCAAAGAAGAAATTGCACAAGTTAATTTTAACACGTACAACTAAGCACACCTAACACGTTATGAACATTACTAATTCACCCCTTTGTGCAGATTCTTAATAACCGATAAGAAAATTAAATATAACAAAAGACAATAAATTGTACTGAAGTTATCTAAATATGCAGTAGTTACAGTAGTTTATTTGTAAATAACTTTAGAGCGTGCTTTTAGAGCAGTCTTCGTTATATTCTTCAACGAACGTGCATTGGATAGCGTAAAATATGTATCAAATAAACATCTTCCTACTGATATTAATAATACCAAGAAGAAAATCACGCTTGAATCATTATTAAAATATCTTTATAATAGTTCACCGTAAGCGTACATGTACATAGGTCCGTAACTCCGAATATAATATCCGAATAACATCGTCGTGACCAATTTCTATTTTACTGACCTCATCCGATACGAGCCAGGATAGCAGAAATTAAACGATCGAGGGACATTACACGTCATAGAGCAGAAATTGGATAGCGATACGTTGGATATATTGCCCTACATAAAAAAGCCGTACTGGGTAAATTTCTATCCATTTCCGGCAGGCCACTTGTGAAACGTATTTCGGAATCCTTTTTATCTTTTTGCAGGCGCGGTGCGGCAGCGGAACTGGAGTGACAGGCACCAAGCCACTTCGCAGCTCATATATCACTTGAAGCTGTAACGGACCTGTTAACGGCCCGTCTGTCACCCTCGTATTTCGCTCCTCTATGCCTCTTGTCGCGTCAATGACCCGTATATTTGCGTAGCTTTAATGATTTGAAATCCACACATCGCTCATGCGATTAACTAAATTAACGCGACAAGAAATTGTACTTTAAATAATAGTAATTAAAATAATGCCCCTATAGTAATCTATTTATATTTAAAATTTAAATCTATATGTAATTTTAAATGCACGTAGTTACATTACACTAAAACATGACATGTTTGCATGAGCTTATTTCCAATACAGCTAAACAAATTTTTATGAAACTTATACATAGTATACTTATAATCCTAAATTTCGACGGGATCCCTATTGAAGAGGAGGAGGTGAAAGTAAATTAGAGAGTATCGATTTATTTTAATGTGCTAAACATTTCGCACGCAATTCTTTTGACTAGTTAAATATTCGTGTATTTGATATGGGTGTAGCTGCAGGCAAGTTGCTAGTTATATGTTTTATTAAATATAAACTAAATAAACAAGGATAATGTCTCATATTGAGAGACTCATATAGAGTCGTCATAGTAAAATCATCCTATTAGTAATTAAGTAGTGATAAGGAAACACAATAAAGCTATGTAAGTATTACTAAAGGAAATAATATGTGTTTAGTGTAAGGTCGACTAAGTGAAGAAAAAATTCTTCACTTATAATCTTTACAACTAAAATAATACACCTATTATATATTGAGACACGAAGGTGCTTTGTATCTAATAACATTCTTTCTCCGAATAAAATATTTTTTCAGTTCAATGTTGTAAAATATGTACCTATATACTGTAGATATATTCTAATTTTTAGAAGTAACTATTTAACGATATTTTTTTGTAAACTTAATTGTATACTTATGTGGCATATAATAATAGCTCCTATTGCTCTTTCTAATTAGTGTATTTGATTACAAATATTCTACATAATAGCGAGAAAATAAAAACTGGTTTACAGATATACTGTGTAATGACGTAAACATCCTTGAGAACGGTCGTTCTAGAGGTAAATATGGAGTGTAATTGTATCAAAGATACACATTCATAGTATAATGTAAACGTATAAACAATCTGACGTCCAGTAATAAATCGTCACAAAGCGTTCTTTTAAAAAAAATTAGCACGCTTAGTAATAAAATATTTAAATGTGTTAACGACTTATTTTCCCATAATGTAATTTTAAAAAACAGTCATTTTATGATACTTGAATTATATTGGGAATTTCAGAATTGACCATTTTATGTAAACTTCTTTAGGTAATAAGAATTAAGGAGATTTTGTAGACTAACCACTTTTACGTTACTAAAGCACAGGCATTTACTTTAAACATGATCACGCATACTGTAGTACTGAGCTTCAAATCTATTTTAACTCCATCGTTAAATAAGAAAGCATCAACATTTTTAACTCACTGGGAATTTTATATAACACTTATACTAAGAAGGAAAATCACTATCACTATAAAATATTCAATATGAGTGAGATAATTAAAAAATGTATATAACATTTTCTTAATTATTAAAAATTATTTAAAGATTTTGTTAAAATATAACGTCGTATAATATTTGAAAATTCCTTTTCTAAAATGAACCATACAATATGGACTTAAGAGGTCAATTCGGTTTAGATAGCAATAGGTTATTTACTATCTCTACCAAATTGATAATTTTAGCTATACCGTATGCGTAATACGTGTTTACTATTTTAGATGAATTATTAAACTATTGGCAAGTATATCAATATGCACATGTCTCTAAGTGATCACAGTGCAGGATGTTGTGATGCACTTCTTGCTTGCTGGTTTAGAAATACAATTATGTTCCTAACAAGTATATGAATGAACATTATTTTTTAAAATAATTTTGCAGTATTTTAGCAAATATTTATTTTGTTTTGTTATCTTTTCTTTAAATTTTACGTTTTTAGGATTAAAATTTTTGCATATAATATTTACATTGTCACTTTAAGGATTTTTGTGCATTGTTGTCACAAAGCCCCAGTGCATGCTATGTTGGCTATGGTGCTTGTAGGTGGCAATATAATTTTGATTTTTAGGAGACCCTATTCGAGAATTAGTTTATTGTTTATAAATAGTCAGCGTTTAAGGAATCTAATTCGATATCGATTCGATGGCGTAAAAAACAACGACTTCTCTACATACATTAGAGTTCATTTTATTATTTTCCTCTCTCGTTTTCACAATAAAAGAAGAATATTACTCTCTTCAAATTTCGTCAAAAATAATTAGTTATCATTATTAGTATTGTATAGTATACCTATTAGTATAGATATAGGTGGCGTTTAAAGAATCTGCAAGTCTTTTCATTATGTGCCCGTACTCCTAAGCGAGCCTTGACATTTATAATACCCGACGAAAAAAAAAGGTATATAAAAAAAGGTAAGGTTATAGTTTGACAACTCTTTTAAAAAAAAATGATAATCTTCTATACAGATTTTCATCCCCTCCTTTAACCCCCTTCTTTCGCATTATAAGTGCCAAATGTAGTTCAAATCGGCTCAGTATTTAGATATGAAAGCGTAAACTATATTCAGGCAGATTTGCTTGTGTATTTGTAATATTAGTAGCTATTAATTATCTTATGTTATTAGTACGTAACTTTCACTAGGTACATCATAACTTGTATAGTTTGGTGTACCTTGTATACAAATTATACTGTCATAACGTGGCTTATCTTACATTGGTCAAACAAAGAGAAGTTAGCTAACAGCTAGTCCGCTGAAGTCAGCAGAGTGTAAACAGCGATCAATTTCATAACAGATTTGGTAAACCCCTTATCCACATTAGGGAAAACAGATATATTTCTGTAATGGTCCGTGAGGCTATACACATGTACAGAAACATGCAACTTTCAATATTACAATTTCAATAGAGATGACAGTTTGAAGCTTGTACCTCTAGGG
The DNA here is from genome assembly GCA_037178615.1 of Dione vanillae. NCBI lineage: Eukaryota > Metazoa > Arthropoda > Insecta > Lepidoptera > Nymphalidae > Dione > Dione vanillae. The sequence goes on from JAZFAU010000085.1 coordinate 1,497,789, forward strand.
ACGTCTAAAAACTTTAGAGTTACAAAACCACCTAACCAGAAGGCCAGTATACTGTCAGCTTATTTCGCAAATCCAAGACAATATGCGAGTCAACTAAGGAATTGATAGCGAAGAGGAAAATGTCAGACTTCTTAATTAGTTTTTATATCTTTTATTCAAATATTTATTTTAATTGGTTTAGAAGTTATTCAAGTAAAGCAAAAACATCTACCTTTAATCATGATAATTGATTAGTAGCACTTATATGCGCAACATCCCAACTACATCATGTTCTAGTATCATTTTTAAATAGTTGAATTGCGCAATAACATCCGCAACGCCCGAGATATCGTTTCAATGTAAAACATTTTGAACATTTTAGCGAAACGTGACTTATATCCATTTGATTCTACTGTGATATTAGTAGCAAGCTGACGCTGGCTTCTTGCCATAACTGTATCGGGCACTGGGCTTTAACTATACTTGAAAGGAAGTGTTCTCTCACAATGCTAGACGTTTTTATTACCGGTAATACGCCGTCCGTACCATTGTAGTTACATATATACATGTTTTATGAAAAAAAATTAAATACACAAGTGAAGAATAATATAAATCTGAAACCATGTTAATATTATCATAGATATGTGACACTTATATCTAAAATTAATAATAATCTTTGTCAAAAAACAGAACCCAGTGGAGTTAAAAAGAGAGGCCGAGCAACAACATGCTGGGTGGAGGACATTTTAAGGGTAGTAAGGACCCAACTAGGTTAAGAAGGCCCAGGCCCCTGGGTTAAGAAGGCAGTAATAGTGTCATCTGGAAAAGAGAGAGCCCTTTATCTCTTAGTAAAGGTTCTGATATACAATATAAAATAATAATATTACAACATTCAAATTAAGTTGGATAAATTTTAGTAAAATCTTTTTTACTTTTAGAATTAAAGGGCTTTTTATTTTGAAAACTAGCAATAATAAAGAAGTGATCACATAAATCATTGTTTTATTTAAATTTTAATTTTATAACCCAGTCTCAAGACTTCCTCCTTCTTTGGTTTGACCTAATTTTAAAAAAAGACAAATCATATCTCTGAGTGGAGATTACACTTACTGACCCCCTATGCAAAAAAAACAACATTTCGCAATATATAAAAGATTTCCACATAATCTAAGAGGAAACATTTACCCATTAAACTATTCTAGTGAGCATCAGCCAGATCATATTTAAAAAGCTGTTTATATATAATATTTTTTTTAGCTTAACGCTTTATTCCGCATGGCAGGGTAGGCAGGGGGAACTGCAGGGAACCTAGTGTTAAGACATTCTGTTGCTTAGTCCCAGCCTTCTCCATCCCCACTATAATTATGTTTTTATCATTTTATGTTTAGGTATGTTTCATAGATTATTTGTTTCTATGGGTATATAAGAATAATGTCCATTAGGTATACTGAAACTACTAACAACTCAAACTGATAAGCATTTATTTTATTTTGTGACTATGAGGTGTCATTGTATGAGTTGTCAAGCAAACCAATTTTTTATGATTTTACACTAAAAACAGTTAGTCTTGATGTTATAAAATAAGTTAAGTATAAATTAAAATGTTACCATAGATAATAAGCACATGAATCAATACATAATGTGTTTACCACAAAATATACCTTTGTTGTAAATATAAATTGTCTTAAATGGGAAATTTGTATTTGATATTAAAATATGGTTAGCAATGAGTTAGGTATTAAATTAGTCATTCTATTATTAGGGTTAAATATATACATAGTACATATTATACTATAAAATTTTATAATGTATATTGTATATATATGCGTCATACATGGTTTTACCAAACAAGATTAGAGTATATTACTTATAGAAAGATATTTTTGAAGGGATGACATATAATATTAAACAAATAAATCATAATATATCTAACGTTAGTAAAAGAAAACGAATTAAAATATATAACGATGAAGGATGGATCGACAAATAAAATAAAGCAAAAATTTTAGATAACTAAGTACTATAAAACTACCTTGTAAATAAAAAAGTGGTCTAGTAAAACAAGGTGGCATTTTGGTGCAATACAAAACTAGTTATAGATAAAATTTAGGAAATACTTCTTACCTGAGATTCACAAGGACAGTCGACTATTCCACGCAGAAGTTAAAACACTCACAACATTCAACAAAATTGAAAACAGTTCCAGGATGTTGTCATCATTTGACATTTAAATGACACTTGACGTTGTTGTTCTTTATTTTATGGTTTTGAGGCGTACTTATGGTCATTAGTAAGTAGAACGTATAATGGAAAAACAAAACAGATGATCCTCAGATTAATATAATAAAGAATTTTAACTATAATATGTTTAACATTTAATTTGAGTATTTATATTTTTTTATTATATTATGGTATAATTGAGAAATCAATTCAAGTCTACAACAATCTAAATATTTACAAAATGCCATTGCAACAAATGTTTCTGGACTACTATTTTATTCATTACAATTATGTAAAAAGGAAATTCTATTGATTATCTCTTTATTTCCATTATTAAAAATATTTTTTGAACTGAAATTTAATCGTATAGTGTCATCTCTAGTCGACAACTCAAATTCTTTAAGTTTTATTTTACCAGTTGTAGTATTAATGCTATTATTATAATTATATTATTATAATCAAAGTCATTTTGATAATTAAATTACCTTAGTTTCACGCTCTATCCCGCACAGGGTAGGCAGAGGAAACTGCAGGAACCATAGGAACCTAGTGTTAAGACACTCCGTTGCTTAGTCTCTGCTTTCTCCGTCCCCGCTTTCCGCATTTTTCTAAGCATTGCGTGTTGAGTGGTGGAACTCAACGCCGCGCTTTGCCTAGTCTCCAGAGCGAAGAAAATTAATATTGACGTTAATACGAATTTCTTTAAAAACAATGCTATATCTAACTATAGTATAGTGAGTAAAATATTTATCTTTCCTATTATTCATTATATATTTTCTAAAAATTTGTTTATTTTTGACACGAAAGTAAATATATTTATTACAACTAAAAAATCTTAAATCTCCTTAATAACAGCTGTCCATTTGTTGATGTTGGTCGATGTTGGTCGTGGTTCATGCTTATTTTTGTTTAAAAGTTTGTACTCGTGTTATTGTACGCTTCACTCGAATTTACGATCAACCAGCAATATTGTGCGTTGGAACCTAATGAAAAGGAAACGCTCGGAAATTACGCACCAAAAAGAGCTTACAGTATACAGAGATCAATTACTAACCAATGGTTTACAAAAACATTGGCTAGAATGTAAATATATATTACATATAAGCTCAGGTAGTTAGTTTGTCGGTTGGTCAAAAAGAAATTAATTTTACTTGATACCTATAAATCTTATCTTTTTGAGGAAGATTTGCGAGAAAGAAAGTTGTGGTTGAACGTCAAACACAAACTACATGTTAAGAGCACAAATTACTAAGGATGTAAGCTGTGTTGATACCAACTTTACTGTGCCTTATATTTTTTTTAGTTTCACGCTTTATCCCGCATATTGCAGGGTAGGCAGAGGGAACTGCAGGGACCATATGAACATAGTGTTAAGAACTCCGTTGCTTTGTCCCTGCTTTTTTCGTCCCCGCTTTCTGCCTTTTTTTCGAGGCATTGCGTTTTGAGTGGCGGAACTCAACGTCGCGCTTTGCCTAGTTTCCAGAGAAAAGGAAAACGGAAATAGAAAAATACATCTTCCCCGAGTGGGAATCGAACCCACAAATCGTCGCGTTTACAGGCAGACGCTTACGCCTCTGCGCCACGGCAGTCCTCACAGTCTTTAAATTTTCATTAAACAATTTGTTAATTTATATATAACCATAACTAAATGAAAATTTAAAGACATAAATGACAAAATTTTCTCATTTAACTGATTATATACTTATATAATATTCAAAATGAAAGTGGATAAAATTCGAAAATTAACTTTAATACCATCGATTTATATCAATAGAATACAAAGTGGCACGAAGAGACACTTACTGAAAAAATAAACAGAAATCTCTTTCAGGCGAAATCGTTTTATAAAATAAAGTAACTCCAATAATTCAACACTTCGCTCTTTATAGAGGGAGGTTTAGATGGAGAAAAACGTACCTAATTCAGTTTGCCTCGTTGAAGGAAGTTGAGTGGATTCAGAAATAATATCTATTATCCGATAAAATGAAACTTAACACATTTACAATGTAAAAAGACCTTAATAAAGATTTTTATAAGGCAAGCTTTTATAATAATGATACTATTTATTTATTAAACGAATAAAATAACTACTTTGACAAATGAAATCAGTAATTTTACTTGCAATTTTTAACGTCATACGTTTACATTTCAAACATTCGAAAAATAACAAAAATATGATAAACCATGTAAATTTCACGTCAAAGTGAGACACTACAATAGTTCACAGGATAAAAGCCACTAAGCCGCATGGATGACGTTTCATGCGAGAGTTTGGATACATGAAGCATGAGCAAGCTCAAAGTGCAACAGTTATACTTTAACGGGTATTATTTATTTTATGAACAGTATTATCGTCGTCGTCGTACCGAGGTTCGAACCCGCTCCTTCTTCACTTTGGTCTCTTACATGGTTTCCGTGATGCGTGGGCTCTCTACATTTAAATTTTTATACGAATCTTAAAAGTATTTTGCTACATAATATGTACAAATGCTTAAATATATTAGAAGTAGTTGTTAAAAATAAATTATTCAATATTTAAAAATATGTTTCTTTGTGTATGGTCAATATGTGAAATAGAAAACAGTTAGTTGCAACTTTACTACTCGTTAACTACTGATTTACTACTAGAGTTAAGGGAGTTGTTCTACTTTTTATTTTTATATAGTTAAAAAATAGCGGCGCATGTGACTTATATTTGCATAAATAAATATCAGCGTGATTTATTCTAACTATTGCATGTCTTTTATAGTTCAATCTAATATAGACTGCTTCCAATATAATTTAACGGAGATTTCTTCCTTACAGATTGTAAAATGTTTGCATTAATTTATTTGTGGCAATAGATTTATAAAAATGCAACAGAATATGACTAGACAGGAGAAAGTACTAGGTATACAGAGATAAACAGGTAGTACGTTCAAATTTTAAGAGGCAGTGCTCAACATTCTTTTAATTTTTATGATTTTTATTGGTTTGTATTGCATTGAAGTACTGTTATATTATTACAATTCTAATATGCACGAGAAGAAAACGAGGTATCAATATCTATATATTTTCTTTGTACCAAGTGAAATACATTCAACTATCATTTTTAAGTAAAAATAAAATTATATTAACGTTAAAATATATTTATGGGCCACTCATTTTGTGGAAAGTTAGTCTTTCACAGTATATACAACTTGAATTCAACACAAAACTGCGACAACGTCTAACCTGTTTACGAGTAGTTACGCGTTCTACTTTGCTCAAAAAGCAACTGGTAAAAGAAAACACAAGTTTCTACTGGCCTATATCCGCATCGTACATCTGGCTTCACGTTAATAGTTGCGAGAGCGACGTGCTGGGAATGTTGCCTAGTTAAGGCTTGTATTCTGTTAGGTTTATAAGATTCGTAAATTTATTTTCAACGTTATTATTGTTATTTTTATTATTATTTTTATTTTTAGGTGAAAAAAATTGTTCTTTAATACTAAATTTAAATATAAGTTATTTAAGTTTATTGTTACATTTTTTAAAGGTTAAATAGTAGTCTAAAACTAGGAAATGGAAAGAGAGCACAAATATAATAATATAAGAACAATGCGAAATAGAGACACGAAGCGCGGATTTGTTCTCATAAGGACTTAATTGCTCCATTAGTTTTAATTTACTTCACACGCGGATTTGCTTTACTACTTCAGCCACATGTAAAAACAGAACTACGAAAAATAAGCTCAACTAAAAATATTTCGTGTAAATTTTTAGCTCTGTTTAATATTTTTTTAGCTTGACGCTATATCCGAGAGAGAAAATTCTTTTTAATTCTTTTTTTTTGTTCTTTTTATTTCCCTGTTCTTGTGTAATTAATTAAGAATAATTAAATATGTATCAAATAAGTATTTACATATTTATTACGAACCAATCTCAGTTCTTAAGATCGTATTTAGTGGAACAGCTTCTTAGTAACAATCTAATATGAACCTGTATTAAGAGTGGTGTTGATATCTACCTCTTACCACGCAAACACGGAGGCAAAGCATGGCAATGAGTTTCTCAACTTAAAGCGCATTACTTTTTCTCGAAATTTTTTTGTACATTGTAAAGTAGAGTATTTTAACTCTAAGTTGATATCTTCTATGCGAGAAAAAGCAAGAAGGATCTTCATATACAATGAAACTGAATAATGTTGTTTGATGTCCTTGTGTTTACTGATCTAAAGACATTGAAGGAAAGAGGGGATCCATATCGCGTTAAAATTCATCATCGGTAAGTAGTCTTAGGCTCCTACATCCGCAGTCAGCTTGCCCGTAAAACCCACTAATCCATTTGCCTCTTGCAGAGAAACATAAAATGTTAAGACGGACAAATATACAATAAATTATGTCTATAAAGTAAACATTGCTGATAAGTTTTTGTTTACATTCGACTTTTTGGTATTCATATGATTTAGTGTGACTATTGTGTATCGAGCAAATATAGACTTCAAAAAGTTAAGCTGAAGATTATTAAGAACGTAATGCGAACGTAATGTGACATAAAAGCTTCTGTAAGTATGTAAGAACGAACATACATAATTAAATGTTAAATGAAGCTTAAATGCATAATTCGTTTTCATGGTTGTGAATATTCAAAACATAATTGAAAATCAAGGCATATAAGCTTATATAAGTGAATATGGAAAACAATATCGGTAAGGCAAAGTTCAAAACAGGTGTGAAGCTTTATTCTCATGAGAAATTTACTCTTCCATTAGTTTTAATTCACTCAACGCCCGCACGGTTCATTATTTTCGCTACCTACGAAAGTGTGTTTTTTCTTCAGAAAATATACACCGAAAATATGAAACCATTACGATGTTATCAGAAAATTTTGAAGTACATTATTATGTTTCGATCATGCAATATTGTGCTAAGCTTTATAGATTGAATTCATAATTAATTTTAAAATAATTATATTTGTTATAAATATGAACAAATTTAATCTTATTCTAAAATTCTATAAGCCAAGTTTTATTATTTTTCAATTCCCAGTTCACAGAAACTTTTCTTTCCTTTGAAAGATTTAAGGATCTAAGAAATAAACAATTGGGCTTCATACGAGATCATACGTATATTTTGATATATATAATAAATACATTTGATTTAAAATTTTGGTTTTGACTGATTTCTCAGTAAATGGTAGGCAATAGTCAATTTAAGAAAATGTTAGACTGAATATTATACATTATATCTTGGAATACTTACAACAAAAAATGATATAACGATTACTTTTATCGCAATAGAATTTTTGTCTTTTACTAAAATTCTTATATTGGATATCATACATATTATTAAAGTTTACTTACCAAGGGAACAAAGGAAGAACACTCACGTGAAGCCGGGACGAATAACAACGTAATACCGACATGAAGTATGATAGCGAAAAAAATATTACGGATAAAAAGAAGTGAATATTGTAAAAATTTATTTTATATTTTGTATCATGTTTAAAAATCGTTTTTTTTATCTATTATTACCATCCAAATTAATGTACAAATTTCAATCACTTACAAAAGTCACTAAACGTAATCATTCCATACATAGGTACAACATATTATTCGTGATGTTGGTATTTCATCAAATATTCATTTCGTTGTATTTTATTTTAAGCGCCTCCTGGGATACGTCCAATTGTAATATGTGTGTTATCGTGTGATTAAAACATTATTTCACGAATAAAATGTATAAGCTTGGGTATTATTAATAATAGATATCTGCAATAAAGCTAGTAGCGTTCTTAAACGTTGTGTTATAAGCAACTTTTCTGAATATTTTTTTATGAAAATAAAAAAAAATATAATTTTTAAACTTGAAAGGGTTTCGATTCATAAACATAAATCTAATCTTCTTTCTCTTTCTTTCCGAATCTTTGTCTAAAACAAGTAAAAAAGAAGTCTTTTACATATTAAAAAGAACATTTAATCTACACATTCTGTTCAGATAGATCGCACTTCACCATTATTCAATCCGTTTTGTGTCGTGAAAGATATTCACATTCACACGATGTATTCACGATATATTGGCATATTATACGTAGCTTTGTGCCTTTAATGTAAAGTAATAAATGCCTGGATACCGTTTGATTAGAAGCTTCAGTTGCGAATGGTAAAACATTCTTTCTATGTCATTTATTTGTCGCAATTTTTTTCTAATTACTTTTGAGTAAATTTTCTAACAGTATATTGTTTCATAAAACTAAAAAAAAGCAAGAAATCCAAAAAAGAAACAAAAAATAACTTAGTATGCTAATGCTGCGGTATAAAGTGAAACAAAAATCTACAGTATACAATCTCACCAGACCAAAAGCTCAATCATAGCAATGAAACAACGATTTCTTTCATAAAATAATATAAAAATATATCTAATATTCTACACTCAACATAGGTTTCACGTAGCAGCGACGAATTCAAAGTGAGACGTACACCCGTGGGATTATATTCTGCTGATACTTTCCATATTACGTACTCTTACAGACGAGTGGCAAGCACCATGTAATCTCTAGTTCCGATCGCCATATCGATATTATTCAGTTCGTGTAAGCTTTATCTCATTATCGTGATCACAGCAACCACGTCTTACCTACTGGGAATGAAGAATGTAATTTCTATTACAGTAGTATTTTATTATTCATAATTTGTAAATTTTAATTATTTTTTATAGTATCAAATGATACTAATTTGTATTAAAATATAATTATATATAGATTTCGTGTCGACACATTTATTGTGAACGTAATTATGTTAAACAAAAATAAAAAAAATAGTAGTAGTAAATGAAATGATTTTAACTTTTGATACGGAACACTTGACACTCGATATTTTATTAAAATAATAAAATATAGGTTACTATATACCTTTACTACAGCTTTGATTTTAGTCAAATATTTGATTGCAAGCAGAGATTCAATTTGGTTTAAAGTAGATTTAATAAAATCCCTTGTATTACTAACATAAAAGCTTCTGGTAAAATTGTCCGCCTATTTCGTTGTCTTTTTACGTAACAATCACTAGTTTAAATTGAACTACCGGCGGCGCCTAATGGAACAGCCTCCGACAGACAGCGGCAGGGAGTACGCGTCAAAATGAATATGTATCGCCCTCTAGCCTGGATTTTCAGGTAAAAGGTTTTTCTACGCCGACTGACTTTCATAAAGCTTCATTATTACAAAGATTATTCATTAAACTCGTGTATGTAATATTCAGTTTAATATAGGATTTTAAAAATAATGTGGCCCTGATCTAATCTTTTAAGAATTGTCAATTTTTTAACTGTAAATTATTTTACTATACTGTATACATTAGTTTATATTTATAATGACAATGTATATTTTATTAGAAATTAATCAAATACTAAGTCTATATTTTCACTTCATTAAAAGTATCTCAGAGTTATAAATTTGATATGTCGAGAAACGCTAACGAAAATTAAAATCTTCAATAACTGACCGTATAATTTAATATGTTTATAAATTTTGAACTTTATAAGATTTTCATGTAAAAAATGTACTTTTTAGAGCGTCTCTAGCTCATAAAACATCGAAGAGTCCTTATGAAATAGCGAGCTGCGGACTACGTCCAATATGTAAATATATTTATGAACCACTTATAATGTTTCATGTTACTGACCGCACGACTCACGCATGTAAATATACAGAAAAATTAACATCCTTTGTCGCTTAATATGTTATTTCGTAGAGAGGGTCCACGTCACACAAAACACGAAATAGCTCGTGTTTGTATAGGATGTAAAAATGTGTTTCGCGAGACCACAATTTATATTACTCGTTAAAGGGTATGTTAACTAATTTAGATGATAAAATGAATGTAAATTTGAAGCTTTATTATTTTACATCATAATTTTCAACGCATTGTGCTTCAACCATTATTCAATAAAATATGAGTATTTAAATATTAAGAGATAACCAGGTCAAGAGGCTTGTTGTGTAATGAGAAAATACAACTTACAAATTATTTGCGGCATTATACGAAAGTGTGACCTATTTCTGATTTTTTTTATTTCTCTATACAGAAATAAAACATTGACTTTCATATAAAGCTAAAGCTCCAAGTAAAATGTTACCAATAAGATAAATGTATATCTATTTACAAAAGATTTACTTGAAATAAGAAGTAATGGCGTGTTTATAACATCGGGTAGAGATATGAAAATAAAATATTATCAGATGTAAAGGAAGTAAATATTATTCACAACATAAGGAGACTAGCAGATCACAATGAATTATGTAGGAGATTTACGAATGTTGTGTATTATTTATTAAATATATAAATATTTATATTATTTATTTCATGAGAATTTGCCTTGAAATACTTATACTGTCGTGGTGCAGAGGAGTAAACGTCTGAGTAGTTTGAGGGTCCGATTCCCACTTGGAGAAGATGGATTTTTGTATTTTCATTTTCTGCGCGCTGGAAACTAGGTAAAGCGCTGCGCTGAGTTCCGCCACTCAATACACAATGCCTCGAAAACGGCGAAAAGCGAGGACAGAGAGAGCAGGGACTAAGCAAAGATACGATGTAATCATATCGGTATAAATATGCATGTTCTTATCAATATTATGATTTAGTTTATAATGGCTCATATGATATGAATTGCGTGAAGAGGCAAAAGCTTTATTTTATGTACATCCTGGCAATTGGCAGGTTTCATACACGTCATATCGGACAAAGTGAGAACCTTTTATTTGTATATTTCTTTAAAGAATAGTAATTAAAATTATAATACTTTGTGATACTGTTGTTTGTTTTCCTTACAAAATACATGATTGTTTCTAATAATCTGCAATATTAAGGCACTTTCTTTAATATTTCATTTCTATGATTTTTCATATTCGTTTCAGTTCATAGAATTCATTTAAATCACAAAGTAAAGTAGCGTAAAAATATTGTTACTGATATGTGATTTTCTTTTGCATGTATGGCAAATATAGCAATTAGTTTTACTAAATACAAATATTTATATAAAACTAGCTGTTACCCGCGACGTCGTCCGCGTCATTTTTTACTAATATATTGGACGTCGTCGTCGTCCGCGTCATTTTCTACGTGTATATTGGAGGATACACGATGTTTTTCCCCAAGTGCGTAATTTGCAATCGAGTGCCGTTGCATAGCTGAGGTACATCAAGATTACGCATTAATAGAACGGCGACACCAACTTTCAACCTCAGGTTATGGGAAGGCACGCCTGATAATTCTAGAGAGTTAAGAAACTCGACAGAGTATGATGTTACGTATTCTGTATCTATTACATTATCTACAGACAGATATTCCACGACGTTACCTTCCACTTTTGACATTTCGTTCGTTGGTGCTAAAATTGCCCATTCACACAACCATTCTTGGTCTTCCATATTAGTCCACAGATCAGGATATACGTTGTTTTTTAGATCGTCAGTGCTGCCAACAATATTACAGAATTCGTGATTTAGTGTTATCATACCGTTAATGTCTGTGGACATACAATCTTCACCAATTTTCAGGAGAGTGGCCGTATACAGCCCCGATTGTGAATCCTCATATTTGTAGTCAGACAAAATTTTTGTACATGTGCCCATAGCGTAGAGGCCTTCAAAGATGCGTTTATTTCATCTGTGGGTGTACTTCTAGTTACGCGTGATGTGTAGAATCTGTCTAAAATCACCAGCCAAAAGAACAACCATCTCTTTCATAATATTTCTGTTGCTTTTGATGTCTTGCATTGTCCGATTTAATGCTTCGACTGCTCTCTTGTGAGACATTGTACATTCATCCCAAACCAACAACTTACACTGCTGCAACATTCTTCCGCGCTCACTATTTTTCTTTATATTGCAAACTGGCATTTCTTAATGAGCTAAGTTTAAAGGAAGCTTGAGTACTGAATATGCTGTCCGGCCACCATTGAGCAGTGTGGTGGCAATGCCAGATGACGCTACTGCAACAGCAACTCCCTTATCTTTTTGGATTTGAGCAAGAAGGAAATTGAAAAGAAATGTTTTGCCAGTGCCTCCAGTAGCATCAAGAAACTTTTTATTAGTGGCGTGTCATGTTGTCTCTCGTGTTCTTCACTGGGCGTACGGTCTGGATGCATCACTAACTTATATTATTCTCCCGGTAGTTTCTCTAATGCGGTTTTGAAAGTGTTGATAAGGTGATTTTGTTCATACAGCATTCTTTGAATTTTCAAAATAGTTTCCTTTTCGACACCTTTAATATTTTGACACTTACGGTCGGCCTCGTTGTCTTTGTCCTCCATAAAATGAACCTATAAAAATTTATGCTCTTCTTTACTGTCTGGAAGCAGAGAACCAATCCTATGGTACATTTGTCCTTGTATAGTGAAAGTAGGTGAAAATCCAGGCATTACAACTTCTTTGTCAACACCAAATGAAGTCATTCTAAAGCGGCGTGACTCGTCGCAGTCATACAAAAGCAGAGTCTTAAGTGATTCTTCTGGCACACCAATGATGATGAATAATGGAAGCGAGATTTTTCCCCCAGAATAACACAAACCAGGAGATTCTGCTTTCCATTTTAGTGTTTCGCAATATCTACATTTTTGATCCATTTTCTCACTTATAACTAATTGGTGGTTGACGTAGTTAATCATTGGATTATAATCAAACGCGGCATCGTGAAACGCCTCCCACGTGCTACGCGTAAGTACGCGTCTTCTTTCTGCTTGTCGTTCAGCATTAATGTCTCGGCACAGCAGGTGCGGGGTGCGTGGCTTGCTCGCACGCACCCCGCACCTTTCTAAAACTTATTTCCTATTTTTAACCAGTTTTGCTACTATTTGTAATATAATTTCTTTGTGTGTTTTTCATTAATGATAAACTGATAGACGTGGTTTATTCTTATAGTCTTATGGTAAAAAATATTTTTCCTACGCAAATTGTGCCACCCCTTTTAACACCCACAGGGGTTGATTTTCAAAAATCGCTTAGATTTGTATCTCATAATTGTATTGGAGAGCATTATTTCAGTGTCACGCAAAATATTTCGAAAGAATTAAATTTCCCATACAAACTTAGCCACCCCCTTTTACCACCGATGGTGGTAAATTTTGAAAAACTCTGAAATACGTGTTTCATCATTTGTACTAAAAAGCATTAATTAAAAGTTTCATGCAAAAATGTGCATAAAAATATTTTTTTCATATAAACTTTGCCACCCCTTTTAAACCTTTTTGGGGTTGAATTTCCAAAAAATTATATGCCTATGTCCTTCTAATGAATACAAACTATCTACATACCAAATTTCAGCAAAATCGGTTGGGTGGTTTAGGCGTGAAAAGGTAGCAGACAGACAGACAGACAGAGTTACTTTCGCATTTATAATATTAAGTAAGATTAATGATAAACTGATAGACGTGGTTTATTCTTATAGTCTTATGGTAAAAAATATTTTTCCTACGCAAATTGTGCCACCCCTTTTAACACCCACAGGGGTTGATTTTCAAAAATCGCTTAGATTTGTATCTCATAATTGTATTGGAGAGCATTATTTCAGTGTCACGCAAAATATTTCGAAAGAATTAAATTTCCCATACAAACTTAGCCACCCCCTTTTACCACCGATGGTGGTAAATTTTGAAAAACTCTGAAATACGTGTTTCATCATTTGTACTAAAAAGCATTAATTAAAAGTTTCATGCAAAAATGTGCATAAAAATATTTTTTTCATATAAACTTTGCCACCCCTTTTAAACCTTTTTGGGGTTGAATTTCCAAAAAATTATATGCCTATGTCCTTCTAATGAATACAAACTATCTACATACCAAATTTCAGCAAAATCGGTTGGGTGGTTTAGGCGTGAAAAGGTAGCAGACAGACAGACAGACAGAGTTACTTTCGCATTTATAATATTAGTAAGATTATACTAAACAAAACGTACGAGATCTTTTTCCGAAATTGAAATTATAATACACGAATATTTGTACATCCTGAAAAATGTACTAAAAATATATTTAACAAAATTTCGCAACATAGTACAAACCGATTTACTCTTTAATTGATTAGACATTGTTTGCAGCCAATTTTAACGATGTGTTTTCAATACCAGGCTTGATTGCACGTTTGTACACGATTTCTGGAACTAAATATATATGTAACTGTATGTACTCGTATAGTGTCATTGTAATATATTTGTGAAAACATATGAAATATTGTCTTGTAAATTACAAATATTATAAGAATAATCATAATAATTTAATGATATATTGATATTAATCCTGAATTGCTTTGAATGCTTATTGATCAATTTTTATATTGATCAGTCAATCTTATTGACGTCAATATATTTTATTATTATGTTTTTTTAAATATTTGCTGTGCATATTGAAAGTAAAAATTATTTTATAACTTTCGTTTATAGTGGAGATGTTAAGGATAAGCATTAAAGCGTCTGACTCGACGTGTATCAGAACAATGTTGAGAAAATTATATACTTTAATGTTTGTATGCACTTTTAGTGAGTATCGTGCTTGCACTAACTTGACTCATTTACGATCGTACAGAAAGTAGATAATATCCATTAATTATATTTTAAATTGCCTTATAAACTATAATTTTCTATTCAATAAATTGACGTGATATGTATAGATGCAATATATTTATAATGAGGTTATATACTATTTTATATACTATAAAAAAAACTTTAATGTTATAAAAGAAACAATTTGTAATCATGTATATTAATTTTCAACTTTTCAAAGTGACACTTTATCAACACTGAACCATGTAAACTTTATATTTGTTCAAACGAGATGCAGTGATTTCACTTACACGCTTCACTTAAAACTGAGAACTTCAAGACACCGTCTAACTTGTTTGTGTTCTGCAGCGCTGTATTTGAGATACAGCTTGCTAAAACCTATCCTCAAGAGAAAATATGAGTTTCCATTTCTGTTATAACCTCTTTTGTATTTCAGGCTTTGTTTTCAAAGTTGAGTGGGAACGTGACTAGAGTTGTTATTTGTGTGATATATTGTACTTCACTTCTGAAAATTAATTTATAACATACAATGGCAACATAAGATATGTAAATATAAAAAATTAAAGGTTTTTCGATAACTGGACTGCTAAACGTTTTATCTATAACAACATTTTATTTTTATAATATATTTATACTTGTTGAAAACAATATTATTTTTAAATCAAACGCGCGCGTAAACGAACAGTTTAATTTTATAAATATTTTTGTTTTAATATTTTTGTTACTAAATTAAAAAATGTATACCAAGGGCAGAACATAGCAGAAGCGAACGAAATGAGTGTATTTTGAATTTGAATTCTTCAGGCTATTTAAATATGTTAGCGTCCCTTATAAATTTATAAAGTTTCCCTTATAAAGTTTAAGCAAAAGCGTTATCAGTGTGAACTGATATTTGATGTAAGAATAGGAGGCTTTAGTAAAAAGCAAAATATATGGTAGAATAATGAATTAGAGGATGCCGAAGAAAAAAGACTAAAACATTTTTTTTTGGATTATAAAGATTATATATCAGAATAAAAGTTTGAGAAAGATTAAACAAACCGATAAGCTATATATAAAGATAAACGTATTATATATTTCCATTGAAGATTGAGATGTCTGGCGGAGTATCTCATCTGGCTGTGAGCTGAGATTTCCAGCTCTTTCTCTTTCTTAATTCTTGCGTGGTTATATGCAATAAATTAGACATTACATAATAATGATAATCTGTAGTTTAAGGCCGTCGTAGCTAAATTGGAACAACTCCTATAAAAGAAATATCAATTAACTCAAAGGTTCAATTTCCATACAAGAAATTAAATACTGAAAGCCGACAAGACAAAGCGTTGAGTTCCGCCCCTTAACGTGCACTTTTTTAAATTTGGGCAGGAAGTGGATGTCAGAATACTTGACACTAAGTAACTAAAAAAAATTAAAACTACACTGACAAGGTTAGTGTATCTTTCCACGTGATGAGACAGCGATGCGACGCTGAAGTTGTAGCAAATAAATAACTATTATAGTAAATAAAAATCTGACTGTCTGTTTAATATAGGAATATTTGTATTATTTTTTATTTATCCACATTTTAAAAAAAGATTTTATAAATATATAAAATGGAATTTATAATTACAAATAAATAAAAATATATATAATATTAAAATTTACAAATGAATAAAATACCAATAAAGATACAAGCAATATACATTTACAATATATATCGACGGCAAAAAATTGTAACAAGCTTTTAAAATTTGCAACGTACGACGTAGAACAAAACGTATTACACTAACGTAAATTTAATTGTCGAGAGCAATTGTAAATTTTCTTATAGGTTGGTTCAATGTTGTTAAATTTTTGAGCTTTTACAAATAGTATAGATTTCCTTAAAATCTCCGTTAAATTCTAATACATTGAAGAAACATTTTCATAATTTATATATATAAAAAAAGAGTACTTATTAAAGTTCAGTCAATAATGAAAATAAAAATATCTTAACGACTTGCGAAGGGCTTTCTCGGAACAAACTTATAAAATAGATAAAGAACTATATTAAATATCAGATAGTGAAAAGGCTTTATTACCTTATTTTATGGGCCAACTCAATAGAAACTGACACTCTATGCACTCTCTCTCGTAAGTATTGTGTCCGGTGAATTGAGGCGAGAAATTACATTAACAACAAAAGGAATGAACCATTTTAATTTAATGGCCAGTTCGTGATGTATACCGTCACTTAGCGGGGTCGTCACTCTAGAAAAATCAGTTTATATGACCACTTTATATTTACGTAACCTGACTTCAGCTTATTTTACTATGGTTTAGATCTTTTAAATCTTTATTTGAAATTTGTATTGTAAATATAAACAAGCACAACGCACATTGTCTTTCAATCAGAGAGATGAAATTAAAAAAAAAATATATTTCCTCTACTATGAATTGAATCTATGACCCTCACCTAGTTATAGAAACATAAGATACAAAAAAGACCCTGTTGGAGTTGAAGGCATTTTTGGAATTTGCATTTCATTTGGCTGCCAAGATAGGATCGGTGTTTACAAACACATTTATCTTGATTTCAAGAAGATTAAAATTATAGATAGAGAAGGTCGTTTAGGTTTTAGCGCAGTTTTTGTTATTTATTTGTAACACTTTATATGTAATTTTTTTTCCATACAAATAATATTTGCAAATCGTGTTAAATGATTTGGTTGTTACTTCCATTTGCGGCAGTTCAGTGTTCAATAAGTTATATTTTTAATAATCCTAACTACAGTTAAGAGTAAAGAACGAACTTATTTGTCACGATTGTCCTCGTCGACAAATACTCAAATGTAAAATAATATAAGATACTGAAATACTTTTGAATAGTACCATACAATAATATAATATTTGTACATACGGAGAGTAAATGAAGGTGAAGCTGGCAGAAAATTATATTAGCAAACAGGTAAAGGCGTTTTAGTGTAATGGGTAACTCGTGGAGTGGTTCTTGTCCTTCGAAGTTATTACTTAAACATTTCTACACGTTGTTAAGGTTGGGTTATAGTTTTACCAATAAAAACTTATATAACAAACACCCTTAAAGTAAAACGATCTAATTAAATAAGTTTTGAATATTTTTTTAATGTAGCGCCTAAAGCTTTTTTATTTTCCAATTGGCTTATTTACTGACAACGATACGTGTTTTATTTAAACAAATTTAGACATTACATTTCTAAGAGACTATTAAAAATATTTCAATGTTAATTCTTTAAATGATATCGTGAATAGTAAGCTTTAGGATTTATGTAATAAGAAAGTATTTACCGGACCGATAAACGCAATGTTTTATTCGTATATGCCGTGTAGTATATATATTATAGATACTGGAGATGATATAGTAATTCTAAATTCTATGTTTTCAAGCAAAAATATTATTGCTTTTAATATTATCTGCAGCAAAATGACTTTTAATAAATATATGTATTTTCTTAACATAAAAATGCTTTAATATTATTAATAATGATTTTTTTTTACCAACGAGACAAAAATTATGCGTATTGAAATAGCAAACAACAAAAACAAAAGGCTCCTGAAAAGGATGATCTGTAGAAACAACCAACACTTTAAAACTGTATACTTGTTGCCAAGTGATCAGTAACGTAATCTAAACTCAGTTAATTGACTTCAACGGCCGAGAGTTTTCCAAAATTGTAGCAAAAGCAAAACAGTCTTTGTTACTAACAATAACAAAGGCTTTTAGGAAACGATCGGAAACCCGATTACGAAACTACTGTATGAATATTCATTGTCCAGATATTGGAATCCAATCGGCTCCCTGAACATATTGAGACAAGTGGAATTACTACCGGCCAAGTTACGATTTCGTCTATTGTAAATAACAAGGAGCTGTGGAATGCTACACAACTATGAGAGAGAGACCTTTTTTTATTTAACAATGTAAGACTAGGCGTTAAATTTTAGACATATTATCAGTTTATTGAAAATGCATTTCACTTTTAATGCCAGTCTAAATCATTGTAAACGACGGCTGTGGGTTTGATTTCCACGAAGGGAAATGATGAATTATTACCGCTTCTAACACGTAATGTACTAAAATTTGTCCTGTCTTAAAAATTGTAATTGAAATTAATTATTTAATCTTACATATCCTTAATCGAATATATTCTGAAATTCCCAGAATAGCTTGAAAATAAATTGTCTACTAATTTCAGAAGTACGAAAAACAGACATTACATTACAATTGTTTTAAATATGTGACAACCTCGCGGCGATATTTTAGGTAAACATTTTCGTCGTGGAGGTCGTATTACAAATTCAGTATCGCCCTAATTGGCAGCGTTTAATTGCTAGGCTACGGAATAATTACTTTATTAAAGAGTGAGGCGTTTTGTTCTAGTACGGCACGTGGCACGTGTCACGTGTCACGTGTATAAATCATGTCCATGGCATCATGTTTATGTCTATTTAATTTCTTTATCCCCAACATATTGCATCGAATACTAATATTGCAGAGCTATGTTTGACTCGTCGTATTATTAGAAAGAACACCGATGAGTGATTGTAAGGAAAAAAAATACTGGAATTAAATGAAAGGTAATAATGAACATGATATTTATGTGAGTTACGGGTATACTTATTTTAGTATACTTTCTGGTCATAGATATTTTTTAAGTTTTAAAGTTATTCACTTAACTTATGTTATTCAATTGGTTTGTTCGAGCCGAGTGTAAAGGAAAAATTTTAAATGTAAACTGTAGTTACCCACCCAAAACAAAAATGTGAAAGGCTACCAAGTTCGATAATATGGGAATGCTTCACCTATAAAAGAAATGAGAAATGAATAAGTACCAAGTTCCATACATATATCTCAGTTAAAAATTGTTACAAGAATGCACACTTGATTTTCCGCAGGTTGGAAAGTAGATTCTAAATAAATATCATATTAAATATCTAAAATTGTAATACCTACAGGACAGGACAGGAGCAAACCTATTTTCCAGCAGTTTCCTGATACATTTTTTTTATTTTTTTCTGTAATTTTTAATGATGTTACTTGGCAAGTTTTCACACACCTTGTTATAAACCTACCATGAGTCAAGTGTATAATTTTCTATTAAAACTTGCCCTATTAAAAGAAAATTATATACTTGACTCATTGCGGTTAGTAACCCATGGCCGGTGTGTCGTTTTTTTGCTCAAACTTGGCGGACACACTACCGTGTGTAGATATTTAATAAATAAAGATTAAGTGACTGACAAGTACAAAATGAACAATACTTGTTTCTCACCTGAAATCCGTGAATCCTTGGTTTAGTTAACTTCTTGCTAGCAAGATAAATTCCTCTACGTCGTAGTCTGGCGTGAAGAATTTCCTACGCTTGTGTACTGAACGCTGAATAAATAGTTCTAAAGTAAACGTATGACTGTAGTAAACGTAGAGTATGAGTTCTAACAATAAACTAACTATAAATTTATTAATAAATAGTTAATAATATAAATATTTAACATATTCAATTTATTAATAAATTTATACTTTATATATTAGAAAGATTTAGATATCTTTATGCACAAGGTAAAGGCAAAGGAGGTAACATATGTGTGATCTTTACCAATTAAAATGTGCAAAAATATTTGTTTTGCAATGAAACAAAAATACGGTACTATTGAAGTTATTCAGGCCACGTTCTCTGTGTCGCTACAACGAGAAGTATAAAGAGGCAATATAAGTGAATTACGAATTTATATTTTCTTTGCAAGGTTTTAAAGCAAACCGGAGCTAGAATAAGCCTTTGACTCAGTGAGTAAACAAGTTGTAGCATAGTGCGTCCATTTAGGCGAGGAACGTGCAGCTTGTTCATATGCGATTAGGTTTCACACCGCTACTTGCCAAAGTAATTTTGAATTTTAAATTATGACATTAAAGCATATAATAATGATTATTTCTCGTCATTTTATTATTTATAGTATTTTTTCTGACCTCAGTTCAAAAATTGCCTGCAATTTCGAAATAAAATTTTTAATATATTATAAGTAAGACCAAACGAATTATCCAACAATGGTGAAACAGTCACTTTGAGACTTTTAATCCTGTAAAAACCGATGTTATCTACACGTACAATACAAATAAAACGTATACACATCACTCGGCATCTCGTTCATCTTAAACGTTTCGTTTTTTGCGGCTGCCACAATTTATATGCAAATTTGTAATGATTTAGGATTTACCTTATTTATTCATATTGACGTTTGGTCTTTATTATATTAATACTAGTAGTCAAGGTTTAACTGATTTATTTTATATCTTATTACAATAAGTTTTCGACGTCCATAAACAGAAATATTTTTATTAAACTTTGACAAATATTTTTAAATTACACAACAGGTCTTAAAACTTAAGTTTGCTAAACACAAATCTTGTCTCAATTTGAAAGCTCATCTATTATTAATTTTAATCTATTTATTAATTTTATTTATATATACAAAGTTATATAATAAATTTTCTTCACAATCGTAAGCTCCTTAGCTTGTCTGACCATTGCACATTCCTAGTTTTGTTTATACAATACAATTTTAAAATTATAATATTAATATATCGTTATGAATGCTAATTTTCTATTAGTGAAATAAATGGAATCTATGACCATTATAATTTATATTCTGTGAGATTATTCTATTGTAAAATAATTACAAATGATCTGACTAAAGTTTTTATTCAAAAAAGTATTTGCTGTTAATTGAAATGACAGAGATAAGCCGCGAATGAATTGTATTTGAAAATGTCCGCCACTCAACACGCAATGCCTCAAAGAGAGGCAGAGGGAACCGTGTGTCTTAAGGCTAGGTTCCGACGATTCCTGTGATTCCCTCTGCCTACCCTGCTATATGCGGGATAGAGCGTGAAGATATAATAAAAATTAATATCTAAAGATCTCATTTAAAAGAACAGCTTTAGTAGAAATGTGATACGCAACTATATTAAGAGTGGCGTAGATATCTGCCGCTAATGACGCAAGCACGTGAGCAAAGGATGGGAATGAGCTTCTCAACTTAAAAGGGTATTGCGCTTTCTCGAACGTTTTTCAGAAGGTGAACAAGCTGGTGTTTTAACTCTAAGTTGAAATATCTTCTATGCGAGAAAAAGTAGGAAGCATCTTTATTTACAATAATACTGAATAATTTTGTTTGATCTCTTTGTCTTTACTTATCTAAAAACACTAAGGAAAGATCCATATCGCATTAAAATTCATCATCGGTAAGTAGTCTTGGGCTCCTACATCCGCAGTCAGCTTGCTCGTACAACCCACTAATCCGTTTGCTTCTTGCATATTCATTTTAAGAGATTTTTGTTTATATTCGTCTTTCTGGTATTCGTATGGTTTACTTCGATTCGGCATCTATTGTGTATTGAGCAACTTTAAATAGTTAAGCAGATGTTATTTATGCGTTATTAAGAACGTACTTAAACCTATCTGATATTGGAGCAAATGTAAATATTATAGGGAAATATAAATGAATATGGATAACGATATCGGTAAGTCAAAGTTCAAAAGAGGTGTTAAGCTTTATTCTCATGAGATATTTACTCTTCCATTAGTATAAATTCACTCGACGCCCACAAGGTAAAACAATGAATTCGTCGAGTGAATTTAAACGTTTCCTACGAAAATGTGTTTTTCTTTAGAAAATATACACGGAAAACATGATAGCAATCATGATGTTATCAGAAAACTTTAAACTACATTATTATGTTTCGATCATACAATGTTGCGCTGAACTATATAGATTGAATTCATAATTAATTGTAAAATAATTACATTTGTTATAAATATGAACAAATTTAATGTTATTCTATAATTCTATAAGCCAAGTTTTATTATTTTTCAATTCCCAGTTCACAGAAACTTTTCTTTCCTAACGGTAAGCAATAGTCATTAGTCCAAATTTACGAACATTTTTTTTTACTAAAATTCTTATCTTAAAATTCTTATATTGTTCAATACTGTATACATTATTAAAGTTTACTTGCCAAGGGAACAAAGGAAGAACACTCAGAAGGGACGGATAACTACATAATACCACCGCGAAATATGATAGTAAACTAAAATATGTCGGAAATAAGGAAGTGGATAAGATTAGTATTTATTTTTCATTTTTTTTAAATATTTTATAAAATATTTAAAATTATTTTTTTATTATACTTTTACCGTCCAAATTTTTGTACAAATTTCAATCTCTAACAAAATTCACTAAACGTAAACATGACATACCTATGTACAAAATATTATACGTGATGTTGGTATTTCATCAAAAATTCATTTCATTATATTGTATTTTAAGCGCCTCCTGGTATACGTCCGATTGTAACGTATGTGTTATTGTGTGATTAAAACATAATTTTTATTTATGTTTTATTAACTATTTTGTGATGTTATTTTTTTTCAAAACATTAAATATCTGTAATGTACCAACAGGCCAAGTTTAATGTTAAATACACTTATTCTAACACAATCAGTGTTCCGACTTAGTTTAATTTACCATCATATTCATCAAATTAAAAAAAAATCTATACTAAACAAATCTAAACTGAATAATGCGTGAAGCTATAAACTGAATAAATATTTGATTCATTGTCAAAATGACAAAAATTGTCAAGTTTTTTATTTTTTGTCCCATATGAAACGAACTGCAATATTAATCCGCAATGGTTACTTACTGTGATTTAGTAATATTATTTAACCATTATCCATATTATGTGATCCTAAGTCAACAAAAAATATGTTGACATTTTTAATAACCCTACAAGCATTGATATAAACCACATTGAATGAAAGTTAGCATGAACTTCGAAGATTTGGTTCGAAGATTCCAGTTATTTGTATTAATTCGGTTTGACCTTCGCGAATTCTTAAGAAAGATGGGCATTCAGCCACTTCTTTACTAAATGTATTATATACTATAAAACAACTTTGATAGTATAAAAGGTACAATTTATAATTATATATATTAATTTTCAACTTTTTTAGAGACACTTTATCAATCATAAACCATGTTAACTAAATAAATCTTTTGTATAAAATGATTTTAAAACAAACAAATCGAATCCATATTTAATAAAAAAGAATTTATTGAATAAAGCAGGAAGTCTTATTATTATTTTCGATACATCGTGTTGCTTACTTAGAAAAAAGAGTTTTCCTGAAATACTGGCTATTTATAAGGTTTAAATTTGATATTCACAGACACACACTATTAAAATACAGTCTGTTAATTAATTTAAAGCTTTCTCATTAACTATATTTTTTGTTTTGTTTTGTGGTGCGTAAATAAACAAAGAAGACGGTTTTCCGACGCGCGAACACGCGACGTATAATTGTCCATGCGCGAAACAGGGAAACTCCAAGTTGATTCCACAAACTTCTAACGACTGTCCTTGCGATTTATTTATGGTCATCGCAAAGGCCAGACGTACTGGAAATTGTAAGCGTTTAAAATCGAATGTTAAGTCCGTTGGTATCATCGGTATCCGCGGGATCAAGACATCCTCTCCTTTGTATTTTCCTTTTATGATTGTCGCCTCAATGACGTTATTCATCAGTCTTTTCACAGCCAGTCTTGTTCCATTGCATAGTCGAAGTTGATTAATATTACGGAGCATGATGACAACTGATCCTACTTTTAACTGCAAATTGTGAGGTGGTAATCCAGGCAATTCCAGTGTATTTAAAAACTCAGTGGGATATTTGATTACGTCATCCTGGTTCATTACGTTGTCGACAGATTTAAACGAAACCAACTGTCCTGGAAGAAAATTCTGAATGGTCGCATTAAGATCCTCGACATCTTTATTTTTCGCTGCTAATATTGCTCGTTCACCCAGCCAATTATGGTTATTGAACTTTTAGCGCTATATCTGGGAAAACTCGCTGAATAAGCTCCACTTTTGAGTCTGTGATGTGACAGAAATCTGTAGGTAATGTGATGAATCCGGTCGAGGTGTCCACTGCAACTTTATTATTTCCAATGTCTAACAACTGCTTCGCAAACACATTTGCAGTTTCATCTTGTTGCAAAAATACTCGCATGTTAGTTGTTAAGTGGAGTGTCTTTATATACTGCCACAAATTTGATGATTTTAGGCATGCATTTAGTTGATCAGCAACAGTTGATCGGGGAATAACTGGAAGAGTCTGACGAAAATCACCTGACAACAGAATCATGGCCCCAACGAAAATATTTTGGTTGTCACGAAGATCTTTCAACGTTCTGTCCAGTGCCTCCAGTGGCCTCTTATGGGCCATTGTGCATTCATCCCAAACAATCAATTTGCATACCTGTAGGATCTTGGCCATTGCGCTATTTTTAGCGATGTTGCAAATTGGTGTTTCGGAGATTTGCATGTTTAGTGGTAATGTCAAGGCAGAATGTGCAGTTCGCCCGCCTTCTAGCAGAGTTGCAGCTATTCCAGATGAAGCCAACCCTAGAGCAACATTATTTCGCGATCTGATCCTCGCCAAAAGCAATGAAATTAAAAACGTTTTTCCGGTTCCTCCGGGAGCATCAAGGAAATAAATTCCTCCAGATTCACTGTTCACAGCTTCATCAGACATCTGCATCAGGTAGTGGTAACAGAGTTTGTCCTTGTATCTGTAATTTTTAAAAATTTGTCCATTAATTATTTTCGATATATATATTTTAGTACAAACTTGAATAATATAAAAAAATATTCTTATGTAATACCTTGAAAGTGGGCATAAAATTTTCTTGTATAATATGTGTAGCACCAAATGATGTCATCTGGAAACAGTTGTTATATTTCTGAATGTTGGTCAAGAAGTGTTTAGAATCATTTCCAATCCCAGAAACTAAAGAGCCTAAAGGATCTGGTGGTGGGACCAATTTTGGCAATTTTACTTTGCCTTCAGCACAACATAATCCAGTAGATTCACCAGTCTATTTTAACGCCTTACAATATTTACAAATTGTTTTCATTTTCCCAATTGTTACCGATTTGTCGGCACAATAATCAATTGCCGGATCATAGTGGAATGCAGCAAAGGAGCTCTGCGTCTGCGGATTTGCTCAATTTCATTATGTCTAGCTTGCTGTTGTTGTGTTTGATGTGCACGAACTCGTTGCATTCTAAGCCTATCTCCTACATTGTCACTCACTAAAGAACGCAATTCTGACATAGCAATACGACTTTCTTGATCTGTCTGTCTCTGGTCATCAGTGCGGTTAGCACGTGAGGTAGCTCTTCGCACATTTGATTGACTACGACGACCTAAGTCAGGTCATCTTCTCCTCGGCATCGTAAATTGTAATTAATCAAAGTAAGAAAATTTCCCGCTTATTTAACAGTAAAGTGTCACTATCACAAAAAAAGCACATTACTTGGAATGTCACTATCACAAAGGATCACCAAAGTAAAGAAAGTCCTCGCGCACGTATCCACAAAGATAGATATAATATCGTAATACTTTTTTCCATGCTTTGAAATGCGACAGGATGGATTGACAGTTGGTTGTCAAATCTAATGTCAAATATTATGATTGCAGTACAATGGATTTTGAGACTGTGCAATTTTCTTCTGTTGAGTTTCAGAACGCATATTTGACCCTCCAACGCGCACGCGAATTTGAACTTTATGCAGCGGTAATAAATTACAAATTGACTCTCCATTTTATTTAGAAAACGTTTGTATGGGAAATAGAAAAATGCTGTTTTGAGGATTTTCCCGGCAATTATTCGAATTTTTCTCACCTTTTAAACCTTCCCTAGACCTCCACGAATAATTCAAGACCAAGATAAGATAAATCCGTTCAGCCGTTCTCGAGTTTTAGTGAGACTAACGAACAGCAATTCATTTTTATATGTATAGATAGATGTTTAATTTCATAAAATTTGTAGTAGAAGTACATATTTCATATGTTTTATTTTTTTTTTAAATTGAGGCTCGATCTACACGTGCGTACACTGTAACGGCGTACTGGATAGGATTCGTGATGTACTGCTAGATTTTAAGTTTGATCTCCTCTTGCAATGAGGTTCGGACACAGAGAACCTAGATATTGTAAGATTTTAGTTATGTCAACCTTATCGACTAGCATAACCGCTATTTATACTGAACAAGTCTCAAAACATATCAACTATCGATATGGCCATTAGTCAAATGATATACTTTTAATGTGCTAATAACCTAGCATTAAATATTTTTTATTTCAAAATATGTTTGCTTTGTATATATTTTTTTGATTTAATAACCATTAAAAATAATCATAATTCTTTAATTAATTAGTATTTTTTTTGTACCTGCTGCTTTTTATTTCCTTTCCACTTCCTCACATCAATGATATGCAAAACCTCAAGGTAGCGTTTTATAAACAAGCTCGTTAGTATGCACTTTGAGTGAGTATTTTGCTTGCACTAAATGCGCTTCCTAATTAGTAGATAAAGGGACTCGTTTATGATCGTAAAGAAAGAAGATGATATCCATTAAATATATTTTAAACTACTTATAAACTAGATTTTTCAATTAAAGAATCATAGATGCAATATACTAAGAATGAGGTTACATACTATAAAAAATGTTGATGTTGTCAATGGATACGGAAACACAGGATAAGGAAATAAAAATAAATTAAAAGTCTTTCGATAATTGGATCGCTTAGCGTTTTGTCTATAACAATATTTATATGATGATTATGATGACATATTTATACTTTTGTTTAAAATACTTTTTTATCGAACCATTAGCTTATTATTCTAGTGCGTTTAAATTAACTGACACAATATACACTTCTACTATATGTAATATATATTTTTAAAGTAGAAATGTCTGTTGCATATAGTAGAAGTCTGTATTGGACTTACCATTTTGGTAGATACTGAACATTAACTTTCTAAGTTAATATTAAGTAAATAAAATGGAATAACGATCGGTTAAAATCGTTTGATAATAAATTAAATCGTTTGATACAATTTCCATACAAGAAATTAATAACTGAATGTTAGTTGACAAGACAAAGCGCGGACCTCCGCTACTCTGCAATCTCTTCAACTTGGACGGAAAGCACAGATAAGAGAGCACTTGACCCTAAGTAACTAAATAATTATTACTGATTTATTTATCAAATAAAATTTGTAATTTTAACAAAAAATAAAACTACACTGGTAAGAAGTAATGAAGTACTACGCTAACTAGATTAGTGTATCTTTCTACATGATGAGACAGCGTCGCGCTGAGACGTTGAAGTTGTTGATGCAAATAGTTAAGTATTATAGGTATATACTTACTTAACCTATGTCGTGTAAAATATCAGTGATGTACATGTAATTTTATTTTTTATTTAATTTTAAATTATCGGATATAACTAATAACTTTTATTTTTAAATAAAAAAAATGTTTGCTTTAATATAAGTTATATAAGGGAATATTGCAAATGCTATGCCTCTGCGCCATAACAATTGTAGAAAACAAAAATTGTAACAAGCTTACAAGATTTTAGATATAGGCCGAAAAAAAAAAACGTATTACATAAACGTAAGGTTAATAGGGTGGAGCGGTTATACCTTTTCTTAAAGGCTGGTTCAATGCTTTAAATTTTTGAGATTTTTTAAATAATGATAAATAATAAAACAATATAATATTCTCATGAATATTTTTCATTTGTAAAGTTGATTTCAACTGTAACATATTAGTATTCGTGATGCTTCATAGCTCGCTGTAATTAATCTTCAAATCCACGGACTGTCGACTGAAAGTAACTAATCCATTTAAGCTGTAGACTTGCATTTTAACGCAAAGAATAAAATGGCAAACGGAATAACAAAGTTTTATTTGTATAGCAGAATTTTAACTTTATGGAGTTGTATATTTAAATAATTTATGTATAACGTACCGTACGTAACGTAACGTACGCATCTATTTTAATTTACTCAACCCCCTTTCTCTTTTTATTAAATTATTTGTAGTTAAAAAAGAATATTTACTTCAGTAAGTCTACACTAAAAATATAAAAATATCTTAACGACTTGCGAAGGGCTTTCTCAGAACAAATTTATGAAATAGATAAAGAACTATATTAAATATCGGATAACGGAAAGGCTTTATTACTTTATTTTATGGGTCAACTCAATAGAAACTGGCACTCGCCGAACTCTCTCTCGTAAGTATTGTGTCCAGAGAATTGGGGCGAGAAATTACATTAACAACAAAAGAAACTAACCATTTTTACTTAATGGCCAGCTCGTGATGAATTTCTACCGTCACTTAGCGGGGTCGTCACTCTAGAAAAATCAGTTTATATGACCTCTATATATTTACGTAACCTGACTTCAGCATTTTATTTTCATTTTATGTCTTATTATTAAATTTAAGTAAGCACAACGCACTTTATCTTTTAACCAGAGAGTTGAAATAAAAAAAAATTATTCCCTCTACTGAAGATTGAACCTATGATTCTCACGTAATCTTTCGTTCTTTATCCAAAGTACCTACAAATTGTTATAAAAAAACAGAACAAAAAAAAGAAACTGTTTGAGTTGAAGGCATTTTTAGAGTTTGCATTTCATTTGGCTGCCAAGATAGGATCGGTGTTTACAAACACATTTATCTTGATTTCAAGAAGATTAAAATTATAGATAGAGAAGGTCGTTTAGGTTTTAGCGCAGTTTTTGTTATTTATTTGTAACACTTTATATGTAAATTTTTCGTGTACTATGTATGTGTTAAGAACATTATTTATTCCATACAAATAATACTTGCAAATAGTGTGAAATGATGTAGTTGACTTCCATTTTTGGCAGTTCAATGTTCAATAAGTTATATTTTTAATAATCCTAACTACAGTAAAGAGTAAAGAACGAACTTATTTGTCACGATTGTCCTCGTCGACAAACACTCAAATGTAAAATAATATAAAATACTGTAATACTTATGAATAGTACCATACAATAGTATAATATTTGTACATACGGAGAGTAAATGGAGGTGAAGCTGGCAGAAAATTATATTAGCAAACAGGTACGGGCGTTTTAGTGTAATGGGTAACTCGTGGAGTGGTTCTTGTCCTTCGAAGTTATTACTTAAACATTTCTACACGTTGTAAAGGTTGGGTTATAGTTTTACCAATAAAAACTTATATAACAAACACCCTTAAAGTAAAACGATCTAATTAAATAAGTTTTGAATATTTTTTTTAATGTAGCGCCTAAAGCTTTTTTATTTTCCAATTGGCTTATTTACTGACAATGATACGTGTTTTGTTTAAACAAATTTAGACATTATATTTTAAAGAGACTATTAAAAAAATATTTCAATGTTAATTCTTTAAATGATATCGTGAATAGTAAGCTTTAGAATTAATGTAATGTAAGAAAGTAGTTAACGGAATGCCGTGTATTAACACGGGATATACAAATAAAACATTTAGTATAGATACTGGAGATAATATAGTAATTCTAAATTCTATGTTTCCAAGCAAAAATATTATTGTTTTTAGTATTATCTGCAGCAAAATTTTTTAAAGGCTTTTAATAGATATATATATTTTCTTGACATAAAAATACTTTAATATTATTAATAAAGATTTTTTTACCAACGAGACAAAAATTATGCGTTTTGAAATAGGGAAACAACCAACACTTTAAAACTGTATACTTGTTGCCAAGTGATCAGTAACGTAATCTAAACTCAGTTAATTGGCTTCAACGGCCGAGAGTTTCCCAAAATTGTAGTAAAACAGTCTTTGTTGTTAACAATAACAAAGCCTTTCAGGAAACGATCGGAAGCCCGATTACGAAGCTCCTGTATGAATATTCATTGTCCAGATCTTCGAATCCAATCGGCTCCCTGAACATATTGAGACAAGTGGAATTACTACCTGGCCAAGTTACGATTTCGTCTATTGTAAATAACAAGGAGCAGTGGAATGCTACACAACTAAACACAATACAGATACACGACTACGAAACAGACACTTTAAGACTTATATTCCTGTAAATATCGATGTTATCTACACGTACAATACAAATAAAATGTACACACATCACTCGGCATCTCGTTCATCTTAAACGTTTCCTTTTTTGCGGCTACCACAATTTATATGCAAATTTGTCATGATTTTGGACTTGCCTTATTTATTCATATTGACGTTTGATCTTTATTATATTAATACTGGTAGTCAAGGTTTAACTGATTTATTTTATATGTTATTACAATTAGTTTTCGACGTCCATAAACAGAAGTATTTTTATTAAGCTTTGACAAATAGTTTTTAAATACACAACAGGTCTTAAAACTTAAATTTGCTAAACACAAATCTTGTCTCAACTTGAAAGCATTATGATGTAAAATCTAATGTTGATATAGTTTTACATTCTCACATTCATTCTCTAATTATTTTTTTTAGATATACATTCACATTCTCGGTAAATATTTTTTTTTATTTAATTTATTTATATGTACAAAGTTATATAATAAATTTTCTTCACAATCGTAAGCTCCTTAGCTTGTCTGACCATTGCACATTCCCAAACTTGTTTATGCAATATAATTTTAAAACTAATATTAACATATCGTTATGAATGATAAGTTTACATTTTTTTAGTAAAATAAATTGAACCTATGATAACTATAATTTATAATCTTTGGGAATATTTTATTGTAAAATAATTACGAATGAACTGACTAAAGTTTTTACTCAAAAAATATTTGCTGTTTATTTGAAATGGCATAGATAAGCCGCGGATGAATTTTATTTTAAAATGTCGGCTGATCAAACTGATCAAATTGATATGTCAATCATAGCTTATCCTGACATTCATTTGAAATACAACGTTTTTTTCACAAATTTCTTAATAATATATTATCTCTATAGAACTTGCTTTTGGAGGACATAATCATGGTGCAGAGGCGCAACGTTTGCCTGTAAACGCATTGGTATATAGGTTCGGTTTCCACTCGTAGAGAATGGATTGTATTGTTTCCATTATCTTCGTTATTATTATAAGATATAAGCCTGGAGAGCGTAACTTTGAGTTCCGCCTCTCAAAGGAAGGCGGAGGGAACGGAGTGTCTTAACGCTAGGTTGCCACGATTCCTGCAGTTTCCTCTCCCTACCCTGCTATATGCGAGATAAAGCGTGAAGATGTAAATAACATTAGGATCCAAAGATCTCATTTAATGGAACAGCTTAAGTAAAAATGTGATATGTAACTACATTATGAGTGGTGTTGATATCTGCTTCTCATGTGGCAAGCACGTAGACAGAGGACGATGAGCTTCTCAACTTAAAGCGAATTGCGCTCTCTCAAAAATTTGTCAGAAAGTGGACAAAATAACGTTTTAACTCTAAATTGAGATATCTTCTATATGAGAAAAAGCAGGAATCATCTTTATTTACAATAATACTGAATAATTTTGTTTGACCTCCTTGTCTTTACTTATCTAAAGACTCTGAAGAAAAAGGGGATCCATATCGCATTAAAATTCATCATCGGTAAGTAGTCTTAGGCTCCTACATCCGCAGTCAGCTTGCTCGTAAAAGCCACTAATCCATTTGCTTCTTGCATAGAAACATAAAATGTTAAGAAGGAAAAATGTTAAGTAAATTATGTCTATAAAATGAATATTATTAAGTGGTTTTTGTTTATATTCGACTTTTCGGTATTTGTATGGCTTACTACAGCTAGGCATCTAGCGTGTTGAGCAATTACTTAAAAACTTTAAATAATGAAGCAGATATATGCGTTATTAAGAACGTACTAAAACCTAGCCGATATCGGAGCAAATATAAATGTTAAAGCTTAAATGTATAATTATTTTTATAAATGTTCATATTTAAATCATAACTGAAAATCAAGGGATATAAGCCTATATAAATAAGTATTGAAAACAATGTCGGCAAGGCAAAGTTCAAAACATGTGTGAAGCTTTATTCTCATGAGAAATTAACTCTTCCATTAGTTTTAATTCACTCGACGTCCACACGATTCATTGTTTTCGCTATCTACGAAAATATGTTTTTTTCTTCAGAAAATATACACCGAAAAAGTGAAAGCAATCATAATGTTGTCAAAAAATTTCGAACCTAATTATATTTCGATCATGCAATATTGTGCTGAACTTTTTATATTCAATTGATCATTAATTGTTAAATAAATAAATAAATAGATACTATTGTATTGTTATAAATATGAACTACTACTAATTGTTATAAATATGAACGAGTATAATCTTATACTTTTATATTAAAAAGTAAACTCACAGAAACTTTTCTTTCCTTTGAAAGATTTAAGGGATATCTAAGAAGTAAACAATTGGGCGTCATACGAGATAAAATATATTTTATATATATATAACAAGTACATTTGATTTGAAGTATTGGTTTTTACTTATTTCTCAGTAAAAGGTACCTAAACAATAGTCACCAGTCCAGATTTACGAAAATATTAGACTAATTATTATTTATTATTATATTATATCTTTTATTACTTACAATATAATGTTACAATATTATAACGTTTGTTTTGATCGCAATTGCTTTGTATTTGTCTATAACTAACTGTGAATTTCTATGTCTTTTAGTAACTATAAGGATATATTAGATGGCTCAATGTCGTACATATTATTAAAGTTTGCCAAGGGAACAAAGAAGGAACACTTACGTGAAGATGGGACGAATAACAACGTAATACCGCCATGAAGTATGATAGTAAACTACAATATATCGGAAATAAGGAAGTTGATTTTGTTAAGATTTATTTTTGTTTTCTTCTACATTATAGGTATATATTCAATATTTTTAAATTGATTTTATAATTTTTTTGCCAACTAAATTTAAACACCAATAAAATTCACTGAACGTAAACATTCGATACTGAACGTAAACATTCGATTCGATATGTTGTATTATACGCGATGTTGGTGTTTCATCAAAAATCATTTCGTAATATTTTATTTTAAGCGCTCTTCCTCCTCCTCCTGGGATACGTCCAATTGTAACGAGTGTGTTATCGTGTGATTAAAACATTATTTCACGCATAAAATGTAACTATTACATTTTTCATTTATATTTACTAATTTTATGATTTTATTCTTTTTTTAATAGTAGATATCTGTTATCAACAGGCCAAGTTTAACGTTAAGAACACTTTCTTTTACACAATCAGTGCTTTGCCTTTTTTTATTTTACCACCACATCACCACATGACTCATTGTCAATATGACAAAAATTGTCTGGTTATTTTTGTCTTATTCTCATAATTTTATTAGTTACTAGTAACTAGGTATATAAGTAAGCTTTGTAGTTTTGTCTATCTGTTTGACTGGCAAAATCATTATATTCTCATTAATTTTCCGTAACCATGCAATCATTTCATGAATTATCATTTTTATTCTGAGATGTATCTACAAATTGCCAGATTTTTCCCTTGACTAATATAAGATTAATTTCCAACTTCTTCAACTGTCGGTGACTAAAGATCATCCTTGGTTACTGAACATTATGTTATTGTATTATTGACAGGCTTAATTGCCGTCTCAAGGTATCTTTATACATTTGTGCCCCATTTTTGATACCTTCTTTAGAAAAATATGGCCCGTGACTGAGCCTTCACTGAATTAGGGTACTCTGTTGTCAGCTAATTGGCAAACTTATTTAGAGTTTAAATTATAAGTACGGTAGATTGTTTGTGAAATATAGCTCAATTGTATACAATTTTTCTTCCGTAAACAAAATATTTCTGTTGCTTTCCTATGTGTACCGCTTTGGTATATACTTTAAATTTACCACCTTATTATTTTTTATATTACCAGTAAAGAAAAGACCAGTGCACCTCTTGTAGGCTGCAAGTCTTAGATATTTTTTTTTCAAAAATATTATTTTGTTTGTATGAATGAGACTCGCGTACTAAGGAATTCGTACTAAGTTCATGCTTGTATGGCAACAAGAATTAGTAGAAATCAACAAACTAGTGTTGTATCTTGCACAGAATACTAGAAATCTAGTAAGCTAAATATAATAGAAAATGAAGGATATCTTAAAACATATTTATTAGGTATCAGAAATAAAGCAAGTAGTGTAAGAACGCTACTAGCTTTATTTCTAATAGGTATCACTAAAAATGCTTAAGAAACGTTCTTCATCTTTTCTTGTTCTTTTCATCTTCTGTATACATTATTAATTATACTGAAACTTTTAACAAAATGAAAAAGAATATTCAAAATATTACGTAAATAACATGTATAAATATAGTCTACACCTTTGTCTCAATCCAGTATAAAAATCAGAATATTTCTGTTCTTTTCATCTTCTGTATACATTATTAATTATACTGAAACTTTTAACAAAATGAAAAAGAATATTCAAAATATTACGTAAATAACATGTATAAATATAGTCTACACCTTTGTCTCAATCCAGTATAAAAATCAGAATATTTAATATACACAATCAGTTCAGATAGATCGTACTTCACCATTATTAAATCGGTTTTATGTCTTGAAAGATATTCACATTCACACGATACATTCACGATATATTGACATATTATACGTAGCTTTGTGATTTTAATGTAAAGTGATAAATGTCTGGATACCGTTTGATTAGAAGCTTCAATAGTAAATGTTAAAACCTTTTACGTACGTTATTTATTTGATGCAATTTTTTTTAATTACATTTGATTAAATTTCTGAACAGCTTATTGTTACATAGCACTAGGCATACCTTTGTAATAAATTGGGTAACACAAATAGCATCTTAGATTGATCTTACTAGTCACACATACACTGACGCACACACTAGGGAATTACATCTACGTGGCTCTTCTGTCAAGCCAAAGCGAGGCGTTTATTCCCTTTACTCAAAATACTATATTAAATATGGAGTATATTCCAAGTGCCAATCTCACCATACCAAAAGCTCACCAGGGCAATGAAACGACGATTTGTTTCATAAAATAATATAAAAATAAATCTAATATTCTACACTCAACATCGGGTTCGCGACGACTTCAAAGTGATCCGAACACCCATGGGATTATACTCTGCTGATACTTTCCATATTACGTACTCTTACAGACGAGTGGCAAGCACCATGTAATCTCTAGTTGCGATCACCATATCGATATTATTTAGTTCGTGTAAGCTCTATCTTATTATTGAGCTCGACAGTGGTTTCCATTACAGAAATGTTTTATTGTCATGTTTTAAATATATTTTTTTATATAATCAAATGATACTAATTGGTATTAAAATATAATTAAATATCTAAATTCAAGAAATAGATTTTGTTTCAACATGATTATTGTACATATAGTTATATTACATTACACAAACAAAAAATAGTACCAGCACATGAAAAAATGAAACTTTTGACACAGAACTCTTGATGCTCGATATTTTATTAAAGTAATAAAATATAGGTTACTTTATACCGTTACTACAGTTTTGATTTTAGTCAAATATTGGATATGCAGAAATGGAAGCTGATATTAATTCTGATTAAAGTAGATTTAATAAAATCCCTTGTATTACTAACATAAAAGCTTCTGATAAAATTGTCCGCTATTTCGTTGTCTTTTTACGTAACGTTCACTAGTTTAAATTGAACTACCGGCGGCGCCTAATGGAACAGCCTCCGACAGACAGCGGCAGGTAGTACGCGTCAAAATGAATATGTATCGCCCTTTAGCCCGGATTTTCAGGTAAAATACTCATTTCAAGTTTTTTCTACGTTGTCTGACTTTCATAAAGCTTCATAATTACACAGATTTTTTATTAAACAGTATGTATTATTCAGTGTAGTATGAGATTTTCAAAATAATGTTGCGTTCCTCTAATTTGTAATTTGTCAACTTTTTAATTGTAAATGATTTTACTATATTGTATATATAAATACATATTTATATATGTTAATGTATATTAAACACATTTCAGTAGAGATTAATCAAATACTAGGTCTATATTTTTGTTTGATTAAATGTATTTCGAAGTTCATAAGTAATAAGCTTGATATACCAAGAAACGCTAACGAAAAGTAAAATGTACAATAAATAACCGTAAATTTTACTATGCATATAAATTTTGTATAAATATTTCCATATATTAAAAAAGTTTATAAGATTTTCATGTAAAAAATGTACTTTTTAGAGCGTCTCTAGCTCATAAAACATCGAAGAGTCCTCATGAAATTGCGAGCTGCGGACTACGTCCAATATGTAAATATATTTATGAACCACTTATAATGTTTCATGTTACTGACCGCACGACTCACGCACGTAAATATACAGAAAAATTAACATCCTTTGTCGCATAATTTGTTAATTCGTAGACACGTCACACAAAACACGAAATAGCTCGTATTTGTATAGGATGTAAAAATATGTTTCGCGAGACCACAATTTATATTAGGTCACATATTACTCGTTAAAGGGTATGTTAACTAATTTAGATGATAAAAATGAGTGTAAATTTGATGCTTTATTATTTTACATCATCATTCAAACACTCTTCATTAAAATATGAGTATTTAAATTTTTAAGGGATAATCAAGTTTTTCAAGAACACAAAGAGACGCTTGATTTGTAATGATCAAAAATACAACTTACAAATCATTTGCCGCATTATACAAATGTGTGACGTATCTATCATTTACACTTTCCTCGGCTCTCTATACTGAAATGAAACATTAAGTTTAATATAAAAGTAAAGCGTTAAGTAAAATGTTACCAATTATTTAAATCTATATATCTGAATTAATATATGATATAATCATGTTCTTATCAATATATGATTTAGTTTATAATGGCTCGTGTCAAAGAACTAGTATCTTAAACAGGAAATACAATAAAAATTATTTTATTAAATTTTCATATACAATAGTGCCAAACGGCACAAGCTTTATTTTATGTAAATCCTGATGATTGACAGGAATCATGCACGTCACACCAGAAAAATGAGAAGCTTTCATTTACATATTTCTTTATTTAATAGTAATTTAAAATCCTTTACAATATTGTCTGTTGTTTGTTTTCCTTGCAAACATCTTTTATGTTTCTTTTATTAACAATACTGAGGCACTTTCTTTAGTTTTTCATCTCTATAATTTTTTATATTTGTTTCAGTAAAAAATAATATATATTATTGTAGATGATTTTTTTTTATTAAATTAAAAATTAAAAAATGGTTGCCTGTAAAGTGGGTTTTACGGGCGAAAATTTTACGTGACAACGTCTTTTTCTCGGTAGAATATTTATTGATATGATTAATAATTTTAATATAAATTGCACAAATTTTAACTATAGAAAATATATGTTGTTTACTAAAACATTGTACATGTGTCAAGTGATACGTGCGGCGGACCGATCATAGTTCGGTCACAGTTGACACATCGTTACGTTACCTTTTTCATATGTGACTCCGAGCCGCAACCTAATTTAAGACGTTGTCACGTCAAAAAGACAAACAATATGTTATTTTTTTTGCATATAGTCGTCATCGAATATAGCATTTATTTTTTCTAAACGTTTTACATAGTAATAATACTAAACAAAAAATATGAGTTTTTTTCCAAAAAAATATATTATTCTCTAATATTTATATACACGCTGAAAAGTATACACAAAATACATTTTACAAAATTGGTCAACATAGTACAAACCAATTAATTCTTTAATTGATTAGACATTGTCGGCAGCCAATTTAAACTATGTATTTTCAATATTGATTGTTTTGTGTTACATATGAAATTTTGTCTTGTGAATTAGAAATATTATAACCATAAGAATAGTAATATATTGACATGAAACTTAAACATATATTTAAGATTCATGTCAATATATATTAAATTTTTATTATGTTTTTTCAAATACTTGGTGTGTATATTAAACATTGAAAGAAAAATAACTTTATAACTTTTGGTTTATATTTCAGATATTAAGGATAAGCGTTAAATCGTCTGACTCGACGTGTATTAGAGCAATGTTGACTAAATCTTATACTTTAATCTGTAGTCGAGCGTAATGGCGAGAAATGGATGTAATTAATTCTCATAATGAAAGCTGCGTTTTTTTTTTTTCAAAAAATAATATCATTATCACAATATTGTGAGCATATTATTCTTGGTAAATGTCTAATGTTTTATATCTATGCTAATCCTTAACACTAATAAAAATTAATATCGGTAAATAAAATTAATGAAAGTGGTGCCAAATTATTTTTTTGACAAACTTTCGGAATAGAACACGTATCTTTAGAATAAAATAAGCAGAGATCCTAGGCAAAAGCTACATATTATTTCACTTTATATTTAGGTTTTACTTAATTACATACTTAGCTTCACGCTCTATCCCTGGCGAGGTAGTCAGAGAGAACGGAGAGCCAAACGCCCTGCATACCTCTTTCGCTTTTCTCACGGGAGTTCTTATGCTTTTTACGTCACCTTCCTCCAGTATCTTCGATGCTGTGTTTTTGAAAGTCAACCGAGGTCTCCCCTTACCTCTCTTACCACTCACTTTTCCATCGTATATCTTTTTTTACCATTTTTTCGTCACCCACTCTTTCGACGTGCCCAAACCACCTGAGCACGTTCTTCTTCATCCTTACTGTGACGTCTTCGCCGGTACCTACCATCCTGTGTACCTCTTCGTTGCGGATTCGGTCAGCTAAGCTGACTCCGCATATCCTTCGAAGAGGAAACAGAACTGCATTGTGTACGGCCAAACGTGCAGCGACGCTGACGTTCTGCCGTCTCAACAACGCAGCTAAGGCACCGTTCGTTCTATTACCGGCAGCAACACGTCTTTCCACATCCATTTCGTATCTACCATCTCTACTTAACATACTTCCCAAGTATACTACTTCGTTCACATGTTCTAATAATTTTCCATTCACGAAAATCTTGCATTCTGTCCTTTCCTCGTCTCTTTCAAATACCAGAATCTTTGTCTTACTTGCATTCAGGCTTAGACCATTATTTTCACACCCGTCTTTCAGAATGGTGCCCAATGCCTGCAACTCGCGTTCTGATGATGCATAAGCACTGCATCGTCTGCGTACAACAAGCAATTTACCTTCAAGTCACCAACTTTTACACCCATGTCACTTTCTTTCAGTCCTTGGAGACAGCTATCCAAATACAAATTGAACAACCAAGCTGACATGGCACAAGCCTGTTTGACACCCGATTGGATGCCAAACCGAGGCGACATGTCGGCTGTCACAGGCTGAGTGATCTCTATAAAGAGACTTTACAGCCTGCAGCAAGGGTCTGTTCACATTGTACCGGGGTAGTATCTCCCACAACTTTTTTCTGACAACTCTGTCAAATGCCTTCTCCAAGTCCACAAACAGAAAACTTTTTGGTTTACAGCCAAAAACTTCTCTGTGATCATACGGATGGAAAATATCTGATCCATGCATCCTCTTCTAGGTCTAAAGCCTCATTGGACCTCCCACAGTAGCCTTTCGGATCTTTCTTGCATTCTTCTGGCTAAAATTTTTGCATATACTTTACCACGTAAGCTTATTATACTGATAGCCCTATAGCTTGCACATTCTATCTGTGAACCTTTAACTTTATACAAAGGCACGATGACTGCACTTTGCCAATCATCTGGGACCTCCCCCGATTTCTAGCACAAATTGCACAGAAACCAGAACAAGTCCAAGATGCGAGGTCCACCATATTTGATCATCTCGGCAGTAACTCCATCCGCTCCCGCTGACTTACCACATTACAAGCTTCTTATTGCACTCTCAACTTCTTTTATACTGATTTCGCCATCTGCTACATCAAGACTCAGCTTGTCGCTGTTACTTGAGGCAGAAGCGTCATCACATTCATACATCTCCTAATAGAATTCCGCCCATCGCTGCAAAACGTGTGATCCGTTTGTAAATATCTCACCGTCCTTCGAAAGCACCCCTTTCATTCTAAAGGTTGACGAACAACTCCGTGAATCACTAACTTCTCGCCAGAAAAGCTTCGTGTTATCCCGGAAGTTGCTCGTCAACCTTTCATCTCTTTTACTCTCGATTATTTCACGCTTCATCTTTATCAGTGCTTTCGTTTGGTGCTTTTGCAGCTTATACTCTTTCTTTTTAATCTCTCTCATAGTTTTATTTTTACTCGAGGCTTTATAATCCTGCCATGCCTTCTTCTTTCTTTCTACAGCAGCTTTCACTTCATCATCCTACCATTCGTCACGCTTTTTACTAAAGCCTCTTTTCCTTGTATCACATACCTCTGTCGCAGCTTCCACCATGCAGTTCCTAAGGTTCTGCCAGCATACTGTCTAGCTTTTCGGAAATCCTTTCTATATATTCCTTTCTTTTCGATGGTTCTTGAAGCTTCCAGCTTCTTATGCGATCTTTTTTTATCGTTTTAACTAATGTATAAGTAAACTAATTATAATAATTCTTTGTAATTGATTTTATAGTGATATATATGCATATCAGACACTTTATAATGTAATGTAATGAGGTTTAAATATTTATTCATTTTAATTTTTTTATAATATAGATTTTCTTTAACTCGCTAATTAATCTATAATCAACTAAGAATGTTGTGGTAAAATGAACTAAGGTAGAACGTTAAACTTGGCCTATTGGTACATAGCAAATACCTACTCTTAAAAATAAAATAAAAATCATAGAAAAAAATAATTAAACATATATGGAAAATGCAATAAGTATATTTATTCGTGAAATATTGTTTAAATAACACGATAACACACACGTTACAATCGGATGTATTCCAGGAGGCGTTTAAAATATAATATAACAAAAAGAATTTTTGATGAAATAACAAAATCACGTATAACATCATAGGTATTGAATGTTTACGTTCAGTGAATTTTGTTAGTGATTGAAATTTCCATGTAAATCTGATTGCTAAAAAATATACAAAAATCTAATATATACGTATAATGTAGAAGAAAACAAAAATAAATCTTAACAATATCCCCTTCCTTATTTCCGACATATTTTACTTTATTATCATACTTCATGGCGGTATTACGTTGTTATTCGTCCGGGCTTCACGTGAGTGTTCTTCCTTTGTTCCCTTGGTAAGTAAACTTTAATAATATGTACAGTATCGAGTCGTCCAATGTAAGAATTTTAGTAAAAGACATAGAAATTCATTGCGATAAAAGTAATCGTTTCACTAATTTTTATTGCAATTAATCCAAGAAATCAATAATATTGAGTATAATATTTTTTTAAATTTGGACTGACAATTACTATTTACCGCTTAGTGAGGAATAACCAATACTTAGAATCAATTGTACTTATTATATATACAAAATATACTGATGATTTCTTATGAAGCCCAGTTGTTTAATTCTTAGATATCACTTAAATCTTTCAAGGGAAAGAAAAGTTTCTGCGAACTCGGAATTCGAAAAAACAATTAGACTTGGCTTACGACTTCAAAATTTTCTGGTAACATCATGATTGCGTTCAATTTTTCGGTGTATATTTTCTGAAGAAAAAACACATTTTCGTAGCTAGGTAGCGAAAATAATGATGCGTCTAGGCATCGAGTGAATTAAAACTAACGGAAGAGTAAATGGAGACAGGAACCTAGCTTTAAGACACTCCGTTCCCTACTTTCCGCCTTCCTTTGAGGCGTTGTATTGAGTGGCAGAACTCAACACCGCGCTTGTGTCGGTATCACATGGAACAAAATAGAAATTAAAAAATCCATTCTCCTCGAGTGGAAACCGAACCCACATACCGTCGCGTTTACAGGTAGATGTTGTGATCGCCAAGATCATTTCAAATAAATATCCGGATAAGCCATGATTGACGTATCAGTACATGGATTCCTCGCTTTTATCAATCGATGCTTAAAAATAAAATTCTTCCGCGGTTTATCTGTGCCGTTTCAAATAAACAGCAAATATTTTTTAAATATAGGCTTTAGCCGTTTCATTGCTATCTCTACAACTCACCTTAATTATTTTAAACAATATAGTATGTATGCAAAGTGTATATGTATATATATAAATTTAAAAGAAAAACTTTGCAAGTCATATAGGTTACATGTTTCAAGTATACTCGGACATAGATTTCCCGTAATTATATTAAATGATTTAAATAACTCTGTCACTGAGTCGTTTATGTCACTTAATATAATTACGAGAAATACGTGCGTCAGGGTAGTTCCCTTTCATTACAGGCCGTTGCCTATGTGCAACTACCTCCTTTTATATCGTTGTTTGAAATAATTTTTAAATAAGGTAAAGGCAAGCTAAAGCGGGTTTGAGATGACCAGGGCAGGGCTTAGTCGAGTAGCGGCATCGATGATCCCGTTGCTCAGCTTGTAGAGTGCTGTGATGCCCTGGTGATGTCATCAGTACAGTCTATAGTTGGGAAGTGAATGCTGCATTACCAGCGCCCTCTCCTTCGTTTTCACCCGGTGTCGACGTCTGACCTAACTATAAAGGATCGGCTTCATCGTCTGGAATCAAATAATACTATTCAAGGGGCGATAGCCCTCTTTGCGGGATAACCCACTACGACCATATGTGTTGGCGCCTTGACCAAATGTTAACGCCCATGCTCGCCTAGCAAGCTACTTCATCACGGACACATGACAATGTTGCAACTTGACAGAATGTCAACGCCCTTGTTCGAAGTGGCAACTATCAAATGTCAACGCCAGTGTTTACATGCAACATCGGCAATACACATTATGTCTTATTTAATATTATAGCACACTACGAGAGTGGTGAGCTTCTCACAACCCCATGTGACACGCCATATTCACACGAGATACCAGCGGCGGAAGCACGTCACACTCGCATGTGGCCCCGACTGACACAAAATCAAAGCTTTTATAGTCCCTATCATCCAAACCTAATTTATAACATTGTTTGTAATAAACATAATAATAACTAGCAAAAGGAAAGAATAACAATAAAATAATAAAACAGTTTGACGTTGACCTAGCGTCAATAATCTTTATTTATGTTCATTCAACGCAAACAAATTTGCCTAAATATAAATAAAAAAGGAAAGTCCAAAATCCTGGCAAATTTGCGTATAGTTTGTGGCAGTTGCAAAAAGCGAAACGCTCAAGATGAACGAGATGCCGAGTGATGTGTTTACGTTTCATTTGTATAGTCGACGTTCACAGGAATATAAATCTCAAAGTTACTGTATCACCATTGTTTGATAATTAGTTTGGTCTTACAAATATTATATAGACAGTTTTGTTTGGTATTACTAATAATAAATAAAAAAGGGTGAATTCTGAAAGGATGAAGTCACCGACTTCTGCTGGCTACACACAAGAAATAATTATAAACATTATTCTTATATACTTTAATGTCATAATTATGAATATAAAAAACGAAAAAAATAACTAAGACCCAAATTCAAGAGTACTTTTAGAAGTAGCGACGTGGAACCTACTTGCATATGAACAAGCTGCACGTTCCTCGCCTCAATGGACGCACTATGCTACAACTTGTTTACTCACTGAGTCAAAGGCTTATTCTAGCTCCGGTTTGCTTTAAATCTTGCAAAGAAAATATAAATTCGTAATTCACTTATATTGCCTCTTTATACTTCTCGTTGTAGCGGCACAGAG
This sequence comes from Dione vanillae, assembly GCA_037178615.1. Taxonomy (NCBI): domain Eukaryota; kingdom Metazoa; phylum Arthropoda; class Insecta; order Lepidoptera; family Nymphalidae; genus Dione; species Dione vanillae. Next base: position 1,542,085 of record JAZFAU010000085.1, read on the forward strand.
AACGTGGCCTGAATAATTTCAATAGTAATCGTGTTTTTGTTTCATTGTAAAACAGTATTAAAAAAATATTTTAGCACACTTTCAGTGGTAAATATCACACGTATTTGCCTTGTACGATTTCTAAATATTTCTAATATATAGTAAAGATCACACATATGTTGAATACATATGTGTGTCTTTGCCTTGTACCATACGATGTCCAAATATTTCTAATATATAAATATAAATTTATTAATTAATTGAACATGTAAAATCCAATAAAATACCTTAAATACATAGAAAGATCAGGAAACCTTCTTGATATTGGGTAAAGGGAATTGTTTTACTTTAAATTGAACACATGCAGGCCACGGGCAGTAATGAATAAATCAAAACTACTGGATCGGTTTAATCAGTTTTTCAGTGAGTGATATAGGTTATAATATATTTCGTATACGTGCGAAAACGGATCGGGCCTCTATGTTTTTATATACAATTTTCATAGTTTTTTATTTGCCTGTGCGAAGCTGGGGCGGGGAATTTAATATATTAGCTTTATATTAATAAATTTATAGTGTGTATATTATTAGACCATGAACGTTTACTTTAGAACTATTTATTTGGCGTTTAGTACACAAGCGTAGGAAATTCTTCCCGTCAGAATACGACGTAGAGGAATTTATCTTACTAGCAAGAAGTTAACTAAACCAAGACGGATCTCAGGTGAGAAACAGATATTGTTCATTTTGTACATGTCAGTCACATAAACTTTATTTATTTAATATAACTACAGCTTACTTTACGTTTTTTTCTTTATACTCAACACGAATAAACTAATTGGATAATATTAAAGCAAAAAAAAAGCATCAGAAAGCATATCAATTAATTTAAGTTATTAAAATCAACATTATCGTAGCTCATATAAATATAATTTTTATGATTTCCTTTTTAAAATTATCTGTCTGTGTTGTATCCCAATAGTATAAGCATTCAAACATTGCTCTGCAATTTGTAAGGGAAATTAAATATACATAAGCATGGTGCCATAGACATGATTTGTACACGTGACACGTTACGTTCTAGAACGAAACGCCTCAAACCTCCTAATTGCAGTCATTATGAAACTCTTTACTCCTTAATAAAAGTAATTATTACGAAGCGTAGCAATTAAACGCTGCCAATTAGGGCGATACTGAATTTGTAATATGATCTCCACGACGAGAATGTTTACCTAAAATATCGCCGCGAGCTTGTCACATATTTAAAATAATTGTAATGTAATATCTGGTTTTCGTACTTCTCAAATTAACAGGGAATTTATCTTCAAGCTATTGTATGGAAATACTTAATATATATGAAATACGATTCGATAATTAATTTCAATAACTAATTTTAAAATAATTTCAAAACACTCCGTGCTAGTGAAGTAGTAAAATATTTAATAAAAAAGCGTGTATTTTATTTAATTATTTAAGACAATGTAGTTGTGTAACATTCACAGATCCTGGATATTCACAATAGACAAAATTGTAACTTGGCCAGGTAGTAATTACACTTGTCTCAATATGTTCTTGTAGCCGATTGGATTCGAACATCTGGACAATGAATATTCATACAGTAGCTTCGTAATCGGGTTTCCGATCGTTTCCTAAAAGGCTTTGTTATTGTTAGCAACAAAGACTGTTTTGCTACAATTTTGAGAAACTCTCGGCCATTGAAGCCAATTAACTGAGTGACTTTCTTAAATTGTATTTTTCCTAATCGTAATTATATTTTTCCTAAATCGTATCGGTAGCATTTTAGAAATTAACATTAATATTTATTTAAATATTCTGTTAACATTATAATGTTTAAATATATTTAAATCAGAAGACGTTCAATCATTATCAATAATAAATCAACTGGAAAATAAAATGCTCGCTTCAAAAAACATATTATTTTAGGGCGCTACATATACGTATTACTAAACAATATAATATGTTTGTATATAAATATGTGATACAAAATATTCCGAACTAGTTTAATTAGATATTTTTACTTTAAAGGTATTACTTATACTCAAAAGTTGTATAAATTTTTATTGTTAAAACTATAATCCAACCTTAACCACGAGTAGAGGTATTCAAATAGTAACTTCGACGGACAAGAACCACTCCACGAGTTACCCATTATACTAAAACGCCCTTACCTGTTTGCTAATATAATTTCCTGTCAGCTTCACCTTCATTTACTCCCCATATGCACAAACCCATATAACCAAGCAAGAATATAAAACATGTTATGCCTAAAGTTAAGGCTAACTACATATTAAGTAACTGTGTAAAAAGTAAGTTACAGCAGAATAAAATATAATGGCTGTGGAGTCGGAAATCTCAGTTCACAGCCAGGTGAGATACTCCGCCAGACATACCAATCTTCGCTGGAAATATATGATGCGTTTAAAACTTTAACTTTCTATTAGTATAAAAGTGTTATTTGCCCAAAAAACCATAGGAATTCTTATTAAATTATAAGAGTACATGTACATCATATCGATAGTGGAAGGACTATCAGTATGATCTACTCCTGCTATTTTACTATATTGCAAGAACAATAATTATGCTAATATGATGACCAAGATTGTACTGCTTTTCAAGGTAATCGTATATCTGTGCCTATTACGAGATTTTCTTTTATATGCATATTAATGTTTTTAATAACCATAAAAAAACTTCTCACGAATTTTAACCCTTACATATAATTTTTGCAATCGTGTTATTCTGTATTCTATTTTTTGGGGCACTTTTCAATTCATTTATCCTGCTTACTGCTAAAGCCTTTCTTTACACCACATATCTGTTCATGCTTGTTATTCTTATAGTCATATCTTACAATTTCTAAAGTCCTGCTGCTCAAAACAGCCTGGTGAATTCAATTTAAAATGTACCCATTTCGTTGATTGCTGAAATGTGACGTCGTTGGTGTTAATTTCTTAATTTTTCAATAAAAAGGCCCACTTTAAGGAAAATATAGTCAATGTTAAGCTTACAATAAATAGTATAATGATATTTGTTAGTTCAATAACTAAGGTAATGTTCATACAAATGTATGCTAAATGAGTAAGTCTAAATCTACACTTTAGTCCAAAGCGCAAGTCTAATAATCTACTGATTTGACATGTTGTTTAATAAGTAAAATAATAAACTAAAATATTGTTATAGATAAAACGCTAAGCGATCCAAATATTGAAAGTCTTTTAATTTTTTTAATAAACTGAATCAGTTAATCATCTTTGTTGCCATTTAATGTAATAAATTAATTTTCAGACATGAAGTACAATATATCATACAAATAATAACTCTAGTCACGTTCCCACTCAAATATGAAAACAGCCTGAAATATTTTTTTTCTTTTAATATACACAACAAATATTTAAAAAAAACTTACTAAAATATATTGACATCAATCTTAAATAAACAACGATTAAGATTGACATCAATGTATCATATCAGTATTATTATCATAATTTTTTATAATATTTGTAATTTACAAGACAAAATTTCGTATTTCTTTACAAATACATTACAATGGAACTATATACAATTTTCTTAAATATATTTTATGTACATTTTTCAGGATATTCATAATATTCGAGTATTATACAATTTCCGAAAATGAATTCGTACTTTTTGTTTAGTTATATTTCTGTATACATATAAATTAAAATTAATAGCTATATTTGACCTATGTGCAAAAGAAAATCACTTATAAGTAACAATACTTTTAAGCTACAAATTTACTTTGTGTTCTAAATAAATTTTATGAAACTGAACTGAAACTAATATGAAAAATTATAGAAATTAAATATTAAAGAAAGTGCCTCAGTATTGCAGTTTATTAGAAACAAACATTTATTGTGTAAGGAAAACAAATAACTGATAAAATCATAAAGTACTTTAAATTACTATTCTATAAAGAAATATACAAATAGATTGTCACTTTGTCTGATACGACGTGTTCTATCCGTACCAATTGCCAGGATCTTTATAAGGTAAAGCTTCTGCTTCTTCGCGATATTGTATATAAAAGTTTCTATTTTAGCTTCACGCTTTATCTTGCATATTGCAGGATAGGCAGAGGGAACTGCAGGAACTAGTGTTACCTAGTGTTAAGACACTCCGTTGCTTAGTCCCTGCTTTCTCCGTCCCCGCTTTCCGCCTTTTTCGAATCAATGCGTGTTGAGTAGCGGAACTCAACGCCGCGCTTTTGCCTAGTTTCCAGAGGGAAGAAAATGGAAATAGAAAAATTCATCTTCTCCGTGTGGAAATCGAAACCCCAAACCGTCGCGTTTACAGGCAGACGCTTACGCCTCTGCGCCACGACGGTCATCAATGAATTGAAATATTAATATAACAAACTTTATTTTGTATCAGACCGTGGTATCTATATATGAGCCGTTATAAACTAAATCATAATATTGACAAGAACATGCATATTTATACCGTTATGATTACATCGAATCTTAATTCAGATGTCTCTTCCAAATGTGCTCTGTACGAAACATGGAAATTGCATTTGCTTAATCTTCTTTGTATTGCATAGACAACTATTAAAATGGTGAATGTACATAAGTTACTTCTTATGGCAATAAAAGGTATCAGTATTTCAAGGCAAATTCTCATGAAATAAATAATATACAGCAAATACTTATTAAATAAATATATTTATTTAATAAATAATACACAACACACATGGATCTCTTACATAATTCATTGTGATCTGTTAGTCTCCTTATGTTCTGAATAATATTTACTCCTTTATATCTAATGATATTTTATCTTCATCTGTACCCAATGTTATAAGCACACCATTACTTTTTTTTCCAAGTAAATCTTTTGTAAATAGATATACGTTTATTTTATTGGTAGCATTATACTTGGAGCTTTAGTTTTATAACCAAGTTAAGGTCTCATTTCAGTATAGAGAAATAAAGCAATTCAGCAATTTCAGCAATTCAAAGATGCAGGTATTCTTACAGTTGCTTCCCAATTTATATACTATAATATCCTCTTTGTCCGGCAAAATATACATTGTCATAGTAAGCATAGTGACAATCATACGATAGGAACGAGGAATAAAGATAAGATTGTTACTCCAAGTTTTCGCCTCCAAAAAGTTAATAAATCTTTTATGGGTCTGAGCATACGCGTATATAATAAAATTCCGCAGTGTATTCTAGATTTGCCACTTCCAAAATTTAAAATATCAGTAAAAAAAATTCTGACGAGTAAAGCTTATTACACTGTTCAAGAATACTTAGAGGACTTACATGTATGGAATTAATGTCTATTGAATGTAATGCAGGATAGCTGCTAACTAATGTAACAGATTGTGATTGTACCATTGATTTTGAAAAGAGCAACTGTTGAGTTTCTTGCCGGCTCTTCTCAGCAGAACTGCCTTCCGAACCGGTGGTAGCTTTTTGTTCATATGTACATTCGACGATTCAAAAGTGCTTATTATAAGTTTATTTGAATAAAAAAATAAAAATAAATAAAATAAATTCAGAAATGATATAATGCGGCAAATAATTTGTGATATCTTTTGGCATTACTCACCAAGAGTCTTTGCGATTTTTGAAAAACTTGATTATCTCTTAGATTTAAAAACTTATATTTTTCATGAAGAATGGTTGAAGCACAATGCCTTGAAAATTATGATGTAAAATAATAAAGCTTCCAATTTACACTTATTTTATCATCTAAATTAATTAAGCTGCCGCTGGGGCAAAAAGGTTCTCGAATGGAGACCACGTACCGGCAAGCGCAGCGTGGGACGGCCTCCTACCAGGTGGACGGACGACTTGGTCCAGGTTGCAGGCAGCCACTGGATGCGAATAGCTTTAGACAGGGCGCACTGGAGGTCCCTGGGGGAGGACTATGCTCAGCAGTGGACGTCCTACGGCTGATATGACGATGATGAAAAAATTAGTGTCCTTTGATAAAAAAAATGTAATTAAAACACATAAGCGAAGCATAATAAAATACTACAGTAATAGAATCCACTCTCTTCATTCCAAGTAGGAAAAACGTAGTTACTATGGAGCTCGATAATAAGATAGAAATTACGCGAACTGAATAATATCGATATAGCGATTACAACTAGAGATTACATGGGACTTGCTACTCGTCTGTAAGAGTACGTAATATGGAAAGTATCAGTAGAGTACAATCCTACGAGTGTACTTTGAATTCGTCGCTGCTACGCGAAATCGATGTTGAGTGTAGAATATTAGATTTATCTTTATTTTATTTTTTAAAAGAAATCGTAATTTCATTGCTCTGGTTGAGTTTTTGGTTTTATAATATTGTAAATATAAAATATACTTTATTTTTTTTATTATATTTAGCTTTCATCATTTTAAGGATTATCGTATCGTAATAAATATAAACCAAACTCATGTAGAATCACTTAATTGCGCCTCTTTTTCAGGATTCCGTGAAGGAGAAAGGGAAATTAATACAAATAATTGGAATCTTCTAACCAAACCTTCAAAACTCGTGCAAGCTTTCTTTCATTCAACGTGGGTTCATCTACACATTTATACCGATGCTTGAAGGATTATAAAAAATTACAACATATTTTCCGTTGACTTAGAATCATAAAATTTAGATAATGGTTAAACAATATTACAAAATCACAGTAAGTAATCATTACGGATTTATAGTTGTAGTTAACACAAGGTTCCTAAGGGTCTTAAAGTTCCATCTGAAAACTTCTTACATCTTTACTTAAGCTATGACATTTCGTATAAAATATTAAAACTTACTTGCATACCTAGTTACTAAAAAATAATGAAATTGTGAGAATAAGACAAATGAAGAATTTGACAATGAATAAAGTAATAATTTAGCTTAGAGTGTTCAGATTTAGTTCAGCATTTTTAATATGGATTTTTTTTAGTTTGCTAATAAATCTATAAACAACTAAGAATATGATGATAAAATAAACTAAGGCATAAGACTGAATGTGTTAAAACATGTGTACTTAACGTTAAACTTGACCTGTTGTTAAAAAAAAGAATAAAAAAGATTAATTAAACACAAATGGAAAATGTAACATGTACATTTTATTCGTGAAATAATGTTTTAATCACACGATAACACACACGTTACAATCGGACGTATCCCAGGAGGCGCTTAAAATAAAATATTACGAAATGATTTTTTGATGAAATACCGACATACTCGTATGTAGGTGAGGAATTTTGTTACTGATTGAAGTTTTTATATAAACTTAGATGGTAGAAAATATATAAAAAATAAATATCATACAAAATAATTAATACATACTTAAAACGAATAAGAAAACAAAAAAAAGTCTTAACAATATCAATTTTATTTTTTTCCGTAATATTTTAGTTGACTATCTTACTTCACGGCAGTATTATGTTGTTATTCGTACCACGTGAGTGTTCCTCTTTTGTTCTCTTGCCTAGTCAATTTTAAAAATATATGTGGTGTTAAGTCATCTAATAAAAGAATTTTATTTATAAGACATAGAAATTTATGTTAAGGTAAAAATAAGTATGAAGCAATGGCGATGGTGATGAAGATATAGTATATAAAATTTAGTATGATATTTTTGTACATTTGGATTGATGACTGTTGTTACCTTCCTTTTATTGACAAGTAAGTAAACACCAATACTTCAAATCAAATCAAATGTTGTTCAAAATTCAAGTTCGATTTTCTGATAACATCATGATTGTTTTCATATTTTCGTGTATATTTTGAGAAGAAAAAACATATTTTCGTAGGTAGCGAAAATAATGAACCGTGTGGGCGTCGAGTGAATTAAAACTAATAGAAGAGTAAATTTCTCATGAGAATAAAGCTTCACACCTGTTTTGAACTTTGCCTTACCGATATTGTTTTCCATGTTCACTTATATAAGCTTATTTGCTTTGATTTTCAATTATGTTTTAAATATGAATAACCATGAAAACGAATTATGCATGTAAGTTTTGTTTAACATTTAATTATGTACATTCAGTCTTACGTACTTACGTATGTTCTTAATAATCTTCAGCTAAACTTTTTGGAGTCTATATGTGCTCGATACACGATAGACACTGATACAAACTAAATGATATGAACACCAAAAACTAAAACTCGTAACGAGTTTTAGTTTTTGGTGTTCATATCAGTAATTCCACTTGTCTCAATATGTTCAGGGAGCCGATTGGATTTGAACATCTGGACAATGAATATTCATACAGCAGCTTCGTAATCAGGTTTCCGATCGTTTCCTAAAAGGCTTTGTTATTGTTAGCAACAAAGACTGTTTTGCTACAGTTTTGGGAAACTCTCGGCCGTTGAAGCCAATTAATTGAGTTCAGATTACGTTACTGATCACTTGGCAACAAGTATACAGTTTTAAAGCGTTGTTTGTTACTATAGATCAACTTTTTCCTGAGCCTTTTGTTTGTAATGTTTGCTATTTTAATACGTATATTTTTATTTTGTTAGTAAAAAAAAGTTATTAATATTAATCTTAATTTTTATTTAAAAAAATATATGTATTAAGAGTCATCGTTACTTGAATGCAGGTAATACTAAAAACAATAATATTTTTGCTTAGAAACAGAATTTCGTATTACTTATATTATATTCTCAAGATCTTTGTCTTCAAGATCGCGTGTTCCAGGTCAAGATTGGAGATACCCTATCATCTGTATACTAAATAGAAGCTGGATTCCCCTAATATTCAGTGTGGGGCCTGATATTATATACAATATATACAGCTGAATTTGCCATATAGTAATGACGTAATAATAGTAACCTACGCAAATGATACAGCACCACTCTCAGGTCATACACGGCATCTCTAAAATTACAAAGACACCTAGACAAAAAATATCAAATTTTAGGAGTTATACTGGCTCATACGCAGACAGTCCTCACTTAGCCTGGAAAACAAACTTCTAGTCTACAAAAGTATAATTAAACCTGTTTGGACATATGGTATCGAGCTGTGGGGTTCGGCTACTCTTCTCATTCCAATATTGAAATCCAACAACGCTTTCAAAATAAAGCCTTAAAGACTTTAACAGGCGCCTCATAGTTTGTAAGGAATTCAGGGGTACACGAGTATTAAGAAATGCCAACAGTCAAAAAACAGATAGACAAATCTTGTGACGTGTACAAACAGAAACTGAAACTTCATGTAAATAAATTGGCAAAAGAACTCATGAATAATGAACATGGCATATTTCGGTTGAGAAAGTCCGAACTACCTTTTATCTGAAGCTATTTTTAAATAGGAGTTGACACACCAGTGGGTGTGCTTAATCTCAAAAACTATTTAAATGTCAGAAGCAAATTTGATTAAAGCCGTAAGGCTGATTCCAAAAAGATAAGAAAAAGAAATCCTTTGTATGTTACCTACCAATTGCCAAGATCTTTATAAGATAAAGGTTTTGCTTCTTCGTGATATTGTATATGAAATATTTTTTTTTCTAGCTTCACGTTTTATTATATTGCAGAGTAGGCAGTGGGAGCTGCAGGAACTCGTATTACCTGGTGTTAAGACACTCCGTTGTTAAGTCCTTGCTTTCTTCGTCCCCGCTTTCCGCCTTTTTCGAGGTATTGCGTGTTGAGTGGCGGAACTCAACGCCGCGTTTTTGCCTGGTTTCTAGAGGGAAGAAAATGGAAATAGAAAAATTCATCTTCCCCTTTGGGGATCGAGAATACAAAACATAAGTGGATCTCCTACATAATTCATTGTGATCTGCTAGTCTCCTTATATTGTGAATAATATTTACTCCTTTGAATAAATATTATAAGGATATAAGGAGACTAGCAGATCACAATGAATTATGTAGGAGATCCACTTATGTTTTGTATTTATCTTGATTCCCAAACGAGGAAATATCATCAGATATAAAGATGTCTGATGATATTTTATCTTCATATCTCCACCCGATGTTATAAACACGCCTCACTTTTATTTCAAGTAAATTTTTTTTCAAGTAAATAGATATACAATTATCTTATTGGTAACATTTTACTTGAAGCTCTAGTTTTAGAACCAAGTTAATGTCTCATTTCTGTGTAGAGAAATAAAGAAAGTTAGAAATGATAGATAGGTCACACTTTTGGATAATGCGGCAAATAATTTGTGAATTGTATCTTTTATTATTACTTATCAAGCGTCTATATGTATTTTGAAAAAACTTGATTAGCTCTTAGAATTAAATCTTCATATTTTAATGAAGAATGGTTGAAGCACAATGCGTTGAAAATTATGATGTAAAATCAAACAAAGCTACAAATTTACACTCATTTTATCATCTAAATTAGTTAACATACCCTTTAACGAGTAATATAAATTGTGGTCTCGCGAAACATAATTTTACAACCTATATAAACACGAGCTATTTCGTGTTTTGTGTGATGTGGACCCTCTCTACGAATTAACATATTATGCGACAAAGGATTTTAATTTTTCTGTATATGCGTAAGTCGTGCAGTCAGTAACATGAAACATTATAAGTGGATCATAAATATATTTACATATTGGACGTAGTCCGCAGCTCGCTATTTCATAAGGACTCTTCGATGTTTTATGACTACAGACGCTTTATAAAGTACATTTTTTACATGAAAATCTTATAAAGTTCAAAATTTATACACATATTAAATTATACAGTTAGTTATTGCATATTTTAATTTTCGTTAGCGTTTCTTGACATATCAAATTTATAACTCTGAGTTATATCTCTATACATTTAGTGAAGTGAAAATTTGGACTTAGTATTTGAATAATTTCTATTAAAATGTATTTAATATACATTGTCATTACAAATATGTACTAATGTATACAGTAGTGCAAAATAATTTACAATTAAAAAATTGACAATTCTTAAAAGATTAGACGAGTGCCACACTAATTTTAAAATCTTATATTACACTGAATAATACATACACCAGTTTAATGAAAAGTCTTTGTAATAATGAAGCTTTATGAAAGTCAGTCGGTGTAGAAAAAACTTGAAACGAGTATTTTACGTAAAAATCCAGGCTAAAGGGCGATACATATTCATTTTGACGCGTACTCCCTGCCGCTGTCTGTCGGAGGCTGTTCCATTAGGCGCCGCCGGTAGTTCAATTTAAACTAGTGAACGTTACGTAAAAAGACAACGAAATAGCGGACAATTTTACCAGAAGCTTTTATGTTAGTAATACAAGGGATTTAATTAAATCTATTTTAAACCCAAATAAACCTCAGCTTGCACTTCTGTAAATCAAGTATTTGAATAAAATCAAAGTAACCTATGTTTTACTATTCTAATAAATTGGGTATCAAGGGTTCAGTGTCAAAAGTTGATATGTTTTTATGATTTAATAACGAAAACAAAAACAGCTTAATAACGAAAGAAAGCTTTAATAACGAATCATGGCGGCAAGCAAAGCAAGGAAATTGAGTTCCACCACTCTCATAGCACTAGGTTCTTACGGGTCCTAAAGTTCCCTCTGCGTACCCTGCTATGTTCAAAGTACAACATGAAGCTATGACATTTCATATAAAATTATAAAACTTGTTTATATAACTACTTATTAATAACTAACGAAATTATGAGAGTAAGACAAAAAAAAAAACCTACAAAATAAGTACATTTTATTCGTAAATTAATGTTTTAATCACACGATAGCACACACGTTACAATCGGACGTATCCCAGGAGGCGGTTAAAATAAAATATAACGAAATTAATTTTTCATGTTATACCAACAACGCGTATAACAACATACGTGTGGAATGTTTACGTTCATACGTGAATTTTGTTAGTGATTGAAATTTGTACAAAAATTCGGATGGTAAAAATATGTACAAAAACAAATTTTAAATATGATACAAAATATAAAATAAATCTTAACAACATCCACTTCCTTTTTTCCGTAATATTTTACTTTACTATCATACTTCATGTCGGTATTACGTTGTTATTCGTCCCGGCTTCACGCGAGTGTTCTTCCTTTGTTCCCTTGGTAAGTAAACTTTAGTAATGTGTACGGTATTGAACTATCTAATATATGGATTTTAGTAAAAGACATAAAAATTCATTGCGATAAAAGTAATTGTTATATTATTTTTTGTTGTAAAAAATTCAAGATATAATGTATAGTATTTAGGCTAATATTTTCGTAATTTTGGACTGTTGACTATTGCTGACTGTTTACTGAGATATAAGTAACTACAAATACTTAAATCGAATGTACTAGCGAAAATAATGAACCGTACGGGCGTCGAGTGAATTAATACTAATGGAAGAGTAAATTTCTCATGAGAATAAAGCTTCACACCTGTTTTGAACTTTGCCTTACCGATATTGTTTTCCATATTCACTTATATAAGCTTATTTGCTTTGATTTTCAATTATATTTTAATTATTCACAACCATGAAAACGAATTATGCATTTAAGTTTTATTTAACATTTAATTATGTACGTTCGTTCTTACGTACTTACTTACATACGTTCTTACGATACACGATAGACACCGAGTCAAACTAAATCATATGAACACCAAAAAGTCGAATGTAAACAAAAACCTCTCAGCAATGTTCATTTTATAGTCCTATTTTTCTTTCTTAACATTTTATGTTTCTATGCAAGAGGCAAATGGATTAGTGGCTTTTACGAGCAAGCTGACTGCGGATGTAGGAGCCTAAGACTACTTACCGATGATGAATTTTAATGCGATATGGATCCCCTTTTTCTTCAGTATCTTTAGATAAGTAAAGACAAGGAGATCAAAAAAAATTATTCAGTTTGATTGTAAATAAAGATGCTTTCTGCTTTTTTTTCGCGTAGAAGGCATCTCAACGTAGAATTAAAACACTATCTTTTTCATTTTCCGACAAATTTTCAAGAAAGCACAATGCACTTTAAGTTGAGAATAAGTGTTTGCGTGATAAGTGGAAGATATCAACGCCACTCTTAATATATTTACATGTCACATTTTTAATAAAAAATAGTGAAACTAATAAATGTCTTAAGATCTGATTCTTTTAGAGCTTCGCGCTTCATCCCGTATATAGCAGGGTAGGCAAAGGCCAGCACAGGAACCTAGAGTTAAGACACTCCGTTGCTCTGTCAATGCTATAGTTCCTGCAGATGCCTCTGCCTATCTTGCCATGTGTGGGAAAGCGTGAAGCTAAAAAATTGAATCACGTAATGGTATATTGTAATAGAATATATGCAAATACAAATATACAAAAACTTAACACTCATAGTAATAACTAGCTAAAGGAATAATAGAAACCTTGACTGACCAGCACTTATAAAAGCAAGCGTCATTAATCTTTATTTATGCTCATTCAACGCAAACAAATTTATCCAAATATAAATAAATAAGGGAAGTCCAAAATCATGACAAATTTGCGTATAAATTGTGGCAGCCGCAAAAAGCGAAACGCTTAAGATGAACGAGACGTCGAGTGATGTTTTTACGTTTCATTTGTATAGAAAATAAACATCGATGTTTACAGGAATATAAATCTCAAATTGACGATATCACCATTGTTTGATAATTCGTCATACTAATAATATATAGGAAATCTTGTCTTAAATAAAATTGCAAATGAAGTAAAACTAATATATTTAGGAATAAAAGAAGGTGCTCTAATTTTTAAACTGAAATAAAAAAAAATGCTATCGACGTGGTATGACAAGAGGTAACCGTCTTCTGCTGGCTACACACAAGATATAAGAATAAACATTATTCTTATATAATTTAACGTCATAATTATGAATATAAAAAACGAAAAAAAAAACTAAGACCCAAATTCAAGAGTACTTTTAGAAGTAGTGACGTGGAACCTACTCGCATATGAACAAGCTGCACGTTCCTCGCCTCAATGGACGACTATGCTACAACTTGTTTACTCACTAAGTCAAAGGCTTATTCTAGCTCCGGTTTGCTTTAAACCTTGTAAAAAAATATAAATTCGTAATTCACTTATATTACCTTTTTATAATACTCGTCGTAGCGGCACAGAAAACGTGGCCTGAATAATTTCAATAGTAACTGTGTTTTTGTTTCATTGTAAAACAATATTAAAAATATTTTAGCACACTTTTAGTGGTAAAAATCACATATATTTGCCTTGTACGATTTCTAAATATTTCTAATATATAAGTATAAATTTATAAATTCAATTAATTAATAAATTAATAATAAATTAAGTAAATATGTAAAATCTTATTAAATACCTTAAATACATAGGAAAGTGGGGACGGAGAAAGCAGGAACTAAGCAACGGAGTGTCTTAACACTAGATTAATATGGTTCCTGCAGTTCCCTCTGCCTACCCTGCCATGTGCGGGATAAAGCGTAAATCTAAAAAAAACTTATTTAAATATAGTATGTGTTACGTGCATATTAATTAAATCTATTTAAATCGGCAAACTAGCGAATAAAGCGTGAAGCTATAAAAAAAATATATAGAAAGATCAGGAAATCTTCATGGTATTGGGTAAGGGGAATTGTTTCACTTCAAATTGAACACATGCAGGCCACGGGCAGAAATGAATAAATCAAAACTACTGGATCGATTTTAATCATTTTTCAGTAAATGACTTCGGCTATATATATTATATCTGTGCGAAAACGGAGCGGGCCCCTATATCTTTACATACAACTGTCACAGTTTTTCATTAGTGTATTTAGTATCAGTATCTAGGGCGGATCGCTGGTATTTAATATATTAGCCTTATATTAATACATTTATAGTATATATATTATTAGAATGATCTAATAATATATATACGTTCATGAGAACGTTTACTTTAGAACTATTTATTTGGCGTTTAGTACACAAGCGTAGGAAATTCTTCCCGTCAGACTACGACGTAGAGGAATTTATCTTACTAGCAAGAAGTGAACTAAACCAAGACGGATTTTATATGGCAAATAGGTATTGTTCATTTTGTACTTGTCAGTCAGTAAACTTTATTTATTTTATATAACTACAGTTTATGTTTACAATTTTTTCTTTATACTCGGCTCAATAAATATTTGAATAACATAAGTTAAATGACTTGCTTCAATGTAAGCGAAAAGTTTTAAAAACTTTTAAGATCAGAAAGCATACTAATAAATTTAGACTATTGAAATCAACATAAACGTATAAATGTAATATTCATATAAATATAATATTCATTATTTACTCTTTAAAATCATCCATCTGTGTTTTATTCCAATAATACGACGAGTCAAACATTGTTTTGCAACGTGTATGGGAAAGGGAAATTAAATAGACATACACATCACGCCATGGACATGATTTGTACACGTGACTCATGACACGTGCCTCGTGACGTACTAGAACAGAACGCCTAAAACCTCCTAATTGCAGTCATTATGAAACTCTTCACTCCTTAATAAAAGTAATTATTCAGTAGCCGAGCATTTAAACGCCACTAATTAGGGATACTAAATTTAATTGTAATACGATCTCCACGACGACAATGTTTACCTAAAATATCGCCACGAGATTGTCACATATTTAAAACATTTTTAATATAACGTCCGTTTTTCGTACGTCTCAAATTAACAGGCATTTTTTTCAATCTATTGTCTGAAAATTTCAGAATATATACGATTAAGGACATACAAGATTAAATAACTTATTTAAATAACAAATTTTAAGACAGGAACAATTTTAAGACATTGCGTTGCGTGCTAGTAGCGGTAGTAATTCATCATTTCACAGCCACAACAACCGTTGTTTATAAGGAGATAGTCTGGAATTAAAGGTTAGGTGCATTTTCAACATACGAGCAGAATATAATTTGACGTGAGAGACGTGAATAAGTGAACAGCTGTTTTTAAAATATCATTGTTTATTTTTATATTTAATTTTTATTTACAAGTATTTTAAAATCATAAATGTGCTTGTGATATTAAGTACCGACGGCTAGTGATATCCTTTATTGAGTACTTAAGAAAATAGTAAATATACTTTATATTCAACCATGGATGCTATTAAGGAGTCCATCACTGCTATGGCTGACATGTTCAATACCAGGATGAATGAGTTTCAAGAAGATGTAAACAAAACCTCGTCGCCAGTAACAATGACAACATTAGCTGCAGATTTTAGCACTTTTAAAAAGTTTATTCATACTGCACTTGGTTCGTTACAAAAACAAGTTGAACTGCTGTCCTTGGAGATTGACCGAATGGAAACATCCAGAAGACGAAAGATACTTCTTTTCCATGGTATATATGAGGAAAAGACAGAAGATGTAGGTGAGCTGATAACTAATCTTGTGACTGATGACCTTGATATTGACAACTTTTCAAACTCATGTATCGTGTCAGCGTATCGGCTTGGTCATAAGCATAGTGAGAAATCGAGACCAGTTGTTGTAAAGTTTTCAACTCCGCAAGTTCGTCATAATATTTGGGCTGCCAAAACAAAATTCAAGGGTTCAGGCATCACCATATCTGAGTTTCTGACGAAAATCCGTTATAATTTGTTTATGCTCGCCAGGCAACGGTTTGGTGTGGGGAAGTGCTGGACACGGAACGGAGTCGTCAATATCATTGCGTCAAACGGTTTGCGATATACAGTGGAATGTTTATCTGACCTTCAGGGTATCCCAGTGACCGTAACTAAATCTCCGTCAGTAGTGCATGAAGCTCTTGTGCACAAGAGCCTCATGACAATATTAACAAAGTAGTAGTGCAGCGGTGTAAGCGAGTGACCAAGAAATAGATTTATTTATTTATTTATTTTTTTATAAATTTTATGTTATGTTTCTTTCTTTATTATTTTTATTATTTTTCTAGGCACTAGTTTAAATTGTAATTATTCATTTTTATTAACTTTTATTTGTCTTGCTTTGTTATAAGTTTGTTTTATTTATATTAATTGTTTACACTTATACATTTGCAATGTGATCTGTCAATTATTAAAAATAACCACAACACTTATCTGGTTGACACAGCATATAAATATTTATTGTGTTGCATTAGACAATTGTCTTTTGGCCGGTATAAACAAGAAACTTTATTGCTTTATTTTTTTTTTTTTTAATTTTTTTTATTTTATTAGATTATTATTGTTATCTTTATTTTATTTTGTTGTTTTTTGGATTATTGTAATTTTTTAGTTGCTTTATATTGTTATTACTTTTCGTTAATGTTAATTTTTGTATATTTACTCATTTTGTTTTTTTTTTTCTTTGTTTCTTTTGTACTAATTTGTATATTTGTCTCTCCTCGCAACTGGCCGGTACTTAATAAGTTATTTAATTGCTATTTTTATTTATATATATATATATATATATATATATATATATATATATATATATATATATATATATATATATATATATATATATATATATATATATATATATATATATATATATATATATATATATATATATATATATATATATATATATATATATATATATATATATATATATATATATATATATATATATATATATATATATATATATATATATATATATATATATATATATATATCGGCGTCAGGTCCATAGACGGGGCTCAGTGGGCAAGTATTTTCACTGGGTTCAGACATAGTGGGTATGTCTCAAGCACTAGCACAAACGAACAGACACGTCCGCTCGCTACGAACTCCGGTGGTAGAATGCCGGTTCGCTCTACGGCCGCGTCCAAGCATGACTCGGTCGTGTTGTTTTCAATGACGTCACGCTTGCGTTCGGTGATTGAAGTTGATTCTCCGACACGGCCATCGCTGACGGCTCACACGTCCACGTGTGTGTTAACTGCAAGAATAAATCACAGGACAGCATTTTTGTTCGGCTATTCTGACTACGAAGTAAACCACAGGACCTCGTTTTAAAACCAAGAAAAATACGTGTACTGTTTACTATCTCTATTCTAATAATCAATAAACCACACAAACTATTGTTTCTTTCTCACTTACTCATTATTCACAATCACAAATATCCATCACTAGATCACATCTTAACGTAACCATTACTATTTTCGTCGCATCAACGACTCATCTCATTTTCGCACCAACGAAAATAATGACAGAGATTGCAAAAGTACTGCGTCGCATCAACGACTCATCTCATTTTCGCACCAACGAAAATAATGACAGAGATTACAAAAGCACTGCGTCGCATCAACGACTCATCTTATTTTCGCACCAACGAAAATAATGAAGAGATTACAAAAGCACTGCGTCGCATCAACGACTCATCTCATTTTCGCACCAACGAAAATAATGACAGAGATTACAAAAGCACTGCGTCGCATCAACGACTCATCTTATTTTCGCACCAACGAAAATAATGACAGAGATTACAAAAGCACTGCGTCGCATCAACGACTCATCTTATTTTCGCACCAACGAAAATAAGGATAGAGATTACAAAAACACTGCGTCGCTCCAACGACTCCTCTCATTTTCGCACCAACGAAAACGAGGATAGAGATTACAAAAGCATTGCGTCGCTTCAACGACTCATCTCATTTTCGCACCAACGAAAATGAGGATAGAGATTACAAAAGCACTGCGTCGCTTCAACGACTCATCTCATTTTCGCACCAACGAAAATGAGGATAGAGATTACAAAACCACTGAGTCGCACCAACGACTCATCTCGTTATTCGCTCCGACATTAACGAGGATATAACACTACTAGTACCGCACCAACGGCTTAGGCTACAAACACCTTAATTTATAACTAATTACAATTCTAATACGCAGCCACGTTCCTTGATTATCATTTACAACTTCATTCATTATCGGTTACAACATCATTAATCATTAACATCTGTTTCCTGACATACATCCAATTCGACTGGAACTTCATAAACTGGTATTTTCCTAACTCTGTCGTATTTTTTAAAAGATATCTATCATGATCCAGGATTCAGCTTAGTTTGATTAATCTCCTCATTTTCTATGAGAGAGAACACAGTCACCCACATCAAAACGTTTTACTGCGGCTTTATTTGTATTATGAAGCCGAGACTTATCGTACGAAGCAGCTAATATTCTGCACTGCTTGTTCCCTTATCGCACTAAGATCGATTTCCGCAATATCATCCTCATTAGTAACTGTCATTAATTCTAAAGGTCTTGCTACTTAACCGATCATCAATTCTAATGGACTGGCTTTGGTAACACGATTTATGGTTGAGTTCATAGGCAACTGCACCTCATCCAATGTGTCTTGCCATGATCGATTCCTACTCGACTCTACCGCTGTTAGCATGTCCTTTAAGGTAGACATTACTCTCTTGACCTGTCCATTAGCCCGACTACCTCCTGTGGCTATGAGATGCAACTAAATATTACGATCCTCACAATAGGTAGCAAATTCTTTGCTAGCAAAACATCTGCCTTGATCAGCCACCACACGAACGGGGGCACCAAACAATGCCACGGTGGACTCGAGAACTCGAATACTGCTCTTGCTGTCGACGTTTAACGAGTGATAGAGCAAAATAAATTTAGTGAAGGCATCTATTAAGACGAAGACATATTCTTTAACATCGTTTTTACAACTAAGCTTTCCAGAGACATCAATATGTACAGTATGCCAAGGAATATTTTTGGGAATTGCGTGAAGCTCAACCTAAACACGACCTGAATTTGTCTTAGAAATTTTACAAGTAATGCAATTTTCGATTTCTCGACAACTTTCGTACAAACTTAGACATGCCTTCGAACCAATAATGTTCATAAATCTTTTCAAGAGTTTTACTCCAACCCAGATGTATGATCGATTCGTGAGTATTATTAACTACCGACCATCTGAACGCTCGGGGTACCATAAGCAGATATCAATTTCTACCATTCCCTCGCACCTTACGATAAAGAATACCTGACCTAATTTCGTAAGTCTTTCTTACATCCTCTAACAACACTTCAATTTCAATGTCCAACATTATTTAATTGGATTTCATAATCCTTCTCCTGCTCAACTTGAAGCCAATTATTAGACAACTCAGCTATGTTCACATGTTTTTGCCTTATCCATTATTCTTGCATTCCGGAGCAACGGGGGGCTGTGGATTACGCGAAATACAATCGATTTCATTCTAGAACCTTCTCTGTAAACAATGTCAAGGTCAAGCGACTGATGATAAGCCCACCACCTGTGAACGCGCGGAGAGAGCTCAATTTTATTTTTCGAGGCTTTAACAGAGTTGCAGTCAGTAACTACAGTAAACTTTCGTCCTTGCAAATAGTGTTTGAAATGTTTAATTGCATTGACAACTGCCAGTGTTTCGAGTTCGTAGGAATGATACCTAGACTCAGGAGCAGAAGTGCAATAACTATAGTAAGCGATTGGATGCTGCTTACCATCGACCTTCTGGATAAGTACAGCCCCATAACCGTCTGCACTGGCATCGGTATGAATTTCTATTGGGAAATTCGAATCGAAAATTCTTAAACCTGGATGTAAAGTCAAACAAGTTATATTTCGCTGTCTGTCTGTCTGATCTGCTCGTGAGCTGGCTGCCAATCTATGCTACGGGTTTTGCCACACGTTAACTTGAACAATGGATCCATAATATTTGAAAATTAGGAAATAAATTGCCTAAAATAGGAAGCTAAACCTTTAAACTGCCGTAGCTGTGAAATTGTACACGTAGGTGGAAGTCGAGTTCTACCTTCTACGCTAGCTTCTTCCTTCTTCGGTTTTGGCATAACTTTACCATCCTCGACAACAAAGCCTAGGTATTCAACGCGACGCTTCAAGAATAGACGCTTACTTAGGTTTGAGGAAAATCCTGCTTTTGTCAAGACTTCTAAAACAAAACGTAGACGCCCTATCCCCTGGTGCTAAAATCAACAAATCGTCTACATAAGCTACGACAAACGTATGACCAACTCTCCCAATGCCTGCATTACCGCTCGCTGATAGACCGATGCGTTCTTAAACCAAATGGCATAACTAAGTATTCCCACTGGCCATCGGTTGTAACAAACGCGGTCTTCTCTATCGACAACGGATCTACAGGTATTTGATTACATCCGCTAACAGCGTCTAAACAGGTATCCCATTTTGCCCCACCTAACCTGGCAACTTGGTATTCAATCAATGGAAGTGGATATCTGTCAGCAACAGTATTTTCATTTAATTCCCGGAAATCCACGCATATGCGATCTGACCCATCCTTCTTTTTAACTAATAGTACTGGGCTGGAGAATGGAGAACAACTAGGTCTTATCACGCCTGCTTCTAACAATTCATTGACTTTATTACGAACAACCTGTCACTCATATGCACTGAGACGATACGGATGCCGCGGAACAACTTTTGTAGGATCAATTAAACTAATTTCTAGTCCACCTGTGTTGACACGAGACCGGGATATACCACAAGAAAAAGACGACGAAAACTCATTTAAAACAGCTGTTAATTTTTCTTTAAATTCCGAGGGTACATCGGTATCAATATTATCAAACTAACTTATTATTCAAACTAGAATTTTGACATGAAAGAATACTCTTAGGGCATGTCAAAATAACATTGTCGGATGTTATACTAACATTAAAGCCTTGTTCTTCCAATTAAAATATCATCGTTAAGATAGTCATCAATAAAGTTATATTCACTCATCATAACTAAAATTTATAAAGTGTTAAAACACTATATTGACTGAAAACCGTTAATTTTACAAACTTAATTAACCTGTTTTCCAGAAAACTTTAAAAATTGCTATACTTTCTTTAATAAGGGAACATTCAGCGCCAGAATCGAAACAAAATGAATAAGACTCACCGTTGTGGATAAGTTGGCCCCGTGGGCTGCTCACGCTGCACTGGTAAACCTTATGTTCACGTCCGCGTGTAGTTGAGGGCCCTGCCACGTTAGTCCCTTGCATAATGCTTCCTTCGCTGCCACCACTTGCACCTGGTCCCCAAAAACACTTCGCAGCGAAGTAACCCATCTCGCCACAGCGGAAACATATGACTCGCGATCACTGGTTACTCGTAATGGAACAGGATGGCAATTATTAACGATTTTTCATATTTTACAGCTCGATCAATTTTCGTAACAAATCATCTCTCTCATCTCTTGCCGGTGATAGAGGTTCGTTTCTTTAAGGTGCTCGAGATGATCCCGCTTCTGATATCGGCGTCAGGTCCAAAGACGGGGCTCAGTGGGCAAGTATTTTCACTGGGTTCAGACATAGTGGGTATGTCTCAAGCACTAGCACAAACGAACAGACACGTCCGCTCGCTACGAACTCCGGTGGTAGAATGCCGGTTCGCTCTACGGCCGCGTCCAAGCATGACTCGGTCGTGTTGTTTTCAATGACGTCACGCTTGCGTTCGGTGATTGAAGTTGATTCTCCGACATATATATATATATATATATATATATATATATATATATATATATATATATATATATATATATATATATATATATATATATATATATATATATATATATATATACATGTTCATATATTTATATTATTTACATATTATATTATTTTATTATTGTTATTAATACTTTATATATATATATATATATATATATATATATATATATATATATATATATATATATATATATATATATATATATATATATATATATATATATATATATATATATATATATATATATATATATATATGTATATATATATATATATATATATATATATATATATATATATATATATATATATATATATATATATATATATATATATATATATATATATATATATATATATATATATATATATATATATATATATATATATATATATATATATATATATATATATATATATATATATATATATATATATATATATATATATATATATATAATATATATTAATTACTATGGCAAACAGTATTGGTGAATTTGATGATGCTTTCCTGTCCTATTCATCATCCACAAATGGGTCGAACAGTACAGACAGTTTCTTCAGTATTCCCACATTAAGTGACACAATTGAGCAAAATTTCTCAGATGTTCTCAAAAATTTTAATGTTATCCACATTAACGCACAAAGTATTCCTGCACATTACTCAGATTTTCTTACTACATTCAGCAATAAAAATATTCATGCAATATTGGTATCAGAGTCATGGCTAAAGCCTTGTTTGCGATCGACTTCATATTCGCTCCCGGGGTTTTATTTGATTCGTAATGACCGTATTGTCCGCCCTGGGGGTGGGGTCGCTATATACTTACGATCTCATATTCCTTTTAACATAGTTGAGCAGTCTGTGCATCAAGCAAATGGTGAACCAGAACATCTGTTTATCGAAGTAGTTCTTTCACAAACAAAGGTTTTGCTTGGCGTATATTATAGCCCAAATGTTACGGTCGATTACTTTTCATCTCTTGAAACCCTATTGGAGCGTAGTAAACCATTGTACTCGCACACAATTTTAATGGGCGATTTCAACACCTGCCTTCTAAAAAATGATTTACGTGCCTCTCGGTTAAAGTCCTTGATTACTGGTGCTGATTTGCATATCCTTCCTCTTGCTGCCACACACAACTTTCCCAATTGCTTACTCTCGCTTCTAGACTTAGTTCTCGTTTCATCCATTGATCATGTTGAAAAACATGGTCAATACCCTGCATTAGCTTTTTCTTATCATGATCTTATTTATTTATCGTATAAGATCAAACCTCCTAAAGCGAAGTCAAGAATACTTCTGCGACGCAGTTTTGGTGGAATAGACTGGAATCATTTGCGGGAAGATGCAGCTGCAGTGAATTGGCAAGATATTTTAAGCTGCACAACAATTGATCAACAAGTTGCCTCTTTTAATTCCTTGCTGTTGCAACTTTATGATCGTCATGCCCCATTGCGTCCTGTGCGGATGCGACATATTCCTGCTCCATGGTTAACAGAGGATATAAAATTACTACAAAAAAAGAAAAACACGGCAAAACTGCGATTCAGATTAAATTCAAGTGACAAAAATAAGCTTAAATATAATAAAGCTCGGAATCTTTGCAATAGGGTGTGTAGAGATCATCAACGACGCCATATTCACAAACGTGTAGTTGAAGAAGATGACACTTCTAAAGTGTGGAAATTTCTTAAATCCATAGGAGTTGGTAAAGCACGTCAAAGCACTAATCCTCAGAATATCGATTTAAATAAGCTTAATAAACATTTCTCTTCTTCTGGTACAATTAGTGACATTACCAAGCAAAATACACTTAATCAAATTGCCGCTATTACCACTCCTCGTGTTCCAAGTTTTCTTTTTAGTCAATTCACGGAAAGTGATGTTAAGAAGAACATTATGGCTATAAGCTCTGATGCTTTTGGCGCTGATTGTGTCAGTCGTAAAATGATTATTCCCATACTTGATATAGTTTGTCCTTTCCTGACTTCCTTACTTAATTTTTCCATTGACTCCTGTGAATTTCCGTCGTCATTGAAGGAAGCACAAATTATTCCGTTACCCAAGAAGAATAATCCTACTAGTGATAGCGACTATCGCCCAATATCCATACTTCCCTTTTTATCCAAAGTCCTAGAACGCCTGGTCCAAAACCAGCTTGCACATTTCCTTTCTCAAAATAGCCTTCTTAATCCATTGCAATCCGGTTTCCGTCCAGGTCATAGTACGACGACAGCGCTTCTTAAAATAACTGACGATATCCGTTTGGGCATGGACACACAGCAAGTTATGGTTCTGACGCTGTTGGATTTTAGCAACGCCTTTGGTACTGTAGATTTTGATATAATGCTTGCCATTTTATCTTCTCTTAACATATCTCCTTACGTAATTGATTGGTTTCGTAGTTACTTGCGTGGACGTCGGCAGCGAATTCAAATTCAGGATTCGTATTCAGACTGGTCCCCGGTCAATGCTGGCGTTCCGCAGGGTGGCGTGTTGTCTCCTCTTTTGTTTTCACTTTTTATTAACAATATTTCCCAACATATCACTTCTCTCTACCACCTCTTTTTCTTTCTGTCTTTTCTTTCTTTCTTTATTTAAATACGATAATTCACAAATGAGAAAAAAATACACAAAAGGCGATCTTATGGCTTAGTAGCCATCTCTTCCAGATAACCTTTAGGGCGAAAAGAAATATTTTACACTAAAAGAGGTAGGTAAGAAAGAACTATGAACTATTCCAAGTATATATAAACAAATACATGATACCTATAAGACAATAAATAAGATTATCTAGTATATTAATTCAAATTATACATAAATATATACATTACATACATATACATAAATATATACCTACACGAACATACATACATATATACATAAATACATAAATACATAAATACATACATACATACATACATACATACATACATACATACATACATACATACATACATAAATACATACATACATACAAACATACATACATACATACATACAATACAATACAAACAAAAGTATTCTAAGGACTTGTCGACAATTGAAGTAAATGATGTTTTACGGCCTTTTTAAACGAAAATAATGATTTTGCCTTACGGATATTTGTAGGCAAATTGTTCCACAATTTAGTCGCTTGAACTGTAAAAGACTGATCATATATTTTCGTTTTATGAATCGGAATGCGTAACGTTAAGTTGCGTGAAGATCGAACCGCATTCCCTGGCGCAGCGATAAATTCAAATTTATCCTTCAGGTAAGAAGGAGCAGTAGGACTGAATAACACACAGTACAAGAAAGTAAGAATACGTAAATTCCGGCGACAACGTATGGGAAGCCACTTGAGCTTTGAACGAAAGTAGGATACATGATCATATTTACGGAGCCCGAATATGAATCGAATAGCCAGATTTTGAATTCGCTCAAGTTTGTTAAGTTGGTCCTCGGTGACATTGGTAAAGCTTGCATCGGCATAATCAAGAATAGGTAATAAAAGAGAATTTGCTAGCATAATTTTGGTGGGTATAGGTAGAAAAGAACGTAACCTTCTCAATGATTTTAACGCCAAGAACGTTCTTTTGCTAATATAATTAATATGGGCTGACCACGATAGGGATTGATCAAAATACACCCCGAGATTTCGCACGTTACTACAGTAAGGTATGCAGACACCATTATAAGTAATAGATGGTAAAATTGACCAGTCAATCCTGCATATCATGCCTGGACTACCCATAACGATAACTTGAGATTTGTTTGGGTTTACGTCTATGCCATAAGACTGACTCCATCTGAGAATTGCCTCGAGGTCGTTGTTGACGTCCCTAATTGCACTTGACAAGTCTTCAGGTTTACAATGCCGGTAAATTTGGATATCATCTGCATACATGTGGTAGAGAGAAGAGATATTTTGACTAATTGAGTTTATAAACATTGAAAAGAGCAAAGGAGATAGCACGCCGCCTTGAGGTACCCCGGCGAGGACGTCACACCAAGATGAGAATTTCTCATCTAAACGAATGCGTTGCCGTCGCCCTTTGAGGTAACTGCGAAACCATTCTATCACAGATGGAGATATGTTAATATAAAAAATAAATATAAAAGTTTTAATAATATGTCATGATCAACGTTATTAAAGGCATTACTAAAGTCTAAAAGAGTTAAAATAGTAAATTTTTTATTATCCATGTTCCAGCGAATATCGTCAGTAACCTTAATTAAAGCAGAAGTCGTACTATGACCTGTTCGAAAACCAGATTGAAATGGACTAAGGAGAGAGTTTCTACTTAAGTAACGGCTCAATTGTTGGTGGATTAATTTTTCAAAAATTTTGGAAAGAAATGGAAGAATAGAAATAGGACGAAAATCGGAAGGGGTTTTCGGATTTCCATTTTTAGGCAAAGGGATTACCTGAGCACTTTTCCAAATATCTGGAAATTTGCTGCAAGTGATGGAAAAATTGAAAATGTGGACTAATATTGGACATACGGTATCAAGGATAGGAACATTCATACTACGACTAATGTAGTCATAACCGACAGCGTTCGAGGCCATAGATTGTATATTCCTTTAACATCACATTCGGTGAAAGAGCTAAAGTAAAACGGTTTAAATTGAGGAGAAGGCAATAATGAAAGAGTGTTAATTGTTTGCTTTTTAGAAGCAGTATCGACTACATTGTATGCAGTAAAGTGGCTATTTAGGATATTAACATCAATGTTGACCGAAACTGATTGCTGAGATTTGCCAACTCCTAGTAACTCAAGAAACTTCCAAGTTTTAGCAGTGCCGCCGTTTTCGACAGATTTATAGATATGGCGTCTTTGTGCATCTCTACATGATGTATTGCAGCGGTTCCGAGCTCTAATATATTTTACGCGGTTTTCATCATTGTCATTGAGTTTAAAATTGTGCTTTGCTACATTTTTTTTATGCATTAGTGATTTTAAATCTGAATTGATCCATGGCGCAGGTAAATGTTTAACTTTAACTGGTTTAATGGGAGCATGTAAATCATAAAGTTGCTCCAAAAGAGAGTTAAAAATCTCGACTTTACTATCAACTGTGTCTGCTAATATTACTGGACTCCAATCTATATTTTTAGCATCGTCACATAGACGATCTCTGTCCATACTACCAAAATTACGTAACAGAAGTATTCTTGATTTAAATTTAGGAGGACGAATTTTGTAAGAGAGATAGATTAGATCGTGAAAAGAAAAGGCATCAGCAGGATATTGTCCATGATTTGAGACGAAATCTGTAGAGGATACCATAATCAGGTCTAGAAGCGAGGGAGTACAGCCAGGGGAAACGTGGGTAGCAGAGAGGGGAAGTATACGTAAGTTGCAAGATTCTGTAATTGCTACCAGTTTTTTACAAATAAAATAAGTAAATTAAAAAAATAAACTAAGATAAGCTAAAGTTATATAATATAATAAAATTAAGGTAATTATATTTATTTTCGACCCGCCAGTCTAATGGTTGTAAATTAAAATTATAAAACAATATATTATAAAATATTAAAAGAACTATTATTATTAAAAAAATATTAAAAGAACAAAAAAAAAAACAGAGAAAGTACAGGAAAAAAAAAATGAAAAGAAAAACAAAAATAAATACATAAATAAAAGCAACCAAAATATAAACAAAAAAAAAAAAGATTATACAAAACATTTTATGTAAGCTGTTGAAATGGTCGATGGAGCAACAACATAAGTAAATGTCAGTGTCAAATAAAAGTGACTACTCATTTATTTATAACAAATACATGTTTGTTGTTGTTACATTTTTATTAATAAGTTTAAAATTATAGAATTTGATTTGTGAATAGTCAAAAGTGCACCTCTATGCAGATGATCTCCAAATCTATTGTCAATCTAAAATAGCTGATCTTCCAGCAGCTATTAATAAAATTAATGACAATCTTGTACAAATAGCCACATGGAGCACTTGCTTCGGAGTACAGTTGAACCCTAGCAAAACTCAAGCTATTATTGTTGGTAGTCCGAAGCTTGTATCAAGAATAAATATTTACACTTTACCTCCTATACTTTTAAATGGCCATATGATACCTTATAGTACAACTGTTAAAAACCTTGGAGTCATTATTGACCATAATATAACATGGGATCCGCAGGTGAATGAGATGAGCAGAAAGATGTTTGCATCTATAGGATATCTCCGAAGATTACGCAATTTTCTACCTATTCCAACCAAAATTGCATTGGCACAATCTCTCCTCTTACCAATTCTTGATTACGCTGACTCTTGTTATCTTGATTTAAAAGAGGAGCAATTAAACAAACTTGAGCGTTTACAAAATCTAGCTATTCGGTTCGTCTTTGGATTAAAAAAGTACGACCACGTCTCCGAACTTCGTAAGAAGCTCAAGTGGCTCCCAATCCGTCTTCGCAGGAATAGTCATATTCATCACCTTCTTTACTGTGTGCTGTTTGATCCATTAACCCCACCATATCTAAAGGCGTGTTTTAAATTTTTGGGACATTCTCATACCCGAAGTCTGCGCTCTAATAAAAATCTCATTCTAAAAATACCTTCACACTCCTCTTCCTTCGTCACTAATTCCTTCGCAGTAACAGCCTGTAGACTATGGAATGATTTGCCTCTAAATGTGAAAAGGGCAAAATCATTAATTACTTTTAAAAAACTTTTAAAATTACATTTTCAAGCCCTCTGAACCTCTACGATAATATGTATGTAGGTATTTATGTATGTATATTATATGTATGTATGTGTATGTAGATGTTAATATGTATATGTATGTATGTATATATGTGTATGTGTATGTGTATATATATATATATATATATATATATATATATATATATATATATATATATATATATATATATATATATATATATATATATATATATATATATATATATATATATATATATGTATATATATGTATGTGTATATATATATATATTGTTATGTACATGTTTATCTATATATTTTATTAGTATGCATTATAATTACTATTCATAATAATTATATTTATTCACACCCTCAACCCCTTTTTCCTCCCCATTATTTCCTATGCCTTAAGGTTGCCTGGAAGAGATCGCTATTATAGCGATAAGGTCGCCTATTGTATATTTTATTTAAATAGTGTTTCTCATTGTCATATCATATGGGTGTACAATAAAGAGTATATCTATCTATCTATCTATAATTTATGTAAAACAGTTACTAATCATAACCACAATACAATGATAGTGCATCTAAAATTTAACGCTATATTTTATATTGTTAAATTAATGCAAGCAAAGCATATATTTTATAGTAATATTTAAGAGCATGTAGTTGTGTAATATTCGACAGATTCTTGTAATTCACAATTGACGAAATCGTAACTTCGCCAGGTAGTAATTAGACTTGTCTCAATATGTTCAGGGAGCCGATTGGATTCGAACATCTGGACAATGAATATTCATACAGTAGCTTTTAATCGGGTTTCCGATCGTTTCCTAAAAGGTTTTGTTATTGTTAGTAACAAAGACTGTTTTGCTACAATTTTGGGAAACTCTCGGCCGTTGAAGCCAATTAACTGAGTTTAGATTACGTTACTGATCACTTGGCAACAAGTATACAATTTTAAAGTGTTACTTTTCAAGGAATTTTGTTTGTATTGTTAGCTATTTGAATGTATATTACTTCATTTCTTTTTTTACAAAATTTCTTTAATAATAATGATAATTAAGCATTTTAACAATGTCTTTCTATTCAGTGATATTGTGATTTTGCTGTAGGTAATACAAAAAACAATCAAAACTTTACTTATTATATACAAGAAATTATACGTGAAGCCGTTAGTCTTTCAGTAGCAAGAGCACAGAGAAACATTACAACCAGCAAACGTTCAACAGAGTTTGTGAAAGAAGGTTCTGTTAAAAAACACACGCAAAAACCTTTCTCTATATTAGATCCAGCTCCTGATTGGACTCTTTTGATGGACACGTATGAGAAACAGTATAAAATCCCTGAGGACATTGGTGTTTCGTCATCCAGACCTGATATTTTTCTTTATTCTCGAAACCTAAAACGCGTAGTACTGGTAGAACTTACAGTTCCGTGGGAGACTAATATACCTAAAAGTCATAGCTTCAAACTTAATAAATATTTCGAGCTTACTAACGAACTGACCAGGAATAGGTTTAGAGTAAATTCATACGCGGTAGAAGTAGGAGCGAGAGGTATAACAGCGAAATCTCTCTTTAGCTTGCTAAAAGATCTCGGCCTGTCTAGAACTATTACTAATACATTTCTAGAACGTACTTCAAAGGCGGCATTAGCAGAATCTTTTCGAATTTAGTTAGGTAGTGGGAGGAGCTCGGACAGTGAAGGTGAGCGTTAATGCATTTTAAAGGGGCCCCTTTAAACCTACACTTGGGTCGCAAGTCCCAAGCGCTGATCGGAGCTCCTCTTCCTACAACACGATGGGCCCGGCACCCGCACGGTGAATCCATGGAATGCTAAGCAGTTTCTTCTCATAATATACAATATATTATAGATAAGGTAAACGAGCAATTTCACAAATTATCTAATAACATGACGAGTCAAACATCGCTCTGTAACATGTTAAGTAAATGAAATTAAATAGACATACATGACGCCATGGACATATCTCTTCATTATGGCTTAGAGGCTTTGGATTTCTACCAATAACCCGTTTGTTAAATACTTTATTAAATTATATTAATCCTAAATCGTACTATGAACGGTAGCATTTTAAGAATTGACATTAATATTTATTTAAATATTCTGTTATCTGTATAATTTTTAAATTTATTTAAGTCAGAATACGTTCAATCATTATATTTAATAAACCTATTGGAAAAAAGCTCACTTCAAAAAATTATTTTGGGTGCTATATATACATATTATTACACCATAAAGTATATTTGTATATGAATGTGTGATATAAAATATTCGGAAATAGTTTAATTATATACTTTAAATTTAACGGTGTTTGTTATACTTATAAGTTGTATAACTTTTTATTGTGAAAACTATTACCCAACCTTAACCACGTGTAGAATAACTTCGAAGGACACGAACCTCTCTCTACTCCACTAGCCATTTCACTAAAACGCCCTTTCCTGTTTGCTAATATAATTTCCTGCCAGCTTCACCTTCATTTATTCTCCATATGTACAATATTATAGTATATGGTACTATTCATAAGTACTTGTATATTTCACATTATTTTAAACTTGAGTATTTGTCGTTGACGATAATAGTGACAAATAAGTTCGTTTTTCACTCTTAACTGTAGTTAGAATTAAATTTAGTAATAAAATAATACTAATTAAATATTTGATTGCCGCATATGGAAGTAAAAATATCATCACTATCTGACAAGACGGCCGTTATCACAACTACTAAGTGAAAAATATTTCAAGGCTTTATACAAAAAACTAGTTAACAATTATTAATAGTTTAGGTACAGGATCATTTTTCCCTTTTCACTATATTTATACGTGCTGCGTAACAAGTGAGGAAGCCATAATAAAATACGAATGACATACAGATCTCGTACTACAAAAATACTATAAGACGTTGTCAATCTGTCATTTTTCATTCAAAAAAATAACCGGATGAGAAACAGATACATCTCTTTCCCACTCGTACAGGATAGTGTACGCTTGTGTTATATCTGATAAACGGCCTTTTATTTTGGAACAATAATTTAATTATTACTTTTGTTTGAAAACAACATATTTTTATTTTTGAAAATTTTACTTGTTTTACAATTTTACCAACATTATAACAGCTAGTTAATATTACGATTTAAATTAATTGCGCGGTAACAGTCACATTTATATATCCCTAAAGGTGTATTTCTGAAGAACTATTTGTAACAAAAAAAATATAATTTTTAAGTTACACATAGCACACGCAACATTTACATATAAGGTTCTATAAATACATAACAAGCTAAGTTAAAGCCTTTTCTATCTATCATTTTGATCTTCTTGAAATCGGGATAAATGTGTTTGTAAACACCGATCCTATCTTGGCAGATCCAAATGAAATACAAACTCCAAAAATGCCTTCAACTCAAACAGTTTCTTTTTTTGTTCTGTTATTTGATAACAATTTGTAGGTAATTGTAACGCTAAATATAAAGAATGAAAGATCACATGAGCGTCATAGCGTCCTTAGTTGGGGTCCTTAGTTATATATATATATATATATATATATATATATGTATATATATGTATGTGTATATATATATATATATATATATATATATATATATATATATATATATATATATATATATATATATATATATATATATATATATATATATATATATATATATATATATATATATATATATATATATATATATATATATATATATATACTAATAAAATATATAGATAAACATGTACATAACAATACATATATATATATATATATATATATATATATATATATATATATATATATATATATATATATATATATATATATATATATATATATATATATATATATATATATATATATATATATATATATATATATATATATATATATATATATATATATATATATATATATATATATATATATATATTGTTATGTACATGTTTATCTATATATTTTATTAGTATGCATTATAATTACTATTCATAATAATTATATTTATTCACACCCTCAACCCCTTTTTCCTCCCCATTATTTCCTATGCCTTAAGGTTGCCTGGAAGAGATCGCTATTATAGCGATAAGGTCGCCTATTGTATATTTTATTTAAATAGTGTTTCTCATTGTCATCTCATATGGGTGTACAATAAAGAGTATATCTATCTATCTATCTATAATTTATGTAAAACAGTTACTAATCATAACCACAATACAATGATAGTGCATCTAAAATTTAACGCTATATTTTATATTGTTAAATTAATGCAAGCAAAGCATATATTTTATAGTAATATTTAAGAGCATGTAGTTGTGTAATATTCGACAGATTCTTGTAATTCACAATTGACGAAATCGTAACTTCGCCAGGTAGTAATTAGACTTGTCTCAATATGTTCAGGGAGCCGATTGGATTCGAACATCTGGACAATGAATATTCATACAGTAGCTTTTAATCGGGTTTCCGATCGTTTCCTAAAAGGTTTTGTTATTGTTAGTAACAAAGACTGTTTTGCTACAATTTTGGGAAACTCTCGGCCGTTGAAGCCAATTAACTGAGTTTAGATTACGTTACTGAT
Organism: Dione vanillae; assembly: GCA_037178615.1. Classification (NCBI taxonomy): domain Eukaryota; kingdom Metazoa; phylum Arthropoda; class Insecta; order Lepidoptera; family Nymphalidae; genus Dione; species Dione vanillae. Next base: position 1,575,740 of record JAZFAU010000085.1, read on the forward strand.
CACTTGGCAACAAGTATACAATTTTAAAGTGTTACTTTTCAAGGAATTTTGTTTGTATTGTTAGCTATTTGAATGTATATTACTTCATTTCTTTTTTTACAAAATTTCTTTAATAATAATGATAATTAAGCATTTTAACAATGTCTTTCTATTCAGTGATATTGTGATTTTGCTGTAGGTAATACAAAAAACAATCAAAACTTTACTTATTATATACAAGAAATTATACGTGAAGCCGTTAGTCTTTCAGTAGCAAGAGCACAGAGAAACATTACAACCAGCAAACGTTCAACAGAGTTTGTGAAAGAAGGTTCTGTTAAAAAACACACGCAAAAACCTTTCTCTATATTAGATCCAGCTCCTGATTGGACTCTTTTGATGGACACGTATGAGAAACAGTATAAAATCCCTGAGGACATTGGTGTTTCGTCATCCAGACCTGATATTTTTCTTTATTCTCGAAACCTAAAACGCGTAGTACTGGTAGAACTTACAGTTCCGTGGGAGACTAATATACCTAAAAGTCATAGCTTCAAACTTAATAAATATTTCGAGCTTACTAACGAACTGACCAGGAATAGGTTTAGAGTAAATTCATACGCGGTAGAAGTAGGAGCGAGAGGTATAACAGCGAAATCTCTCTTTAGCTTGCTAAAAGATCTCGGCCTGTCTAGAACTATTACTAATACATTTCTAGAACGTACTTCAAAGGCGGCATTAGCAGAATCTTTTCGAATTTAGTTAGGTAGTGGGAGGAGCTCGGACAGTGAAGGTGAGCGTTAATGCATTTTAAAGGGGCCCCTTTAAACCTACACTTGGGTCGCAAGTCCCAAGCGCTGATCGGAGCTCCTCTTCCTACAACACGATGGGCCCGGCACCCGCACGGTGAATCCATGGAATGCTAAGCAGTTTCTTCTCATAATATACAATATATTATAGATAAGGTAAACGAGCAATTTCACAAATTATCTAATAACATGACGAGTCAAACATCGCTCTGTAACATGTTAAGTAAATGAAATTAAATAGACATACATGACGCCATGGACATATCTCTTCATTATGGCTTAGAGGCTTTGGATTTCTACCAATAACCCGTTTGTTAAATACTTTATTAAATTATATTAATCCTAAATCGTACTATGAACGGTAGCATTTTAAGAATTGACATTAATATTTATTTAAATATTCTGTTATCTGTATAATTTTTAAATTTATTTAAGTCAGAATACGTTCAATCATTATATTTAATAAACCTATTGGAAAAAAGCTCACTTCAAAAAATTATTTTGGGTGCTATATATACATATTATTACACCATAAAGTATATTTGTATATGAATGTGTGATATAAAATATTCGGAAATAGTTTAATTATATACTTTAAATTTAACGGTGTTTGTTATACTTATAAGTTGTATAACTTTTTATTGTGAAAACTATTACCCAACCTTAACCACGTGTAGAATAACTTCGAAGGACACGAACCTCTCTCTACTCCACTAGCCATTTCACTAAAACGCCCTTTCCTGTTTGCTAATATAATTTCCTGCCAGCTTCACCTTCATTTATTCTCCATATGTACAATATTATAGTATATGGTACTATTCATAAGTACTTGTATATTTCACATTATTTTAAACTTGAGTATTTGTCGTTGACGATAATAGTGACAAATAAGTTCGTTTTTCACTCTTAACTGTAGTTAGAATTAAATTTAGTAATAAAATAATACTAATTAAATATTTGATTGCCGCATATGGAAGTAAAAATATCATCACTATCTGACAAGACGGCCGTTATCACAACTACTAAGTGAAAAATATTTCAAGGCTTTATACAAAAAACTAGTTAACAATTATTAATAGTTTAGGTACAGGATCATTTTTCCCTTTTCACTATATTTATACGTGCTGCGTAACAAGTGAGGAAGCCATAATAAAATACGAATGACATACAGATCTCGTACTACAAAAATACTATAAGACGTTGTCAATCTGTCATTTTTCATTCAAAAAAATAACCGGATGAGAAACAGATACATCTCTTTCCCACTCGTACAGGATAGTGTACGCTTGTGTTATATCTGATAAACGGCCTTTTATTTTGGAACAATAATTTAATTATTACTTTTGTTTGAAAACAACATATTTTTATTTTTGAAAATTTTACTTGTTTTACAATTTTACCAACATTATAACAGCTAGTTAATATTACGATTTAAATTAATTGCGCGGTAACAGTCACATTTATATATCCCTAAAGGTGTATTTCTGAAGAACTATTTGTAACAAAAAAAATATAATTTTTAAGTTACACATAGCACACGCAACATTTACATATAAGGTTCTATAAATACATAACAAGCTAAGTTAAAGCCTTTTCTATCTATCATTTTGATCTTCTTGAAATCGGGATAAATGTGTTTGTAAACACCGATCCTATCTTGGCAGATCCAAATGAAATACAAACTCCAAAAATGCCTTCAACTCAAACAGTTTCTTTTTTTGTTCTGTTATTTGATAACAATTTGTAGGTAATTGTAACGCTAAATATAAAGAATGAAAGATCACATGAGCGTCATAGCGTCCTTAGTTGGGGGATTGATATTTTTTGTCTCTTCACTCTGGTTACAAGATAAAGTGCCTTGTTCCCGTTTATATTTACAATATAAATTTTAAATCAAGATTTAAAAGACCAAAACCTGAAATAAAATAAGTTGAAGACAGGTTACGTAAATATATAGAGGTCATATAAACTGATTTTCCCAGAGTGACGACCCAGCTAAGTGACGGTAGAAATACATCACGAGCTGGCCATTAAATTAAAATGGTTCGTTCCTTTTGTTGTTAATGTAATTTCTCGCCCCAATTCACCGGACACAATACTTACAACAGAGAGTGCGGAGAGTGTCAGTTTCTATTGAGTTGGCCCATAAAATAAAGTAATAAAGCTTTTCCGTTATCCTGATATTTAATATAGTTCTTTATCTATTTTATAAGTCTGTTCTGAGAAAGCCCTTCGCAAGTCGTAAAGATATTTTTATTTTTATTGTAGACTTCCTGAAGTAATCATCCATTTTTATTGCAAATGTATTTGAATCTTAATGACTACAATACTAAGAATTTATATGTAGGTATTACTACTAAGATCTCATTTCATTAAATTGAATAATGATATTTGAAAATATTTTTAAACACAAATTTGGATTTTTACAGTGATAATTTATGTGTATAAAAAAAGAAAAAGATAACAGAGTAAGTAGAGATATATGAAATAAGAATTAATTACAAGATACATACATTTTAATATAAAGTTAAAATTCTGCTATACAAATAAAAATATCGTTATTCCATCTGCAATGTTATTCTTTGCGTTTGAATGCAAGTCTACAGCTTAAATGAATTAGTTACTTTCAGTCGACAGTCCGTGGATTTTTAGATTAATTACAGCGAGCTATGAAGCATCACGAATACTGATATGTTACAGTTGAAATAAACTTTACAAGTGAAAAATATTCATGAGAATATTAGATGGTATTATTAATTATCATTATTTAGAAAAGCTCGAAAATTTCAAAGCATTGGACCAGCCTTTAAGAAAAGGTACAACCGCACCACCCAATTAACTTTACGTTTATGTAATACGTTTTTCTTTCGACCAACATCTAAAATCTTATAAGCTTGTTACACTCGGCTTGTTTCACTGTTTACACTCGGAGAACTAAGCGGAAGCGAAGTGTTGAGTTCCTTCACTCAGCACGCTATGCCTCGAAAAAGTGGATAGCGGGGAACGGAGTGTCTTAACACTAAGTTCCCACGGTTCCTGCGGTTTCCTCTTCCTATACTGCTATGTTTAAGATAAAGCTTGAAGCTATAAAAATGCTTATTAGCGAAAACTTATTAGCAATATCAAATATTTTACAAATTTAACAAAAACATATGTATATTCCTGGTTTATGTACACGGTAAATGTCAAATATATAAAATGGCCCAATTTTTAGCAATGTAATATATACAATATATATTTCTACTACAACTTTCATAAAATTGAACATATGTTATAAATAAAGTACTAGGCGATTGAATGATTAAAAGTATTTTTTTTTTAATTTAGTTATTCTATATTGTCATTTTTTTTGACAACTCGCTCTATCCCGCATATTGCAGGGTAGGCAGAGGGAACTGCAGGAACAATATGAACCTAGTGTTAAGACACTCCGTTGCGTATTCCCTGCTTTCTCCGTCCCCGCTTTCCGCCTTTTTGGAGGCATTGTGTGTTGAGTAGTGGAACTCAACGCCGCGCTTTGTTTAGTTTCCAGAACGAAGAAAATGGATATCGAAAATTCCATCTTCCCCGAGTGGAAATCAAACCCTCAAACCATTGCGTTTACAGGCAGACGCTTACCACGCTTACCTCTGCAACACGACGGTATGTACGGCCATTATATGTAATAAATTAATTTTCAGAAGTGAAATACAATATATCACACAAATAACATCTCTAGTCACGTTCCTACTCAACTATGAAAACAAAGCCTGAAATACAAAACAGGTTATAACAGAAATGGAAACTTATATTTTCTCTTGAGGATAGGTTTTAGCAAGCTGTATCACAAATACAGCGTTGGAGAGCACAAACGAGTTAGACGTTTTGAAGTTCTCAGTTTTAAGTGAAGCGTGTAATAGAAATCACTACATCTTGTTTGAACAAATATAAAGTTAACATAATTTAGTGTTTATAAAGTGTCACTAGAAAAGTTGAAAATTAATATACATTATAAATATTGTCAATTATAGGGTCAAATATTTTTACAATATGTAACCTCATTATTAATATATTGCATCTATGGATGTCACTTCAATTTCATTAATTAAAAATCCAATTTATAAGGTAATTTAAAATATAATTAATAGATATCATCTACTTTCTTTACGATCGTAAACGAGTCCCCTTATCTACTTATTAGGAAGTGCATTTAGTGCAAGCACAATACTCACTCAAAGTGCATACAAACAAGCTTGTTTATAAAACAACTTGGTGACCTTGGTGATCTAATACACGTCGAGTCAGACGATTTAACGCTTAACATCTCTAATATAAAGTTAGAAAGTATTTTTTCTTTCAATATACACAGCTAATGTAGTAAAATATATTGACGTCTATGTTAACTACATATGTTTCAGATAGATGTCAATGTATAATTTTTTTTTTAGCTTCACGCTTTATCCCGCACAAGGCAGGGTAGGCAGAGGGAACTGCAGGGACCGTGGGAACCTAGTGCTAAGACACTCCGTTGCTCAGTCCCTGCTTTCTCCGTCCCCGCTTTCCGCCGTTTTCGAGGTATTGCGTGTCGAGTGGCGGAACTCAACGTCGCGCTTTGCCTAGTTTACCAGAGCGAAGAAAATGGAAGTAGAAAAATCCATCTTCTCCGACTGGGGATCGAACCCAGTAACCGTCGCGTTACAGGCAGATGTTGCGCCTCTGCGCCACGACGGTCCTATATTAATATCATTAGTCTTTAAAATATTTGTAACTTACAAGACAAAATTTCATATGTTTTTACAAATACATTACAATGAAGTTATATGTATATATATATAGTTCCAGAATTCCTGTATAAATGTGCAATCAAGCCTGTTATTGAAAATACATCGTACAAATTGGCTGAAAACAACGTCTAATCAATTAAAGAATTAATTGGTTTGCACTATGTTGCCCAATTTTGTTAAATATATTTTATGTATATTTTCAGGATGTACATAATATTCGAGCATTATGCTATTTTGGAAAAAAATGTCATATTTTTTGTTCCTATATAAATATTTAGAAAACTGATTGTTATATTTCACTTATATACAAAAGGAATGTTAGTAGGAATAATTTTTCGCTACAATTTTACTTTGTACTCTAAACGAATTTTATGAACTGAAAAAAGTGCCTGAGAAGAGAAGAAACAACTTAGCTTTCCATGGATTCACCGTACGGGTGCCGGGCCCATCGTGTTGTAGGAAGAGGAGCTTCGAGCAGCGCTTGGGACTTGCGATCCAAGTGTAGGTTTAAAGGGCCCCTTTAAAATGCATTAATGCTCACCTTCACTGTCCCAGCTCCTCCCACTACCTAACGAAATTTTGAATGATTCTACCAAAGCCGCCTTCGAAGTGCGTTCTAGAAATGAATTTGTGATAGTTCTAGACAGGCCGAGATCTTTTAGTAAACTATAGAGAGATTTCGCTGTTATACCTCTCGCTCCTACTTCAACCGCATTTAAGCTCGCTCTAAACCTATTCCTGGTCAGTTCGTTGGTAAGATCGAAATACTTATTAAGTTTAAGGTAGTGACTTTTCGGGATATTTATTTCCCACAGAACTGTAAGTTCTACCAGTACTACGCATTTTAGGCTTCGAGAGTAATTACAGATTAGAAACAATAATGTATTTTGTAAGGACAACAAACAACAGATATCATAAAGGACTTTAAATTACTGTTCTATAAAAAATATACAAATAAAAGCTTCCCATTTTGTCTGATAGCATATGACGTATATGATACCTGCCAATTGCCAGGATGTACATAAAATAAAGCTTTTGCTTCTTCTCGCTATTGTACATGAAATATTAATATAACAAACTTTATTTTGTATCAGACCGTGCTATCATATGAACCATTATAAACTAAATCATTATATTGGTAGGAACTTGCATATTTATACTGATATGATTACATCGTATCTTAATTCAGATGTCTCTTCCAAATATTCTCTGTACGAAACATGGAAATTGCATTTGCTTAATCTTCTTTGTGTTGCATATCGAGACGACTTTTAAAATAGAGAATGTACATAAGTTACTTCTTATAGTAATAAAAGATATAGGTATTTCAAGGCAAATTCTCATGAAATAAATAATATACAGGTAATATTTAGTTTATAAATAATACACAACATACGTGGATCTCCTACATAATTCATTGTGATCTGCCTGTCTGCCTATCTGATGATATTTTATCTTCATATCTCTACGCGATGTTATAAATACGCCATTACTTTTTATTTCAATTAAATCTTTTGTAAATAGACATACATTTTTTCTTATTGGTAACATTTTACTTGGAGCTTTACTTTTATAACCAAGTTAATGTTTCATATCAGAGAAATAAAGAAAGTTAGAAATGATAGATAGGTCACACTTTTTGTAGAATGCGGCAAATAATTTTTTAGATGTATCTTTTATTATTACTTATCAAGCGTCTATATGTATTTTGAAAAACTTGATTATCTCTTAGAATTAAATATATCATATTTTAATGAAGAATGGTTGAAGCACAATGAGTTGAAAATTATGATTTAAAATAACAAAGTTACAAATTTACACTCATTTTATCATCTAAATTAGTTAACATACTCTTCAATGAGTAATATGTGGTCTAATATAAATTGTGTTCTGATTAAAATATTAACTAATGTATACAGTATAGTAAAATAATTTACAGTTAAAAAATTGTCAATTCTTAAAGACACTGAATATTACATACACGAATTTAATGAATAATCTTTGTAATAATGAAGCTTTATAAAAGTCAGTCGGCGTAGAAAAACCTTTTACCTGAAAATCCAGGCTAGAGGGCGATACATATTCATTTTGACGCGTACTCCCTGCCGCTGTCTGTCGGAGGCTGTTCCATTAGGCGCCGCCGGTAGTTCAATTTAAACTAGTGAACGTTACGTAAAAAGATAACGAAATAGCAGAAAATTTTAAAAAAGCTTTTATGTTAGTAATACAAGAGATTTTATTAAATCAACTTTAAACCAAATTGAATCTTAGCTCGCACTTCTGTATATAAAAAAATTGACTAAATTCAAAGCTGTAGTAACGGTTACTTATATTTTATTACTTTAATAATATATCGAGCATCAAGAGCTCTGTATCAAAAGTTTCATTCTTTCATGTGCTGGTACTGTTTTTTATGTTTGTGTCTAATATAACTATATGTACAATAATCATGTTGAAACAAAGTCTATTTCCTGAATGAATGTAGATATATAATTATATTTTAATATAAAATAGTATCATTTGATAATATAAAAAAAAATAAAACATGACATAATAAAACATTACTGTAATAGGAACCGAGCTCAATAATAAGATAGAGCTTACGCGAACTGAATAATATCGATATGGCGATCGGAACTAGAGATTACATAGTGCTTGCCACTCGTCTGAAAGAGTACGTAATATGGAAAATATCAGCAGAGTATAATCCCAAGGGTGTACGTCTCACTTTGAATTCGTCGCTGCTACGTGAAACCGATGTTGAGTGTAGAATATTACATTTATTTTAATTTATTTTTTGAAAGAAATTCATTTCATTGCTCTGGTTGAGCTTTTGGTCTTGTGAAATTGTAAATTGTAGCTTTTTTTAACTTCAATGATTTTTACTGCAGCGTTAGTTGAAAGAACATTAAGATACTTTAAATTTAAGATAGTATTTTTGGTAATGGCACTCAACACCACGCTTTGTCTTAACAGAAGAGCCACGCGAATGTGTGTATGTCTGTGTATGTGTGACTAGTAAGATCAATCTAAGATACTATTTGTTTTTTTAACCAATTTAATACAAACATATGTCTAGTATTATGGAAGGATATACTGTTTAGAAATTTACTCATAATATGTAATTAAAAATAATTGCACCAACTAAATGACGTAAAGAAAATGTTTTAACATTTGCAACTAAAGCATCTAATCAAACGATATGCAGTCATTTATTACTTTACAGTAGATGATAAAGCTACGTGTAATATGCCAATAAATCATGTAAGTATCGTGTGGATGTAAATATCTTTCAAGAGACAAAACCTATTGAATAATGGTAAAGTGTGATCTGTGTAGATTAAGTGTTCTTTTTTATATGTAAAAGTCGACTTATTTTTCACTAGATTAAGACAAAGATTCAAACTGGTTTTGTGTATACGTACCAACCCCCTTTCAAGATCAATATATCATTATATATATTGATATTTTACGTTTAGAATAAGATAATTATGGTATGACGTTTAACAACGCCACTGGCTTTATTTCTAATATCCATTGGTATTAACCAACATTATATTAACCTTATATTAATCATTACATTCGCTTAAATTTATTTTACAATATATATTATTTTTTTTATTATATTTAGCTTTCATCATTTTAAGCATTATCGTATCGCAATAAATAAAAACTAAACTCTTTTAGAATCACTTAATTGCCCATTTGTTTAGGAATCCTTAAAGGTCAAACGGAAATTAAAACAAATAACTAGAATCTTCGAACCAAACTTTCGAAGTTCGTGCTAACTTTCTTTCACTCAATTTGGTTTCATCTACACATTTATACCGCTTGTAGGATTATTAAAAAAGTCAACATATTTTCCGTTGACTTAGGATCATATAATTCCGATAATGGTTAAATAACAGTACAAAATCACAGTAAGGCCTGCGCTTCTGAACGTTGCGGTTTGTCAGTTTCCCACTAGGAGGAATGAATAATTTTATTTTCTATGCTATGATAACAAATGATGGCGGCCATCAAGGCAAGCAAGTTGAGTTCCACCACTCTTTTGACGCTAGGTTCCTATGGGTCCTAAAGTTCTCTTTGCGTTCACTGCCTTGTGCCAAGATACAACGCAATCGAAACGCAATCGGAAGCGGGTAGAAGTAAAAAGTAATAGTAAATCAGCTCCGTATTAGACAATTTTGTAAAAATAGTAACAACGTTCTTTTAGCTTATACTATCGTATCAGTACTGTTTTGATCTACTAAAACTTAAATGTCGTGCTAATGTGTTAAGTGTCGTAATATAAACAGCGAAGACTTCTATTCTCGTGTGTTACAATTCTATTATATAAGAACAACAATATACTTTCGCTAATCATAGTTCGAAACAAAATATGATAATAATTCGATTTGTACGTCATCCCTTAAGTTAAAAAAAATAAAAGTATATAAGTCAAGCTAAAAAAAATATTAAACAGTGCTAAAAATATACACGAAATATTTTTATTTGAGCTTATTTTTCGTGGTTCTGTTTTTACATGTTGCTGAAATAGTAAAGAAAATCCGCGTGTGAAGTAAATTAAAACTAATGGAGCAATTAAGTCCTTATGATAACAAATACGCGCTTCGTGTCTCTATTTTGCATTGTTCTTATATTTGTACTCTCTTTCCATTTCCTGGTTTTAGACTACTACCTTTAAAAAATCTAACAATAAACTTAAATCGTTTATATTTAAATTAAGTATTAATGAGCAATATTTTTATTTTACCGAAAAATGAAAATAGTCATAGAAATAACAATAATAACGTTGAAAATAAATTTACGAATCTTACAAACCTAATAGAATACAAGCTTCAACTAGGCAACATTCCCAGCACGTCGCTCTCGCAACTATTAACGTGAAGCCAGATGTACGATGCGGATATAGGCCAGTAGAAACTTGTGTTTTCTTTTACCAGTTGCTTTTTGAGCAAAGTAGAACGCGTAACTACTCGTAAACAGGTTAGACGTTGTCGCAGTTTTGTGTTGAATTCAAGTTGTATATACTGTGAAAGACTAACTTTCCACAAAATGAGTGGCCCAAATTGTATTTTATCGTTAATATGGTTTTATTTTTCCTTAAATATGATAGTTGAATGTATTTCAGTTGGTGCAGAGAAAATTTATAGATGTTGACACCTCGTCTTCTTCTCGTGCAAACTTGAGTTGTAACAATACAACAGTAGTGCAATGCAAGTAATTTAAAAAAACGCCTAAAAATTGTCGAGCTCAAAATTTGAACTTACTACCTACCTCTATATACCTAGCATCTTTTCATATCTAGTCATAATCTGTTACAATTAAATAAAATAGTGTCGTAAATAAAATATTAAGTAATAATATTTTTCACAAATTACGATATTATTACATTTTACAATTTCTCATATATATAGGAAAGAAAGGAAGAAGATTATAATGTGGGAGAAGTCTCACTCTATAAGACTAAACCGTTAACTATATAATCGTTAAAATCAATTATGTTAATATTTATTTTTACAAATATATAAATATATTAACCATATCATGATAAGAAATAGAACAACTCTCAACAAATACTAAAGTTACAACTATCTCACATATTGAATCTATACTCAAATTTCAAATAATTTCTTATTCGAAAAGATTTCTAAAATATTAGTACAATTGTACATATTATCTAGTAAAATATTTTTAAGAAGTGTATAAAAAATTAAATATATCGGTTAATTGAGCCCACGCATCTCGGCAACCATATAAGAGATCAGAGTGAAGTAGGCATAGGATCATATCTCGCAACGACGACGATGATAGCAATGTTCATAAAATAAATAATACCTGTTAAAGAACAACTATTGCAACTTTGAGCTTGCTCATGCTTCATGTATCCAAACTCTCGTATGAAACGTAATTCATGCGGCTTAGTAGCTTTCCATTGAACTATTGTAGTATCTCACTTTGACGTGAAATTTACATGGTTTATCATATTTTTGTTTTTTTCGAATGCTTGAAACGTAAACCGATGACGTGAAAAAATTGCCAGCAAAATTACTAAGTAATTTATTCGTCATAATAATTATTATAACTCGTTTATTTGCCTTGCATTGCATTGCCTTATCAAAATCTTTATCAAGGTCTTTTTACATTGTAAATGAAGTTTCAGTTTTTATCGGATAATAGAAATTATTTCTGAATCAACTCAACTTCTTTCATCGAGGCAAATTGAATTAGTAAGTTTTTCTCCATCTAAACCTCCCTTTATAAGGAAGTGTTGAATTATTGGAGTTACTTCATTTTATAAAACTATTTCGCCTGAAAGAGATTTCTGTTTATTTTTTCAATAAGTGTCTCTTCGTGCCACTTTCTATTCTGTTGATGTAAATCAATTATATTAAAGTTAATTTTCAGATTATATCCACTTTTATTTTGAATATTATATATAAATATTGTCATTTCAATTTTAAATTTGCTCATTTGTGTCTTTAAATTTGTATTTTTTCCATTAACTAAATGGATATATGCTGTATTTAAATCAATAAATTTAGTATTTAAAATAATGGCACAGTAAAGTAGATATCGACACAGTTTATGTGAAATTTAGTAACGAGTATAAATAATGTGTATAATTCCATATTTTTCTGTATCCAGTCAACTACAACTCTCTTTCTCGATCTTCTTCAATCTTCCAATCTTTTTTAAAAAAGTAAGTTTTATAATATCAAGTAACGTTTTATTGTTTTTAACAATTTAGTTAAGTTGTAGTAACATCAATGCACCAACTAAAGTCTCCATTAAAAAACAACATTCGCTGTTTGTTTAAAATGCTACAGATAAACCGCGGATGATTTTTATTTTTAATCGTCGATTGATCAAAGCGAAGGTAAGGGATTATTCCAACATAGATTTGAAATGCAATGTTTATTCTTACATCTCTTAATTTTATATTAATGAGTCCTGCCTAGAGCAGGTCGCAGAGTGGAGTAGACGTAACTTTGTCCAATTTAACCAAAACTTAAGACTCAAGTTTATGCGTTTACCGCCAAAAAATCACCATTTAAATTCCATGGCATTCTTCTTTGTACTATGAAAAGTATTGAGATCCTTGGGGTTGTAATTTCGAATGAGGTCCAGTTTACATTTGGATCGATTTAGCGGAGGGCAGTTTAAATCATTGATAATCCCAAACTCACAAACGGCTTAGAATTATTAAGTGTACGTAGAGACTTTGGTACTTTGTCATGTCTTTGGAATATTCACAGGAATTATTTGATCTGGTACTACCATTTTCACACCTCTCGCTTAAGGAGTAAATACTATTTAAATACATTTTTTGCATCCAGTTTTCCCTGAAAAATATAATTAAGACGTTGGCAACGCATCCACACCCTCTCAGGTTGAGACTTAACATCAGCTGGCCCTTCCGCTCTTTTGCTATTCTACAATACAAAAAAATGATGTCTATAGAACTTGCTTCCTTTTGGAGGATCGCGTCTACATTACCGCAAAAGTACCCCCAGCGTCTGCCTGTAAACGCGACGGTATGTGGGTTCGATTCCCACTGGGGGAGAATGGAATTTTTTCGTTTACATTTTCTTCGCTCTGGAGTCTAGGTAAGCGCGGCGTTACGTTAGATTTCAAGAAATCCTGTAGTTCACTCTGCTTTGTGGTAGCCTGCTATATGAGGGATAAAACGTAGAACTATAAAAAAGAGAAAAAAATTGCTTGTTATGTTGAGTAACTTAACAACACAAGGGGCTATTGTGACATAAAATTGAAATATGTTCCTACATCGGACCAGATATATATAAGTATACGTAGTCGCACGACTTTGGATTTAAAATGCTTATAATAAAAAAGTTCACAATATTAGTATATTGTGAACTAACTACATAAATCCTTTAAAATTGTTCAACTTGTCTTGATATTATGAGTTATCGATATCCTCTTTTCGGTATTTCAGTACTTCATTTACGAACTCCATATACAAACGGTAACAGCTGCCAAATTTTAAAACAAACTGTCTTTAGATTATATTTTTTTATAGGGAATGTTTATATATTGTTCTGATAAGCAAACAAAGTGCGGCGTTGAGTTGCGTCATTCAATACATAATGTCTCGAAAGGCGAAAAACTAACGGAAACAAACGGAGCGACTAAACACCACGTTCGCTTCGCTTACTATATACGAGAGAGAGCGTGAAGCTATATAAATTAAAAATATCGCTTTTATATATGCTTTTATATATAATTTATTCCCAATTGCGATACATGTATATTACTAGTTTAATACATAATGTTACATCATGGGAATTCATGTTAAATTGTTCAGTCAAAGGCATAAATCTACACAATTTTGAATAAAGGGATGAAAGTTAAATTGGTTCTATTTTAACTGAGTGTGAATGGCGTAAAGTAATAAATTGAGTAATTATTCTTTGTCGTTGCTCTCTTACAAATAAGTTATCAACTCCGACCTGCAGGTGGGAAAAATGAATAAAGATTTAAGTATAATTTTCAGGGCTTGGGACGTTATTGTCAGTATCTTTTTCAGTAATTAAGATTTTTTTAGAGTTTGGAAAACATTCTTTCGTGAAAGAATAATATATAAAAATATTATATACATATATACAAATAAATCTTTAAAAACATATACACGGTATGACCAACTTTTAAAAATATTAAAACAATATTAACTGATTACTTAGCCAAAACGTTACACATTTACAAGTCTTCATTGACTACATTTAGAACAATATCTGTCACAATCGCAGAGAATGTAAACCACTGAGGCGAAAATCTGGTTGTCTGTATTATTCAAGACTCTTACATTATTCATTGAGGTCCAAGGCTCAATTTATATCATGAATAATATTTTAGCGACACATACATGTGACAGTTTGACATATTATACCGTTTAACACGCTAGGACTGTAGGCTATGTATTATAATATATAATATAATATGTATATATATATTGATAAGATTTGCAATAAGGCTGATACATTCATAGATTTAATCTGACATATATACTAAAAAATTTAATTGTTAAGTAAGTTGAAGGATATTTTATGTAGTGTTTAGTTTGATTAAGGTAAATGCCTTTATTTAATTATGAATTAAATATTATAACCACAACATTGTACTAGTATTTACGTTCAGCATTTTATGTTAAAGTTGTACTACTGCTTTTTTTCTTGTTATAATAATAAACACACTTTTTTATTAAACTAAAGGCTATTGTATTAGAATATTACAGTTATAACTCATTTGCTGTTATTCTCCATTTAACACTTAATAAACCTTTATTAACATATATGTACATATATCTCCTAATTATTTATTTTATTTTATATATATTACACGTTACATGAACCATGTTGGTGGAATCAAAATCGAGCGTAAGGTATAAAATCGATTCATGAAAAATTTCCCAAGCACTCAATTCAAATCTTCGGTCGACTAGGCGAAGCTTGATTTTAGTAAAAGTAAATAAATTATTCCAAGCGTATTTGAGTTGATTAGTTAACTTTACATTAGTTAGTGTCACTTATTCTCATGAGTTAGTAAGTAAAGAGATTGTTACCTCATACTGCGCTTATAATAATATAAGATTGTCATTAAAACTGATATTTTACGAGCGTATACCAGATATGTTTTCAAGATAGTGACCTGTTTGATATGATTTCCAGCTTGACAGCTGCACGTAATCTTAAGGACTTGATAAACAAACAGGTGGACTGGTGGATAACAATGTGATCCCCTAAAGGTTACATTTTTAATTTGAAGTTACGAAACTCTAAGATTTAAAAACTTTAGTTCTTTATAGATACTTTTTATATTTTTCCCATAGTGCAATATACTCGTGAGTGGTTTCGGATTATGTTCTCATTTTTCATCTAAGATATAAGATGCAATTTTCTCCTGAATTAATCGGATTAGTCTCCGTAAATTGATCTCTTATAAATATTAGATTCATAGTGTGATTAGTACGTTGCCTATTAATTTATGATGAACCAAATATATCAAAAAAGTATATTACGTATTCGATATATGACTCCAAAAATATTACTAAATTCCATTTTAGTAATATTTTTCTTTGAACGTCACAAATTATATAAATTTTTTGTTATATTAATATGATTAAATAACAATTTGTCATACTTGGTACTAATAAGATGATGTAACATTAATTAATAAAAGACAAAAAAATGTAATTACGACAAAATAATTTATACATTAGAAGCTTATATAAGAATTTAAAAAGCTATTACGCCAAAGTACTCATTAAAGTGTTTAATATTCCACAAAGACGAGAGTTTTCATGGCGTAAATTAGAAGATTGCCACAGTTCATGAGTTCACTATTAATGGGGTTGCAGGGAGGAATGTCAATAAGTCGACTATCAAAACTATAGATTGCATAGGCTGTTTGTATACTGAATTCTTATTTATATAATTACAATTATTTTCCTAGTGATTTATAGGCCGTGTAATCTGAATTCAGTTAGTGGAATGAGTACAATAAAAAATACGCCTTGGCACATATTTGTATTTTTATAAGAAGAAAAAATATATATGTAATCGTCTCTACCCTCGATCACAGTGGTACGTTAAGTAAAAAGATTTACTTATAATATTATTATAATATCCAAACCACAAAAGCTTTTTGTTAGTAGCATGGATTCTCTTCAATCCCAGATCTCGTCTGTATTTTAATATTTCAGGATCTTTTTTATCTCAAGATTTAATATAACTATAATGTGAAGCGTATTATTGTAAACCATACAAGTACTTGTACAATTGTTCATGTATAATTTAAGACTTAATGCATACAAATTTTACTACAGGTATATAGAACAATTTGCGTTTATTTGTGTGCTATTCCCATTTTTTTTAAAAAATATACAAAAGTGACTGTAATTAGTACAATTGGTCTGTTTCGTTTAAAAATAGAATAAAGCTTTATTATAGAAATATCTATATACTTAACATTTTTAGGTAAGTTACAGGTGGCATCTAAAATAGCGCTGGTACTAGTACATACACAGATTCAGTAGATGTAGTGTTACTGTCAGTTGTTCTTTTTTCCTTCAATTTTCGAAACATCTCAACGCCGCGTTTCGTCAGCACAACTGAGCAAGGAAATGGAAGTAATTAATTACCAACAGTAGGAATTGAATCCACGAATACCGTGACGCTATGCCACCATAGCTGGCTTTACTGATTATGAGTAACTTAATAAAAAAAATTGTAAGTCTTCATTCATAATTTTAAATATACCTCACGCATCTTAATCATAATATTCAAAATTGTTTACTAAGGGGTAAAATATTTCAAGCAGAGGTAGTTAGGGGAGATAGGGAGGCGGTGTTGGTGCTCTATATATCACATTATCAGAGCTTTGACCACGGTAGCGTGTTTACAAGAGGACATACAACAACGTAAATTTACTAAATGAGCTCAAAAATATTTTTTTTATTTTATTTATATAGTGACTGACTGGGCGAGTAGACTCGTCATCATTTTTTTTGAGATCGTATTTTAAATCATTTTAAGAAAAGAGAGAGAGATGTTTGCTCAATAAATCATAATATATGATTATATAAAGATATCATAATATATTCTAGCTATATGAAAACATATAAATATGTTATAGAGGTGAGATAGGTTTTGACGGGGCGCAGGTTTTAATCCCACAACGTTAAATTTTTGTACATTTTGTAAAAGTAACTTATTAATCATCATAATTCGTTATATACTATCCAAATTTTACTGTGTGACTGCAAAGTAGACGTGTTAAATTCTTAAGTAATTTAAAATACTAGTTAATTATAAACTCAATTATAATCCCATACCTTTAACAACAACGATATATTTAAGTAATATATAATCACAGCAACATATAAACCAAGTACAGTACTCTAATCTAGCATCTAAGTAATCCATCGGAAAGTGCATCACATAGAGGAAATCGAAACTCAAGGCAATTCTCGTATAGTCATGAATAAGAGATCGCAGTTGATTGAACGTAACCGAGGGCTTTGTCAAACACTTTGCATTAGCTTTACTGCAATCACAATCATCGACTCAATGCACTTTACTCGTTGGGTGATTATACACTTTGCGTGTAGCAATCATAATACTTATAGTATACTGAATGATTAAAATTGTTTGTAGAATTTATTGAAATTAATTCATGAAAGATATTATTTTGCTTTAATTTGACGAAAAGAAATATTGGTTTTTCCTAGTATGTAAAAGACTGTATAAAGTGGTTCATTTTAGTAAAAGGAGTAAATAAGTGTTTCTTACATTTAGTAAAAATAACATCAAAAGAGCTTTAGTAAGAAAATAATATTTGTTGTGTGGAAGAAAAATATAGAAAATTCTTTTAACGTTTTAATGGTTCGTTACTAAAAAAAATAATTTAGTGAATGAGAATTCTCTAAATAAGTATTAATACTTCAACTGTACCAAATTCCATATCATGTACATTCAATTATAGGACAGTAGGATTTTCTGAATATGTCCATTCGAGGAATTGAAGCTATTGTTGACGTTATGAACAGATCCCTCGGTTTGAGCTAAAATTAATTGGCACCAACTTTTGATGATTTCAATGAAAATACAATAGTCCACATATTTTATCATAAATTAACATTTTTTAAGTAATTAACAGTAGTTTAAAATAATTCTGAAAACTTACTTAAAATCGGGCTCGCATTGTAGTTTTACATCAACGTCCTCTGTTTTAGGCTTTATGTACATGTTGGCCAGAAGTCAACTCTAAGGTAATTTAAAGCCCAAACGTAACTTAAAGGTTCCTTAATTACTACTATATATATATTTTCTATAACAATTTTATTTCACGATTTGGCAGAATTTTAAAGTGCCGAGCCAACTTAGTTATTAGGTAAAACTTTTAACACGTGACAAATTATTCGTGACTATTTTGTTCTTATTTATTAAAGACAATATAAAATAGGGATTAACAAATTTAATGTCTTTTGTAGGTAATCTTTCCACTTTCACGATAATATCCATGGTAAGGCGGCCCCTCGCTAACCTCGTTACAGCAGCAAAGACAATTTTCTCCTTGCACCTTCCTCCGCGACGTGATTACTTCTTCAGACGAGAGAAAAGTTACGTAATTGTTTTCAGGTCATGTAAATTTAAAATGAAATTCTAATTATTTCGAGTAGCTTATGAATAATCATTTCATAAATGAATAAAGTAATACTCTAGCTTTTTCTTTTGTGAAAATTTATAATACAAAGTATAATTTTAGATCCATTGCAATGAAATATATTTACATTTATTACATTAATGTTTATTACACATATAATTATATGTTGCGTCATATGTTAATTATAATTGAAAGATTTTGTTAGCTCGGAGCAACAATTTTAATTTGACGATGTATCATGTATCTAGAGCTAATACAACTAAGTACGTTAAGACACGCCGTTTCTTACTTTATTTTACCCAAATATTATGTATTTCTAGTGTCGAAACTTTTTGCCAAAATTTCTATAACAGACGGAACTTAAAGCTGCACGCCGCGCTGTCGTGCTGAAATAAACATAATTTGATTAGGGTGAATAGAACCCACAATCGTATTTACAGTAGGTACAGACAGTGCCGCTCGGTCCTTCTAAAAATTTTTGTTATTTTTATTTATAACCCTTGGTATCCCAAAGGCTATAAATAAAAAGAACAAAAATAATAAAGAAAAATTCTTTATAAATGTTTTTAAGAATCTTCCAATATACACATACAATAAAAGAAATTATTAATTAAGCTATAAGCCAAATTAGATACAGCTATCAGGGTAAATTTTATGATCCCTTTTCGAATCATCCTCGGGCTGAATGTTGTGGAATATTCATGTTCCTCGAGCACTTATTTTAAGTGAGGCTTTGTTCGCAACAGCGCATTTGGCGCACAAATGCAACAGTTGGAAACGTTCGTTTGATTGCAAGAGATTTTCACAGAAAAAATATGAGCTCATTCAATGAGTTCGACGTAAGTATCAGGAATTATTCTCATTTTGTTGTTAGTTTTTTTTTACGTTATATTAAGAAATTTAATAAGATATCTAGGATATAATAATAGCATGTTAATTGCAATTGGATACCACAGCAATATCCAAATCAGCATATGTTTTAACATGTATTATTGATAAATATGAAACAATTAAAAAAAATACATTAATTGACTTAACACACACACACATACATATATATATATACAGGTGCATATATATTTACTATTATGAGCATCGAAAACAATGATTGCAATATCCACACTACTAAAATAAATAATGCCGAAGGGACGAAGATTTCATCAATCCAATAGTAATCACACGTAATTGGTTTTTTGTTCGATCAGCAAAACAATTTTTCTACAGTGTACCCTTCAGTTTAATGCTATTACCGTCCCTTTACTCGGCAGCCGACGCCTGTCCGACGTTTCAATTGAATGTGCTACGATACATCGCTCTGAAATGAAGGTCTCAGATAAATGTTCTTTTAAGACATCATGACTTAGCACTCAGAGGATTAATTAATTTTTCTTTGATTTAACATTGGGAAAAGGCTAATATAAACTTAATTACATTTTTTGAAAGACACCTTGATTTAAAAAAGTTTATATATTATTTAATTATTATATAAAATATATGCAATAATAATATTATTCAAATTCTAATTTTCTTGTAGAACATGTATAACATTAAAAGAATAGAAGAAGAAGAAAGAACAGGAAAATTATGTTAACTAGATGTAGTACACATACGTATGATAACTAGAGTTGGAAGATATGAAACGCATGTGGAAAGGTATATTATTGCCGATAACAGAATACATGGTGTCTCAGCTACTATATTGAAATAGCAGAACATCAGTGCAGCAGCATGCTCAGCCGTATACAAAGCAGTTCTGGTGCCGACGCATTTATATGGCGTGCATACTTATATGATGATTGCTGATGTGATATATCCGGAGGATATGCGGAGTCATCTGACCAAATTTGCAACAAAGAGATACACAGGATTGTAGGTCTCAGCGAGCATGTCACAATGGGAATAAAGAAGAACGTGCTTAGATAATTTGGGCACGTCGATAAAATGAATGGCGTAAGAATGTTAAAAAAGAAATAAGAAAGGACGGGAGACCTTGATTGATTTTCTAAAACACATTATCAAACATATGGGGAAAGGTCAGGTTAATGACAGTGGACGAGGCGAAAGAGGTATGCAGTGACCGCAGCATTCGGCGCTCCGTTCTCTCTGACTACCGCTAGGGGTAACATGTGAAGCTACGTACATACATAGCATATATGTAAGTAGTATATTATATTGTAATATGTATGAGTGTATTTTTATAATAACGCTATTGATAGTAGTCGCTTATTTTTGGTCTCATGGTTTTGACTAAAGGAAGTTACACAGCATCTTAATAAATCATTCATAATTTTTATCTTTACCATTATTACTGATTAGGACAAATTTTCGCATGATAATTCATATTCTTAGCTTTCTGAACATCAGAACAAAAAACGGAATATTGTAATCCTTGTCTGTATGTAGGCTACAGTGACAAATGGTCACAGATGATGACAAGGTAAAAAAAACCCTAAGTATTCTTGAATCTTTTAGAAAAAAAATCAACACAATCAAAAGTTAACCACCTTTTCCTTTTTTTCAAATCATAAGATGTGGCAAAAACTTATAGTAGATACATAAAAGGATAGGTTCCGGAAATTGGGAAATTAATAAATATAAAAGAACCATTACAAATCCGTAAATTGAATTTTGTCATCTCTTATACGTTATACTTCTAGTTGACCTACAATCAGGAAATTGATACAAAACCCTTGATATACGACTCAACTCGCGCTTGACTAGTGTATATATTGTCGCCATTTAAAGAATATTAGTCGGTTCTCCGAGCACATGTGCTTTGTTTTATTGGATTAACAGTTTTTATGTACAGTAAAGCTAGAAACCTTTTTTTGTTTAAAGATAAATTTTTATCGCATACACAAAAAGTGCGGGCAATGTGTTTAGATGTCCTCAATATTTAATTTCTTTAAGATAGTGTTGTATTAAATAAACTGTATCGCGTAATGATGGGTCGATTATATACAGTTTCAAATTATAATCCATCGATTATTGACAGCAGGTACTAATATATTGAAATCGTTATAATGATAACAACATAGAAATGTAGAAAATTCAAAACTCAAAACGACCCCAAATAAATTTTATGTACAAAGTGTTCGGACGATATTTTAAGGTCACACAAAAAAAGATATCTAATGCAGATATCCTCTGCCAGTAGCAATCCATTTTTTGCACAAACTTAGGAAATCCCTCCAATTCCTATTTAGAAAATTGTCGTCCTTATCGGCTCCATAGCTAACACCAATTTTGCGGTAAAACCTTGCAGGGATTCTTTCATTTACGGCTTCAGAGTTTCTACAGCACGGTCATTTGCCTTTATTTCGCTTTTTATACATATATTTACCATATATTTTCGCTTATTAATATACTTTATTATATAATAATTTCATATTCATTTATACACAAATACAATAACTTAAAGCATATTTTTTGAAATTAGGAAACTTTAATATGAATTTAGTTTTGCTAATTTTTTAAAATTTATATTTGAAACAATAGCCGTGATGTGCGTGAGACATTTGACTAAAATAAACGAAATGATTAATTATTTTCGTCACATGAAATTCATCACTCGTAATGACTCATTTTGGGCTAAGAGAGGCTTAACATTTAGTGGTGTCTTCTATACCACTATTGAGATATAACTTAAAAAGGCCAAAAGATTTTTTTTAGTATATAAAGATTCAATTTCACTAAAAGACTTTAGTATTTGATAGTTACAAATAATTAATACAACTATTCTAACGTTAACAAAACTTCATATAATACAAATAAACTTGGACGAACCGACAAAAGTCATGTTAATAAAAAAATATGTCTTCTAACACTGCTATGTGCTATTATTAACTCTACTTATTACAGTTAATAAACAAAATGCGGTACGAAGCAAAGCATTCGCTATTCTGTGGGACACATACAAATACGCTACTATTATTTAGGGATAAAGAAGAATAAGTACTGGCTTGGCGCGCTGGGAAAGTCATATATTTTTATAAAATAAATTGTTATACCGGACCACCTTCATAATAAACTTCTTCGGAATGTTTACTCGAGCAACAGATGGCGACAATGTGCCAACTTTGGGAATAACTCATACCCTTTTAATGTCCGGGCACTATCGGTAGCGTTCGGGTCAAGTAGGTAAGTGATTTACAGGGCCATAAAGTCAGTTAGGAACTAGCTATATTGCTCTTGTCAGCACCATTCAGTTCGCTCCACTTGTGATGAAATGTTACCCATATTTACCCTGTCCCCGATACCTTTGGCTATTGATTTGTCTCGCTCAACGTGAATATTGATGTTGCGGATTTGAAGAGTGTTAGATTTTACCAAAACTTTCAAAAATCTTTAGTAGGTGTTGTTTGTATGTTTTTTTACTATAACTGAGCAACTATTCTGTCGTTTAGTTTATCGATTATTAATTTAAAAGTACATATTGTTTACTGTTCAGTTCAGTTATTCAAATGTTATGTAATTTTATGTACTATATATTCGTACATAAAATGTTGCCATAAGTATCTTAACAGATATGTACACATTAAACTTAAAAGAAAAAATCCTGAAAATTTCTGTAGCTAATCCGCTAGTACTATTTATAGGAAAGTGCGAAGAAAGGTATACCCAAAATATTGTGAGAACCCTAGATTTTTTAACGGATTTTAATTTAAATCTCATTTAAGAGATCGCGTGTAAAAATATTTTATCCCTTCACTTCGACGACTTAAGTATAGAGATTAAAAGGAAAAGTTAATAAACACCGGGTAAAATCTTCCAAATATACTATAAAGGGAATAGCTAATAGAACAAATTTATAAAGTTTAAATTTGTTATTGACAAGTAAGTAATATCCTATTTCAGTGTTTCTTTTCAAATTATTTTGGCACGAAAAAAAGTTGTTACACTTTTTTAAGTAATCAATAGTAATTCCTAGCCATATAAATGTATAGATTTAAATTAATATTATGTATATTTTATAGTAATATTATGTGGCTGAAGAGGTTGTTTGGTTAACACGCTAACCTCAGTAACTCCTAGTTCTTGTCAGAAATATTTTTTATCGAGCAGAGCAAGAAGACATTGACCGCTTCGATGAACCTAGTGTTGCTAGTAAGTTACCTTGGCCTTTTACATTCTGTTATGTATGCGACGATCTTTTTAGTTAACCACGGAGGTGAGGTCGGCGGTAATAAGTAAATAAAACATTAAGAAAAAAAGATCGGAAATATATGATATATATATATTTCCGATTTTTAATAATATGTGCATATTATGAAGGTGATGTTAGTTATTATAGCGTTTTTTTTTATTTTGTTTAACAATAGGACAGTTAAATTTATTGTTTATGTGTTAAATATTTTTTGAAGTATAATTATTTAAATATGAAAATAAAGCATATTTAGTATTGCTACTTACAAATGTCTTATACTTTTACTTAGCATGTACGATTGAAGCCTCATAAGTATTTCCATCGTAGGAACTTTGATGAACTTCCATTTAAATTTCAAATTGGTCTGAATAAATTTGCGAAGTAATACCCTTTCGTGTCTAAGTAAAATAAGTTACTTTTATCTTTTTCCGACTGCGTCTGTAAGGGTTCTTTAATTTGATCACAGAGGTTTCATTGAATACGCTGACTAGTTTTAAAAGATTTTATTCGAAAATTACAATTTTTCGTGTCACTCTACTATAGATATCTATAGTAGAGTGACTTTAATCTGTACTGAAATGATATTAGAATTTGTTAGGACTTGAAAATAAATTCGATAATCATATTTTCTTCGTCTTTAACTATTGCATTTAGACTTGTATTGGTTATAGCTTATAACGTTAAAATATAAATATTTATTTTCTTAATTATAAATTATATCAAAATAATTTTTTTATATTTTAAATGATGCAAAATTTTAAAATAAATTTTGATAAATACTGATAATTGTTTTAAATAAAGCCAAATGTGCTACATATTCGAATATCTCTATAATATCTCATAATGCAATTATCCTTACCCTCATTTGCTTTGACCCAAATATATGATGTCGTCGCTAACACAGGTATGCCTTTGGTATGGCTGATATGATGAAATTGGACCTGAAATTAACAGTGCTTATTTAATTATTCTATATTAAATTGGTCCATTGAATATTAATAAAATGAAGAAGTGTTAAATAAGATGATTGTATTTAGAAAGGGGAACTTGATTATTCTTGCATGTACAGCTAATATTATTTATATTATTATTAATAAATCTTAGTAAAACCGATGAAATACGATTCAAATTCATACACTGTATATTTTACCATTCTCAGAGGCGCATTTATTCGCCTTATATGTTGGGAGTGTTTCTAAAATGATATGATAATTCAATTTGTTTTGTTATAATTTATTATTGCCATAACTTAGTTTTAGTAAATTGTGAAATGGTGTTTTTTACAAAATATATAAATTATCTACATAACGAAAAATTTTGAAATTAAAAAATAAGACGAAAAAATGTAACTGAAACTACTGAATAAATAATATATACTACCTCCTCTCACTCTAATGTCTTCTGGTAATCGTTTGGAAAGTTCATCCATTACGCCAATGATGAACATCAATTTTTAGCTTGAGCTATTGATTGTACATGTATACGATTAAGACTTCTTTTGAGTCAGTATCACGAAGTCTCAGTCTGTGAACGCGACGTTTTGTGCAGGATGGCTTATTTCATTTTCTTCACTCTGGCAACAAAGTAAACAACATTAAAAATATACAATTGTTCATTTATTATACTTATACCTACTTGTTAAATTATATTTATCATTCAAAGTATAAGATAATATTAACCAACGATATGAAACACAACACTTTAATTATATACTATTTTGTTATCTTTGTCGTTTCGAGAATATTAGTCTTCAACTAATGTGAACAAAATACGCATAGGCAGGCAGGTGGAGTGATAGATTACATGAGGAAAACTAACAAAAGGAATGCACGACTGATAGACGGACGAATGAACTAACGAATAGACAAACAGATATGTACATAAACAGACGAACTACATACTCGTATTCACTTAATTTCTCCAAGCGAGAGTCAATCCACTACTAACGTTTTATGGTTAACCGATTTCCAATTCCGGCAAAATGACCGCTTAAAGAAATTCATGATATTTAAAAAAGAACTTACTATATGTGAATCATGAAACTCACGTCCATTTCTCATAAAATAATAATAAAATATTTGTTTTGTTGAAAATTTTAATAAATATAGATTCGCTAAAATTCGATCATCTAAAATAATATGTCATTGAATACGAATTGGGACATTTGGATGGAAGAAAATTATTTTTCCCATCTGTTGGAACAAATATCTACTACGTGATGAGGAAAACCTATGAAATACTTTTTTCAATGAAAACGCATTTTTTTATTACAAACAAAATATAAAATTTAGTCTTTGTATTATTAAAATCATAAAATGTATATTGATTTGCGCCCATACGGCCATACTGACTCCAGCGCGTCCCTTGCGCTGCTTTACATTACAAATCATTCCGAGTTTTAGCCAACACCCAACGCATCACCCATCTCAAGATCCAACCAACTTCAAGGCATCTCTCACATCGAGATAACATAACCAACTTGTCAAGCGTCTCTCATGCCGAGACATAATCAGTATGTAAAGCATATAAGGCGTCACCATAGTAGGTACATTGCCAACAAGACCAGGATTTGGATACGCGTGGTGGCTAGCTAGCATCATAGGAAAGATATTCAACACAAAAAATAGAACTTTAACTTATCTCAAAATCACCAATATACAAATCATGAAATTACCTAAATGTTTTTTTTTTGTTTCTTTTTCTCTTTTTCTTCTTTTCTTTTCTCTCACGTGAATTCTCTTGATGATTCCTCTGCCCATAAGACCGATCCAGCCAAGACTCCTTATCTGCTTTGAATTGTTTGCCGCTTCTCAATGGTGGGTGTCATCACTCTTGGTAGGTCTTCCACGGAGTTATTTTCGACAGCCGACATCATGTCCCTCAAAAACATACAATAATGTCAATTTACAGTTACACAGTCTTATAAATTGTTTCCATGCATAAGGAACCCTAATAATATCAATATGCATTTACTAAAGAATTATTCTAAAATTATTTAAATTTAAAATGTCAGAAATAGCAAATGAAATTGTATGTCAAATATTCAAAATGACTGTTTTAGCAAAACTACAAATAAATAAACATTAATCTTTAGATGATATGGTATTTAAAAATACTCAGATTCATATTCTTTATTGGCGATTACGTAAAACATTTCTATATCAATATTAATTAAACATTATCTCTATGCAATATTATTTTAAAATTCCATTTAAAATTCCTTTAAGGCATCTAATAATAAGAAAATCTTTACATCTAAAATAATTTACTAAAAGACCGCTCGTCCATCCTTAAATAACCAAAAAATCTAACTACACGCAAGTCGTCTATCAGTTTATTATATTTTTGTAATTATAATACCACAAGATATTTACCTGTACTATTTGAAAAGCTTATAGTTGAAAAGTGTATAGCTAATTGTAATTTTTGTAATGGCGTTATGTCAAATTTAAATTGTATAACAAACGTTTATTGTATAAAGGATATATGTTTTAACAACTTAACTTAGCTGTTGGCTTTGTGTGAAGTACAGCGGCACCATGCGTGTCTTCTGCAGACGTGAAGTCTTCACTTACTCCCTCATTGTCGTGCAGTGGCTGCAGAATAACCCTCACTCGTTCATTTTGCTGTGTGTATTGGTGCTGTGTCCTCCGATGATTTTTCTTATTCTTTTATTGTTCTTCGTAAAGGAGTATCGTTGTTCAAAGACAATTTCCATGGTATTGTAATCAAACGGAACTATGATCGATGAGGCTGAGATCTATCTTCTTATCCAATGAGGCTGTGTCTATTCCACAAATGCTCCCATGAAGCGAGAGATCTATCCCACCGCTGCTGTCGGCGCTAGGCCAGGGTTTCGTTGTTCAGAGTCCATTTTTCATAATAAAATAACAGAGTGGTAGCAATTGGTTTATTCTCGTACAATAGTTAATAGAGAAGAGCCCCAAAATACATAATTCAGTTCTATTTATTTATTTTACATCTGACATTTCTGTCCAATATTCGAAATTAACATCATAAAGAACTTAACATTGCAAATAGGTTTTATTGATTTAAATAATTAAACATTAATTTCAATACTAAATACTTTCTAACAATAAAATCATAAAATGTATATTGATTTGCGCCCATATATACGATTAAGACTTCTTTTGAGTCAGTATCACGAAGTCTCAGTCTGTGAACGCGACGTTTTGTGTCAGGATGGCTTATTTCATTTTCTTCACTCTGGCAACAAAATAAACAACATTAAAAATATACAATTGTTCATTTATTATACTTATACCCACTTGTTAAATTATATTTATCATTCAAAGTATAAGATAATATTAACAAACGATATGAAACACAACACTTTAATTATATACTATTTTGTTATCTTTGTCGTTTCGAGAATATTAGTCTTCAACTGGAGTGATAGATTACATGAGGAAAACTGAAAAATGGAATGCACGACTGATAGACGGACGAATGAACTAACGAATAGACAAACAGATATATACATAAACAGACGAACTACATATTCACCTAAATTTCTCCAAGTGAGAGTCGATCCACTACCAACGTTTTATGGTTAACCGATTTTCAATTTCGGCAAAATGACCGCTTAAAGAAATTCATGATATTTAAAAAAGAACTTACTATATGTGAATCATGAAACTCACGTCCATTTCTCATAAAATAATAATAAAATCTTTGTTTTGTTGTAAATTTTAATAAATATAGATTCGCTAAAATTCGATCATCTAAAATAATATGTTGAATACGAATTGGGACATTTGGATGGAAGAAAATTATTTTTCCCATCTGTTGGAACAAATATCTACTACGTGATGAGGAAAACCTATGAAATACTTTTTTCAATGAAAACGCATTTTTTTATTACAAACAAAATATAAAATTTAGTCTTTGTATTATTAGAAATGAACAATAAATTACAACTATTGTCAAAACAACGGTTTACTTTTATAATATATAATGATAAACTACAAATATGTGTTTCTTATTCTGAGTAGGTACATAAGTTGGCCTTTTATCTTTTCAGAGACATTTTTTATAACACCGATCTAATGAAAGAAATATTAAATAGGTTTCTGCTTAAGATCGAATATATTGCTATACAGTATATTACTGTATATAAGGATTTATATATGAACAATACCAAAGACATTGGTTATTAAAACGTAAACAAAAAAACAAAATCTCATTATCTCTGGCCAGCATTCCAAAGTGCGGCGTGTGTTGCAGCAGCCGCAAGTTGAGAAGCTAATATGGAAACAATGTTGGCGTTGTCGCGAGTGCTTTGTAAACTTTACCCTTGTAAGACGTTTGTTGAGTTCACTTTGCTTAGCTGGAACTAATTTCTCAAATTCTGTACGTTCAAAATTGGTAAAGTCATAATTACTAACCGTCAATTTATAGTAAATTAGAGCTAGTTAATTTTTGAAAATCGATCTCGAACCAAAAACGTATTATCAAGAAACAAAATATAATAATATAAAGTATAATCTTTGAAATTGATATTAATACAATATTTGTTTACAATTTTTTTAGGTTAGGCAGAGGGAACTGTAGGAACCATATAAACCTACCTACTGGCGGAACTCAACGCCGCGCTTTGCCTAGTTTCCAGAGCGAAGAAAATGCTAATAGAAAAATCCATCTTCTTCGAGTTGGAATTGAACCCTCAAACTGTCGCGTTTACAGGCAGACGCCTCTGCGCCACGACGGTCCTTATTAATGGTAATTATTAATAACTTTATGAGTTACTAATAATTTAAAAGAAAAAGATTTTATTGACTTAATATATATAATTATTTCTTCACAATTTTCATTTTCAGCAATGAAATCTGTTTAATAAAATTGATGGCTAGCTACGCTACAGAAGTGACGGTAATGTGTAATATTTAAACGTAATGGAAATTGCAGGCAGATTATATTATATTGGACAGTTTTCATTAAGTTAATGCTGTGGCTATTTTTGGATGGGCAAAAATGTTACCAATTTTTTATCTTATGGATCCAAAACTATAAAATTTCAATCTTCATTAACACTTCTAAATACTAAGCAAAGTTGTAAATCATGCTTCTAGTTCTTACTTGTCACACGATACGTATGTAAGTTTGATTTTTTTCTCCGACAAGGAAAATGGTGGCGTTGAGCTTAGATACTTTAATATACATTTTATCTAAGTGAAGTGTCTTGAAAAGTGAGTTAACCAGAAAAGAAACCTAGAACCTGGAGCACGTAGCAGTTGCCCTTACAATAAAAGAAATAGCTTAATATCGTTTCTGCTATTACTCGAGGTACGGCATACTTGAAATTATTCGTATATATTTAAAGGACAAATAAGTATAAAAAATGCTATAAATAGTGTAAATTAGTCTCTGTTAATTTTTTCGGACTAAATCTTCAGCCACTTTCACTTTTTATTTTTAGTTATACATATTAACAACAAATTCTTTTTTATTTTTATTAATATATCAAACAACTTAAGCAATGAGATTAAATTGTTACGATTATGGGAATAAGTGAAGTACAAAATGACACCTGCTACAATCAATTACTTTAAGAGGACTTCCATTGTTATTAGAACCTTTTGCTCTTTTACTTTTTCTTGGCCTTATAAAGCTGTATAAAAATGCTAATTAAAAACGTTTTATCAATTTGAGTCTACTTCAGAAACAATTTGATAAGATACTACTACTATTGTTATGATATCATTTAATTTTTATATTAAGTAAAATTGATATGAATATTATAAATTTTTAAGTATAGCGATTATAAGTTAGCGTTTATAAGTATAGCGAAAGTACGAAAGTTATATCCATCTCTCTTCCATCTCTACTTAACAAAAATCGAAGATATATTATTTCATTCACTTAATCTTATAATTTTTCATTCACAAAAGTCACAAATTACGTCCTTTCTTCATCTCATTTATATACCAAAACCTTTGTCTTATTTGCGTTTAGGTTTAGACCTTTATTTTGACCCACTTTTCAGAATGGCGGCCAATAAATGTAATTCGCATTTTGATGGTGTAAATAACACATTTGTACAATTATGTGTATATACTATACATATCTATTATACCATAAAGAGGATAATATGATAAAATCTTTTAATTTTCGCGATTTTCATACATTTTAAATAAAACAATTTAAACAGATTATTTGCATATATTGACATTTTTGTGTTCGGTGGTCGGTGTTCCAAAAAATGTCAAAATACATGAATACGATTTGTTTTAAAACATGTCGTATATTGCGTATTAACTGGCGTAAAATGTACGAATCAATTAATAAGTAAAAGACAACAAAAAATAACATATTTCCAACATAAAACATTTTTCCTTATTTTTATAACTGTCTGATATTCTATTAACCACTTTTAAATATGTTAGTAAGAGATAATTGCCTTGAAAAATTACAATCAATAATGTTGTTTTTTTTTAAAACTTTAATTATTTTGAAGTAAGTATTTTTATTAATTTAACAGGTATAAACTGAAAAAAAAAGCACTAAAACTTGACTAGGTTAAGAATATAATATATTTGAAATTTATAATTATTCAATTTCAAACCAAAATAATGTTAATATATTACATTGATTAACATAAATGATTGTAATTTGAATTAATTCATTCCTTAGATCACGTATTCTGATCAGGTGTAATTAAGGTACGGAACCGGCGGCATACAATATCAGTAGATCAACATAAATATGCCATTATGAGAATTGTGGAATTATATTTTAAATATGCAGCATAATATTCATGGTTAAAATAAAGAGTGTTTTAATTACTTATACTCTTATTAAGAGGCAGATTATATATTTTTTAGTTTATTTCGTTAAAGGTACGATCTTTTATTCTGCATCGCTTTACTTTATACAGTTTTTTTTTTAAAATAACTACAACCGATAATATTAAATTTCATGTTGATTCTAATAACTATGTAACATGAAAAATGTAAAAGTATACGGCAGGTGTGTTTGTCTGGACCTAGCTATAGATGATGATATAAAAACAATAAATAAAAATAAATTCCAAATGTGCATAAAAATCATATGAATAAGACAGGGAGGAAGGTCACGTAAAAAGCATGAGGACTCCCTGGAGAGCATGTATGAAGAGGTTAATGATAGTGGGCGAGGCGGAAGGGGTATGCAGAGACCGCAGCGTTTGGCGCTCCGTTCTCTCTGTCTACCCCTCTAGGGATAGAGTGTGAAGTTATGTATGTATGTATGTACGTATTTGATACATATGTCATTTTTTTTATAAATTTACACTTTATCCTGCATATAGCAGGGTAGGCAGAGGAAACTGAAGAGACCTTGTGAACCTATTTTATAGATACTCCGTTCCCACCTTTCTGCTTTTTTTTGAATCATTGCGTGCTGAGCCAGAGCGACGAAGATGGAAATGAAAATATTTTAAAGACGAAATTTGCAGCTAAATTTCAATATGGATTTTCTACTATATGTTATAAATGGTAGCACATGACAATGTTTTGTATCGACGCGCAGCGCAGCAGAAAGGCCAGCTGACGCAGGCCGTCAACCGAAAATCCTGTTAGAGCGTGTATTTTCAAAACTACGAATACATATTGTTAATATTTCCACGCAATGTGATATTCTTATTCAAGAATAGGTATAATAAGATTTTATTATTTTTTCATGGGTTTTTTATAGAAACTATCCACTATAGTTAGTAAAGAAAATTTATAGCGTCTTAAAAATAAATTATTCAATTTTTTTTAAATAAAGTAAAACATAATTAAATATCTAGAATACAAATAGTATATAAGAAGTATTTATTACTTAACATTTATTTGTTGTTATTACTGAAGCGCCTTTCTCGTTTATTTTGCTTTATAAGGCTGTAACTCTTTATCTTCACCATTAAATTATAAATGCAAAGTTATATTCCATAAAATAAAGATAAATCGAATTTTCTTTTCTTGTCCTGAAACTGTAAAACAGACTAAGGAGTACCTACTTGAATAAAATTATGTAAATTTTAAACGTTTCACTGTAATGAAATGGAAATTTAATTACATAGGAATTAAATCATATTACATCTTATTAAATAACTGTAGCACTGTAGTTACATTAGACAAAGGTTCTGGTATTTGAAAACGACGAGGAAAGGACAGAATTCAAGATTTTTGTGAATGGAAAATTATCAGAACAAGTAAATAAAGTGGTATGCTTGGGTGACAGAATGAACGGTGCCTTAGCTGCGTTGTTGAGACGGCAGAACATCAACGTTGCCGCACGTTTGGCCGTACACAATGCAGTTCTGGTTCCGACGCTGTTTTATGGCAGTGAAACGTCGGTATTATAGAAGAAGAATGAAAGAAAGATGAATGCTGTGGAGATTCGATCTCTTCGAGGGATATGCGGAATCTGCTTAGCTGACCGAATCCGCAACGAAAAGGTACACAGGATAGTAGGTACCAACGAGGATATCACAGTAAGAATGAAGAAGAACGTGCTCAGATGGTTTGCGCACGTCGGAAGAATGAGTGACGAAAGAATGATAAAAAAGATATACGATGCAAAAGTGAGTGGTAAGAGAGGTAAGGGGAGACTTTGGTTGAATTTCGAAAACACAGTATCGAAGATACTGGAGGAAGGTCACGTAAAAAGCATGAGGACTACCCGCAGAGCATGTATAAAGAGGTTAATGACAGTGGGCGAGGCGGAAGGGCTATGCAGAGACCGCAGCGTTTGGCGTTCTCTCTGACTACCCCGCTAGGAATAAAACGTGAAGATATGTATGTATGTATGTATATACAGTAGTTACATTTTAACACCTATCCATAGTCTATATTAGGTATAGATTTGACGTTTACGTTATAACTATTTTAGTAAATTAAAAAGAAATTGTCCGTATCTATAAATATAGTTTATAACGTTGTCAGTATAAAAAGCTAATAATCTTTAAACATTATTTGAATTTAATGCCTTGGGATATACAGAAACAAAATCTAGACAATAAGAGCTTCAGCTACTGTAGACAAATTTAATTTATAGCACAGTATATTTCGCTGTGGTGGCTTAGAATTGTGAATTGCAGAAAGTGTCAAGAAGAAAGATGAGCATAACAATCCTCGTCTCTTACATTAGGAAAGTCTCAACTAAATCCATTTCTCATTTTCAATGGTAATGTTTCCTGCTAGGGCCCTTACAACTGACATTAAAAGTCACGAAGTACATTTGTAATAAATGACATGTTTAAGTTGGTGACAAGTGTCGAAATTGATGAGCTGCATTTGTTGATGATTAATGATGTTTAAATGAGTGTATAAATTTTCGATGTTAGGAAGTTTGCATTTTGAGTGGCGGAGTTCAACGCTACATTTTTAATAAGAGCAATAAAATTTGAATAATTTCCCCGTATGGAACTCCACTCATTGCATAAGAATTATTACGTTAAAATTAGACGCTGTTCCATAGTAATGGGAGTGGAAAAAAGTAGTAACTATTACTTATGTGCCTTAATATTACGGCAAAAGATGTATACATATTTAGATTTCATGTGGTTTGCTATAGTCTATTCTAAAAAGCTTGTTTGATATGTAAATTTAAATAATTACCTTTGATTGTAATAAATATTTAAAATTATTACCCTTTACTAAAGTTGACAAGCCTTTAATTTTTGTGCGCTCATTTCATATGAAAGGAATTATAGATATATAATCTTCTCTGAAATAAGCTTACAATTTAAAAACTTTTATCATTTCTCTTTTACGTATCTGAAAGTATTTACTTCTGGCCAAATTTTCTAATTAAGTCAACGAGTAATTGTGGGTTTTTATTATGAATAATACAAATTACAAAGTGCAAATTACAAGTGTAATACAAATTACAAAATGCAGTATAATTGCTTACATTTTTATAAATTTTGATATTTTTGATTACTTACTATTACTTGATTATTAGACTAAACGTTTGTTATTATTTTCGCTTTATAAAATTCATTTCGCTTTGGCTCATTTAGAGAAATATCAAAACAGGCTGATTGACGTAAAATTAAAAAATCGACAGACATTAAAGTGAAAAGTAAAAAATGTCAGTAAGAATTTATATTGAACCAAGTTTCCAGGACATAAGATTTATAGGAGTTCGTTGGTATATTTGTATAAATATGTGGTTCAAAGAATTAGTTTTACCCCAAAATATATATTTCGTTATTATAGAGTGTTGGCTTGGCTGCCCTAAGCAAACTTCCACGATATTAAGTAAACTAACTCAATAGACCCTCTCAGAATTACCTTTGGCCTAAACGAAAACTTTCCGAACTCCATCGACTCTTTCATTGGGAAGTATAAGAAAAAGGACATTTGGTTATTGTGTAATAAATTATTCGCTTACAATGCTCTATTATGTGTATAAAATATTTTTTACCATTATACCAGCAAGCAAGTTTTTTACCATTAGACCGATTGTTAAATCGGTCAAGACGATGTTTTTCAAGTCATGTATAAAAATCGGGGTGAAATTAATATCAAATATGGCCTCGCACTTCTTGAAAATTAAAAGTTAGTGCAATTTAAATGTATAACATGATATTAATGTCTATGCTTAATTTTTTCCACTTTCTATGAAAATTGCGTAATCCAAACTATAGGCAACTTCTCGTGTACTTACGCTAACGAAATTTGACGAAAAGTGAAAACTTACAGTGTATGTATGTATAAAAAGGAAGAAATCTTAAAATTGATTATTTATAAATTAAACACTGAAAGAAACTTTTTAATACTTATATATTTTCAGTTTATTTCATATGAAATAAGTGGATGCTACCATGACATTATGTATGTATATTCAAAAAATAATGAAAATATCAAAAATTTAAAAAATCATAAAATAGGTAATAGCTACACTTCACTGATATTGATTGACACATTTATTTCCTGTTGTTTTCGGAAAGTGCTTGGCTATTTCGCTTCTTTCTTTTTGTCTAAATATATGTGTCCAGTTGCTGAACGCCTAATCTTATTCAGGCTTTCAGTATATTCTGAGAACTTTCTAGTGGAAGTGAATATATTTCATTACATATTTACATATGCAATTGTAGTGATGTAAATGTTTTTTGAACATGATCCCTGACCAAGAAGCAACGCTTTCTTCATGAACCAGCGTCGAAACTCTTGTATGCCAAAACATATACAATATACAATTTAGTTTGTTGTTGGCATCTTTGTAGGGAGATTTTTGCAAATTTCCGCTACCCAAAGATTATTACAAAGAATGACAGTTTGGCGAGAGTGAGTGATTTTATTAAAAAAGTTTTCAATTTTTATATGTTTTCTTTAAGTATTTTTTCAATAATTAGTGTGGCTTAACATTTTGAAAATCCTAAAAATATTTAATAATTATTATATGTGTATTACACATTTAATATTTATAATATAATATAATAATTGTTATATAGAAACGATACTGTTGCTTAATAATCTATGTTTATATCGGTTAGTTTTTATTAATTATTATTTTTTTTTCATTTAACTAGAACTAAGGCTATACAATAAGCAATTTACATACTATTTTTTTTTTTTTAGCTTCACGCTTTATCCCGCACATGGCAGGGTAGGCAGAGGGAAGTGCAGGAACCATATGAACCTAGTGTTAAGACACTCCGTTACTTAGTCCCCACTTTCCGCCGTTTTCGAGGCATTGCGTGTTGAGTGGCGGAACCAACGCCGCGCTTTGCCTTAGTTGCCAGTGCGAAGAAAATGGAAATAAAAAAATCCATCTTCCCCGACTGGGGATCGAACCCAGAAACCGTCGCGTTAGTCGCGTTACAGGCAGACGTTGCGCCTCTGCGCCACGACGGTCACATATTATTACTTATTTGATTAATCGAACGCAAATATTTAACAATGTTTTAAACGTGAAATAAAAAATTTACAGAATTACAGCAAAATATTAGTAGCCAGTTAGACTGATTGATTGAGTACACGTGCCGTCACACGTGAAAGTAATTAACAGTCTAGTAGAGAGCTCATGCGGGAAATGGTTCACTGTGATTCAGAATTAAATTACACTCACTGCAATAAGGCAGCTCCAACTAACATTAACGTTAACTTATTACTTTGTCCACTTTGTTATTCAATTTAAAAGTCATTCGATAGCATTTATATCGAAATTTAAGATTATATATAACTTTTTAATGATCTACATTTATTTTGGATATATTTGTAAAGAAACTGAAGCGAATTAATGACGAAAATATGAAAATGAAGTGCTTGGTAAAATTATAAGATTTTAACATATTTCTAATAAAAATAAGTGTATACATATATATTTTTAACATACTTAATTCGTATGTAATAAATATACAAAAAAAAAAAATGTTATACATTTATACATACTCGTACGTATACAGTATATTTATCGTCATCTAAATGTCTATTCAATTTAAGGCAATAGTTTTAAGTTCCTTTTACCTTTTTCTCATTTCGCTTCGGCACGTCTCAAAGTTAATAGATCAAAGGGCGACTTTGATGTTACTTTTTAACTCTTAAATCGGACTCCTGTCGCCTCTCATAAAAATGTTAAAGCGTATTGTATTCAGGAGATTCCTTTTCATGAAGCTTTTCAATCAAGTTTTCCGGCGTAATTTTGGAAAAGTTGATTGAAGTTTTTTTTTCAAATAATTAAAAACAATGACGTTAAAACTATTAATAAATATTTGTTTTAGTGCAAGATTATCTTTCTTACTAGTTAACCATTAAATTTTTGTTTGTTTTAAGTGACGAGTTATTGTGTATAACACTTTAAAAACTGTGTAAAACTTCAATATCATAACATGAAACGTCTTTATTGTGTACAAAAGGATATTGAATATTGTACAAAATACGTATTTGTATATTGTATATATAAAAATCAACAAAAACGGCGGCCTTATTTTTAAATCATTTAGGCAACTAATGCAAATACTGAAGGGAAAATCTCCGTTTCCATGTATCTGTCTGTCTATCTATCCATCTGTCAAAACCATTTTCTCGAAATCACGTGGAATTAAGCAGAAACGAATATCAAATAGCCAAGTCGATAGCTTGTTGAAGGATAGAAAAACAAAGGCAATGCTAGATACGTGCGTTTATGTTTTCGCATTTTGTATGAAAATCGCCGCGTAATCAAAACCACAGGACAGTTCCCGTTTACCTAGAGTTAATTTGGCAATAATTTAAAATTTATTGTGAAAACAAAAAAAGGAAAAAATTAATAAAGAGTATATAACAAATATGGATTACAGAAGACAGACATTATGTGAACTAATTTTGTAATAAATGAACAGTATATGTTTATAGATTTTTGTTGAAGAAAAGAAGTGAATATGTTAAATATGTCTAATCTATAATATATAATAGATTAGATATATTTAAATCTACCAATTGTTTAGTATTTTTTTCAGTTTAAGACTAAGACTTCTTAGTAAGACTTTTTAGTAAAAGAAACCA
Source organism: Dione vanillae (assembly GCA_037178615.1). Lineage (NCBI taxonomy): Eukaryota > Metazoa > Arthropoda > Insecta > Lepidoptera > Nymphalidae > Dione > Dione vanillae. The sequence goes on from JAZFAU010000085.1 coordinate 1,614,102, forward strand.
TCACAAGCTCATAATTGTAGTGAATTTTATATAATGAGTGGATACAACTACATATTAAAATTTTGTTAATTTATATAACTAGTATTTTACTCAGCGGCATTGCTGCAATCATATATGCATTCCTGCGATAATATATACGAAACTCTCAGTGCACCAGTGTTTATAGCACTTGCCCGTTATTTTTGACTATATTCAAATGTGTTAGAGAGACCATTGAACCGGGCGTTTAATGTCAGGGGACTTTGTTGCGGCAGAAACTATTGTCACAAAATTGTAAATTACGTACACATCATAAGTAACGAAACAGATGTTGTTTTGTAACTGTAAAGGATTAATTTCAATTATTTTCAATTTCTGGCATTTATACACATGTTAGTATATAATTTTTGTGATGATGATGTGATCCTGTTATCCCTCATCAGGGACATAGGGGCGCTTGCCATTTGAGGCCTTGTTTTGCTATGTGACTGTCTGGTCTACGCAGTAAGTGCCCAGTCCATCGCCATTTTCTTATAAGGATTTCTTTCTAGACTGGTTCTTGACCAGTCAACTCTCATAGTCTCACGTTGGAGATGAATATAGTTTTTATAGGAGCAGATAATTTCTGTAAACCCCTTCCTAGATCCCAACTAGGAAGGGGTTTACAGCGAATAGGGGAAGAATTAAGATGAAGATGGAGAAACATACATGCTCCTTTGCTCCATGTGATATATGTGATTGATTTCCCTGAAATATTACTGTCAAATCCTAGAAGTACACTTATTCAAATAAAAAATATAAATTTATATTGTTCATAATTCACTTAGAAATCAATGGGCATACAATATATAAGCATTAAATATCCTCCTCCATTTTTAAGTAGCTCAGATTTTAATCTTGCAAAGAAAGAGAAATGTATCTATATTATTTTTTAAAAGTTAATCACTATGCTTATATGAAAAATACAGTCTAATAACAAGACAAAATATGTTGCCAGTAAAAAAGATTTCAAGTAATAAGATGTAACTGTAGTTATCAAAGAATCCGTAGATACGTAATTCCAATTCTAGGGTTAACTTTTGCAGCTATGAAAATTGTTGCCCGAATAGACTTAAATTCTCATCGTTTACTTGAGAGTGCAGTCGCGTCCGCTTTAACAAACTTTTATTACTTCTATTGCATATATTTTAATAGTTCTGGGAATCTGTTCTCTTGGATTAATGTAAGAAGAAAGTTTTAAAATATCCTATCTAACAAGGTAATTTTAAAAAGCTAACAAAGCAAAGATATAATATAACTAACGAAAAGTTGTTTTATTATATTATAAAATATCAAACAAAAAAGAAGTAGACGCCTCGGCTAGAAAATATAGCATTCGATTTATTTGATTTAGAACCTGACAGCTGCAATTTGAATCTCGATTGAATCTTCTATATTGATGCAATTAAAATTCAATTAGCGTTTCCATTTGGGTTATTAAAATATTTCTATTCGTCAATTTCTTTGTAAAACAGAAAACACCGGGCAGTATAAGAAGAAAATGTATAAGTAAATAAAGGGTACATGTAAAAAAAGGTAGGTAAAAAATAGGTATATATATATATATATATATATATATATATATATATATATATATATATATATATATATATATATATATATATATATATATATATATATATATATATATATATATATATATATATATATATATATATATATATATATATATATATATATATATATATATATATATATATATATATATATATATATATATATATATATATATATATATATATATATATATATATATATATATATATATATATATATATATATATATATATATATATATATATATATATATATATATATATATATATATATATATATTCATTCATCATTTATGATCCTATGTCCCCTAGATGGGGTAGAGGGCATCCACAGTGCTCCGCCAGCCGGTTCGGTCTTGAGCTTCGCGCTTGATTTCGCTCCACGTCTTGCCTATGGTCGCCGCTTCTGCGATGACTGTACGCCGCCAGGATTGCTTAGGGCGACCTCGTTTTCGCTTTCCTTGGGGAATCCAGTCTAGGGCTTGCCTCGGGATGTGTTCAGGATCCCTTCGGAGCGTGTGGCCGATCCAGTTCCACTTGCGGCGTTTGATCTGTAGGTCGATCGGAGTCTCACCGCAGCGGTCCCAAAGATCTTGGTTGGATATTTTCTCGGGCCAGTATACACCGAGAATGCGGCGAAGGCAGCGGTTGACGAAAACTTGAAGCCGGCGCGAGATGTCTTTGGTGACCCTCCACGTCTCGCATCCGTACAGCAATACGGTTTTGACATTGGACCGGAATATTTTGAGCTTTACTCTCCTGGTCAATTTCCGCGATTGCCATACAGGACGGAGCTGTGCGAAGGTTGCTCTCCCCTTGGCGATTCTCGACGCGATGTCCTCCTCGGTTCCTCCAGTTTCCGACACTACGCTTCCGAGGTAAGTAAATTTGTGGACTCTCTCCACCCCCTCTGTGCCGACAAACAGCGGCTGTGAGTTCGTTGCTCCACATCTCATTTCTTGGGTCTTCCGGGTGTTGATTTTTAGTCCCGTCGCAAAAGCCTCTCGTCGTAGGTCATCTATTTTAGCTTGCATGTCGGCGCGTGTGTGGCTCAGTAGGCATATGTCGTCGGCGTAGTCTAAGTCTTCCAACACGTTGGACAGTCCCCACTCTATGCCGTGGCGCTTGTTTTTGGTGGTGTTTTTCATAATGCCATCAAGGACGACAAGAAAGAGGAGAGGTGAAAGTAGACACCCCTGGCGAACACCCGCATGGACCGGTATATCTTCCGAGACAAGGCCGTCGTGAGTCACTCTACAAGAATAATTCTTGTAGAAGGCCTTAATTAGGTTCGTAATTTTCTCGGGAACGCCGATTTCATGTAGCCGGTTCCAGATGCAACTCCAACGCAGCGTATCGAAGGCTTTTTCGAAATCCACAAAGGTCAAGTACATTTCCTTCTGCCATTCTGATGCCTGTTCGAGGATTATGCGTAAGGTGACGATCTGGTCCGTGCATGATCGGTTGGGTCGAAAACCAGCCTGCTCTTTGCGAAGGAGAGGTTCGACGGCCCTCGACAGCCTATCAAGGATGATCCGGCAGAGCACTTTCGAAGCAGTCGGGAGCAAAGTGATGCCTCTCCAATTGCCACATTCACTTAGGTCTCCCTTCTTGGGCACAGTGATGAGAAGACCTATCTTCCAGTCGTCGGGTAACTCTTCGGCTAACCAGATGTTCTGTAGAAGGGGTGTTAGCGCGTTTACGGCGGTGGAGACATCTGCTTTCAGCATTTCGGCCGTAATAAGATCGACTCCTGGGGCTTTACCGTTTTTTAGTGCTTTGATGGCCTTCACTACATCCTCCCGTGTAGGGGGAGAAACGTCAATGTCCAAGCTGTTTGCGGGCTGGTTGGTGGCAGGTGTGCACGAGGTGATGGGGTCATTCGGGACTCGGAAGATCTCCTCGAAGTGCTCGCGCCAACGTTCAAGCTGTCCCTCGGATGTCGCGATCAGCTGACCTCCCTTGTCTTTCAAAGGCTTCTTCTTTCCCTGGTTCTTATTTCCGGCTAAGGTCTTCGTCGCCACGTACAGCTCCCTGAGCTTGCCGGAGTTGGCAGCACGTTGGGCGCAATCCGCAACACTCTCAGCCCATATTCGCCGGTCGTGGCGTGTGCTGCGGTAGATTTTCCTGCGAATAAGTCTGTATTGCAGCCTCAGGTCTTCGCGCATTGCCTCGTCATTAGTAGCCAGGAGTCGAAGTTGGAGCTTACGCCTTTCTTCTATGAGTTTCCAGGTTCTTTGCGACATCCATTCCTCACGAGTACAGGTTTTGTGCCCAAGAACAACGGAGCTGGCCTCTGTGTAGGTCACTTTGATATGTTTCCACTCCGTGTTAATAGCTGCGCCCGCTTCCTTTTCGAGAACGGAAAAGCGATTTCGCAGCTCCAGTTTAAACGCCTTGTTTACGTCAGGGTCCCGCAACTTGCTTATGTCGAACCGTTTTCCCACCTTGGTTATTTTGATAGCATTTCGAGCTACAGCTACTTTCAGCCGTATCTCCCCTACGACTAGATGATGGTCGCTGTCGATATCCGCGCCACGACGATTGCGGACATCAAGCAACGACGAGCGCCATTTGGAGCTGATGGCGAGGTGGTCGATTTGGTTCTTGGTGACTCCATCGGGTGAGCTCCATGTGTATTTGTGATGGTCTCTATGAATAAATAACGTTCCTCCGATGGTGAGGTCATTGTCCTGACAAAAATCCAAGAATCTCTCCCCGTTCTCGTTCCGTGCTCCCAGCCCATGTGCGCCCATGTGCCTTTGACAGCCATCGTTGTTAGTACCAACCTTAGCATTTAAGTCTCCCATAACGATGACTATGTCCTGTTTGCGGATGTTTTTCAGGGTAAGGTTGAGTGCACTATAAAAATCGTCCTTGTCCTCCTCAGACGCCAGGTTTGTAGGAGCGTAGCACTGGACGATGGATATCTTACGGGCTTTGCTGTTGAACCGGGCTGTGATGATTCGCTCTGAGATGGGTTTCCAATCCAGCAGGCTTTTTTTTGCAGTGTCAGAAAGGAGAAAGCCTACGCCGTTCTCACGTACGTCCTCTTCATCATCCTTCCCGGAGTAAAGGAATGTAAGGCCTGCGGATGTTCTCAGCTCTCCAAATCCATTTCTACGCACCTCACTGAGACCTAGGATTTGCAGCTTGTATCTGAGCATCTCTGCTTCTGCTTGAGCTAGTCGGCTATCCTCGCTTAGCGTTCGCACATTCCAGCAAGCTATTCGTGTCCGTATTTTCATGCCAAAGGTCGTTGTAGTTTGATCGGTCCGGTTTTGCACTATTTCAGTTTCTCTAATCGTTTGGGTTCAGGTAAGCGAGTGATTAGCCCACTATACCCTAGCCCACTAGTGGGGCTGCCACTTTGGAGCCTGTGGGCTTGCTCGGTTTTGTTTCGGGTTTTCCTCCCTCGTGAGATTTGTTCTGTTTTAAGGCGCAGAATACTCGCCTTTCGCCCTGCACCCTCAGCTCAGCTGCACGTCAAGGTGGCGGCTGCACAGTTGTGCAAGTACAGCAGTTCCCGGGAGGGACGGCGGGGACGTGGGTGACTCGGACTGGCCTGGGCTCTGCTCGAAGTTGATGTTCCGCCACTAACACAGCAGAGGGTTTCTTGGCATTTTATAGGTAATGCTGCTCTCACGTACAGCGATTCCACCAAGACCATACCCATATATATATATATATATATATATATATATATATATATATATATATATATATATATATATATATATATATATATATATATATATATATATATATATATATATATATATATATATATATATATATATATATATATATATATATATATATATATATATATATATATATATATATATATATATATATATATATATATATATATATATATATATATATATATATATATATATATATATATATATATATATATATATATATATATATATATATATATATATATATATATTTAACTAACGTTTTCTTCTTTGTTCTGAAATTAAACAAATTAAACAATTTCTTTTGATATGTAAATTTTTAAGTTTTCTTCTTCAAAAAATTCATCTTTAAAAATTGGAATTACAAAATTATATTAAATGTGAAATTAGACAAGTTATATTAAATATACGATATGAAAAACTGTACTAAACAATGAAAAACAAATATTACTTATCACATTATTACAGCTACTTGAATATAAACTATAATTTACAAATATAAGAAAATGTCAGCAATATTTTTTACCTAGTGACCTAGTTTTAGCAAAATTTAAATATACGCATTTTTACGCATAATTTACCATCCAACCGTAATAAAAGTGCATAAAGACTGTGCTATCACTACTAGCTGTCACTGCGATAGTTTATATGCCATTATTTGAGTGGTAAAGCCGGATGTTTATGGAGCATCATTATCATGAAAATTTGGCTGAGCTTCTCCAATTTTCGTGAAATCCCCGTTGTAAAATGCTTAAAATATATGGGTATCAATGCTGTTGTAGGGCCAACTCGCACGGTTTAATAGAGAGCAAAAATTTCTGTCGTTATATTTAAGATCACTAAGTTACCCAGGTAGAGTAATGTAGCTAATTAACCTGAACTAAATTTGAGCATTTGTTTCCCTCTCTCCACAAAATTCACTTACAAAAACGCAAAGTGACATGAGAATTTTCAAATATTTTCGTAATTACAAGCACAACTGAAGTTATTATTCGTTTGCTGAAACAAGTTGTTGACATAAATCGTTTCCCTTTGGGACAGGCGACGGAACCGTCACAGACGACTCTATGGAAAATATTTATAGACAACTGCACTATTTACTGATCAACTTTGTTGGATTTTGCAACTGTGCTCGTTTGAAATATTTTTTTCTTTATTTTTTAATAGCAAATAAACAGGTTAGGTTTTGAAACATTTTTAGTTTGTAAAAATTTATATTATATTGAACAACACGAAACGTACATTTATATTGAGGCATCAGAAAAATATTATTTTATTTCCAAATTACGTGTTGCTTCTTTATTAAGGTGATGCTTTATTAACAGCGATCTTGTTGACACTCTGCGACCAAAGTACAATATCTTTTGTGTGTCCATACAAATTGGACGAAACGGTCTGTACTGACTTGTCACATTTGAAAAGTCATAATAAAAGACCCGAAGATTAACCTGACATTATTTAAAAAAATTTGGTATATTTTGATGAAAGCATCACAAAATATATTCAATTAATAACAAAAATACATTTACTTACTAATTTTTCATAAATAATCGAACCGTGTATAATATATATAAAAAAGAGTAAAGGAATTGCGGATTTAAGTCAAAGGATTGTGCAAATCATTTGACTGTCGGACACATTTCCTGTTATTGTATTTAAATTCAGCAAACATCAAAGTCAAAGTCAAATCACATAATTCAAACATGTGGATGCTTGCAATTTTTTTGGCGTGGACTTCATGATCCTTACCATCACCATCCTATCAACAATTATTCTTTTTCATTGAGTCCCATGTGATTGTGTTCGCCATATCTATAATATGAAACACTTGATGTCAATAAAAAATGTTCGTTCATAATATGAATAACTTTTGTTATGACGTTATATTCAAATTTTATATAGTTTAGCTGGAATCATTTTTCTTATAATGAATAACGTTTTATTGGGTTCATCCATTTTTTTTTCTATTGTCTACTATGATTCTATACCAGGCTTTACAGATTCTCTGTCAGTGAAATAATGTAATAGCAGCATTTTATTATTTCTTATAATTCACCTGGTCTATTATGGTAATTCTTCAAAAATTATAATAGTTTAGATCCTGCCGCCGTGTCCAATCTGAGGTAAAGCGTAACCCAGAAAAGTTTTATTCTAATTCCTTCTAGCAGATCCGAAGAAATAAACAGCCAAATAGACAGACACAAATAATTAGTGGTTAATATTCTACTTATGCTATTTCGTCGTTCTACACCATATTTTTTTACAATATTCAATATAAAGATACAACTTATAATTATCAATTATTCATTAGTGACAAGGATATGACAAACGAGCATTTTCTTCCGTTTTGCCATAATTTAAAGTATCAACAAACGTTTTCGGATCAGCGATTTTATCATTAAAAACATATTAATTGGGTTGCTATGTCATAGACTGAAGCTGCACCAGCTACTAACTGTACGATTCAAACCGAGGGAACCGAATATTTCTATTTATATATTTTATTTTTATATAATATTTATAACTTTAATTTAATAAGCTCCACGCTTCATTTTTTTTAGGCATGTCATCAGCCGGGAAACGTCTATTGCGGGAAAACGACGACCGGCTATGGTTTCTACGAGCTATGTTCACCTGCCTACTGCCACTTGAGTTTCGCAACTCTAAGAGATTTATCGGCTATTTTGGTTCTTCTGTGGATCTCTTCCATTCTGATTCGATTTGGCAAAGAACATAGCCTTTTCCATAGCCTTCCTCATAGAGAGCAACCGTCTTTCAGCGTTAGGTTAACACATACACTGGTTTAATATTTTAGATTTATGTTTTTTGACACTGCTGTAAATTGGACGAAGGTTGGATCTACCTAACTGCACTGTTTGTCCCAGGGAAAACTACTCGTCTACAATTTTGAGTGTAGTGTCATCGATTTCGAGTCTCTCTGACGTCTTTTCCATATTCATTCTAAGATTTTCCTTGTTGGAAACCGCTTGTTGATCTCAACTATGCCTAGACTAGAAGTCGGAATGTACATCTGGATAACCTTTAGCGAATACCTTTAGAATATATAATCCAAAAAATAAGTTACGCTACTTTTATGGACACCCACTTGATTTACACCATCCTGAAATTCCTTCCCAGAAATAGAACAGATTACTTAACTTCAGGATCGCCGAGTTTTCTACCTGTCTTCGGACCACGTCCAACTGAAACCTGTTCAATTCTTCCAGTTGACAAACATACACACTACAGACTGACTAGAAAATCGAACCATAGTGTGCGTTTTTTATATATTGCTAGGGTCAGTTTTCTTGGTTTCTTCCGAGAATTCTTAGCATAACAAAGCTAGGAATAGGGGGGTCCTATTCCTAGCTTTGTTATGCTGAGAATCTCGGCCGAAGAAGAAGATCGGCCTCTAGTCCCCGACTAGAGGCCGATCTTCACTTGCACTCTTTTATTGGAGTGTTTATTACCATAATTGCCACGAATACCTTTAGATAATCCAAATGTGTTGTTAAAACAAATGTGTTGGTGATTGTAGTACCGGAAAGCACATCACAAGACGCTGCTGTCTTGCTACCGACTTGATTACAGCTACTAATTGAGATTAGAGAATATCTGCAATCAGATGACGATGATTGAAACGTTTGCTTCAGATTATCTTTAACACAATTTTTTAAATATAACCTAATACATAATCCATATATCTATGACAATAAAATTAATACTAAAAACGTAAAAGTTCCAAAAATTTGCTGATGCTAGCTAATATGGGTTTTAACATGTGTCTATCTCAACTCATTTTTATGTCTATTAATATTTTTTTGGTATAATCGTTTTTAATATCCACGGATTTTTGTTATCTATGCCTTTTCTGTTTTTTTTTAAGTATTATGAATAATAGAAATGAAATGTTTAACAACACATTTCAAATGTGAAAATCCCGGCACTATAAGTGATCTCTTCCAAGCAACCTAATATACCTGTATTATATAACAATGTTTTATTAGGGAATAAATGTTATATAATATTTTTAATATAGTTGTTCTTTATAAAAAAAATATTATATCTCTGTAAATACATATTCACCTACTGTAAGTAGGTTTCCAGTCCTCTTTAATATGTTTATAAACCTATATTAAAATTCCTCATATGTAAACTGGAAATCTTTATCCTGTAGGTTTAAAAAATAAGATTTAGTAGAGTAAGCTCTACTTTTTAAAATGTAAATAAAAAAATTTTTACAAGTCATATACGGGAATTATCACCCTTGGGACTATATATCAAGCCGCACGTTATAAATAGCTCATATCAGAAACACTGATTTATAAGGGGCGAAAAATTATTACATACGGCTGATAGAAGATTCGGAGTTAGGGTCGTAATAAAGCTCAGGATATTATGGTAAAAAAGATTATTTTATTCCTTTAGGTGTCAGCATATCTTTCTCTTTGTCTTTGCAGTTTTAGTCGCTTGATTCATATGTGTATATTTGCACATACCATACCTATACATTACATACTCATATGTAATGGGTAAGGTATGTGCAAATATGTATAAACACCCACAGACATTTTTTAAATGCATTTATTTATTAAAGTGAGAATATATATAAATATATATTAACATATTTCCGTATAGTATTTTTTTACTTTTTCTTTGTCTTCTGCATAAAAAACATAAATAATAAAAATAGATTTAACTCAACTTATGAACGCCATCCTGTTTTACAAGAACCGACATCCTTTGCGGTTATAGTTAGTTACTATTCCTATGCCCAATATTGTAAGAATATCATGACTTTGAGATTTTGGTCTATAATTATATAATTTTGAACAACACCTAAGTAACATAATTTAAAGCCAAAGGCTTATATGATATTGCAATATAACCAACCTTATAGGTAACATTGTACTTAACGTAAATTTTACTCATTTTATAAATGTGAACGTTGGTGAGTTTGTATGTGTCCAATTAGGTGATAACAAAGCTCCATGACTATTAGTAGTAATATAAATTATAAAACAGAATAATACATAGGCTTCAATATATAATAAAACGGCGCAATCCACTTTACCAATGAATAAATAATTGTATAGTCCATGCGGGTAAAACCGCTTACGGGTCACTAGTAAATGGTTATGTAATGGAACGACTTTTAAACTATAAACTTTTAATAATATTAAGCAGTTCTTTTTTACGAGGAGAAATATGAGTTTACACTCATATTCGATATAAAATATTCATATAAAATATTACTATTTTACTAGTTCAAGCATGTAAGTATAATTTCTACGTAAGAAGGAAACTTTTAATTTTGTTTCACGCTGTCAATAAATTACATCGTAAGTACTTAAATACGCATAAAATCTGGCTCCAAGTGTAACATACCAGGGAGCAACACATTACCTCCCCACACTACCGACCTATTTAATCACTGTAACTGTGGCTAATGCGGAACATTATTTTAGCGAAGAAAGCTCGGAAATATGGTCGGGGCGTGTCGTAATACAAAATATTAGACCATTAGATCTCGTGTTCTGACAAACTAGCATGGAATAGCAAGTGATATGTGGCAGGATAATGTGAGGAGTAATGAAGTCATCTGTTATGTTTTGTTGTTTTCATTATTTCTAATATGGTCCAAGGTTGCGACAACTGTCGCCATCTTGTCATTCTTAAACTTTAGTTTTTCAATTTTTTTTAAAAATCTAGCGTCCAACAACACCCTATTTTGTGTCCGTTCGAACTTATGACATTATGTTGTTATTGTTGTTTCTTTATTTATATCACTATGAGACACTGTGTTGAAGAAAGTGATGGAAAATGAAAATACTTAATTCTCTCTTTTTCATTCCATTTAAAAAATTGAATTTACATCTATTATTAGAATAACAGCGAGATACTGTGTCACTGTAACAGGATAGTCTCAAGTTTTCCCTATAATATTGTGTATCTAGTAACAGTAGTACAGATGTAGAAACGCTCTGAGGTGTTGTGTAGTAAATATTCACACGAATAGAACACTTTTCTTTTAAAAAAAATAATGTAAATATTATCTTTACTGTTATCTTTGTTATTTTTGAACTTTTGGTTATCTAGTTGGAACAAAATATTTTACAAAACTATCACGAACAGTCGATTAAAATGTAAAGCAAACTTGTTGGATTTAAAGCACATTTCATTTCTTTAACAATCTCTTTCATTTCTTGCAAAACATATTAAAAAAATATATTATAAGCATTAAATATTTACAACATTTCCAACGACATCTTCAAGAGGAAGTGAAGCTAAATGCAATTTGTCTCTACTATAGACGCGAAGTTACTTAGACGGAGTTTTATGGCATTAGATGAGAGTTCGATGAAGGATTACGGTGAAAAGCTGTACATTAGTCCTATAATAAAATTGCAGTATACAGTTCTGTTAAAATATTATAAATGTGGTTGTTATTATATTTTGAATATGGTGAAATTTTATTCGTGACGAATTGAATTAAAATTTAAAGTTATTATGAAATTTTATAAGGTAAAGTACATTTTCAGTATCATGTTTTATTCCACATAGCAGGAAAGATAAAAGAGAGTATAGTATCAATATCCTCCATATTGTTCACTTACTGTTATATTACAGAAACGTGGTCTCTTACTATGGGCCTCATAAAGAAGCTCAAGGTCGCTCAACGAGCTCGAGAATTTCTTTGCGAGATCGTGTGCGCAACAAGGACATCCGCAAACGAACAAAAGTAATCGACATAGCCCAACGAATTAGTAAGTTGAAGTGGCAATGGGCAGGGCACATAGTACGGAGAACTGACGGCCGCTGGGGCAGAAAGGTTCTCGAGTGGAGACCACGTACCGGCAAGCGCAGCGTGGGACGGCCTCCTACCAGGTGGACGGACGACTTGGTCCGGGTTGCAGGCAGCCACTGGATGCGTATAGCATTAGACAGGGCGCACTGGAGGTCCCTGGGGGAGGCCTATGTTCAGCAGTGGACGTCCTACGGCTGACATGATGATGATGACTTATATTGCCCACTACAGATATACATATTCATATTTAAGATGTTCCATTATACGTTTTTGTTTCGTAATTTTTTTCCTATATGCTTTACACTGTAAGATATCTTTTCATATTTCGCACGCACTTTTCATTTTTTTTTCTGCGTCTCGTAGATCTCAAGTGGTTAGAAGTGGTTTCTTCTCTTATGGAAATTGTCTTGATATTCTTTATCATTGCTTTTTTTTATTATTGTAGCTTAATTTATATATGTTTAATTCTCTGTTAGGTACACAAATCTCATCACAAAGTGCTTACAAACAACACTCAAATATTTTCTTCTCTTGACGTCTTTCTACACGAGACATATTTAAATATAGATAGTTTTTAGATAATGCCTATACTTTAGATGATTTATATTGCATTCAGTAAGAGACTATGAATATAAATAAAATTTGAACGGCTTAGGACCCAATTCTTTTTAAATTTACTAATATTTTTACTGATTTATATAAGTTAATAATAATTTTGTAGAATACAAGTATTTTATTAAATTTGTGTTTCCTTGTGTTTGTAAGACAAAATGCAAGATTCATAATTATCTCTGGCCTGTAAAAAGGCGTCGGTGTCTTATCGTCTCCAAGTACTAATTAGTAGACGTAGCTTATTTTTCACAGATTTTCTAATTATAGGGACTTTGTTTTCTCCAAAGAGTCTTTATTTGGGTCATGTCATGTAACAAAACACCATTATACTCGTATAATTAATATGATCATATTTAAAATATTTTTAGAATCCAGAAGTGTTTTCTGTTTTCCTGGAAACAAATCTAGAAACACATCTATCTACTACTATATATTTCTAAATTATGTGGGATGAAATTTAAAGTGATTGCATAAAACTATATGAATAATTTAATTATAATACTTCAAATTTGTTTCCTTGCAATAAACAAGCAATGCCTCGATCGACACAGTTCTAGTAGTTTCGTCACAATCTACAGCTAAACGAGATTTCTAACAATATTATTTCATTTTGGGAAAAAATGAACAATGTTCTCATATAATAATGATAATTCGCTACATAACACTAAGACTTTCAATAGAGTCCCTCTCCTTTTCTTCTGTTTGGGTTAGGTTTGTAAAGTTACACACTGACTACAATTGACCGAAACGTGGCTTGAAGTGTTTGACATATTCAAAAGTGTGTATAGACAAAGGCACATTTTCATATTGTTGTAACGTGCGACCCTTTTCAAGGGCATCTTAATGGCTAGTGTGACACTTTAGAAAAGGTATAATTTATCTGAGCTAAATTCAGTTGGCAGCTTGCCCTTAATTATAGTTTAACTTACTCGCCGCAGCTGCCCGTTGTTGCTTCAAAGTTAGCTAATGTAATTGGAATTTATATATGCATGTAGGTATATTGATCGTGTACTCTATTTGAAGGGGTCTCCCAGTTATAGATGATTTATACCTTACTGCCCTCTCAATAAATTATTGAAGATGAACAGTAACATAAATAATTCAATAAATGCCAATAAATTAATAAATAGTAATAAAATATATGAATTAATTATTGAAGATGATACATTTTAAATTTGTCTAGTAGCGTTAGGTATTATGTTGTTTTTCATTCTATCCGCGAAGAAGGCCTTAAAATAAGTCACTTGGTTTTTTACTTTTACCGAATGTATGATCTGTAACTTCGACCCAACAAATTCTATCGATACCATCATTAAGCTTGACGGCGTAAACCTTCCACAAGCTAAAACTTTTAAGTACCTGGGCTCAGTTATCTCCGATAATGGGACAATTGAAGCAGATATCCTACACAGGACAACATCTGGATGGAACAAGTGGCGAACGCTAACCGGAGTCCTATGCGTCACTAAAATGCCTATCAAGACGAAGGGAAAAATTTATAAAACGGCAGTAAGACCTATTTTACTCTATGGGTGCGAAGTATGGCCGACAACTAAGGCCCATGAACAAAAACTGCATACGACAGAGATGCGTATTTTGCGGTGGTCGGGAGGAGTTACTTTTAAAGGCAAGGTGCGCAATGAATATATAAGGGGAAGTTTCAAAGTTGCTCCCATATCCCAAAAAAATTCTGAGGCTAGATTGAGATGGTACTGCCACGTTAAGAGAAGACTGGATGATCACGTGGTTAAGAAGTGCCTTTCCATCGCTCCAAAAAAAGGGGTAGAGGAAGGCCCCAAACAACTTGGATGACAAATGTTCAAAGGGACATGAAGGTGTTGGAACTTCACGAACAAGACGCTCAAGAACGATGCATGTGGCGTCGCATGATTGGGAAAGCCGACCCCGCGTAACGGGATAAGGCGAGGCAGAAGAAGAAGAAGAAGAAGGTCTTTTACTTTCCAAGTTACATTTAATGCCAAACATCGAATAGTTTATTTATATTTTTATTTATTTAAAGAAAATATATAAATATTTGAACATAGTTAAATAAGAATGATAAGCTATATATACGCGTACGCGTATAATAAGCTATGTATACGCGGCCACGTTGAAATTTTTACATTTTGGCTATAAACTCACCGTTTTGTTTTACCTTTTATGGGGAATTATGTGGGGCTCATTAACTAGCAAAACAATGGAGAGTCTACTTCTCTTCATAGCTTATACTCCCCACTAAAGCCTCATGGTGCTCCTACTCAATCGCAACAGGCCCAGGGCACAGAAACGAGAAAAATTCTATTATTAATCTTGGTGTAACTAGAAATTCACCTGAAATACTCTATTATACATTACTTGGTGCTTCTTCAATCACGTGGGGTTTGTAGCTTTTGAATTTAGTAATTATTTTCTCACAGTTATACATGACATTTTCTAGACCTTTGTGTAAAAATTACCGCGCAAATCTATTTTTGATAATGCTCCAATTATAAATGGTTTTTTAGAGTACCACACCAGTACTCCTTGATTTTGACTTGATTTTGACTTAGATTTTGATGTACAATTAAGAGAAGATGCTTATCATGTTGAACGACTTTTGTGCGAAGAGCCTATTTATTTATTATTCTTAGCTTATCAAATGTGATTATATATAAGGTGTTTCAGCATTTATAATTACCCGATGTAAAGCTGTATAATGCATAACATACGTATAGTATTCACTGAACAAAAGAGGAACGTTAAGAAGAAGATTATTAAAGGCTACTTCATAAATTATGTATGCAATGGGTTTTTTTTCATATTTTATCACGTCATCACGTCATTGTCCTTTCAAAATATTCGGTACTGTGTTTCGAAGGGCAAACGAGAACTCATTTTATCTACCTTGTGGCTGAATCTTGTATCTTATATCTCTCTCTGTCTAGCCTTATCCCATTTCACTTGGGGTCGGCTCTCCTCGTCATTCTTCGCCAGATTGGTCTATCTTGGATGGTCGAGGCATTAAGATGGGCTTGTGAAATCTTGTATCTTATATGTTTTTAATATTTTTTCAACATTCATTCTCATGCCCAGATGACCTGCATTGTTTTTATTGATACTGTAACATTCTTGCTAATAACTTGCCAATCCGTATAGCTGTTCATTGTGGATTCGGTAAGCGTGTAGTGTAGGCTGGCACGAATCAATATAATCAAGCCTTCCATCTTCGAACGATAATAAATAAAAAAAATAGTTATAGTACAAAAATCAACGTATACTGTTTTAATATATTATAGATAATATTTTGATCAAGGCAATTGTGTAACAATTTAACTGCGTATGAAACAATGACTGTGATTTAAATACCCATTCAGGCATTTACTTCAATATTGAGAAAACTATCATGCACCTAAAAATTTCACACTATGACCACAGCATAAAAATTTTATGCCGTTAACTTGCATTCCAATGGTATTGAAAGTGACCATTTCAACTGACAAATTATTATGGAAATTCGAAAGACTAGGCAGGCTTAACCAAAACAGTTTTAAGACACTAATGCTACTACAATTTTTTATGAGGCATTACTTATACTATACTAATAAAATAAAATATTGTAACATTACATTATATATGAAGCTTATAATATGTATTCAAGAAGCGAGCCGGTAAGGGCTTACTTTTATTCAAATTACTTGTTGTGTTGTTATTTTGACTTAAGTTATAGCTTAATTGTTGAATTTTGCGTGACACGAATAAAATTGCGTAATTTAAAGGAAAATTTTGCTCGAAACGCCGTAATTAACATCATTGTAGGAAAATTTTACTAAATATATACATATAACATATATTACAAAATAATATATTTTTCGTAATAAATAAGCAGTTACTATATGATATGGTTACGTTTTATATTATAATTATCACAATTAAAGTTATGGCACGTTCCACAGGTTTAATATAGGGTTATTATTTTTTTTCCTGAAATAAAAACAAAAATAATAAGAAATCGTTATTAATAAAATTTAATTATTTAAAGGACCCGTCGTGGCGCAGAGGCAACGTGTGCCTGTAACGCGATGGTTTCTGGGTTCGATTCCCAGTCGGAGAAGATGGATTTTTCTATTTCCATTTTCTTCGCTCTGGCAAACTAGGCAAAGCCCGGCGTTGAGTTCCGCCACTCGACACGCAATACCTCGAAAATGGCGGAAAGCGAGGATGGAGAAAGCAGGGATTAAGTAACGGAGTGTCTTAACACTAGGTTCCCACGGTCCTTGCAGTTCCCTCTGCCTGCCCTGCCATGTGCGGGATAAAGCGTAAATCTAAAAAAAACTTATTTAAATATAGTATGTGTTACGTGCATATTAATTAAATCTATTTAAATCGGCAAACTAGCGAAACTATACAATACACTATTTCATTCTTCCTGTAATACAATGGCTCTTGGCTATATTTCGTCCATGCCTGTGAATTCACAGCTATAAATTTTGGTATTGGTGTAATTGAAATACTAACTACTATTAGTGTATATAGTACTATGACATAAGTCATTCTATTACATTTCATTATGGATATATTTTGTCAAGAGTTATAAAAATCTAAATGCAATCATACTTATTTTTTGTTCTCGTCACAAATCAAAAAGTGAGTTAATTGTTCCCATACATAAAAGATATAAGCAACACAGATTCCTATGATTATTTATCATAAAGTGTAGGTCTCGGACTTATTCTAAATTTAAAATTCTAAAATTAGTTGAATTGATTGGGTTTTCTTTTAAATTAGGTTGAGATTTTGAATGAATGTAAAAAAATATATTTCACGTGATTTTCATTTTTTTATACAAGTTTCAACTTTTTGTTGAATCTATTTTGATTTTACTTACTTATGTTTTCTGGGAAGTGCTTCAATTAATTCAACTTTCAATAAAATAACAATAGTCCGAGATTCATTATTACCTTTAAATTAACTAAGCCAATTACAATATCGACAGAATTAAGAAATTAACGTTCCTTCCGGGATGCCCTTAAAAGTTAGAATTATGAACAATGGAGCCTTTTAATAGAAATAATAATTATTTTCATAATAATAGATATATTTATAAATAATTTCTTAAAATTTTATTCGGTCAATAGACAATTTATAACTTGTAACAGGTAATTTTAAAGAGTATAATCAGTATGTTAGTCAAATTAGTTTTGTTTTTTTTTTTTAATTAGTTATTTTGTTTTTTTTTTATATTACTTTTGTTTAAATTAGTGTTAGTCAAGAAAATTAGTTTTTTAACCACAAACTAGTGTTTTTATATTACCTCATATGTGTCCGATTTAACTGTGCAACTTGATACAGCGTGAAAATTGTAGTTTACTTTTATAAGGTTACAAAATTGAAATTCGTTAGAATTTTATCATAAAATTTTTAATTGCTGATGTTTTCCAAAAATTTTCATCCTACACTCTGATCAAATTATTAATAAAATATTTGCATTTTAGACCTTTTTGAATTTGCCTAAAGGTTATGTACAACAAAATATACTTGTATGTAATATTTCTACATACATACTTTGAGTTTAAATTTTTAGGCAATACTTTTTTGACATGCTTCAATTTGTTTAAGAGAAACGTTTTTACCGTAACACAAAGACGTAGAAGTAGATACGGCTTCCGACTTCATACCATCGAATTGTAATCTATACCTTTTGTCACTGTTTGCAAGTTATGCCTGTATCGTTTAGAAGATACTACGAAGGCTTAGTCCTCGTTCGGGCCAGCTAGGGATATACAGCTATTCATTAATAACCGGATGGTACAATCTCGTGAAATATGAACCTGCAGCGGTATCACCCACTGACGTTGTTGAATTATTTATGAGGACAGAAAATGCCTATGAATTTAGACTGATCGAGGGATAGCGCGACACACTGCCACCCATTATGCCCTATTGTTTATAGGCTTATGGCTTAAACGTCACGAGCAGTGATGGGTTAATTGATGGTATTTTTTTTAATTTCATTTTATTTGTATTTACTATGATTTTTATTACTAGAAAAAGTATTTCGTTTTTTAACAGAATCAGAATCTGAGATAAGGTCGTTAATGGTTTCACATTTTATTGTTTCATTGTATTCATACAAGGTAGATGGTGGGTCTTATTAGATATAAAAGTGTTCCACGAATCAAAGAAAAATATTTAAAACATTTATTCTTCTATAAAATCAAATAATTGTAGGAAATTTGAAAAGAGTATAATCAGTAAATAAATTAATTCAAATATATTAGATGCCTGCAAAGTACAATTTATTGTAACAAGAAAGCTGAGCTGAAAGATAAAATCTAATAAGGATCAACTTAAGGTGGCTCACTCTTGAGCAACTTGGGCAACGGACTCGCCTCTATGAGGGATTAGTGAAAAGTTGCGAAGGATAAGCGCCGCCTCTCGTTAACTACTTCTCACGGTGCCACGACGCAACAAAATAATCCTATTATATTGTTTAGCTAGATAAGATTCAAACTAATATTGAACTGCAAATCACCTTAAAATAACAATGCTCGCGATAATAAGGAAGCATAATTTTATATTTGCTTAAAGGATTCGATTGCATGCTGAAATATGACTGTTTTTTTCATATCAAAGTATGCATGACTTTGAAATAGGTGTTATATATCAGGATCATTGTATATAGGCGGGATTCAACGCCATTACTTGTTTGATCAAGGCGAAAATTAAAAAAGTATATATAATATATTTATATACATAATATATTTAGACACAGAAGTGGCTAAAGTTAATTTTCCAAGAAATACATCGAAACACACGTAGATCATATGTTTCGAATGAATTCGGATAGAGATTGTATTTAACCGTAGTAAACGATATAAGTACCTTCAGAGTACTTCAGGGTAGATCTATACCAGTACGAGTCATTGCCTGTATACAACTGCTCCGTTTGACATCTATAATATAAGCTTTAATAGTTTTTATTATCTAAGAAGAGATTTAGTCTTCTTTTATTTATTTATTTATTAATCCTTTATTCCACACAATACAAGGAGTAAACATGTACAAAAGGCGAGCTTAACGCTACAAACCATTCTCTACCAGCCAACCTGTCATGGGGAAATAAAAGTTGAGGTGGTTATAAAAAATCCAACTATTTCAGAGAGAGTGAAACCCATAAACGGCAACATCCAGAAGGAATTGTAAATTGCTTAATTTGTTTTTTTTTTCTAATAATCAATTCAGGCTTAGATATTTGCCAACAGTGTATTAAATTGTGTAAGTTATGGTATGAGATGATTGTTTTCTACTCATACTCAACTATTCCTTGCTTTACCCGCGCGCTTTTAATAAAAAGTTAACTGAATGTTGCTTATTTAAAAAATTATACGACAGTTTACTGTTTTATTGCTATTATTTGATGTTTTTAGATTTATTCTAACAAAATAAATACATATAAATTTACCTTTCAAATCATTGTTAATAAAAATCGTATACAGAACATTTTTGCTTCTTGTATGAGTAATATATGCATGGGGATAAAAAGATAATTTGGGTTTGTATGTATGTAAGTTTGCAACAAAAATGTACATGATTTTGTTAAAGCTTTCATGATTTTGTTAAAATTTTCATAATATTTTTTACAAAAAAATCTTCTAATAAACATTAAAAATAATTTTAAAGACGCTAAAAGGTGTTGTTTGAACTTTTTTCTTCAAAGTCAATACTCAAATATGGTCAATATTTCAAATATGGTTTAAAAGAAAATAAGTAATTTATTTGATAAAATCTAAAATTTATATTTTGAATGTACTGATAATTTACTTTTATGGTGATGCTGGTATGATTTGCATTACATAGGTGACCGAAGTCGAATCGAATCGGTTTTTTTACGGGATCTGAATTGAACATCGTGATAAAATTATTTTTTATGTTCAGAATCTAAGTTGTTGCCAATTTAAAATTCATTTATTTCTACAACGGTCTTAGTTAAATTATAAAAGAAAAGAAAGTGAGCCATTAGTAAAAATTATTTAGTGGGAGAATTGTTCAAGATCTAGAAATCTAGCCAAACGATAACAAAATAGCGCCTAAAAAAATTTTTAACAGCTTGACTGATAGATTTATGTATACATTTGGATATAAAAAATTAAGAATTTGTTGAACCACAATATACCTAAACTGTAATAAGTAAAAATATATCTGTAAATACAAATCAGGTAGCAATCATCATTAAGCCGACGCTAACAAGTATGTCGACATTTACGTTATCTATACGGTAAAAAAAATTAAGTACTAGAAATATTTATATCAAACTGTTAAATAAGTTACTTACAATTTTCCTGCTAAATTAATAAGAAGAGAGTGGATAACTTGTCACCAGGTCTTTTCTAATAAAAAATATTATGTAATTTACAAAATATATATAAATAGAGAAAATGTATGTTACTAAATGCTTTATTTTTATGCCCACAATATACATATTCAGTTGAGTTGTCGTGCATATTCTAATAAAAGCACATTGTGGAAATGAGGCATGCGTATAAATTTTAATGATTTGTAGAAGCTTTGCTACTCAGACTTATTCCTTTACGAACAATGTGAAAACTCACTTGAAACTTTGTGTCGAAATCAAGCCTCCACATATTCATATAATTTCGCTTACAATATTTACGGAAACCATTACCATATTAATGTAAGGAATCTTTATCGGTTCATTTTTAATATGAAATAAATATAAATTTTAAATTTATTTAGATTTTTTGTACGAAAACGTGATATATAAATATTTTTTTAGGATAGCTCAAACTAAAAATAAAATAAACTATTATATTAAAACGAATAATATGCAGAAATATATACATATATGCTATGTTAAACTATCACCTTGTATGGACAAAGTTTTATTAAACATTTTAATGATGGTGTTTTGAGGGACCCACTCATTTCTGGGCCACATCACTTAAGCAAAGGGTACCCTTTAATCAAACTTAACTTTTAATTACAAAAGTCGTAATTATACATATACACATGGCATTTTTATTATTTTTATTTATTATTTAGCGTCACGTTATTTTTACGTCACGCTTATTTAACGTGGCAGGGTAGGCAGAGGAAACCGCAAAAATCATGGGAAACTAGTCTTAAGACACTCTGTTGTGTGGCAGAAAGCAACGCTGCGTTTGCCTTTTTTCCAGAGTAAAAAATGGAACTAAAATAATCCATCCTCCCCCAGTGGAAATTGAACCCACAAACTGTAGTTTACTAGTATACATTGCACCTATGCGCAACGTCGGTTTTATTTTATTATTTTGACTAAGAAAACTTTTATATTTAGTTTTATCATTTTATTTTTATATAAATATCGTGGAGACATAGGCACGTAGCGGCTGGTTAAGAAGTCACGCCCGAAGGGACCAGGTGAAAGGTGAAGCCGACCTCGACCGATTTCACATTTTACCTTTTGTTTTAATAAATTGACTTCTCTTCTGCTCGATCTTTTTGTTATTCTTGTTATCAAATATCTTACTTTGAATATAAAGCTTTTGACAGTACGTAAATATTTTGTGATTAGTTTATAATCCAATAATGTACTGTATTATCTCTTATGATATAAAATTGTATTATTATTATGTTGTTTTTGTTCTTACGTGTAGAAGTTGTAATAATTTGAAAATCTCAACCACGTGGTTTTGACTCTTTCACCATCATTGTGTTGTGGTAAACTAAAACTCTTAGTAACTCTCAATTATTTTTTGATTGTACATTGTAGGTAATATCAGGATTTTTTCATATGAATTTTGAGAGGCTAATCTATTGTTAATTGACAAATGCTATATATAACTGGATAAGTAAGATGCCAAAAAAATTAACAAAACAATAGAAATAGTAAATTAATACGTACATTAAAGAATATCAAACTATAATTCGAATAAATGATGTACATATATTTGTTCACTTTTCTTATTTTAATATTATTGGCCTATATAATATTAACTATCAAACCTAGTAGGCTATAATGCTTAAATATAGTCTTTAATAAAAATTATATATATGTTGAAAAATATTTTATCCCTCGTTTTCGTACTGAGCGGGCTATACCGCAGCACACTTGATTAGTTTATTAGTCTACAAAGGAACGCCACTGTCCATTATATGAAAGTAGATGTAAAAGTGGCAAGATAATACTAAGGCACATGAGAATGCTTATAGGAAAATTCTATAAAGTGCCCTTTGAACGTGCAGGACTGACCCGACTCAAAGGCTCCCGCTAATGGCTTATGCTGACGTGTTATCTCACACCCGACCGAACTAAAAAGACATTAGTGCATGGTTTCACACAAAATATTTTGGATAGACATATATTTTTTAAAGGAATAAATAAACATTTAAGAGTACAATTTTTTCATAGTTTCATTTAAAATGTCATATATTTTTTGACAAATATTATGTTTTAGTATCGTAAACTATTTACAAACAACTATCTTGACTAAAAAAAGAAAGGATAAAATCCAAATTCCTTTCAGGTTACTTACCATTATAGGAATGATACTGCTCCCATGTCTAAACAGAAAAAACATTACGTTTCCGCAACTATACTGTAGTAATGCATAAATAAATTACTAGTCATAAATATCAATTTTATGTTTATTACTGTTTCAAAATAAATATTTGAAGTAAAACTTATACAATACGAGCTCAAGCAAATTGTGTATTCACTATCAATTATTTGGTATATTGATCAATGGTGGCAATAATTAAATAAAATCCATTTATAAATTATTGGATTAACAATGATAAAGCGGAAATTTCGAGCATCCGATCGAGTAATCCAATAGTAATTGGCGGCATTATTTGATTAAGTATTGAAAGTCATTATTAACTGCAGTCACGTGCAAGTTTATGCCTTGGCCAAATTATGGATAATGTATACGATGTTAAAACGATATATACTGAATAAATGAAAAATGAATATTCTTACAGTAACATGTATGGGTTATTACAGAAGACCTATGTTAGGAGGGCTATCATCTTTGACATGGGCGTTTACAGTTAATAGGAAACAATTACGCTTCAAAAGATAAAGCCCTATAACAGAAGAGGGATGAGCAGGGACGGGACGGTGTAGGTGTAATAATCGTCCTTGGGTGCGGACCGCTGACAACTAAACGTGATATGATATATGTAAACGATATAAATATTTTAACTCACAATATATGCTGTCTATCAAAATTATGTTGATTAATTTTATGAAAACAAACACAGAAGGCCTGAACAATCATAAACTTTCAGATAATATTAGTTCAATCTTATGAATGCAATCGAGCTAGTTTTCAGTTTCTACTATCTTTGAGAACTTTATACGAGTATTATTATAGAGTTGAAATATTTTAATACGTACTTTTAAATATATTTCATAAGATAATCTGTTTTTCTTTGTTTCTTTATTAAATTACGTATTTCAATTACTATATAACTTAAAATACTGAATTTATTATCAAAATTATTCTAAAAAATAGAATGTTGGTTTAAAAATTGGAGTGTCATCTGTAACTCCCTAATTTCCTTGGAGATATCCTAATTTCGTCAATTTGTTGCATAGATTTCACAAGGGATATATATTTTCTAAACGTTATTAAGTAATAGAAAATTAACACTGTTATTATGGCTTTAGAATTATTCTGACTGCATTTCTGTACTGTGGGATTTAGATTGTATTTTAGTGATTATATAAAATTCTTTTATATTTAAAAAAATAATTTAATTGATTTTCCTTCTAAATCACTTAATAGTGATGGTCTTTTTCATTATTCATTGGTTTCAAAGAAAAAGGAAAGAAGGGGAGAGAAAATTTAGAGATGATCTCTTATTACCATTCTTCAGATACACATTGAATAAAATAATTAAAATATATTCTACTCACTCAGATAGTAAATCTTTTAAAACAGTATAATTTAAATGTATCAAATATTTTTAAAAGGAAATTCTCTTTACTGAGCTAAATTAGTGTTATTTACTACATCCAATAATTCATCGGCTTTAAAAGAACTTTCTTTATTAGGGCTTCGACGCTTCTTACATCCAGGTGTAGCTTATTTGTGAAAATTTTGTCCCAAGGTATCCATAACCCAACGTCGAAACGCCCAGGATTCTGATAACGTTTAAAAGGTTTATAACCCTCTTAAATAAAGTTAATGGCTCCAGGGAAGTTTTTCGTTTTACCCCTTCGGGGTATTACGCAGTGTTACGAAACGATTTATACACCGTTTATAGACTTAGAACCAGTAAGGCCTGTTACAATGTTTCTGTCAACTGGACTTCCCGATTTACGATTGTGATACTGATCAAAAAACGGTGAACACTTATATTAGAACACTTTACAATATAACATTTCATTATTCATAATTGTTAAAGGCAAGTCAATAATAACTATTTATATTTTATTTTAATATTACAATTTGTCTCTTAATAAAAACAAACGATAATACGAACCATCACAAAGATTCTAACAAATTGGCAACTACTCAGTTACGATCGCCCCATCCGCGTTTATTCCAGCCAATAACTGGCCTTAGCGTAATCCTTTTGAAGTGGTTAATTGATTATACAACATTTTTCTATGCTCGACACGTAGACAGGATGTGGATGTAAAGGATATAGGATCATAAATTAAATATTTTTAGGATTTCATTTAAATTTTCGCCAATACGGGCCACCTGTAACAAACATTACACGATAAAAAATTCAGCCACAATTTAGTCACGTTAAAAATTGTTAATTTGTATCCGTTTTTTGTATTTACCGCTAAACTTAATTACAATTAGTACCTTATTATTATTAAAATATTTAATCTGTAAAACTCACACATCAATGACGAAATTTCGAACTTACTTACTATTAGATGATTAAAATCATTAAAATTGACAAGAATTTAAATTTTGTAACGTAACATAATTACGTGAAAGTCGTTTTTCCAGATATATTATTTTTTTTGTTGTAGTAATCTGACTCCTTTAAATATATGTACGAAAACTATAAAGAAGTGCATGGATATTTGTGTCTGTACTTGCCTTTTCTTAAAACGTGGACGTAACAAAGTGAAATAGTATCTTTCTATATATTTTTTTTGATCTTACTAATATCTTGCATATAATTGAAAAATCTTAAAATTGAAAATTAATACCGCCATCAAATTAGTACTCTCTATACCATTTATGTACGTTTGCTTATATAAATTTTACAACAATAAAATTTTCTCAATTTTAAAGTTTTTATTAATACATTATTAGTATATTATGTCAAATAATAGCTTCTGTTATATGTAATGGAGCATAATTTTTTTACATGATAATTCAAAGAATATCAAAACCTTTTAACATTTGCTAACTCATGCGGCACTGAGACGCGGAACTTATATCACGAGTGGCAATCCATTTTTGTCCGACATTAGGGTAATTCTCACAAGCCCTATTTAGGAAATTGCCTTCTTTATCGCGTTCGCGGTTAACGCTTCGACCTTGGAGCGAAGCCTCTTTTATTTTTAAGCGACTAACTTTTAGATAGCCGTTTACGAGAGATTACTTGTGGATTCGCTGAGCCTTAACAAAATACGTGTGTTGCTCCTAAATAAATGGAAAACTGTAGTAATATGCTAGTAAGTATTAGTTCTTATATTAGTATTATATTGTCATATCGTCCAGTAATATATCGACCAATATTTATTTCATAATTCTTCGAACAGCAGCTTTGTTATATATCCCTCGTCTTGACGTCGTTGAATTACTGATAATCATATATAGCAGGAAAGATTAATAGTTAATCCTTATAGTACAATAAATCGGAAATATAGTAAAATATAATTTGCTTATAAAATATGAGTATTTTTGTATATATGTATTTCGTGTGTTTTCCTTATAATTTCCTACACAACGCAGAAAAATGACTAAGCGAGATAAATGATCCCTACGAATGCGTATCCGTGGGTCCCTAAAATGAAATGTTATCTTTTGTACCCTTCAAGCGGTGTATCACGTTCAATTGGATTGAAATCTACAAGGTAGCGACGTCACGAAGGGAGGTAATGTCGTTTACTTAAAAATGGGCTGTTATTTTTACTTATATATGAAAATGAAAACATAAGTATATTTACTATTGAGTAAGTGAGGTAATTTTAACGTCTGCCTGTAACGCGACGGTTTCTGGGTTCGATCCCCAGTCGGAGAAGATGGATTTTTCTATTTTCATTTTTTTCGCTCTGGCAAACTAGGCAAAGCGCGGCGTTGAGTTCCACCACTCAACACACAATGCCTCGAAAATGGCGGAAAGCGGGGACGGATAAAAGCAGGGACTAAGCAACGGAGTGTCTTAATACTAGGTTCGTATGGTTCCTGCAGTTCCCTCTGCCTACCCTGCCCATGTGCGGGATACAGCGTGAAGCTAAAAAAAATACAAACTATTATTATATATTCCCATATATATGTATATATATATATATATATTTATATATATATATATATATATATATATATATATATATATATATATATATATATATATATATATATATATATATATATATATATATATATATATATATATATATATATATATATATATATATATATATATATATATATATATATATATATATATATATATATATATATATATATATATATATATATATATATATATATATATATATATATATATATATATATATATATATTAGAATAGCATATATATATATATATATATATATATATATATATATATATATATATATATATATATATATTAGAATAGCTTATCCCGCACATGTAGGGTAGGAAGAGGGAACCCCAGGAACCATAGGAACCTGGCGTTAAGACACTCCGTTCCCTGCTTTTCGCCTTTTTTGAGGCATTCCGTGTTAAGTGACGAAGCTCAATGCTACGCTTTGCCTTTTTCAGAGCGAAAAAAATGAGAAAATCCAATTTCCTCGAGTGGGAATCGAACCCACAAATCATCACATTTACAGGCAGACGCTACGCTTATGCGCCACGCCAGTTTTAAAAAAATATTTCTTCTCAAAAATTTGATTTAAGCAGTAACAACAATTGTAGGCATACATAGAGGCAATTCAAATAATAAAAAATACAACAAGACTTACGAGTGTGCACATAACTCTGTGTTAATATTTTATTCAGAGTTCTTCAACTTTGCGTATTTGAATACTACAAACTGGTGCTAACAAATTAAGCCAGCCAAACAAGTTATTTCCTTAACAAGAAAAGTTTCTAGCTAATTACTTTGTGTGCGCTGTATGGTTAGTGTAGTCTATCTTGTTGCCTTTGATCTGACTAAATCATGAACTTATTTAACGCCATTCAAGCTCCGACTATATAAGAAGTTACAGTAATACCAAAGTCATAGAGCGTAAGCCGTGAAGTTACAATTCACAGTTATACTAAAATCTTGTTATAATGCCTTGAAAGTACTATACTCGCTTTTAGATTAACGAGATACTTCTGTTGGCTTCGAGTTATAGTATTTCTCGAGTTGGATTTAAAATTATTTAATGTCTTTATACTTTTAGAACGTTTTTAATTTAAATATAATTTCGTAAACATTAATAAATTTGTAAACTACTATGTAGAGGTCGAATAATTTAGATTACATTACACGATCGACAGTATTATCAATTCGGATATTACTTAAAAAGGCGAAATTTTGTGAAAGTTTAGTAATTAATTAGTAAAAAGTTCATTCCATTCCAAAATTGCACACGTGAATTTTAATTAAATTAATTGAAAATAATCTACGTTCTCTTCGTACATAATAATTATCATAATGCAACAAAGCTAGGGACACAATTGTCGGCGTTTTCTGTGTCATGCATTAATTGATAATACTACAATTTCAGGATAACACACTTGTAATATACTAAAACATGAATATTTTATTCTCAGTTTTCACTTGTTTCATAATATATATATATATATATATATATATATATATATATATATATATATATATATATATATATATATATATATATATATATATATATATATATATATATATATATATATATATATATATATATATATATATATATATATATATATATATATATATATATATATATATACTAAAACATGAATATTTTCTTCTCAGTTTTCACTTGCGCTCATTAAAATTTTCATATATGAAAGGTATTTTCCATATGTATATGTATATGTATACATATATGTATACATATATATATATATATATATATATATATATATATATATATATATATATATATATATATATATATATATATATATATATATATATATATATATATATATATATATATATATATATATATATATATATATATATATATATATATATATATATATATATATATATATATATATATATATATATATATATATATATATATATATATATATATATATATATATATATATATATATATATATGTATATATATATATATATATACGAAATTACATTTAAATTAAAAACGTTCTAAAAGTATAAAGACATTAAATAATTTTAAATCCAACTCGAGAAATACTATAACTCGAAGCCAACAGAAGTATCTCGTTAATCTAAAAGCGAGTATAGTACTTTCAAGGCATTATAACAAGATTTTAGTATAACTGTGAATTGTAACTTCACGGCTTACGCTCTATGACATTCAATTATATCCATAACAATGTCTATACAGCTCAATGTCATATCTGCGACGTGCTCAAAGCATTTGATTGCGTGAAGTACGTTACGGCATAAAAGAACATGCACTCAGTCTTCTAAACTGTTATTTAGCTTAACAGGGATCAGAGGGTGAAGTGTATGGCAAGATCTCCAGGGTCATTAATTAGTATAGGAGTTACAAAGGTTCCCCTAAAATATAAAAATTGCTAGTATTTGAAAGAGACGAGGAAAAGACAGAATGCATGCAGATTTTCATGGAAAATCATTGGAACAAGTGGATGAAGTAGTATACTTTTTTTTTATTTAAAAATAGTTAGCTCTACAGACACTTCGTCCGTACCCTTTTTAAACTTACACTATATGTTCTTATTACAAATATTGATTATGTTAATACATAGAATTAATATTTATCATAATGAAAATCTACAATAATCTTTACGTTTTTTTATATTTAATATTACTTAGAACTAAGGCTATGGCTGATAAGCGAATTACACAAGTTCATAGTTGATAGATACTAAATAGATGCAGAAAGGCGTATTGCTGCCGTTGAGACAGCAGAACGTCAATGTCGCCGCACGTTTGGCCGTACACAATGCTGCTAGTTACAACGCTGTTTTATGGCAATGAAACGTAGGTATTGCCGGTGCAGAAGTAAGGGGTAGACAGAGGGGTAGAAGGGGTAAGATATTGGTTGACTTTCGAAAACATAATCTACTGTACTGTACTGGACATCAAGTAAAAAGCATGAAGACTCCCCGGAGGGCATATGTGCGAAAGAGGTATACAGGGAATACCACTTCCCTAGGGATAGACCGTTAAGATGTGTGCGTGTGTGTACGTATATGTGTGTGTGGTGTGTGTGTGTGTGTGTGTACGCGTGCGTGCGTACGTGCATGCGTGCGTGTGTGCGTGCGTGCATGTGTGTTTGTGTGTGTGTTTGTATGTGTATGTGTAAATATCATAAAGGGCGATGTAAACAACAGCAGCTGTAAACAGCACTTGTAACTAGTTCGTATCGAGTCCATAAATCCTTCATGGGACAGTGTATGTTTTTACAACAAGGGCCAAAAGTCGTCCAAGAATGGTTTACATCAATATTTAAAGAATATGTGTTTGATAAACGTTTTTACCTAATTAATGACAATATAAATTATTTGCCTTGGAAATAAAATGCTCACAATAAGCTCGACATTTCAAACCCATTATTGACAACAATGATTAATTATATAATTGTGGCATTATTATAAAAGTCTGGCACTGTTTTTTTTCTGGTATGAGGCATTGACTTTAATGAAGCTGTAGGATGCTTTTGATGTTAAAAAATGTATCATATATTCTTAATTTTTTTTTTATTAAAAATATCATATATTCTTATTTTGAATAAAATTGTTTCAACGCGAATACACATAGTTGTTGATGTCCAATTTTAGACTGAATACATAACGCCGATTACACAAATTCTCAAAATTAATCAATTTACAGTTGACCAATTTTTATAAGCACCCACGCCTGTGTTTAGTCTAGGAATACGTGTAGTCGACCTAAAAAGTTATGTTATATTTACAAGTTATGTTGTATTTGTGTACACTGAGAGAATTTTATTGAAATTCAATTTATTTATAAGATTTAAGTTGATAAATCCAGGATTTCCGACATACGATCGTTTACTGTATTGAGTTAAGATATTTCGAAACAAATTGCTTGTAGTAACATTATTAATCTTATTTATTATCTTTAGTTAAAAATATTTGAAATAAAAATAATGCTTAATAAGTAAGCATTATTTTCTTTTCTGGACATGTATATTAATATACGTATATCTAAAAGACTTAAATATAACTTCTAAATCACTTAATATTTAGACGAGACTTATAACTTCCAATTCTAAATTTTATAAATACTTTTAGTTGTGAAAACTACATCATAGTTTGAGCAAGAGTTTTCGAATATATTTTTCTTTCGTCATACGAGTTGATATGAAATACGAGGTCAACCCTTGTCATACAGAAAAACTTCAATAAAACTAAATACGTTTCAGCTTCCGATGGCGGCTTTGTTTATTGTGTGTGTAAAATTTATCATGATATGTAAAATAATAATACAAGACGATATAAAATTAAGCCATTTATTAATAAATATCAAAATTAGAAGAGTAGAGATGTAGAGGTACAGAGATTTTTTTTTAAGTTTTTGATAATAGCTATTGCATGAAAACAAAAAACGTTATCTAAAGAAAGCACTTTTTAAATACTGAAAAAAGCGGGGACGGAGAAAGCAGGGACTAAGCAACGGAGTGTGCTAACACTAGGTGCTAACGGTACCTGCGTTGCCCTCTGCCTACCCTGCCATGTGCGGGATAAAGCGAAACTAAAAAATTACATATATTTATTACGTATTTATAAGACAATCAACGCTGATTTAACTTTTTAATCAAATTTATTATGCTAGTACTATAAGGCAAAATATGGGAAGTGATTTTTATTACGTATAATAAAACATTTTTCGTTGTAAAATACTGCGAAATTCAAGAGTAAACAATAATAATAAGGCCGCCTACTTCATCTTCAAAGAAAATTTGAATGAAGTACCAATACACGGAAGTCCCTCATTTCCTTGCATTTGTACTATCCTCGCTCCAGGCATTAAATTTTGTTCATCATCTCATCGCACATATCCGGAGAGAAGTGAATTAAACTGCCCTATTTCCATTATAGCCAACCTAAAAGTATATGAAAATCTCAACTTAGAATTTTCAATGCTTTTACATTTTTTTACTGTTCTTCAACAAAATACGCAAGAAATAAAAAACAATATTGTACGTAAAGAATTTCAATTTTTTTCTAAGTAGGATTATCTTC
Organism: Dione vanillae; assembly: GCA_037178615.1. Lineage (NCBI taxonomy): Eukaryota > Metazoa > Arthropoda > Insecta > Lepidoptera > Nymphalidae > Dione > Dione vanillae. The sequence goes on from JAZFAU010000085.1 coordinate 1,646,373, forward strand.
AACTTTTCATTGACAACCGACAAGCAGTAAGTTCGAATTTCTCATATAGTTTATATTAAACATGCTGATAGTTTTTAGAACCAGTGCGGTGTAAAGTTTCGTTATTCAGAAGACGATATTTCGATATTGGCAAAAGGAGGAAAACCGAATGATTTATAATAAGATTCTTCCTTCATATAAAACTAGAGAAGTATTCTGTAAACCTTTTAAAATAGCATTATGTAATAATTTGATTCTATAATAACTTTAAACCACTTTGTGACCCTGAAACAAATTTGCGGTCAGTGGCCTATTTGGCAGGTAGGTATGCTGCTATTATACAAAACGGTTGTTATAAAAGTTAATAATAAATTTACTGAATGGTACAGGTCGTATTTTGGTAAAATCGTTAAGGAGGCAGGCTTAATGCTTCCGGTTTCTAATGAATCTTCTTTTTTATAGTGATATTTACTTAAATTAAAATTTTGTTTTATTAGACATAAAAATTGAAAATCCCGGATGTAGTAAGGTAGGCAAATATGTCTTAGTGTATGATACATCGTCCTCTACTTTCCGTAGCGCCATCTTATTAGGCGAACTCATAAACTTTATAAATATAAAAAATTCGTACCAGAATCATGATCATCTCAGAATGGATAAAGTTAACTATCAGATATTGTGTTACTGCACCACAATAAAATATACAATAGTCGACTTAACCAAAAAGTGTTTCTTACAGGTAACCATGAATAAATAATACATTTAAGTATAATATTACAATGGTATATAATTGTTTGTAAAAGAACATGCCTTAGCTGTATGGCTGATATATAAAATTTGAACAACGTCAAGATACAAAAATAGTAAAATAAGAAATACAGTAATAGCCATATTTAATTTAACACAAATATACACATATATTCAAAAGCAGTAATTAATATTAACATGTTTCCTTACGAAGAAGCAAAACAATAGAATTACTTTCATTACAGCAGCGGGAAATTGGGCGCCTTAGTCTATAAAATATAAATGTACGTTATTATTAACATATACGAATATTTTCATTTTTTTAGATAAAACTTATTTTTTTAGATATTACGTTAGTTATTTTTTAGTATTTATATATATATATATATATATATATATATATATATATATATATATATATATATATATATATATATATATATATATATATATATATATATATATATATATATATATATATATATATATATATATATATATATATATATATATATATATATATATATATATATATATATATATATATATATATACATGTGTGTATGTGTCCCTAACCGACTAACCGCATTATTTAAAACGGTTCTTTATTTTTACAATCAGGTAAAAAACTGTATAGAATTTCATTGAATGCACTTGGTATAGAATTTCAGCTCAAATTTTCCGGCAGAATGAACTGACAATTTTCATTTCATTTCAAATTATTTCAGCATTCACATACAATTTTAAAGTGAAAAACTGTAAATAAAAGGAAACTGTAATTTTCAACAACATTAAAATTATTTATAGTTCTTTTATTTCAAAGTAAGTGGTAGAATGGAGTATAGTTACAAGTAGATATATAATTTTATAATAAGCTTTATTACTTGTGGAAATGGAATGTCTTAATCGTACAAATGAAAAATGGGAGAAATATTAAAAAATTTGGATATGTATAGGAAATTTGGATGAATGAGTTTTCTACATAGATTACATTACTAGAGCTTGATTATAGTTTCACTGATTGACATTTCTCTTACTATGTAATGCATAGAAAAACACTTTTATAAAAAATTTCAAGTCTAATCTTTGTTATATCTAACATAGTATTAAATTCTTTTTACAATTTATAATATTGTTAGCGTCACTGTTTGGAGATTTTTAAGAATTTCCGCTATTCTAATATTAAAGAGCAATCATTTGGCATGAGAGTAAATTATTTTTCAAATATTAGTTCCATATATTATTTAAAATGTTAATTCCATACAAATGATAAAAAAAATATATAACAAGTTATATTTAAAAAGTTACAAATACATTCATAAAGTACAAGTTATATTTGACTCGAACCGTTTTAGTGACATATCTCACGTGCGTTTGATAAGTCTGTTATAAATACTTGAAATACGTATCGTTTTAAACACTATCATATTACATAAAAAGTCAGCGCATACCATTACATTTAGTATAAAATTTAGATTGTTTTACAACTTTCTGTACTCAAATTATATGTATGTAAATGTATATGATATACATACAATGAGAGTACATAAATGGAATTATTTTTTCATATTCTGCCAATTCCTATAATTTATTGGCATATATAATTTGTTGAGTGATTTTAGTGCGCAAGCTAATATAACATTATAATATTATGTATTGTAATAATTTTTATGTTAGGTACTTATTATTTTATTTACATAAGAGCTTATTACAGCGATTATTGTTATCAAACTCTGTATGTTTTCAAAAGTAAAATAAGCGTATTTTACACAAGTTTTGTTCGAACTTTGATATTTATATAGACACAAACACATTTATAATATTGAATATTATTTATTTTTATTTTAAACTTATTTTAAATAGATTATTTTAATATTATCTAATCTAAAAATAATCTAAACTGCGTTTTTCTTAACGTATTTTTCAATGTTAAAAATATTATTTATAGATATTTATAAAACTTAATTACGCATGGCATTCTGAACATTAATCTTTAGAGTAGGTCATCAATTTAGAAGACATTAAAAAGCTTTTAAGAATTCCTACTTGAGCGATACTATGAGACGCGGGGCTCATATAGTAAGTAGCGATCCATTTTGTCTTACGTCTGAGTGATTGTCGTAAAATATATTAAGGAAGTTCGTTTGTTGTTTAAATTTTTGTTTCCATAACAAAGATATTGTGTTGTGTCAATGTTTTGCCAATGCTACAATAGGTACTGTCGTAGCACATTGGCACAATAAGTGTGAGTTCGCCACTCGTAGATAATGAATTATTTTCATTTTCCTTATTCTAATGCTAAGACAATGTGCGGTGTTGAGTTCCGCCACTTAACACACATTGTGTTGATGTTAAGCACAAAGTGGAAGTACCTTACTGCCAACATCGACAAGCATGTTTATTTGATAAAAAAAAACCATTTCTTTTTCAAATTGATCTTATAAAAATAAAAAAAACACACTCTCGGTATTTATATTATAATTTATAAACCTTAAGTAAAATAATAATTTAAATTCATTGCTACTTAATAAACAACTACAAAATAAAATAAATCTTAGTTACTCATTCAAACTAAAATTTAATTAGCATTATACATGCACAGTATATGGTGCGACGTTGCTAGAGTTGTTTCTGCGTTGGCTCTAGAACTTGGAATGCGGTGTTATACACATTGAAGTCCTATCCGGGATAATGAGATCCTGTGCTTTTGCTCAGAATGACAATGAGTACCTAGTTAAATGTGAAAGGAACCTAAGTGTATGTATGCACTCGAAATATACTATAATATCTAAATATACATTTTATATAATTTGATTTTAATCTACAGTTAAGTGCGCATGGTAAAAAGGAAATGACTTACTCTTGCATTTAAGCTACGGTGTTCAACCTAACATAATCAAAATGAGAAAATATTAATAATAAATCATTAGACCTAATGAAAATCTATCCAAAGAAATCGCGTCCTAAGTTGATACTACTGCTCTACGACTGTGTCTAGTCTTTTTATATTATATTTACCTAAGTTTAATATTACATTATATATATATATATATATATATATATATATATATATATATATATATATATATATATATATATATATATATATATATATATATATATATATATATATATATATATATATATATATATATATATATATATATATATATATATATATATATATATATATATATATATATATATATTATGCAATTAAAAATTAAAGAAGTTTCAAAAATTTTATCGTTACCATAACGTCTTCTCACTAGTAAATTTGTAATGCAAAATCGTGAACGGCTTACGTTATGCACCGCTCGTCGTCTTCAAATATTAGATTAAGCTAGATTATACGCTACCTACATTCAGATGTGATTAATTATTGTTATCTTGTCAAATTTCTTTTTTTAATGTATAATAAAAATACAATTTATTAAAATATACTCAAATTGATGTTTAAATTTTCAAATTTTGCTATACTTAAAAATTTTAACGCAGCGGAATTTGAACTCGCACGGTATGGAAACCCTCGAGGGGCTCTAATTACTAAGTCATGCGTTTTCATCCAGCTTCGTAGAAATTCTTGTATGTACAATTTTATTACAATTTATTACGTTATTATCATCAAAGATTATCATGCATAACAATAATTTTGCAAGAGAGAATATTTTTTCCTTACTGTGGAATTGTTGCTTAACACTTCGAATCAAAAGAATATATAATTCCACTCTGTTAATATGAATTATGTCATAGTGTATTTGATGGGATAAACAAAATTTTATACAAAACAATTTTCGTAATTCCGGTCTATTCAACATGGCTGGAATAACAATTTTACAATCTCTTTGCGTCACGTAGTCGACACTCGTTGGACGCGAAGGAGAAAAGTAATCATTTCATACAATCGAAAGGTTCTGATTTATATTCAGTCCGTCTATCTAAATATTTTGTGTTTTTTTTCATTCGTAATTCAAAGAAACATTTGAAGTTAATTTTTTAGGCGTAAAAATAAATATTTTTTTTGGAAGGACTGTAAAAGTGGATTACAATTTTATATTATTAAGTTTTTTGTATTTTAAGGCGAAAACACACTTAAGATTGAGTTCAATTTATTCACCGTGTTGTTTAAATCAAGTGTAATGACATAAAGTGACCAAATGAGACACTGTTAGAATTTTTTCTTTAGTACCTAAAGAGCTAAAGAGAGTATCTTAGGTGTTTATTGTTTCTATGTGACTTTAGCGTTGATAATATTTTGAAGTAATTCTTAACTTTTCATATATTTACTGTGGAAAAAATTATTAATGTTTAAGTAGGCAAAAAAGAAGTGATTTTGATGAATTGTCATAAAGCACTATAACTACAATATGCTCCTAGCGACTTAACTAAATGTGCTTCACAGTAAGAGCCTATATATGTTAATATATATAACGTAATAACTTAAGCGGCACACTGCTTACAATGTTAAGGTGGGTAGGATTTGAGTGAGCTCGCGTGCTCCTTGATTTATGATACATTTAGCTTAGACAGTATATAAGATGCTTGAATTAAATTTGATAGGAAAGTGTTGTAGTTGTAAATTTAAACAAATGCAAGGCCTGAATTAAATAGAGAGACAGTTTCAGTATTAAATTTCATTTAACAATGAAAACCGTAATATGTATATATAAATTTACATAGAGTTAGAAAAACCTTTGTGCTGTACAGGATTGCTGTCACATCAAATGTGTTAATTTTTGTGACTTATTTATTTCATTAATGCGATTTTTTAAATCTTTGATGGCTTAATTGAATAATCATGTTGCGATCTGCCACTCAACATCTCAAAATGTTTGCTATAACAATATAAAACGTGAAGATATTCGTTTGTTTTTATTTTTATAGTTTAGTTGTAGTTGCAATCCAAAATAAACACAAAATTGTGAGTTTGCTTTGGTTTCTATGAACTTCAAATACGGCAAATTTACCAATTAATAGTTTTACTCTATCTGTCTCACTTACAATATAAATTACAAATTTGTAAATTTAATACGCAAATTAACCATTACAAATTTATTTTTGTAGTCCATCTACACCTATATAACTCATTATATTTTATATACTTTTCGAATATTTGCTTTTGTTCCTCAAAAATAAATTTCCTTTATAACTTTCATCAAGAAAGCTATTTGCTAATTAACACTACCGGAAATTTTCTTACAAGCATTGAATATTAATAATTTTATAAATTAAAATTAAATTATAGAATCAGGTAATTAGTTTATATATTTTATGAAAGATAACATAACAATAAATAATAACAATAAATTTAAAAAATACATTTTACGTTTACGTTTTTAGATTTTACTATAAAAAAGATAATTTAAGATTTTACTGTAAAATGTACGATCTTAATAGGACAGGCACTAGCCTGATCGTTTGACATAAAACACTTTTATTTCTCTATGAAACGTCAATAGTCTTGAGAATTAACCCGGATATATATTGGTTCCCTTTCGCTAGGATTTCAGGCTTATTGAACTTGATGAATGGGCTGAGCTTATTCCATGCATGTTGACACTTTTAACTTTAGCAAAATGTTGGTTCGGTAAAAATATTTATTTATAACATTTGAGCTCTATTTAATAAGTGTAACGCAATCGTTAACTAAAATAGGAATCTAGGTCTAAAATCTAGCAACAATAATATATTGAGTATACTTAGTAAATTTAAGTATACTTTCTACTTGTATGTGAAGTATGCGATTACGTAACTAATAAAATATGAAACATGTATTTTGTTATTCAATTTTATTAAGGTACAGATAACCATGTTGTGTACCGGAACTCAGTTTCTAATCTGGCTACTTTTTCGCTGCAGTTTCTAATCTGGCTACTTATATTTGGTAATAATATATATCGGTGCTAGGCCAGGGTTTCGTTGTTCAGAGTACATTTTTCAGAATAAAATACCAGAGTGGTAGCAATTGGTTTATTATCGTACAATAGTTAATATAGAAGAGATCGACAATATATAATTCAGTCCTTTTATTTATTTAACAGCTGACAGTTCTGTTGAACATTCAAAATTAATATCATAAAGAACTTAACATTATAAATAAGTTTTAATGATTTGAATAATTAAACATTAACTTCAATACTAATTACTTTCTATCAATAAAATCATAAAATGTATATTGATATGCGCCCATATATACGTGCAAATATGAAAATATGTACGGTGCTTGTAAGTTAATATCGTTTCGATTTCGTAAGTTATGATCGTTCAACAAATATTAAATGTAAATAAATTAATTCCCTCACATTTAACTCGCGTTCGTAAATATTTGGAAATGTACACATTATCTATAATTCAAACTACACTCTTTACAACAATAATTTATCTGTGAATAATTAAGTTGTGAGAAATTTTTTAAAATATATTAAATAAATATTGCATTTTAAATGAGATAAAACTCTAATAACATAGTGTAAAAAATTTAATATGTTTGCTAATATTATATCTATTCGGTATTTAGGCAGGTTAAAGAAAACTTCTTTGAATTGCTAAATACTTTTTACTGAAGATACAGGTGTTACTAAGTCAAGAAATTTGAGATTTTCAATTTTGAGTGTAAAGGAAATAACGATTATTCATAGACAAAAAAAGAATTACAAATGATGTAGATTACTATAAGTAACATAGACAATATGTCATTTAAAATAAATGTAGGTCTACATGTAGGCGCCAACAATATCGATTGTTTGAATATAATTAGTGGCAGGCGAAACGGCACAATCATACGAATGGTAAATTGTATTAGTATATATATATTCTTTATTGCATAAAAGTAATAAAAAAAGAAATTTAACATATGAAAAGAATGTCTACAATGGCGGGCTTATCTCTAAAAGAAATCTCTTCCAGCCAACCAGTGGAAGTGAATAAGTGCCAAACAACGGGATTGATTATAATGCAACAAAACATATTTGAAAATTCAAAAAATAATATATACATACATATCACTATACTTATAAATACATGCTTAAATATACAGACATACATATATACACATATATAAATATATACACATACATATACATACTTACATACATACAGTCACAAATATATACATAAAATTTTTATTTATAATAAAAACAAAATAATAATATAAAGATAGATATATAATGAATATAGAAACTAAAGATGAATTATGAACTGCGTCTAAGTCAGCTATTTTCAATAGCAAGGAGATGCTTTTTCAGTTGAAATTTAAAGGATTTTAGGGAAGGGCATATCTGGATGTGATTGGGAAGTTTGTTCCAAAGGGATGCGGCATATACAGAAAAAGATTTCTGCAGGAATTTGGTGTGGCTCCTCGGTACGTCGAGTGTCGGTATGACACAAGATCGCCTAGAGCGTGAGGGAGGAGGGAGGACAGTGAAGCGGGAACGTAGGTAAGAAGGAAAGTTCTGGAAATTGAGAATCTTAAATAGGAGCGTTAGGATATGCATATCACAGCGAAGACGGATTGGGAGCCAATTAAGTTGAGCACGAAATTCAGAAACATGGTCATACTTACGTAGACCAAAAATAAAACGAATGGCTAGATTTTGTAATCGCTCTAACTTGTTTAGCAGCTCCTCAGTCACATCTAGAAAGCAAACATCGGCATAGTCAAGTATCGGAAGCAAAAGACATTGCGCTAGCATAATTTTGGTGTGGTGAGGGAGGAAGTATTGGAGTCGCTTAAGAGAATGAAAAGAGAAATGCATGCGCCTGCTAATTTCGTTAATGTGCGGTGCCCAAGACATGTTACTGTCAATTATAAGCCCTAAATTCCTAACTTTATCCAAATAGGGAATTGTCACTTCCGAGTATTTTAGTGCAGGAACTGTATCCAAATTTATTTTATATTTCAGTCTATTGCTGCCTATTATGATAGCTTTGGATTTTTGGGGGTTAATTAGTAGACCGAATGATTTAGCCCATGTTTCAATACCAGTTAAATCTGTATTTAATGCATTAACTGCGTCGGTCAGTTCATTTAAAGTACCATGACGGTAAAGTTGCAAATCATCTGCATACAGATGAAAGGGAGAAGATATGACTCTTGAGATATTGTTAATAAATACAGAGAAAAGAAGTGGAGAAAGTACGCCGCCTTGTGGCACGCCAGCAGTGAGCTCAATCCAGGATGACGTGGTATCATTGGCTTTTACACATTGCGAGCGGCCGAAAAGATATGAACGGAACCAGCCTATAGCTGCAGACGAAATATTAACTGCTCGAAGAGCACCAAGAAGTATGTCAAGGTCAACAGAGTTAAAAGCACTGCTGAAATCCAACAATACCATAATAGTGAGCTTAGTGTTGTCCATAGCACACCGAATGTCCTCTGTAATATTCAGCAGTGCTCCAACAGTGCTGTGTAAAGGACGGAACCCGGATTGAAAAGGACACAGTAGATTGTTGGACGAGAGATAGGAATAAAGTTGGGTATTAACTAAGGATTCAAGGACCTTTGAGAAAATAGGAAGGATAGATATCGGACGGTAATGAGAAGCATCAGAAGGATTAGAAGTTTTGGGGACTGGAATGACAAAGGCATTCTTCCACTGTGAAGGGAAGACATTACAAGACAGTGAATAATTAACAATGTGAGTGAGCACCGGTGCAATGTCCTCCAACACGGGAAGAATCATGTCTAGACTAAGATTGTCGCTTCCAAATGCCTTTGTGGATATGGAGCGAACACACTTCTTGACATCATCCTCTGAGACAGTTTTAAAAGAAAAGGAAAACGAGTTTGGTAGGTCAATTTCAGAGAGCAATGCAAGTGTTTTATATTTTAATGAGGGACTAATATTAGATACTGGATTTGTAAAGAAGGAATTAAGAGTATGAAGATCCACTGAAATTCGACGAGTATCAGGGGTTTTACCTACACCAAATGTCTCCAAGAATCTCCATACTTGGGATTGACAAAAATTTTGAATGGTTTTATGGAAATAGCGACGTTTAGCATCCCTACACATTCTGGTGCAAATGTTTCGCAACTTTTTATATGTACTAAAATTTTCTGGGGTTGGATATTTTTTGAACTTAACCTTGGCCCTATCACGTTTGGCCATAGTGTTTTTAATAATTTGTGTTAACCAGGGGGCAGGTGCATGCTTCCTACGAACTGGTCGGATAGGGGCATGGATATTGTATATATTAATCAGTTCAGTAGTCAAAGATTCTACCATATAGTCAATGCTCGTTGATGACAATGTGGGTGACCAGTCAATGTTCCTCAAATCCTCTCTCAAGCGTTCAAGATCCATATGCTTAAAATTGCGCTGAAAAAAGGTTTTGCCTCTAACCTTGGGAGGGCGTAATTTATAGGAAAGATAAATGAGGTCATGAAAGGAGAAAGGGGCGGTCATTTGACCATGAGAAATAACGAGGTTAGAGTTAGAGACGGAAATAAGATCAATAAGAGAAGGCCTACAGTTAGGGAAATAATGTGTAGGAGAAGACATAGGAAGCAGGGATAAATCATATGAATCATATAGTTCTGTTAATAAATGACTTCTTTTATCGTTTTTCAGAAGACAAGTGTTTAGATCACCCATGCAAATTATATGATCATATTGAGGTCGAAGGTTCTCAAGAATACCGTCTAGAGTGCTAAAGTAGTTTGCCTGGTCACTGGGAGAGTACAGGACTCCTAGAAGTACTTTTGTGTGACGTAACGACAACTCTAAAACAAGTATTCCAGAGAACCAATTTGTTGAGAGGAGGAGTAAGAGACTACACTAGCGGGAATGTGGTCACGAAGGTATATACCAACGCCACCACCACCCCGCTCCGTGCGGTCATTACGGAATAACTGATATCCTGGCAGGGAATAGCAAGTGGATGAGAGGGAAGGTTTTAACCAGGATTCAGATATCAGTATACAATCGACTACGCCGGAGCTAAAAGATGTGAGAAGATCGGTATAATGAGCAGGAATGCTCTGCGCGTTAATATGCACCAAGGAGAGAGAGGAAGACGCATTAATAAAAACATTTGATAGCTTGTCTGCAAGTGTTTCCATATCTGAAATAGATGAATTATTGCTGTCGGCGCTATCATAATTGCTAGAGGATAAAGAAAAATATTCATCATCAATATTCATATTTAAATATAATAAACAATAATATATTAATATATATAAAAAAAAAGTATATAAAAATATAAATTAAATAAAAATAAGATCTGTATTAAAATTACCAAATAAAAATCACGTGCACAGGTTGACTAAATACAAGATTAATCCATTTTAAAATACTAACAGAGCAAAAAAAAAGATAATAATAATAATTTAAAAGAAATACATAAACAAAAAAATAACAATAAATATTGACAACCAATAAAACTGAACGCATTTTATAAATAAAGTAAATATTATCTGTTAAAGTTTTTATGCTATGACAAATTGACGCTTGTCAATTGAATAAGCCAATAGTAAACAATAACAATATATTTTAAGTAAACTATTATAAAATTACATTTTTCTGCAAAAGGTTAAACAGAATTAAATTAAATTGGTATATAAAAAATAAAAATTCTGACTATTGGTTGACTGAAGCCTTTGAAACAGGATGATTTTCTACCAGTTTTTGTAGCTCGAACATAGAAGTGATCTTAACCTTGGATTGCCCTAGGAGTATTATAATCATGCCATCAGATGACCAACATTTCCGTATGCCGAAGTGCTTGCGGGCTGCAACGAAAACTTCTTGGCGCGACTTAGTCAAAAATTCTGTCAACGTTATTTTGGAGCCCTTTAATAACGTTTTAGACTTCCACACCCGAGAACGATCTTGAAGACTAGAAAATCTTACAATAACAGGCCTAGTAGAATCCTTTTGTGTACCAAGTCTATGGCATGATTCGATTGACGTAGAAGTTACTTCAGGTAGCTTCATATGCCCCGCAAGTACATTCGTTACCTTATGTAACACATTTTCATCTTTATCTTCTTTGATACCATGAAACAACAGTATCTTTCTCCTAGAATTAGTCTCCAAGCGATCCATACCATGAACCAGGAGTTCAATTTGAGATTTTAATAAGCTGAGTGACTTCCACACAAACGTCTTAAATGTAAAGAAATCTGCACTCAAGGCCTTAATTGTGGGAGAAGGGACGGCTGTACCAGGCTGAGATAGATTTTTTTCAAACTCACCCATACGTGAGGAGAACATTGAAGAGAGTTCATTCATGCTTTTCATCAGCTGTTCCACAGATGTTTCCATAGTTGTGTAAATGGTGTGAAAATTGTATAAGAAAGTTAGTTGCAGTCAACTTAGGCACAGGTATTTATTATTTTAATACATATGTCAATCTATTTATTTAAATAAGATAAAAAATTTAGAGCACTAAAAACACGTCTATGCACTATTGTATCTACCCGCCAATTCCGTAGTATACTTGGATAATTATAGTTCATTTTAATAATCTAGGATTAAAGCAAACCATTTTTTTTCTTTAATATACGGTTATTTTCTTTCTCTTCTTTATATTTTCTTTTTTTCGTAATTGTTTCCTTAAAGAATGCAGTGCCTCATCGGTATAAGATACATGAATGTAATATACTATCTACTTCTTAAAATGTGTAATATTATTGAACTGAATACTTTTAACAATATATCAATTTAAGAAAACAAAGCTTCTATCTTAATAAAGTTAAGAATTTTTCAGCTATCAATCTATAACATGGCTACAGGAGAAACAACGCAAAGCGCAAAGCGGCCTCATTTACTTGCGTGTGACTGAGACGCGTCACACACTACGTGCGCCGTTACTACATTTATAACACTTTTTTACATGCATTCTATTATTGTGTGTAGCTTATTTTCTTTTTTTCACCGTACCTTCTTCGTGTATTCTCCAAACAACGTGACATTGGCGAAGGGAATTGTGCTCAATTGGCACGCTCGGAGAGCCATTACCGTAGAACAGAACAGAATAGAACATTTATGACATATTTATTTGTTAAAAAGGTAAACTGTATTAAATGTTATTTAATATGTTCAGAAAAAAAAAATTGTCTTGATAAGGATATTTTTATAAAGTTTGATTAAAAAGTTTTTATGCTATTATTTGATTGAAAAATTGATAACAAAATTAAAATCGTCTGCGTCGCAAATTATTTAGTGTATTAATTACGTTACGTACTTTTTCTTTCTTAAATAAGTCTCAACAATAATTTAAGAACATTTATGAAACAATTAAACAATAGATTAAGCGTGACAAAAACGATTTTCACTATGGTTTGAAGAATACGTATAATTTTATATGAATTTATTTTCAAATAAGACTTATATGTAAACCTAAAGTGTTGAATTTCAAAAGCCATCTCTTGGAGCCTTCTGTGTCTTATGTGGCACGAGTATATGTACATATATATGGTAAACAGCTCGATCTATTTTATTCTTTAGGTCGTCCATTTATAGCTTGGTCAAGTGTTATATATATATATATATATATATATATATATATATATATATATATATATATATATATATATATATATATATATATATATATATATATATATATATATATATATATATATATATATATATATATATATATATATATATATATATATATATATATATATATATATATATATGTATATATATATATATATATATATATATATATATATATATATATATATATATATATATATGACGGCGCATAGCTGGCCTTCTTTGTTGAGAATACATTGGAACGAGATTTGACAACTGTCAGTCTGGCGGAGCGTCGTGTCGACGGTCAGCGCAGCCATGTTGAACTTCACTTTTGGTTTGAACGTCAACGGCTATCGCACCACGTTTGCGACGAATCGCTATTGTTCCATGTAATCTTATGCCTTGTTAATTCAAAAGTAATTAAAAGACTTTAATTAAGTGATTCCTTAAATGCTAGTAACAAGATTTTAGTGAATTTCTGTAAGAGACATATTTTGTGTAATTAAATAACTTTTCATTGTGACTTTGGTGATTTTGTTCCCACCCACATTATAATTTATTGAAGACATGTCTAATTCTGATGATGAAAGGCCGCCTATATATATATATATATATATATATATATATATATATATATATATATATATATATATATATATATATATATATATATATATATATATATATATATATATATATATATATATATATATATATATATATATATATATATATATATATATATATATATATATATATATATATATATATATATATATATATATATATATATATATATATATATATATATATATATATATATATATATATATATATTATATATATATATATATATATATATATATATATATATATATATATATATATATATATATATATATATATATATATATATATATATATATATATACATATATAAATTGTGTTTTTAGGGTTCCATATCTCATACGAAACCGTTATAGTTCTGCTTTCCACTTCAGGACCATTTCTTTAAGGACTTGTTTTTGGTTAAATTGAGCTGAAATAATAAACTTTGATATTTAGAAAATACAGATCTATAATTCAAAGGCTTAATTAATCCTCGATCGATCACATAAATATATGGTATTAAGGTTATTTTCGATGTAAATTGAAAAATAAACTCATTAACACGCCATACCTTCCCTGCGGCTAGCCTAACTAATACACATCATGCCTAAATTTGTTGGTCTTGTTATAATTTAAACTGCTAAGCAATATGTTAAATATTTATTTTGCTATTTATCTCCTTCAGGAATTTGGTTACTTTTGATAATATACAGGATCGTGAATCAAGGTAAGGTATCAGAATAAGGTTTTATATAATAAATACTATAATTAAAAAAATACACTAGAAAAAAATGTATTTTAAAAAGTATAACAATTATTTTTTGAAAATGACTTTATTCATAGAAGCAAAACTAACATGAAGCTTACCCCAGCTTACTCTGACCACATGAACATTAGGTTACATGGAAACGATTTCTCAATATATCAATTATCAAAGACAGACAGTTTCTATTTTGATAAACTTATTCCTCAAATAAGTGTGTGCAACCAAAAAAAATTTTTTATAGCTTCACGCTTTATCCCGCACATGGCAGGGTAGGCAGAGGGAACTGCAGGAACCGTGGAACCTAGTGTTAAGACACTCCGTTGCTTAGTTCCTGCTTTCTCCGTCTCCGCTTTCCGCCTTTTTCGAGGCATTGCGTGTTTAGTGACGAAACTCAACGCCGCGCTTTGCCTAGCTTCCAGAGCGAGTAAAATGGAAATAAGAATATCCACCTTCCCCGAGTGGGAATCGAACCCTCAATTCGTCACGTTTACAGGCAGACGTTTACGCCTCTGCACCACGACGGTCCTTTTAGAGTTTGTAATATTAGTACAGATTGCTTTTGCCATTAAAATAAAATGTTATTTAAATGAGTAAAATATTTTGTTGGCGTACGTTACTCTGTGAAACAAATCGATGAATCTCAAATCAGTCCAAGAGAGGGGGGCAGAAGATCTGTCCACCGGTTGAAATAAATAACGAAGGTGGCGTGAATATGAACTTAAAATGCCCCATGTGCGGGAAAAGTTACAAAAGAAGAGCCTAATATATTAAAAATCTTAAAACACATGATGGTGTTGAAGCACGACAGTCGTCGGTAAGCTCTTCTACTATCACTGTGGATGACCCTCATATGTTCCATGGTGAGCCATTACGTGTAATAATAAGCAATCGAATATGGAAAGTATATGACGATCAATTAGCGGTCCTGTTAGAGCATCGGGGCTCGAAACAGGAGTAAGATATGCGAGTAGAAACTTTCCAAAAAAACTATTTACGACTATTTTATTTATACATATCCACCTCCAAATTATCACGTTCATTAAAACAAAGAAAACAGAGAACTACAAAAAGAGAACTACAAAAGAAGGAAAAAAGAGAACTACAAAAGAATCTTCGTGCGTTATCATCTTAGTCATCAAATGTGTAGGGCGCTACTGTCAACCCTAAAATTTACATTTTAATACGTTATAGATTCCGGAACATCATGATAATTTCGATCGGGCTAAACACGAGGTTGCTTTCGATAAGAATCCGTTTGAGTATTCAAAAAACATTTTTAAGGAAGATAGGGGTAGGCTTCTCTTGACCAATGAGGCAACTTATGAACATTATAGAAGCACATACGAAGTGCCTAATATAAAAAGACTATACATGGAACCAAATAAACAACGACCTGAGATTCCTCACATTGACTTTTAAGGTGACCCACCAACTTTAGAGGAAATAAATAAACAGATTAAAAAGAAAACATCAAAGTCAGTTCCAGGTCCTGATAGTATCCCCTATATAGTGTACAAAAATGTTCATCAGTTCGTAAATACCTCCACAACTAATATGATAAAATCTGGTCAAGAAAACAAATACTTACGTCGTTTGGAGAAGCAGTTTTTGTCCTCATTTCCAAAAAAGATCGGGTAACAGATCCAAAGGATTCTAGACTGATTTCTCTTACCAATACTTTGTCTAAAATCTTTTTCTCAATACTTCAGACGAAAATGACCCTTTTCATGATTAGCAATAGGTACTTCAGGCCGAATTACCAGAAAGGGTTTCTGCTCGAAATTTCTGGATGCCTGGAGTATAATAGTTTGTTAACTGCTAGCTTAAAAGACGCCAGAATGTGTGAGATACAAGTTACTGTATGTTGAATAGATTTAGAAAACGCGTTAGAATCAGTACAACACGATCTATTGATGGTCGTTTTAAAATAGTATAATTTTCCTACGACAGCAAGCAACATACTCGCGTCATACTATTCAAAATTGAAATTTATTATAACCTTTAAAGACGACCATACAGAATCTTTAGGCTATAATGTAGGTCTTTTTCAGGGTTGTTGTTTATCCCCAATAATATTTAATATCGTTATTAATATTTTACTAGATATTCTAATTAAACACGACAAAAAATGGGGTTACCGGTTTAAGTTCAACAACAAGTACACGGAATCCATTCTTGCTTTTGCGGACGATCTCGCGTTACTGTCTAAGAACCCAAAGCAATGCCTGCTATTGGACGGAACACAAAATATACCTCATACGATCCGGGACTTAAAATTGGCGGTGAAAGCATTGCTGTAGTTTCCGAGGCGGTACCTTTTAAATTTCTCGGTAAGAAAATAAATTACAAAAGCCGAACTCCATCTTTAGATGTACTAGCCGACAGCTTTATGACGGATCTTGAAAGGTAGACCATCAACCTATAAGCAATGTCAAAAAAGCTTGGATTTACAACAATTTTTTAACATCATGTCTGAATTGGCCTTTCCTCGTATATGATTTTAATAAAACTCTCTTGGTTAAGTTAGATGCATGATACTGAAGTTTTGGCTTGAGCTATTGCATTCGGCAGACACCTCAACCTTATTTAGGGAAAAAAATAATTTTGGTTTGAGATTAAAGAAACCATCAGAGCTCTATAAATATCTAAAAGTTGCCAAAACACATATTCTGGGAAAATCGCAAGATGAGATTGTTACCTCACTTCCAAAAGACAGAAGTGTCCCAGAGCTCGAGTCAAGACTTCAGTTTCATAAACAATTTATGATAGGAGCACAATCAAGTAGAGTAGGGTTAGGATCAAAGAGGAAAGTTCATGACATGGACAAAACAAAATCTTTTATTCGGCAAGACGAGAATGATAGGTATGAGGTACACGCAATGGGGCAAATACAAAATGAGTGGGTAACTCTGGAATAAGTCTGTATCCCTTTAGCTTTAAAATGGCGCATCCTAATTCTAAAATGACAAAGTAATTTAGTAAGATGGGGTAAAGCTACCGATAAATCTTGCTACATCTGTAAAGAGGCAGTGGGGACAGCTAAACATATGCTGGTGGGGTGTAGGGTACTCTTGGATAGTGGTAAATACTCGAGGCGCCATGACAAAGTACTAGAAACCATACGTGAAGCTGTTAGTCTTTCAGTAGCATGAGCATAGAGAAACATAACAACCAGCAAACGCTCAATAGAGTTTGTGAAAGAAGGTTCTTTTAAAAAACCTACACAAAAGGTTTTCTCCATATTAGATCCAGCTCCTGATTAGACACTTGTGATGGACACGTATAAGAAACAGTATAAAATCCCTGAGGATATTTGTTTTTCGTCATCCAGACCGGATATCTTTCTTTGGCTTTGATAGAATCATTTTAAAAGAACTCTTAGGAGTCCAAGCCAGATTCTCATTTTCCTCATCCATTGTGTGAATGTTGCGTAGAAACAGAGCAAATTATTTATTATTTTCTCAAACATAACAATAAAATTTATTGTTAGCTTTTATTTTCGTAATTAAAAAATAATATTCGTTAATAGGAAATTTTGGGACAGTGTGTGTTTTATAAGGATGGCCAAAAGTCGTCCGAGTATTGTTTACATCAACATTTAAAGAATGTGTTTGTGATAAAGTTATACTACGATAGCTCAGTGGATGATTTTAATATTTTACGTGTTACTTTTAAATCTCTTGGGCTCGACTTACCGCCATGGTATTGAAGATAGTTGGAAGTCCTGGGACGGTTGTATAAGTTGTATTTTTCATTATACAGTTTGTTAAGTAACACAGATCATAATATCAACACAGTTTAGCATAGTTCAAACCTTTTTATTTTAATTTTTGAATATATTCGCGGAGCTCACGGCGCGTGATTAGACAACTCTCAACGAACGACATTGACACTAGCGCCGCCGTAGCGGCGCAGCATTTTGGCGAAACAGCCCGTCGATTTTGGCGGGCATAAAATAAGTCCAAGATTACAAAAGGTTTTTACCTAATTAATGAGAATAGGTCTTGTTTGCCTTGGAAATGAAATGTTCACAATAAACTCCCTATTTCAAACCTATCATCGACAACAATGATTAATTAATCATTATATAATTGTGACATTATTATAAAAATTTTGCACTGTTTCTTTTCTTAAGCAACTTAAGTGAATCTGTAAAATGCTTCTGTCGTTTAAAAAATGTGTTATATTCTTATTTTGAATAAAAATTATGTCGAATCGGATATACATTGTTGTTACATGTTGAATTTTGGACTGAATAGATAACGCCGATCAGACAAATTCTCAAAATTAACCAGTTTACAGTTGACCAACTTTTATAAGAAGCCACACCCGTGCTTAGTTTAGGAATACAAGTAGTCTACCTAAAAAGTCATTACTTACAAATTATGTTATATTTGTGTACACTGAGAGATTTTTATTGAAATTCAATTTATTTATAGGATTAAGTTGATAAATCCAGGATTTCGGACATACGATCGTTTACTGTATTGAGTTACGATATTTTGAAACAAATTGCTTGTAGTATCATTATTAATCTTATTTGTTATCTTTAGTTGAAAATGTTTGAAATAAAAATAATTATCAAGCATTGTTTTCTTTTTGGGACATGTATATTAACATACGTATATCTAAATTACTTTGACATAACTTCTAAATCACTTAATATTTAGACGAGACTTATAACTTCCATTTCTAAAATGTATATATACTTTTAGTTGTGAAAACCACATCATACTTTCCTATAACAAGAATTTTCGAATATATTTTTCTTTCGTCATACGAGTTGATATGAAATACGAGGTCAACCCTTGTCATACAGAAAAACTTCAATAAAGCTAAATACGTTTCAGTTTCTGATGGTGGCTTTGTTTGTAGTGTTTTTAAAATTTATCATGATATATAAAATAATATTAAAAGCAGAAATGATTTAAGTCATTTATTAATAAATTTAAATACTAGAATAGTAGGGACGTAGAAGTACAGAGATTTTCTTTTAAGTCTTTGATAATATCTAATGCATACGCGCCAAAACAATAGACGTTATCTATAGAGAGCACTTTTCGAATACTGAAAAAAGTGGGGACGGAGAAAGCAGGGACTAAGCAACGGAGTGTCTTAATACTAGGTTCCTGCAGTTCCCTCTGCCCACTCTGCCGTGTGCGGTATAAAGCTTGAAGTTAAAAAAATACACAAATTTATTACGTATTTATAAGACAATCAACGCTGATTTCAACGCTGAAAGGCAAAATATGGAAAGTTATTTTTATTACGTATAATAAAACATTTTGCGTTGTAATATACTGCAAAATTCAAGAGTAAACAATAATAATAAGGCCGCCTACTTTATCTTCAAAGAAAATTTGAATGAAGTACCAATACACGGAAGTCCCTCATTTCCTTGCAGTTGTACTATCCTCGCTCCAGGCATTAAATTTTCAACATTTCATCAAACATATCCGGGTGTAGTTCAACATTTCATCAAACATAACCGAGTGTATTGCCCTTTTTTGTTTAGGACAGAAACAAATTAAACTGTCCAATTTCCATTATAGCAAACTACCAAAAAATTATATGAAAATGTCAACCTAGAATTTTCAATGCTTTTACATTTTTTTCTTATTCTTCAACAAAATACGAAAGAAGAAAACAATATTGTACGCAAAGAATTTCGATTTTATTCTAAGTAGGATTATCTTCAACGTTCTTATTGACAACCGAGAAGCCGTGTAAGTTCCAATTTCTTATATTATAGTTTATATTAAACATACTGATAGTTCTTAGAACTAGTGCGGTGTAAAGTTTCGTTATTCAGAAGACGATATTTCGATATTGGCAAAAAGAGGAAAACCGAATGATTTGTAATAAGATTCTTCATATAAAACTTAAAAAGTATTCCGTAAACCTTTTAAAATAGCATCATGTAATAATTTGGTTCTATAATAACTTTAAACTAAAACGGTACGAATTAGATATTTCTACACAAAAGGCAACCTCAACCTCCTCAAATGTGAGTTCTTTTAACCATCTATCCAACGCAATCTTACACTTGTGTAACGTCATTGGGTAAATGTTTAAGTGCTTGTTAATTTTATTGTACGAGAATGGTGATTGACACTCATACTGCCTTTTAGCAAAAGCAGTACGAACTAGGTGAGAACGCGCCACATAGTCATGTCGCCTTTTACTTAAAATATTTGAATTATATGCTAGCGATTTATGATATTTTAGGATTAGGTTGAGTACATACCGCCTAACTGATAACAAATTACTTACAACGTACAAACTGTCAGTTGGGAATCTGTAAGGCTTGAAGCACATAACCTTGATAAGAGATCGTTGGACGCGCTCAAGATCCATAAGGTGGGATTTATTAGCTCCTCCCATACGGGAATGCAATATGCAATGACTGATTGCGCTAAAGAAATATAAATTTGAGTGCACAGTTGCCTATTTAATACGTGTCGCAGTGTTCTAAATATCCAAATAAGCTTACGCACCCTACTCATTATCAATTCTAGATGTAACTGCCAACTCAATCTCTGATCATTTATGACTCCCAGATATTTAGTGCTATTAACTTTTTTCTGCTGTAAGCAATCGTGTATTTTTATTGTGAATGTTGCGTCTGGTTGATAATTTTGGTAAGTGGAAAAGCAGACATAATTAGTTTTTTCTATATTAAAGGTGAGAAAATTATCCGTCAACCATCGATACACTCTGTTTAGACCTAGACTTGCCACGCTAAAAACATCATTCCAGGTTCCACCAGTGAATATTATTGCAGTGTCATCTGCATAAGGGAATATCGTTTCCCCAACGTTTGCAAGGTTACATAATTCGTTTATATATATATCAAAAAAAGCGTTGGGCCAAGAACACTCCCCTGTGGTACGCCATATATTACTTTACATTCGTCACTGTAGTACTCGTTAATTTTTACTTTTTGTGTCCTGTTTTGAAGGTAGCTAGTAAAAAGTGATAACGCATTACATTTTATACCGATACTTTCTGGTCTGCTGATAAGAATAAGGATAGAAACGGTGTCAAAGGCTTTTTTTAGGTCAAGGAATATACCTAAACTTTTTTATCTTTGTCTACTTCCCTTACTATTAATGAAGTAAGGTCTAGGATGGCGTCTTGAGTAGATAAGCCTTTTCTGAATCCATATTGGGAGCTAGACAACATCTTATACCTATCTAGGTTTCTTATTAGTCTGTTGTTAAATAATTTTTCAATTATCTTAGATATAGAATTTAGCACTGATATGGGCCTGAAGTTATTGACCTCTGTTTTGTCTCCACCCTTAAAGACATATTTTTTGTTGTTGTTATAAAAGTTGTTATAAGAGTTAATATTCAATTTATTGAATGGTATAGGCCGTATTTTGGTAAAATCGTTAAGGAGGTAGGCTTAATGCTTCCGGTTTCTAATGAATCTTTTTTTTTTATAGTCATATTTACTTAAATTAAAATATTATTTTATGAGACATACAGAATAAGTAACAATCAAAATATCATACCATAATAATTTTTTTATTTCATTGTAAATCCCCAATAAAGCAAGGTAGACAAATATGTCTTAGTGTATGACATTTAATATGATACCTAAGGGAATTTACGCACTATGTATTTAGTGAAAGCTCATAGAAATATTTTTATTATTTTTTTTTTACATAAAACAATTAATTAGGATAAGTATTTAGCACAGCGTTTATAATCAGCAACAGCATATTTAAAACGGTCCTTAATTTTTACAATTAGATAGAGAACTGTATAGAATTTCATAGAATACGCTTGGTATATAATTCCAGCTCAAATTTTCCGGCAGAATGAACTGACAATTTTCATTTCATTTCAAATTATTTCAGCATTCACGTACAATTTTAAAGTGAAAAACTGTAAATAAAATGAAACTGTTATTTTCAACAACATTAAAATTATTTATAGCTCATTTATTCAAAGTCAATGGTAGAATAAAACGCATAGTACTGGTAGAATTTACAGTTCGGTGGGAAACAAATATCCCGAAAAGTCACCATCATAAACTCAATAAGTATTTCGATCTTACAAACGAACTGACCAGCAATAGGTTTAGAGTTAGCTTATATGCGGTTGAAGTAGGAGCGAAAGGTATAACAGCGAAATCTCTCTATTAAATTATAGAGAGATTTCTAAAAGATCTCAGCCTGTCTAGAATTAGCACAAATTCATTTCTGGAACGCACTTCGGAGGCGGCTTTGGTAGAATCATTTAAAATTTGGTTAGGTAGTGGGAGGAGCTCGGAAAGTGCAGGTGAGCGTTAATGCATTTTAAAGGGGCCCTTTAAACCTACACTTAGGTCGCAAATCCCAAGCACTGCTCGGAGCTCCTCTTCCTACAACACGATGGGCCCGGCACCCGTACGGTGAATCCATGGAAAGCCAAATTGTTTCTTCTCATAGTGTATTTGATGGGATGAACAAAATTTTATACAAAACAATTTTGGTAATTCCAGTTTATTCAACATGGCTGGAATAACAATTTTACAATCTCTTTGC
Source organism: Dione vanillae (assembly GCA_037178615.1). Classification (NCBI taxonomy): domain Eukaryota; kingdom Metazoa; phylum Arthropoda; class Insecta; order Lepidoptera; family Nymphalidae; genus Dione; species Dione vanillae. The sequence goes on from JAZFAU010000085.1 coordinate 1,669,504, forward strand.
GTCACGTACTCGACACTCGTTGGACGCGAAGCAGAAAAGTAATCATTTCATACAATCGAAAGGTTCTGACTTATAGTCAGTCCGTCTATCTAAATATTTTTTTTATTAGTAATTCAAAGAAACATTTGAAGTTAATTTTTTAGGCGTAAAAATAAATAAAGGGACGTCGTGGCGCAGAGGCGTAACCGTCTGCCTGTAAACGCGACGGTTTGAGGGTTCGATTCCTATTAGAGGAAGATGGATGTTTCTATTTCCATTTTCTTTGCTCTGGAAACTAGGCAAAGCGCGGCGTTGAGTTCCGCCACTCAACACGCAATGCCTCAAAAAAGGCGGAAAGTGGGGACGGAGAAAGCAGGAACTAAGCAACGGAGTGTCTTAACACTAGGTTCGTATGGTTTCTGCAGTTCTCTTTGCCTATCCTGCAATATGCGGGATAAAGCGTGAAGTTAAAAAAAATATTTTTTTAGAAGGAATGTGAAAGTGGATTATAATTTTATATTATTAAGTTTTTAATTTAAGACTGTGTTCAATTTATACACCGTGTTGTTTAAATTAAGTGTAATGACATAAAGTGACCAAATTAGATACTTTTAGAAATTTTTCTTTAGTATCTAAAGAGCTAAAGAGAGTATCTTAGATGTTTATTGTTTCTGTGTGACTTTAGCGTTGATAATATTTTGAAGTAATTCGTTTCTTACGTCTTACGTTGATTTCAGTCTCTTAACTTTTTATATATTTACTGTGGAAAAAAATATTAATGTTTATATAAATACTAGTCCAAGTAATCAAAAAAGGAGTGATTTTGATGAATTGTCATAAAGCACTATAATTACAATATGCTCCTAGCAACTTAACTAAATGTGCTTCACAGTAAGAGCCTATATATGTTAATACATATAATGTAATAACTTAAGCGGCACACTGCTTACAGTGTTAAGGTGGGTAGGATTTAAGTGAGCTCGCGTGCTCCTTGATTTATGATACATATAGTTTAGACAATATATAAGATAATTGGGCTTGAATGAAATTTGAAAGGAAAGTGTTGTAATTGTAAATTTAAACAAACGCAAGGCCTGAATTAAATACTCGTAGAGAGACAGTTTCAGTGAAGACTGTCAAATTTCATTTAACAATGAAAGCCATAATATGTATATATAATTTTACATAGAGTTAGAAAAATCTTCGTTCTTTACAGGATTGCTGTCACATCACATGTGTTAATTTCTTGTGACTTATTTATTTCATAAATGCGATTAAATTAAAAAATCTTTGATTAAATCTTTGATATCAACATACAGTATCTCAAAATTTTTGCTATAACAATATAAAGCGTGAAGATATTCGTTTGTTTTTATTTTTATAGTTTAGTTGTAGTTGCAATCCAAAATAAACAAAAAATTGTGAGTTTGCTTTGGTTTCTATGAAATTCAAATACGAAAAATTTATCAATTAATAAAGTTTTAATCTCTCTATCTCTATTACAATATGAAATACTAGTTTGTAAATTTAATACGCAAATTAACCATTACAAATTTATTTTTGTAGTTCATCTACACCTATATAACTCATTATATTTTATATACTTTTCGAACATTTGCCTTTGTTTCTCAAAAATGAATTTCCTTAATAACTTTCATTAGAAAAACTATTTGCTTATTAATACTCTTGGAACATTTCTTACAAGATTTGAATATTAATTAGTCTATATATTATATATAGATTAGAGCTTTATTTCTCTATTAAACTGACATATAGCGATATTCAGGAAGTTAAAAGATTGGAAAAGAAAGGAGAGAAACCACGCCCAACAGTAGTAACTTTCACAACCCTAGGAGTAAAAATTAAAATATTTAAACAAAAAAATGCGCTAAAAGATACTCAGTATTACATGAAAGAAGACTACCCTAAATATGTACTTGAAAAAAGAAAGGAACTACAGGAACAACTGAAATTAGAAAGAGAAAAAGGAAACACAGCTGTACTTAAGTATGATAAACTAATAATATTAAAACATCACAGTAAAAGAGAATTTCCGCTATCACCAGACAACATCACTAAAACTAAACAAGACAAGCACACTCAAGCTAGTAAAAAAAACAAGACACAGCAACCAGGAAATCTAATCGTCAGGTCAAACAGCATTTCAGGAGTTAATAGGCCTAGCATGGTCAATTTTTTGGTCAACAAAAATGTTAACAAAGCTAAAAATAACCAAGAAAGTATAAATGAGAACATATAGCAATTACACGCCTCCTACCACAAAGATACCATAACTGTAAAAAAGAATAAACGAAAACAATGCCAAAAACATCTTCCAATCCGGTCGGTCCCCGTGGAAGATTATGACCACAACCCTCCATTGATCACATCCACAGAGAAGATACACTATGTACAACATCTATCAATCGCAACATATAACGTACGGACTCTTTCAACATATGATCGCTTGCTTGAATTTGAAGAGGCTAAAAAAATGTAAAATATGACATAATAGGAATATCGGAAATGAGAAGACACGGAAACAAAATAGAAGAATATGATAGCTTTATAATGTGCTACATAGGACAGACTCCTGGCAAATATGGGGTGAGGTTTATAATAAATAAATCCCTTAAAAATAACATAATAAGTTTTTACGAAATAACAGAGCGTGTCGCAATACTAAATATAAATATGCAAGGTCAGAAGAAAGTTTACGCACCGACGGATTCAGCGAGTGAACATGATGTTGAAGATTTCTACAATACAATTGAGAGAGCCCTGGACACAGAACACCCAGCCACAATACTAATGGGAGACTTTAACGCTAAGATTGGCACTCCCAAAGCGGAAGAATATTTAGTTACAAAACAGTATGGATACGGCGAAAGAAACGAAAGAGGACAGACACTTCGCTCTCCAAAATAAATTAACAATAATAAACACATATTTTAAAAAGAAACAAAATCGCCGTTGGACATGGCGATCCCCTAACGGAGAATACAAAAATGAAATTGATTTTATCTTGTCAAACAAACCAGAATTTTTTCAAAACATCGAGATCTTAAACCTGAACTACAATTCGGACCATAGAATATAACTAGATCAACAATAACATTAAAAAGACGGAAAATAGCCAGAGTGAAATTTACAAATAGCCAAATTAGTCAACTTAAGAGCGAAGATGAAATAAACAAGTACAATGGAAACCTATTATTACAACTCTCTCATATTCCAGCCTCAGGAGAAAACACCTCGGTACAATATTGCTATAACAGAATAGAAGAAGCCATCACTTCAAGTCTAAAAGTAGCTCGCCTAAACAGAGAAGAAAACAAACGACACAAAATACTGTCGGCAACTACAGTAAGGAAGTTAGAAAGAAGAAAGAAATTACAGAGTACTAAAAACAAATCAAAAAGCGAGAAAAATGAACTCTCTGCATTATACAAAGTAGTGAACAAATATATCAAAGCGGACTACTCAAAATACAGACAAGACACAATAAAAGAACATCTTCAAAGCACTGGAAGTACAGAGAAAGCCTACAAGAGATTAAGAACTATAATATATATATATAAGATATATAGAATACATCTTGGATAGAGGGACTCAGAAAAAATGAAACAGAACTTTACACTAGAAACGATATTATTACCATCGCAACAGAATTTTACAAAAAATTATACCTACAGTAAACAGGATAGCACAACCATAGATATCGAAAAAGTAACAGTTAGCACACAAAAAAGAAACATAAAACCGATAGATGAATCAGAAATAACAGAAGTAATAAATAAACTAAAGCTAGATAAAAGCCCTGGTACAGATAACATTCCCAACGAAGCACTGAAAAAAGCTCACATAATTCTATCTGCATTATGTGAGCAGAATTTTCAAACACCGATCCAATGGTCAGAGTCGAATATTATACTAATATATAAAAAAGGTGACCCTAAGGTCATTGGAAACTACCGACCAATTAGCATGCTACCGAGTCTATACAAATTATTCTCCTCAATTATTAATACAAGAATTAGTCACACATTGTTAAAAAAGGTAGAACAAAGTTGGATTTAGAAAGGGTTCCTCAACCGTCGACCACATCCACACACTTGAAATTATCATGGAAAAGTATCAGGAAAACCAAAGAGAACTCTATATAGCGTTTATTGACTACCAAAAAGCTTTTGATACAATAAGACATACAAGCATCTGGGAAAGCCTCACGGAACAAGGGGTCGATGATATATATAAAAATAATAAAATCTATATACAACAATAATAAGGGTAGAATTAAATTAGGAACCTTAGGCCCGTGCTTCCCAATAGAAAGGGGAGTTAAACAAGGGGATCCTATAGGGGATCCTATAGGAAACAATTATAAGCAAACTAGACTGGAGCTAACGAGGATTATACATAAATGGCACCTACTTAAGTCATCTAAGATTCGCTGATGACCTCGTACTAATATCAGAATCAGCCTCCCAGCTACAATACATGGTAAAAACCCTACACTTACAGAGTGTAAAAGTGGGACTAGAAATGAATATCATGAAGACAAAAACAATGACAAATAGCTGGAAAAAACCAATTACAATAAATAACAAACCATTAGAAGAATACGTCGAAAAATATGTATATCTGGGAAAATGTATTACTTTTAAAAGGGAAAACAAAAACATAGAAATAGAAAGAAGAGTTCAATTGACATGGAACAAGTACTGGAGTCTTAAAGACATTTTTAAAAGTAATATGCCACTTCCAATAAAAAGTAAAGTCATGAATGTGTGCCTTCTCCCATGTTTGAAATGGAAATTTACTGCAGAATGGTTGCCAGACATGAAAATTTACTGCAGAAACAAGGATCAAGAAAGATCAACGTTTGTCAGAGAGGACTCGAACGAAATATGTTTAGAATAAGAAAACTCGACAAAATACGACACACAAAAATAAGAAAAAAGACCAAAGCAACAGACGCATTGAGGCACGCACAAAGACTGAAGTGGAAATGGGCTAAGCATGTTGCTCGGCTTGCTGATTCCAGATGGACAAAAGTAACAACATTTTGGAAAGGACCAGCAGGCAATAGAAAAAGAGGAAAGCCTGTCACAAGATGGGAAGATGATATTAAAAAAATAGCTGGTCCAAATTGGAGACAAGTAGCTCAAGACAGAGCAATATGGGCATCACTGGAGGAGGCCTATACCCGTTCTGTATCACAATATATATATATATATATATATATATATATATATATATATATATATATATATATATATATATATATATATATATATATATATATATATATATATATATATATATATATATATATATATATATATATATATATATATATATATATATATATATATATATATATATATATATATATATATATATATATATATATATATATATATATATATATATATATATATATATATATATAAAATAGAAAAATAAAACAAAATAAATATATTTTTAGGTAGCACACTATGTATTATTAAAAAAAAGGGAGATGTTGCAAAATACTTAGATATAAATTTGTATATATGTATATAACATCTTAAAAGATAAATATATAAAACTATTCTTTAGGTTATATAAAAATACATAAAAACTTAGTTATAGCATACTTGTGTAAGTTAGTATTAGTAACTTAGAATAAACTAGAAATATATAAATAACGTACTAATACATTAATAGATATAAGAAAATGTAAAAAAAATCTACAGGAAATAAAAGGCTTTTTATTTTATTTTATTTATTTATATTATATATATATATATATATATATATATATATATATATATATATATATATATATATATATATATATATATATATATATATATATATATATATATATATATATATATATATATATATATATATATATATATATATATATATATTTATGAAAGATGTAAATAAATAATTTTAAATTAATTTAAATAATTCATTTTACGCTTACGTTTTTAGATTTTATTATAAAAAAGTCTCCTCTTTTGTATGTGAATTGAAGGGGCAGCGTGAGATTGGTATCAAATGTACGATCTTAATAGGACAGTCGCGAGCCTGACCGTTTGACATGAAACACTTTTATTTCTCTATGAAACATCAATAGTCTTGATGATTAACCCGGGATACATTGGTTCACTCTCGCTAGGATTTCACGTTTATTGAACTTGATGTATGGGCTGAGCTTATTCGCTTTATATTGACACTTTCAACTTTAGCAAAATATTGGTAAATTCAGTAAAAATATATTTATTTATAATATTAGAGCTCTATTTATAAGTGCAACGCAGTCGTTAAATTAAATATGAATCTAGGTCTAAAATCTCACTAGTACTACAGTACATGGAGTACACTTAGTAATTTTAAGTACATTTTCTAATTGTATGAAAATTATGCGGTTATATAAATAATAAGCGATATTTTGCTAGCCTAGAATATGGTATAAATAGCAATTGTTTAGAATATAATAATATGAAACATACATATATATTATGTTGTTCACTTTCAGTAAAGTACAGATAACCATGCTGTGTACCTGAACTCAATATTGCAGTTTCTAATCTGGCTACTTATATTTAATAATTATATACATCATATAGTCTCTAAATTAAACAGAAAAATATCGAAATGACGTGTAGATATGAAAATATGTACGGTGCTTGTATGTTAACATCGTTTGATTTGTGTGTTGAACGTTCAACAAATATTAAATGTAAATAAATTAATTCCCTCACATTTAACATGCGTTCGTAAATATTTGGAAATGTACACATTATAATTCAAACTACACTATTTGCAATAATAACTTATCTATGAACTAAGTTGTGCGAAAATTTTGAAACATATTAAATTAATGTTACGTTATAAAACTCTTAAAACAAAGTTCTAAAAACTTTTAATATATTTGTTCATATTATATTGATTGTTTATTTATAATTAGTGACAGGTGAAATGTCAAAAGGATACGAATAATGGTTAAGTGTATTTTATACTTGGATAATTACAGTCCATTTTAATAATATAGGATTAAAGGCCAACCAATTATATATTTTTTTAATAAACCATGTATTAAAAAATATATTTATGGCTTTCATTCTCTTCTTTATATTTTGTTTTTAGCGTTAATTATTGGAATAAAGAATGCAGTAGCTTATCGATATAAGATACATGAATGTAATACACCACCTAATTCTTGGCTAAAATCATTTTAAATTATTGAACTGAATATTTTTAACAACATATTGTATTATTTTAGAAAACAAAGCTTCTATCCTAATAAAGTTAAGAATATTTTAGATTGATAAATCTAAAACTACTTTGTCAAATCAAAGCGGCCACATTTACTTTATATATATATATATATATATATATATATATATATATATATATATATATATATATATATATATATATATATATATATATATATATATATATATATATATATATATATATATATATATATATATATATATATATATATATATATATATATATATATATATATATATATATATATATATATATATATATATATATATATATATATATATATATATATATATATATATATATATATATATATATATATATATATATTCCCGATTGGAATTGCAACCTACATAATACATTGGATGTAACATATTTAATATATTCAGATAAAAATAGATATTTTAGAAATAAAGTTTCATTTAAAAGTTTTTATGCTATTATTTAATTGAAAAATAATAACAAACTCAAGATCACAACATTATTTAGTTTCTTAGTTACGTTACGTACTTTACGTAACTAAACAACAGATTAAGTTTGACAAAAACGTTTTTTACTTTGGTTTGAAGAATACTTTTATATGAATTTATTCTGAAATAAAACTTTTATATTTAAAGCAAAACTATTGAATTTCAAAAGCCATCTCTTAGAGCCTTCTGTGTCTTATGTGGCACGAGTATATGTATATATGGTAAACAGCTCGATCTATTTTATTCTTTACGTCGTCCTCTTATAACGTAGTCCAGTTTTATTTCGTTTTAAAATATAAACCCTTATAATAAAATATCTTAAAGTATAAGTATAATATCCATTGGGATATTAACATGCCATACAACATACTATCGTTTCCTGCGGCTTACCTAACCAATATAAATCATGCCTAAGTTTGTTGGTCTTGTTATAATTTAAACTGCTAAGCAATATGTTAAATATTTATGTTGCTATTTATCCCTTTCAGGAATTTGGTTAATTTTGATAATATACAGGATCGTGAATCAAGTTAAGGTATGAGAATAAGGTTTTATATAATGAATACTATAATTTAAAAAAAATAACATTAGATAAAATTTTGTTTTTTTGAAAAGTAATTATTTTTCGATATTTAAATTATTCATAGAACCAATATCACCATGAACATGTTACGATACGCCTGAGCTTACTCTGACCACATGACCATTAGATTACATGAAAACGATTTCTCAATATATCAATTATCAAAGAAAAGATGAGGTTTCTATTTTGAAAAAATTATTCCTTAGATAAGTGCGTGCAGCCAAAAAGTTTTTTAGAGTTTGTAATATTAGTACAGATTATTTTTGCCTTTGCCTTTAAAATAAAATGTTGTTTAAATGAATAAAAGATTTTGTTGGCCTACGCTACTTTGTGAAACAAATTGATGAATCTCAAGTTTTTTAAAATTAATATTGTCTTACAGCTGTGTACAATAAAGGACAATTACGTCAAACTTTTTATAAGATTTCTTTATATTAGTTTAATATCCACTGGCAAAAAGAACTCTTACGAGTCCAAGCCAGATCTCATTTTCCTCATCCATTGTGTGTATGTTGCGTAGAAACAGACCAATTATTTATTATTTTCTTAAATATAACAACAAAAAAGTGTTTTTAGCTTTTATTTTCGTCACCAAGAAATAATATTTCTTGTTAATAAATTTTGAACAAATATATTACGAGCGGGGAACAGAGTGGCTTTAGTGTTAGGATCTTTTTATGTACCCTGTTATTATCAGCACAATTTTATTTAGCATTGAACGTGACGTTTCCACTTTCAGACAAATTGTATAGAAATCGTTGTTATTTATAAATTACTTACGTTATATCTAATTAGACAAGTACATACTTCTAACTTAACGAATCGACATACATTGTGAAAGATACACCGATATTTAATTTAAAGTTTACAAATTAGTGATAAGTAATTTTTAATCAAAATTCCAATATCATATAGAAACATAAAATAAAACAATTTGAACAACTGGGGGAAAGAATGCAATAGCGTTTGGTTTTAAAAGAACGCTTTATTAAAAAAGAAAAATAGTACTAGAATCCAATGGGAATCCTTTATTCAAATCTGCCTTTGTCCGGACGCAATTCAACTGAACAAAACTTACGTGTATGAAGAATACCAAGCGATGTGTGAAAACGTTGCTATTTTGTCACTTTAAAGTGGTTATTAAATTACCCTGATGTTCACTTTGGTGGACTCATTTTTAGTATAGTTTATTGTTCTGACTACGTTCTTATGCAATTGGTGGAGATTACTTAGCATTAAGACACTCTATTCTCCTATTTTCAGCTAATTTTATGTTAAACAGTCGAATCCAAAGTAGTATTATTTCTTAGTACTGCTTTCATTCTTCAGATACAACGAGTTTGCCGTCAGGGGCTGTCCCGCTATCCTACTGTGATGTAATTTTTACCTTATATAATATACTATATATGGCGTTACATATATTTTTATTTGCTCGTTTAATTTAACGGTGCGCTGAATACGGATTGAGTCAAAATTGAGATGTATAAAAGTTATTTATTACTGTTTTAGTTATAAGCCTACTGGCAAGGCTGATTTTTATATGTATAATCAATGTCTTTTGTTAATGCCAAATTTTTACTTTTTAATAATTCAAACACGTCTATCACGCGCTCTTGTAATTGCATTTTAGTTTAGAGTAAATAAAGATTTTATTTTAGTATACTATTTTATTCATAAAGCCAAGCTTTTTTTTATATATATTGTCAATGATTTTAATGCAAATTTGTTTACTTTATTATAATTCGAATACTTCTATGAAAATTTAACAAAATGTATTACAAGTATAGCTCTTGCATTTATTTATTTTAGTTTTTTAAAGATTTTTTTTCCTCAAATATTGTATTCAATAAAACTTAATTAGTTGTGAACTGTAGCCTCTGTCTTTGTACTGAAAAGTTTGTATTGTTTTAAAGTGAATATTGTGAAAATAAACGCTACTATTACGTTTGTGTAGAATATCAGTATCAATATTATAAAATTTCGAATTGTTTTTGGTTGTACGCTAGCGTATCCCAGGAACTATTGTGAGATTTGGAAAATAGTTTTGTGTGTAATAATCCATTTATTGGTAGTGGTGGCCATAGGCTCTATTACTGTTACAATGTAGTCGAACGTCCGAACTCTCTTTATTCCACATCCATTTGAGAATGCAAAGCCGCAGATAAAAAAGAGGACCTTATTAAAAACAATTGATTCTAAATTTATAATTGAGACATACGATGTTCTCAGCTGTAGTGGCTATTACTACAGATTACTTCTCTTACATTTTAATCACTTTGCTAAGAAATCTAGGCTGGTATCTTTATATTAGTGCTACTAGCAATAGGAAAGCAGTTAAACTAAGTGGGATAGATTATTGTACAAGAAATACCATAAGTTTTTTTAGCTTCACGCTTTTATCCCGCACATGGCAGGGTAGGCAGGGGGAACTGCAGGAACCTTAGAAGCCTAGTGTAAAGACACTCCGTTGTTTAGTCCTTGCTTTCACCGACCTCGTTTTCCGCCCTTTTTTTCGGTCATTGCATGTTGAGTGGCGGAACTCAACGCCGTGCTTTGCCTAGTTGCCAGAGCGATGAAAATGCAAATAGGAAAATCCATCTTCTCCGACTGGGAATCGGATCCAGAAACCGTCTCCTTACACGCAGACATTGTGCCCCTGCGCCAAGACGGTCCTCACAAGGTTACTTAATGGTCTGATTTTATTTAAGTGTAGGTATGTGTGTGTGTGCGAATGTGAGCGTGTCAAGTGTTGTGTGAGACAAATGGTATTTCAATGGAGGGTTTTTAATTCTTAAAAATGGTCGAATTAAATTCTGTGCAAATGTATCTCTAAATATGTAATAAGTAAGCAGAAACTTATTTAAATATCTTTTACAAGTTTTATATTGTTGAACTGTTGTTGAGATCTGGAAATTTTTTTTTGTGTGGTATAGCCAGTCCATTTATAGGTTAGGTGGGCAATAAGACATAGGTCAAATATAATATTAACCGTCGTGACGTACTCCACTATGCCTACTTTCTTTCTTTGTTTTTCATTCAGTTATACCTTAACATCAGAACAATTGATTCTATATTTATATTCAGGGTTTACTTGATATTACTACACGGTGGTTCAAGATACTAATCAACCTCACATTACGTCAATTAAATTTTACAAAAAATTACATTAATGTGAGACAAATGTTGTTTCAAGAGGAAGTTTTACTTCCTTAAAATTGGTGGAATTAAATTCTGTGACAGAGTATCACTAAATACGTAATAAGTACGCAGAAGCTTTTTTGGGTATCTCTTACGAGGTTTATATACGTAGGTGCACCACAAATATAGGACTTGCATGATAAATATCAAGTTACTTGTAGGAATCGTTTAAATTACGCACACTTACAGAGGCGAGATTTTTCGTTTTTAACATTCGGTACCATTTTTGCTACCTTTTTTTAAGATCTCGAAAAGACGGATTGGTGAATAAAGCCGATGCTCTAACTTGAACAGCTAAATTGATAATTGATTAAACAAATTCTATGCGTTCGTCAATTGGATTTGCTCATTGGAAAAACACATTTACACGCGTTTTTTGTCCATCTCGAAAATTTTGTCTTTTTAAAAAGAAAAGACTTCTAGCTTTATCATCCCTTAAAATTGCTAAGCTAATAAAACGAAGCGCATGTGTGCGAGTAACCCACTAGTAAATATAAAATGGTCTTTTGTTTAAAAATTACAATGTAAAGGACATTTTTTTTTTGTTTTTGACCTTTTAATGTTTGGATTTAGTTTTTATTTTCTAAGTCAAGTCCAATAATATAGTTAACAAACATAATATAGGCATAGTATGGGAGTAAATAATTTCTACTTAATTAATTTATGCTAGAAATAACAAAGCAAGTTGCGAATACTTAAGTTGTGTACGAAGTAAGTATTACTTTATACAGTGAAGGATTTTTATACATACATATCTTAATATGTTCTTAATAACAGTAGTGAAATGGTACAGTGATATACGAACAATTATGTATGAGAAGAGACGTAAAATGATGTAAAATTTGCGATTTGTTTGATTGTTATGTCTGTTTTACATTATGCACGCACATCTTGAGATCTTTTGGGCGTATTTAAATATAATATTAGTAAGTCAGGGCATGAACTACATGAAGTAATAATATGATGCCATAGTACAAATAATTGACAACAGATTAGCTCAAATTTATAAATATAGATATATCTATAGTTAAACTCGCCAAGTGAAATCTGGAGCAACTAATATAGAGACAATCTAAACTATAAAAATGAGGAAATATAAATAAATCGGTAAGTGAGATTCAAGTGGTTAGTGAGAGCGAATATACTTGTAATATAAAACAAAATAGATGGAATGGATTGAAGAAACCTATTGTATGTATATGTCACAGAAAGTTGGTAAAATTCATATTTTTTGACCGACAAATTTCGATCAAGCTTTCGATATTATCATTTATAAGACTTTTTTTGGCGGCCAGAGTGTATAGCCTTCAGACACATCAGATCTAGTTTGTATTAATCGTTTCAAAAAAAAAAAACAAAGTCAAAGTATTATTTTGGTCATGTTTATATGAAGGAATATTTTATAGTAAAATACGCGCCAGTGTCGTTAGATGCTTTATTTTAACAAATTCTTGACCCCCAAATGTTAAATTGTTTTTTTTTTCAGAGCTCCGTACCTAAAAAAAATAACTCTTATAGGCTCACCTTGTTGTCTCTCTTACAAAATCGTTTGCTCAAAATCATGTGTTGCTATCAATCTGAAAGTAATATCAAATATCTAAACGTTGATAGTCTCTTACAACACTAAAAAAAGTAACTTTTTCAACATCACAAGAAAATTTGCGCGTAAATATAATGTACAATGCTATTTTTTTTATTAAAAAAAGCATAAATGCGTGTATCGAACATCTTTACACATATCGTACGTATCGTATATATTTACGCAAATCATTATTAGCGTAGATCTTTTGAAAATCAGTAAATAATTAATAATAACCACGCTGTAAAATCTTTAAAGCACATCCCGTGCACATAGAGTTGCGAAATTTGTAATGAAATATAGTATGAACAAAATAATTCATGAAAAAAACTGACTGACTGACTTATATATGTACTGTAGTAACATTTGATTACAACTTCTCACTCTCTCGTTTCACAACTTCTCTTTTCTCTATCGATTACTCACTCTCACTGTCTCACTTGTAATGTATATAAAGATAAGATATGAAAACTGGTGATTTATAAATTTAATGTTTCTAATATTGCAAACTTATATTTGTACTTAATTTCGTGCAAATTGAAACTTGTCAGTTTTTATAAATTGTATTTTCCTCTAGAGTCGTGAAATTGGGACGGAATCCTCGGTGCGCCAGTACTCGTCGCACTTGACCAATATTCTTTATAGTTGACTACAATTTACAATAAGTGGGCAGTATATTTAAATATTTAGTGGCAGCAATAACATGGTTCATTTTAGGACACCTCTATGACTTTGAAAAAATTAGCAATAATCTTGAAAACATTCATCAAATCATTTGAAATAGTTTATCTTTGAAAGTATAAGCATTATATTTTTGTATATGGTTCATTTCTTTCTTCAAGAAGGATGCTACGTTACATTATTAAAAATATTTTTTAGAGTGAGACAATTAGTCAATCGCGAAAATATTTTATAAATAAATAATATAAAATAACAAATTAGCAAAATATGTTTAATATTTAATTTTTTTTTATTATAGAAAAATAGTCTCCTCTTTTGTTTGTGCATTATAAGGGGAGGGTGAGATTGGTATCAAATGTACGATCTTAATAGGACAGTCGTTAGCCTGACCGTTTGACATAAAATACTTTTATTTTTCTATGAAACATCAATAGTCTTGAGGACTAACCCGGATATATATTGGTTCCCTCTCGCTAGGATTTCAGGCTTATTGAACTTGATGTATGGGCTGAGCTTATTCGCTATATGTTGACACTTTAACTTTAGTGAAATATTAGTAAAATTCAGTATTGTTATATTTATTTTCAAAATTAAAACTCCATTTAATAACACTAGATATATATATATATATATATATATATATATATATATATATATATATATATATATATATATATATATATATATATATATATATATATATATATATATATATATATATATATATATATATATATATATATATATATATATATATATATATATATATATATATATATATATATATATATATATATATATATATATATAGAGTTAGAGTAAAAGAAAGGTATCGAAATGACGTCCAAATGTGAAAATACGTACAGAAACTTTTATGTTAACATCTTTCGATTTGTGTGTTGATCGTTCAACAAATATTAAATGTAAATAAATTACTTCCCTCACATTAAGCATACGTTGCTAAATATTTGAAAATGTACACATATATCATAGTTTAAACTATATTATTTACAATAATAGCTTACCTTTATTTAACTAAGGTGCGAAATTAAAAAAAAATAATATATATATATATATATATATATATATATATATATATATATATATATATATATATATATATATATATATATATATATATATATATATATATATATATATATATATATATATATATATATATATATATATATATATATATATATATAATATATATATATATATATATATATATATATATATAATATATATATATATATATATATATATATATATATATATATATATATATATATATATATATATATATATATATATATATATATATATATATATATATATATATATATATATATATATATATATATATATATATATATATATATATATATATATATATATATATATATATAGAGTAAAAGTGAAAGAAAGGTATCGAAATGACGTCCAAATGTGAAAATACGTACAGAAACTTTTATGTTAACATCTTTCGATTTGTGTGTTGATCGTTCAACAAATATTAAATGTAAATAAATTACTTCCCTCACATTAAGCATACGTTGCTAAATATTTGAAAATGTACACATATATCATAGTTTAAACTATATTATTTACAATAATAGCTTACCTTTATTTAACTAAGGTGCGAAATTACAAAAAAATATCGTAAATAATTATTGTGTTTATAATTATTGCTCAAATATGGATCGATTGTTTAATTATATTTGGTAACAGACGAAACGTCTAAAATATATGATAGATAGTTTACTTTATTCTATAGTTTCTTTATTAGAGTTCATGTTAGTAATCTAAGAAAGTCACCTATTGTGAGTATTTTGATATTATTCATTAATAATGCGTCTTTTTAGAATGCCTTATCTTACCTACGTAAGACATATGAATGTGTTTAATATAAGACCTGTTTATCTTTTTGTAACTTAATTTATATACAATAGCTAAAATATTTTCAATATTATTGAACTGCATACTTTTAACAAAATAGAATTTAATTTAACAACGTTTAGAATATTTAAGCTATAAATCTGTAACATATCTAAAACATAAAAAACGCACTACTTTACTACGCAGTACTTTATCAAATCAAAGCGGCTACATTTACTTTAAATATTTTCCCGAGTGGAAGTGAAACCAGCATATATCGAATGTAACAGGAACTGTGACTCAGACGTGTCACTCACTACGTGCTCTGTTACTACTTACTTATTAAAAAAAGTAGATTTTGTGTTTTAAGCAATATTTAATATATTTATATAGGTAAAATAGCTATTTGTAAATGAGAATACACAAAATATTCATATTTAATATTGTTTAAAAAAAATAAAGTTCCATTAAAAAAGTTTTTATAAACTTATTCTAAAATAATAACAAAAACAAGACAAATAAGTTGTATAAATATTAAATGTTTTAATTATGTTACTTACTATTTTTTTATTAAATGGCCAACAAGAAATTTAATTTTGAAAAAATCTTAAACAACCAGATAAGTATAACAAAAACTATCTTTAGAAAGTTTTAAATGAAAAAAAAATAAAATAAATAGAAAATATTAAATGCTTATGTTAAAATTTATTTTGAAATAAGATTTTTATATGTAAACTTAAACGTATTGAATATCAGAAGCCATCTCTTAGAACCTTCTTGATTTGCACGAGTGTATGTATATATGGTAAACAGTTCGATAGGTTTTGGGGTATAAGTTGGTTAAGTTATATTTAGTTTTATGATATAAGTCTTATAAATAGATATGTAAAATAATAGTTGGTTAAAATTTTACAATACTATCAAATAAATAAAATATTTTATACTTCCATATTTCAAACTTATAGATCCACTTATAGATCCGATTCTGACTATTTTTCTCAACGTATGAGAACTATTTTTAACTTGTGCTCATAACTAAGCTAAAATTATAGATTCGGATATTTTTAAAAATATCTATACAAGGCTTAAAAGGCTATATAAGCCTTAATTAACGCTATTAGGCTCTAAGTGAAAAATAAAACCAAATTTCTTTATTATACAAATCCTTACATTAAAATATCGTAAAGTATAAACATAATATCTATTAGAATATTAACATGCCATACAACATACTATCGTTTCCTGTGGCTTACCTAACCAATATAAATCATGCCTAAGTTTGTTGGTCTTGATATAATTTAAACTGCTAAGCAATATGTTAAATATTTATGTTGGTATTTATCTCCTTCAGGAATTTGGTTAATTTCTGATAATATACAGGATCGTGAATCAAGTTACGGTTATCAGAATAAGCTTAGTATAAAAATGATTCTGAAATGGCCTCGTGTTAGAGTTTTCGTTGTTCAATATAAATAACAAAAAGTAAATATAGTCTATAACGATTAATATAATTTAAAAACCTTAATAGTGGTTTGATTTTGCATTTTTAAGAGTAATTATTGTTCGATAATTACTTATCCTGTTGATTCAGCAATAAAATATCGTTGACCTATAGCCAAATCCTTTATCTGCGGCGTCTATGGTTAAAAGGACTAATTACATTCTAAATAATTAAGAGTCTTGTGACATGAATGTTTTGTGAAATGCTCGAGTTTACTCTGACTTCTGATTCCTCTATAAATCAATTATCTAAGACAAGGTGAGTTTTCTATTTCGAAGAAATGATTTCTCAGATTAGTGTATGCAGCCAAATAATTCTTTAGACTTTGTAATATTAGTACAAATTGTTATTGACATTAAAATATAATATTATTATTATATTTCAAAGAATAAAATATTTTGTTGGTGAACGATACTTTGAGAAACAAATTAATGAATCTGAAGTTTTTAAAATTAAAAGCTAAAAGTCCAAATAAGAAAAATATCCCTGGTACAGTGAGAGTGTTGGCGGAAGATCTGTCCACCGGTTGAAACAAACAACGAAAGCGGCGCGAATACGGACTTGAAATGCCCCACATGCGGGAAAAATTACAAGAGAAGAGCCTGGTATATTATATTATCTTGAGACACATGATAGTGTTGAAGCATGGCTGTTGTCGCTAAGCTCTTTGACTATCACTGTGGATAGAGTTGACCCTCACCTGTCCCATGGTGAGCCATTGAGTGAAAAATATCAGGAGTCCATTTCCACTCGGACACGTCTTAGCATTCTCAATTTAAAGCAATCGACATGGAAAGCACACGACGAACGATTAGCGGTCCTGTTAGAGCATCTCGGATGCTCGAAGCAGGAGTTAGACATGCAAGTAGAGACTTTTCAAAAAAACTATTTATGACTATTTCAACGAAATATATCCACCTTCAAATCATTACGCTCACAAAAACAAAGAAAACGCGTTCAAGTCGAAAATGAGGTGGAAAAAAAGAGTTTAGTCTTAGTTACCAATTGTCTAGGGCGCTACGGTCAACCTTGACAATTTGAATGATATACCAAAATTAAAAAATAACAAATTAAAAATAAGAGTAATTTTTAATTAAAAATCTACATATGCACAAAATAAAAAAAAATAATAAACAACCAGTTGTTTATTATTTTTTTTATCCCAGGCCCCAGGGTAAAGCACGCAATAGCGTTCGGTTTTAAAGGAACGCTTTATTAAAAAAGAAAAATAGTACCAGAATCCAATGGGAATACTTTATTCAAATCTGCCTTTGTACAGACGCAATTCAACTGCACAATACTTACGTGTATGAAGAATACCAAGTAATGTGTGAAAATGTTGGTATTTTGTTACTTTAAAATGGTTATCAAATTATCTTGAGTTTTCTTTGGTGGACTCAGTTATTGTATAGTTTATAGTAAATTCGAGTCACTGTGCGTTAAATAGTCAAACTTAAAACAGTAATATTTCTTAATAATCCATTCTTCAGACACATCGAGTTTCCTGTCAGAGGCTGTCCCACTATCCCACATTGATTAATGTAATATGTACGTTATATAATATACTATACGTACTGTTATATATATTTTTATTTGTTCGTTTAATTTAACGCTGCGCTGAATACGGATTGAGTCAAAAATTGAGACGTATGAAAGTTATTTATTACTATTTTATTCATAAAGTCTGAATTTTTTATATGTATTCTCAATGTTTTTGTGTAAATTTATTTACTTTATTATAATTTGAATACTAGTATAGATCTCACATTACAAGTATAGCTCTCACATTTGCATTTTAGTTTTTAAATAAAGGCTTTTTCCTGAAATATTGTATTCAATAAAACTTAATTAGTCGTGAAATGTAGTCTATGTTTTTGTACTCAAAGTTTCTATTGTTTTAAAGTGAATATTGTGAAAATAAACGCTACTCTTACATTTGTATAAAATGTTAGTATCAATATTATAAAATTTCGGATTATTTTGGGTGGTACGCTAGTGCATACCAGGAACAAATTGTGAGATATGAAAAATAGTTCTGTGTGTTATATTCCATTTATATGTGATGGCCATAGGCCCTATATTATGTTGACTGTTACTGTTACTTTATGCCCGCTCTCATTTTTTCGTTTGCTTAGAGTTACTTCCATTTGAGAATGTAAAGCCACAAATAAAAGCGAGAACATGTGAAAGCTTATTCTAAATTTATAATTGAAAAAAAAACATATTTCCGGTTGTAGTGGAAAGCCTTAAAACTAAGTGGAATAGTTTATTGTACAAGGAACAACACAAGTTTTGCTACAGGTATTGAGAAGAGAAAATTGCAATCGTATATTGATTTCATTTGAAAGTGTGTGTGTGTGTATGTGTTTGTATATGTGTGAACACGTGTGTGCGTGTGTGTGAACTGTGATAATTTGTTCTGTTTCTTTCAAAGATCGATATTAATATGAGACAAATAGTTTTAATGGAAGGTTTTTACTTCTTAAAAATAATGAAATTAAATCATGTGACAAAGTATATCTAAATACGTAAAAAGAAAGCAGTTAGGTATTGGATTTCTTTAATAAGTTTTATATAGTCGCTACATAAAATTATAACTTGTGTTAAGATAATAAATGTTTCGTAACAAATATAGAATATACTATTGTATATAATTTCCAATATGTAAGATTTTTAAGGAATGATTGTATTTGATTTTTATTTTCAAGGTTTTCATTTTCAAGTCAAGTTCAATAATGTTAACAAACGTAATATAGGTATGATTTTATGCTGGTTGGAGTATGAACTTTCTACTTAATTACATTGTCTAAGAACTAAGGTAACTAAGAAAATGCAAATAAGAAAGTTGTATCCGAAGTTAGTATTTCTTATAAAAAGAGGGATTTCCAAGGCCTTTTAGCCTTTATTATAAAGAAACCGTTAAGAAAGGGTACTAATATACAAGTATAGTTATGTCGTGAGAGGAAATGTCAAAATCCTATAACAAATTAAATTTATTGTTTTTTTTAAACTTCTATCTGTTTGTTTGTTATGTACGCATATTTTGGGATCTTTTGTACAGTTTTGAATAAAATATTGGTAGGTCAGGGCACGATTTAAGTTGTAATACATTTTGAAAACTAGCATACCTGATGCAGAACCACAGTAAACAAAATAAACTATAAGAAACAATGAAATGCTAACCATAACAAAAATAATTAAATATTTTTCATGATTTTAAAGTCTTAATCCACACTAACGATAGATTTTAAAATCAAAAAAATAATTTAATAAAAATAGCATTCTCTCTCGTTAAACTATTGTTTTTGTGGTTATATATGGGTATCGGAAATTAATAAAAAAGTCGCTACAGAGATGTGAAATACGAACTAAATTGTAAACAACTTGTAAAGCATATAAGCATTTCTAAGCAGCGTTATGAAGAACGCAAGGCTTAGCGGCCAGAGCGTTTGGACGATTTGCAAGAGATATAGGTTCAAATCCCGCTGCGTTCAAATGTTTTCATAAAAAAACGTTTTTTCCAATGCTGTGAAATCACGAATATCACAATGGAAGTATGTTTATAATATGTAGTATGTGACAATAGATTTAAGAGAGATTTTTTAAATAATTTATATGAAATAATTTATAAAAAAAACCTATTTAATCATCTATGGTGCCGTCCTAATAAAGCTTGAACATATTGCAGGTGACATTTACATGTTACACCGTTCTATTTCAGTGTCTTATTCAATTTAAAAAAAATTGAAATATAACTTGCGATTTCTGTAATAAATCTTTTAAAATGTTCTCTATAAAGACGCAATATTAAACTACGGATGTTATTCAAGTCCTTTTTCATTATACGGAAGAACGTTGCGGCTTCGCACGTCTGTGAATTTTCCACTACTTTACAATCACTTTCGTGAACCACACTTTATATGGAAGCACGTACAATGAGAAAATCGATCTTTAAAATGGTAGAAGCCACCGAGCAAGATGTTTATTACTATACAGCGCAAGATGTTTATTACTCTACTATACGATTATAAATATTTAACAATATATTTCGGCGTTCTGGAGGCCGATCGATACTCGAGATGGTGGGTATATTCACATTGTGGCGTCATTTGTGAACGTCACGTGGGTAACGAGCTCATTTACTTGACTTAGTTTAAATTAGGCTATATTTAAAAGGCTTATTAGGCTATATTTGAATTAAAATTTATAGATAGGGACAAATGTAAGCTTTTGACGACTATTTACAATCTTCTTTATTTAACTTACCATTTTACAAAAACACGTGAGACGCTATTAAACTAACTATTACTATATGTTGGTATATATCCAATTGTGTTAATAAGAATTTAGTGGCTGTAGTTGTGTAGAGACACAGCATTCGACTGTAAATGCTTGTGGGGTCGAAATCCACTCGGAGAAATATTTTTTTTATCATTTATTCTGTTCTATTTTTTTAATGTGAGGTTAATGCAGTTAGTGTGCAACCCAAATACATGTGACACTGTATGGGGAAAGAAGAGGGTATTCTATTTCCGAGAAATTGCAAAAACTATCGCGTTTACTTAAGAGGAGCCATCGGCACCAACGGCGACACCCGTGGGATTCGAATCTAGGCTTTTGGCCGACGAGCAGGGTGGGTTCGTCATTCGTAGTTCGTTTTCTTTACCTGCACTGATTAAAAATGCTACTATAAAGAGATGATTTTTTTTTATAAATGTATAATTTTATAAATGCAACATATCATTATGTCAGTCCCATAGTGTTGAGGAAAAAATTGACATGCTTTACAAAATAAAGTTTTCATTTTTTAAATAATTATAATTATCTATTTCATGAAAATCTTACAAAAGACACTTGACATTAAAAAACACCACCGAATTTCACACCATAGCTTGAAAAAACCAATAGTAAATAGTGATGTTCGTAACACGCACGAGCAGATGTGTTCGTGAAACGACATTTCACAATCCATTTGCTTTTATTGGTAACACTCGCCTTCTAAGCGAGTAGGCAACTGATGTAGTGATTAATTGCTTTTTATAAATCTTTTTGTTCTTTGACATAATTTTTTTATTTTTATTTTTAAATTATTGGGTAAGTAGATTATTATTAAGATTGACATTATTATCATAATAGTAATGTGGCTATACTTTTCACTTAAAAATTATCTCATTAAATATATTTCTTCAGCTCGGTGATTAAACAGAATATAGTGACTAGAAATCTTGTTAAGAGTTCTTCTATAAAAAGCATTATATGTAGAGCTAAAGGATTCAAATGAAATGATGACTGATTAAAATGAGTGACACATGAAAATAACTCATCTTCCTAAGTGGGGAATAAACTTATAACCATGCATGCATACATGCTCTCAATCAGACGCTATCCACTGCGCCACGGTGGACTTACTATATATTTGTTTATCTAAAAGCAAATTCTAAGTTAAATAAAAGTTAACATACCAATTTATGCATACACTTATAGGAAGGACAAAGGAAAAAGTAAATGTACGCAGGAACAAAGAAAATATTCATGTTTTCTATGAATTATGAAAAGTATAACAGTGTATGTATCTACATACTAAAGTAAGACGTAGTAAACAAATTCAATGTTGTTTTATTATTATTACTTATTTATTTGAATGGTACATCAACAGTACATACATTCAACACTTAAAACTAAACATTTAAAACTGACACTTATCTGATATATGTACCAATTACAGATGTACACAGCACTGCTGAAGATTACTATCTAGCTGCTTAATAATAATATTTATCTTTTGAAATTACACAGATATTACAAATAAAAAAATATTTTGTAAATGGAAACTGCATCAAGAAACAGGATTACAACTATCCTATATCCTATATAAGAGTATTGCTTTAGTTTTAAAGCTAACATGAAAAATATTTTACTTCCGTTAATGAGGTGTCCACGTAAATGGAATTTATCGATATTTTTAAGAGAAATTTTATATACAATGTATATAGTATATACTACGTATATAGTATATACTATGACTGACTATAAAATAACGATTTCCAAAGATTGGTAACTGAAACTTGTACGAATGCGAATGTTGTGTAAAAAGCACAGAAGCAAGTTTAAGTTCTAACGCCTACGCAAATTTCATTATGTTAGATCAACGGGAAGTATTCGTTGGTTACACAATAAATATTATACAAAATGTACCAAAAAGTTATGTTAAGTTTCTAACAAATGCCTCAAATAAGAATTAACTTATCTATTTAATTTATTCCAATTCAATGTTTATGGAAATATCTTCTTACTGTAATAGTTTTGTGACATCTTATTCACAAAATAGAGTAATATATAAAACCTGGGAGAGTACACCCTCATATTTGTAAAAAAATTGAATGAATTCATTTATCAAAAAGGCATGATTTATTGCCAGGAACTCTTTCTGTAAATACAAATGAGGGAAGTAAGGTCCTTGGGTCACTGCCAAAGTGTAGCTTGATTAATGATTTTTGAGGCACATAGAAATGTTTGCAGCGAAATAAATCCAAGCGCGCTCACTTCCGACACGACAATACAACGTAATTTTGTTTTACATTTTAAAAGCAATTTTAAACTGATTTCTTTTTGTTTCAAAGCGTTTTTTTTTTCATTATACTTCGTTTTTGGATGTGAAGCAAAATACTGGTAATAAATACTTATTTTCTATTTTAATTTGAATATTTTTATAATCGTTTGTTATAATATATTATATTATGTTATATTATATTATAGAGCATTTACGTAAAATCGCATTTCTTGATATGTTCAATTATACATTGATCACGTCGTGTGGTCAACGCACACCAGATCAAAAGTAACGTAAAATTATAGAATGTATTTTTCTGAATCGTATATCAGTTTATAATTTATTAATATAATTATTTATCGATACTTGTTTATTGATATGTATAAGGAATCATATTTAGGGCATTTTAGATATTGGTCCATAATTGTAGCTATTGTACCTAAGCTATAGCTACCGTACTAAAATTCATTTGTTTCTGGCCAATATTTTTAACACGTTTGACTCATACATTAATGGATAGACAAACAGAAAAGATTAATTTTTCTATTTTATTTTATATTAAATTAGGTAGATATATATAGTTTTTTGTATTCTAGCTTCTGTTAAAAAATAAAACCCATTTTTAACTATCAATTTCAAACTTTATATTCTTAAAAATAACGCAAACATAACGCTTCCGAGCACTTTTCTTATTGTTCGTAAAAAGAAGATAGCGGCGTCGCGCTGGGACAAAGATGCACTTTAGTCTTTTGTTTGGAAAACTTACTAAGCAACTTCGACATTCAATCCTTTGTGGTGATAGTTAGGAAGTTTTAGTTCAGGACTTTTGCCGCGGGCATCTTAGCCACTAGACCGTTTCTCCCACCTTCTTCCAATTGAATTAATAATTTATTTTTTAACGAAAATTGACTATCTAAGTTTCAAAACATAGAAACGTACGTACCAAAAGTACGTTTCAGTAAGTAATCTACTAATTGACTTTAACGGTTAAGTGAATTAGTCGATTACTTACGGAAAACTTTATATTTTTTTTGTAAAATTCAATTCTATATATAAATTTCCCATGGTTAAATAACTGATCTTAAAAACCCTAATATGAGCATTAAGTTGCTCGATAAAACTACAAAGCCTTTTACTTTAGCGTCATTGAACATTCAAAAGTGTTTTATAGCGTGCCACACTTCCACGCTCGAATTCCCGAATAAATACTAAAGAGCACCCGATCCCCTTTCCTCGTAAGACGTTTCTCACTTATTCTTCAGGGGTTACACCGTCACAGGCGAAGGCCAAACCCAGCTCATCATTTGCATCCAAATAGCTCCTATAAATTCGGTACCCGAATTTTCGCTATGCTCCCGCTCCTTGGGAGCAATTAAATACTTTTTTTCACGCTTCAGTTCCTTCGCTCGATTTTTCGGCCTGAATAAATTTCACAGATTTCAAAACTTGCAAGCTTCATTAGGCAAATAATTTTGGTGTTATTATCAATACAAAATATATTTGGAGAGAATTTTAGTCAAATGCTTTAAGTATTTTTCTGAATAATACAAAAAAATATTCATTTTTATGGTCCCCAAAATTGGAACATGAAAATGTTATAAGATAATTTTGTTTAACGTAAAAGACAATATATACATTGGATAACATATCAAATGTCATAAACATATGAAAAAAACTTTGTTTTGCAGCATTATGTAAAATTGCTCTTGACTTTTGACGTTCTGACCACTTGACTATTTTTTAAATATCAAGTGGTCAGAACTACCTATACTACTATAGGTATATCATAGAAGGAGCTCATAATTAGTTTCAATTTCGTTTCATTGTTAATTTTTATATTATGTACTTTCGTTTGACCTACATTTCTTAACTTCATAGATAAATGTATCGGAACTAAATACATGCATACATGTCTTATTAAATTACAAGACATGTATGCATGTATTTAGTTCACAAACAAAATATACAACTGAATTACTTTGTATCCTTAATTAAAATTCTTATTTCTTGTTAAACTTAATAAGAAAAAATATCGCAGACCACTGATATACGAAACGTCTGTGCTACTTATATAAAGTTATAACTCCGCAATAGTGACCGAGACCACAAACGCAATCAGGGCAGTGACGTGGAATTTATAAGCTTTGCAATGTTTTCCCACTTGTTCTTGATTGTTGTTGTATTTCGTAGCTTTTATTGCATTGATTATTAGACAAGAAGGTATATTTTATTAAATGAGACTTTACTTTATTTTTTTTCAAAATCGCAGCTATTACAATTTTTATTGAGAAAGACGTAATGAACATCATGACATTTTTTTTGAAATTATAATTTTTTTATGTTTACAAGTGTTCCAATAAGTGAAATATTTATTTATTTACTTATTAAATAAACATCATTTATATATTTTCTACAGCATTTTGTTTAGGTCTAATATATAAATATCCGAAATTAAAAAAATCTTACCTTAATTTTAGTAAAAAATATTTATAGAATATTGGTAATAGACTGAAAGACTTTTAGTCAAATTAAATTCTAAATTCTAATGAACAAATTGGTAAGGAACACTTGTCCAGAAACAAGTTCAGCTCATAAATCACTGATATATTAAAAAAAATACAGTATCTGTAATATATAGACTTTATAAATATAATTTTTATGTTCTCATTAGTTTTCCTTCTATAGGTATATGCTCGTTTAGATTTCAATTTCCACTTGATTTAATTGGAAGTGTACTTTTTAATTCATTACATAGCAATATAATCAAAATATATTATGAACTATATCGATGTTATATAATATTTAGTATATTTGAATGATGAATTAATTTAAATTAATATTTTATTTATTATAATAAAGATTATAATATAAATAGTACTATATGTAAACAATCAATTATTTAATATTTATTTATATTTTGTTTGATATCGCTATGAAATAAAACATTTATATGTATAGCTCGATTATAAAAATAAATAGTCCACGTAATTCCCCACATAAAGAAGAAAAAACAGAAGGAACTAAGTTTCAACACATTCAGTTCCCCAGTTTCTTCATTGTATTTGCAAGACATTGCGTGTTGAATCGCGGAAGTCAAAATTACGTTTATCCTTGTTACCATGAATGAAGAAATAGTTTGTTATTTATGTGGGAACCTATCTCCAAAGCCGCCGTGCTTACAGTCAGACGCTGTACCGACGTGATGATTACTGACTTAAGTATAGTATGCGTGGAGAGTACCTAAACAACGGAATAAATTACATTGTAACTGACTTCTACGTGTGTTATTAGTTAAGACCTGTGTATGATATATTTATTACTCATTTTAAGTGCTAGAGGCTATTTGGGATACCAGCGCCAGGTCTAGTGAATAAAATCAAAACAATTAAGGTAACATTTCGATTAAAATATGTGTCTAGACGCATTCAACCAAATAAACTCAGAAAATGTCATATTTACAATATTATAGATTAGGTATCATTTACTTCGACTAAAAATCAAGAATAAATCAATTTATATTGCATAACACTATAAATAATATGAGTAAATTAATAAATAGGAAATTGTAAAAACTTAGTGACTAAGAAAGGTACTAATATGTAGCTACTTCCGCTAAGGGATAACGGAACCATAGCAAAAGTAGCTATATTAGTTCTTTTCTTAGTTAGAATGGACTTCCGCGAAGTAGATAAAATAAAACTATTAGATAAAATTTAGTAAGACTTAATAAAAATCTGTTACAATATACATATATCTATCGCCTAAGAGCAATAAACAGTAAAGATATTTATTTTTACAAATTACTAAGCAAGTAAGACAATTTAAAACAGTTGTGAAAGGACGTAAGTGTTACAAATTATTACCTAATTTATCAGTTTATATATTATAACACTTCTTGGCAATGAAATTCTCGCCCAAGACTAACTAAATTGTAAACTATTAATAAAAAAAAAGAAAAGTTGTCTTTTTGTACCAGTTCTTCTCATATTTAGGGCTCATTTTTTGTCGAACTGGTAGTAAATCATTTAACGTTTAAACAATAAGCTTCATTTCTTCTACATTTTTCCTTAATTACTTCTGTCGTATCTTCTTATTTTAAATGAAATTTGACTTCACTTTAGACTTGCTTTTTTTGCTTGCTATATTTGACATAACAGATTTATAACTTTGAGATTTATGTAGGCCTGACAACTCGATATATTGTGGGTTAAATTATAGTTATCTTAAAGTATTGATAAATGAGACATTGTTAACAGTGAAGAAAGTTCTTAAAAATAAAAAAAATCAATATATTGCTTTTAATTGAACTATTCATTATTTTAATTGTTATTACATACTATATCAAACATAGGAAATATATTTTTTGGTTTACTTTTAAAATAATTATCCGGGATGTGAAATTACTTTTTTTAGACGGTTTCTACGAAGCTCCTATCCAAAATAGACAAATAATTAACAATTATTAATCAATAGTGTATCAATGTCACATATATTCAAGTCAGGAAAATTTTAATTATTTTGCCATTGCTTATATTTCTTCATCTTTGAAGATGTTAAATTAAGTCTATCTTGCTTTGCTTCTATAACAAACTTGGCTTTCGTTTAACTAGAAAAGAAAGAACACACATTTAACGTAAATTTCTTAAGTAAAATGATATTCGCTTTACTTTCCATATATAAACTTTAAAGAAGTTTAATTTAAAAATAGCATAAAGAACATAATTTTTCAAGATTTTCTTGCCTTTATGCATTGTAACAAAGTAAAGTTGATGCTATAATTGCATATAATGTAACAAAGCCGGCCGTCGTGGTGCAGTGGAATAACATTGAACTGGAATTGGAATGCGTAGAAAAGAGGGAGTATATATATATATATATATATATATATATATATATATATATATATATATATATATATATATATATATATATATATATATATATATATATATATATATATATATATATATATATATATATATATATATATATATATATATATATATATATATATATATATATATATATATATATATATATATATATATATATATATATATATATATATATATATATATATATTTATATATATATATATTTATATATATATATAAATTGTAGAAATTACCTAAAGCTAAGTATATACAGCTTTAATATAGTAAAAAACAATTACCCTCGCATGAAATAGCTAATTTCCATTGGAATCGCTTTAAAATTGATATTGTTATAAAATTCAATAATCTGTCTAACCAAATTGCGGCATACACTAATAACCGACGTACGAACAGTTCAGATGAAATATTTGACAGTTGTTTTCACGTTCAAAAATTGATTGCATGTCGTTTTATTAATGCCAATGTGTTTTTATTTCTTCTATTGAATAATTCAAATTTATAAGTTAGTTTTTGAAAAAATATGGTTATAATGCTGTACATGCTTCGTTTTTGACTTCGACTGATAGTTCAAGCATCTGATACTTTAAGAAAGTTATATAGCCACGATAAATATTAAAAAAATGTATTAATAGAGGAACTTTATTATTATTAGTAAATTTATATATCTGGTGAATTATAATTATTATTAATTATGTGAAAGTGTGTCTGAAAGTCTAACTGTAAGTTAAAAAGAGTGTAGACCAAAAATTTGCATTATTGAAATATTTGAATAATGAAAAGAACTTAATAACTGATAATTGTACGAATTTTTTCGAATCTAAAATTCTCACGAAATATGTAAATATATTTAATTTAAGTGACTTTCTGAGTTTAAATTCACAAATTGAAATAAAGCATTATTTATCTACATTATTTGTAGTAATAAACTATTTAATCATTAAAATATATTAAGTTATAGCGAAACTAGGATAAGCGTTAAAATGCGCACGAGCTTATCATTTCCAAGTCACTGAACTGTTTGCGATCCTAGCCTCGGTAACTAATGCAGGAATAACTGATAACTGTAATAAATAGGTTAAGATTTAAGCTATATTATAAAAAAAATGTGTTGACATTAACAGCATCTTGATGTCATTAATCAAAAGGGTAGTTTTTGGTGATAATAAATTTGTTGCTATTATTATATTTATAAATATTACGTATATTTTTTTCTTTCATTCTTGTTTTCATATTTTTTAACCTTATTTCAGTTTCTCTATTGTATCTTTTTAACCAAATTAAAAAAATTACCTTATAATTTCTTAGTGGATAAAACAAGAGTAGAATATTCGGTCTCAGCACAGTAAAACATTATACTTAAGTAATTGATAAACTCACATTTAGGGATAGAAAGTAATAATAATTACAAGTCGCTAATAATATTATAAGACTCAGTATGATGGACATTGGTCCATCATACTGAATCCTTAAATTACAATTTAAAGTGTCATAATATTTTATTTTTTTAGCTTCACGCTTTATCCCGCGCATAACTGACAAGTAAAAGAGTGTCATAATATTAATATTTTAAATCTCAAAAAAAATATTGATCTAATCAAATTTTAAAACGTTATCAAAATCTCCACAAACATATTTGATTACCTTGGAAATAGAAAAAATCTTTATATATATTTATTATTAGCAATGTAATTCCATGTTGATGAAAAATATTGTATTAATACCGGATTAGTTGTAAATATTTTTGTTAGCGCATTCTGCACTAAACGAGTCAACTATGAAAAATTGTACTTATTGACACATGGATGTTACTTCGGACTACCTGTAACTTTATACTACTTAGTGTTCACAGCAAAAAATCAAATCCAATCAAAACAAATATTTATAATCTAAAAATATAGGCGAATTATATTTTTTCTTTATCTTATTTTATATATCATTTTTGTTTTTTACAACAGATACATAAAATAAGGCATTAAATGAATGAAGTTACAGACACCAAGGAGTGTACTTATATAAGGGGTTTTCTTTTAACTACGTCTACAGGATCTTCGGCAATCAGTACGTCGATTGCGATGTATGTTCCATCTCCGGCAGGAGAGTGCAGGAAACGGAGCTTTTATATTATCTGCGAGATATCTTACATTACATTTATATATATATATATATATATATATATATATATATATATATATATATATATATATATATATATATATATATATATATATATATATATATATATATATATATATATATATATATATATATATATATATATATATATATATATATATATATATATATATATATACATATATATACATATATATTTACATAGTAAATGTAATGTAAGATATCTCGCAGATAATATAAAAGCTCCGTCATAACAAATATATATATATATATTTGTTCTGTTAGTAAAATTGTTAGTAATAAATTTTAGATTATCGTTTTGGGAATATTGTAAAAGCTTTCAACGTTAAGTACGTATATATGAAATGTCCGATTCCAAGCATATATAGGTTGGGCTTAAGACGAACATGGACAAGAAGAAAATCATGTCGAATGTCCATGTTGTGCCCACCCCGCTTGCAGTTGAGAACTCGCAGTTCGAAATTGTTGACGAGTACGTCTACCTGGGTCAAAAGATCCAGTTAGGCCGGTCCAACTTTGAGAAGAAGGTCAATCGTCGAATCCAACTCGGTTGGGTAGCGTTCGGAAAACTACGAAGTATCTTCTCGTCCAAAATACCTCAGTGCTTCAAGATGAAAATCTATTATTAATGTGTGATACCAGTGATGACTTATGGCACAGAAACGTGGTCTTTTACTATGGGCCTCTTAAAGAAGCTTAAGGTCACTCAACGAGCAATGGAGAGGACCATGCTTGCCATTTCTTTGCGAGATTGTCTGCGCAACGAGGAAATCCGCAAACGAATGATAGTAATCGATATAGCTCAACGAATTAGTAAGATGAAGTGGCAATGGGTAGGGCACATAGTACTGACAGCTGGGACAGAAAGGTTCTCGAATGGAGACCACGTACCAGCAAGCGCAGCGTGGGACGACCAGGTGTACGGACGACTTGGTCCGGGTTGCAGGCAGCCACTGGATGCGAATAGCATTAGACAGGGCGCACTGGAGGTCCCTGGGGGAGGCCTATGTTCAGCAGTGGACGTCCTACGGCAGATATGATGAAGCATATTAAATTTCGTACAATCGAATTTAAACTCCTAACAACTTTAGAACTCCTAAAAAAAATTTATTTATTAGTATTTCACTATAATATCTAAATTAAATAAATTTGAATTTTCTATAAGCTGAAATTCTGATAGTAATTTGGAAAACAAATAACAAAAATTAAATTTATCGTGAAAGAATCGTCCATTGCGACCTACTGTTTGGCTTTGTGCCAGTATCAGCGCCTTCGCGCCTCTATCGTGTAATTTACTCACGCGGAACGAGATTAACATGACATCTGCCTTGATTGACTCCTCATTGGATATAATGGCAATCAGCTTAATCTCTTGGACGCATCTTTCAAGATTTTCATTATTTTAATAATGTGTAAAGTAAAAAAGATTCAAAGTAAAAAAATATCGACAGTTCAAATTCTGATCCTCCTGCACCTATTTAAATCCTGCTGCTTTTATTTTTTTATATTTTTTTTAAGTATTTTTCTATGTGTGGTATACATTTTAAAAATCATAAAAAATAGCATTTTTTCTTTTTATATTGTCAATATAGAAGATATTATAGAGATGCTTATGCAATAAAATAAATTGTATAAAAATAATGTGACAAAGAACGCATGCCTCAGCGATCAGAGTGCTTTCACGATTTCCAAGAGGGCGCCGATTCAAATCTCACTGCGTTCAAATTTTTATATGTTTTTTAAAGCATAAGTACAAGTACAACTCACATACTGAGTTATGTACAAATTTCATTATTTTAATTATAATAGGTTTTATCGTGATATGCTTACAGATTTCCGACTTAAAGTTTTAAACTTACGAAGTAGGGCTCTTCAGAAGCCTAAAATATTAATAAGATTTTTTTTTTTTTAATTTAACATTGTATCCTGCATATAAGCACATAGCACGATATTTTTCTCGCTCTAGCAACTGACAAACTAATGATTTTAAAGTTGGAAAAATTAAAAGACAATTGAAGATAGATTTACTCTTTACTACGTCTAAACTAATTTAAAGTCTTGTAGTTGTGTTGTGTTATATATATATATATATATATATATATATATATATATATATATATATATATATATATATATATATATATATATATATATATATATATATATATATATATATATATATATATATATATATATATATATATATATATATATATATATATATATATATATATATATATATATATATATATATATATATATATATATATATATATATATATATATATATATATATATATATATATATATATATATATATATATATATATATATATATATATATATATATATATATATATATATATATATATATATATATATAACAAAAACATTCTGTAAAAAACCCAAGTCTCGCAGCTGTCTTTCTACCGTAAAAAGTTGTGAGATGTATGTAATACCAAGTCGGTTAATCTATTTAGTCTCTTCTTAAAGGATTTCTCCTTCTGTCTTATGTTATTATCTTGCCAATATGAAAATATTTTACGTTTTAAACAAAAAGATCGACTTCGACATCGCATGATTCGATTATTAGTATATTTTAGCAACTGAATTTTTCAACAGAGTCCTTCCAAATATGATTATTGAGGTGAGTGCCTCAAAGAAGTTAATGCTCTTGAAATTTGAATGGCGAAAAAGAGTATTAGTGAATTACTTGTACTAAATCCCGTATCAACTTCTCGGTTTATTGAGAAGTTTAAATGCTTTCAGAGCCATGTTGTTATCCGATGAGTCGCTTGGAAAAGATAATACATTTATAACTTGTTTTGGAGATGAGAATTTCAATCGCGTGAGGCGCGATGAACTAGAGAATCTAATATAATTGTCATATTCATTGTATTTTTATGCGATGTCCAAGTCGATCTTTTTGTTTAAAGCGTTAAATATTTTCATATTGGCAGGATAATAACTTAAGACAGAAGGTCCTTTAAGTAGAGACTAAATAGATTAACCGACTTGGTATTACATACATCTCACAACTTTTTACGGTAGAAAGACTGAGCTGCGAGACTTGGGTTTTTTACAGAATGTTTTTGATGACATCTCACTTCTTTTTGCAGAGTTGTACTTTTTGGTACCATTTAATTCTAAAAAACTTTGTTAAAGGCTTTGCCTTATGATATTCTCTTATTTTTGTATGAAGTCTTTCTCATTTTCTTTCTTTTTCTTTCTTTCTTTCTTGAGCTTCAGCTACAGTTTTTCTCAAAGCCCACTCCCTGTCTCTATGGATTTTTCTCGGATGTCACAATTTTTGACAAGTCTGGACGGTAAATACTTCTTAATCTGTTGTATTTACAAATTGATGATTCCTGCGCTTTAATACTTCCAAAGTCAACATTAATGAGATGTAAACCGCCCAGACTTGTAACTCTCGAAAGTGCCACGTAAGATTGACTGGATGCAAACACTGCAGAACCTATATTCATCAGCGCATTACTTAGACTTAGGCCTTTTATGTATAGCTAATGCTAGCTATACATATGGGAAATTGTTAGCGATGAACATAAGCTCTATTAATAAGTTCAAATTTAGTTTTGACCGGACCAAGTTCGTAAACATTAGGTTCATTATTAAATGTAATATATATTCGCTTAATTATTTTTGAATTTTCGGGATCTTTACTTTTCGCACTATACCGATAGACCCATCAACTAAACCGAGACTCACGTCAATGTTTCATTTCAGATATAAAATGACGCTCGAGCCCCCCCAAAAAAGCCTAATGGGCTCCTCTACTATTATTCATGCAGTTGGTGTACTTGGAAAACTGGACCGAAATTACAAAATATTTAGGATGATTAAAACACTAAACTCTATTTGTATTCTAAATTTAAAGCTTCTATGTCTACTAGAAGTGCCTTGGACTTTTGATGATCGGTGAGTCAGTGAGTGACAAAATTTAGAAACTTTAACAAGTTGTCATTCTTAAACTACTAGCTCAAATTGACTGAAATTTGAAATAAACCGTGTTTATATAATACTCGATTAGTTACAAAAAATTCAGGTTTCTTGTTCTATCCACAACCAAATTATAGGGATGTCGAAAGTGGCCTGAATTGCTTCGAGAAAAGGATGGTACGACTGTGCCGCTTTTTTTGCTCGACTTGGCTAGATATACACTCCGTTTATAATAGCAAGAAATAACAACGGGGATAGACGATAGCCTTGGCGGACTCAGACAGGCGCTACAGCTATCTCTTTAATATGAAGCTTTAACGGGCTGATAATTTTTGGTAAAATTCTCTTGGTCTATTCCAGATTGCAGGCAAGCGAAAATTATCAAAAGCATTTTCAAAATCAACACAGTGCCTAGACTTCCTTGATTGAAACTTGATCAGCTAGTTTTTCTGCCCAAATTAGACGATTTTCACGACATCGACGTTGCATGAGTTTGCTCTTTTTTCTTTAGCAGATTTGTAGATACACTCTGTACTTCGTGTGAAGGGGTGCGACAATTTTAGCTTTAATGTTCGTCCACTACTCTTTTATATCAAGTTTTTTTAAATATACAACCTTTTCGTTTCGGTTTATTGTGACCTAAGACGATCGATGCTATCATCAATTTCAAGAGAAGCGAAGCGATTTTGGAATTTAAGAAAAGTCATGTCTGCGGGTTTCTTCGTGTTGATGCGTGGGTACGGTATATTTAAGTTTACTTTTTCGCCATTGGATCTTTTGAGGGCTGCTACTTTCTACATGTCTAATATATCCAATATATTATATAAATTGTGTCATGATTACTATCTATATCGGCAAGTAATCTAACCATTACGCAATATATATATATATATATATATATATATATATATATATATATATATATATATATATATATATATATATATATATATATATATATATATATATATATATATATATATATATATATATATATATATATATATATATATATATATATATATGTATTTTGCATAAATACAACATATATGTTGTCCATATTCATACTAACAAACCACCATAATGATGAACAACGCTGGTTTGAGTTTATATGCATATTCGAAAAATATACTAAGTAATATAAAAGCACTTAATTATACATTATTCTTTCTAATTATCTTACATCATTCATAAGTTCACTTTTTGTTGGAATTGAAAAAAAAACTATCTAATACGTTAAACAGGTAAAACTGAAAATATACAATACATATATTGACATGCTTGTAAAATAATTAATAAATAAAAAAATATATTTATCAAAAACATATACAATGGTGGCGTTACAATGCACAAATAAAAATAAAAACATATTTTTAATTTAAAAAATTAGGTAACCAGTAAGGTTTAAAATCGCTCCGATGTATCCTATAACGCTCACCAAGATTCACAAACAAATTCAGCTAGATTTTAGTTTACGCTGCAAGCTTCATTAAGTGAATTATTTTTACTCCTTTTGCAATGGAATGTAAGCAACGTTTGATTCGGAAAATGAAAATTTTAATGAAACGAATGAATTCAAAGAGACTTTCTTAATATATTTTTTAAATAATTATTTTAACATGTTCAAAGGAGCTCTAAAGATTTACAGGGAAATATTTTATTTTATCCGACAAAATAACTTATTAACTAGTTTAATATTGTTGATACTGAGTAGCAGTTTTATTTGTTTTATACTATTACACTGAAAGTATTATGAGAACGTAGAAATAATATTTTAACAATCATATTTAATTTTTTTAACCTAGTGTGATTTGACTCAGTCGCGTTATCCCGGCCTCTTTTGCTTGCATGGTACAGTGGGTGCACTGCAAGCCCTGTCAATAATAAATTATAAAACTACAAACTAAAGCTAATATATATATTTTCAAATACTCCGATTGGCGCAGCTCCAAAAATAACGAATTTAAATTATTTTAACCGTAGTCAAGAGTAAACCTATCTTCAATTGTTTCGGATTTTTTACTTTAAAATAATATATAACTTTTTCATTTCGTTTTTTTTTAAGTTTCTACATTAAGGTAGAGTTATGAAGCTTTTTTTTGAGATATTGCGTGTTGAGTGGCAAAACTTAACGCTGCACTTTGTCAGTTGCTACATTTAAAGAAATAATACTTTTTTCATATAACTAAAACCTTAGTTATGTTTAAGGCTTGATTCCCAGTCAGGGGAGAATGAATTATTTTAATTTTTTACATTGCAAGACAAAATGCGACATTGAGTTCAATCACTCAACACTCACAGTGTCGAAAGGGGAAAAATGGGCAACGATTTGTCTTCGATTCACGCTTTCTACTGACTACTGTGCTACGTTTTTATGTGCAGGATACAGTGTTAAATTAAAAAATATATATCTCTTGTTAATATTTTAGGCTTTCGAAGATAATAAAAAAAGAAAGAAAGTATATATCTTGTTAATATTTAGGGAGGGTTATTTAGGGAGGAAGGGTTTTCCTTCGTAAGCTTAAAATATTAAGTCGGAAATTTATAAGCATATCACGATAAAACTTATTATAATGGAAAACATGATATTGGTACGTAACACTCGGCATGTCAGCTGTACTCTTACTAATACTTAAGAGAACATAAAAATTTTAATGCAGCGAGATTTGAAGCCGCGCCTTCTTGCGAACCGTGCAAACGCGTTGACTGCTGAGCCTTGCATTTTTCATCACGATGCGTTAAAATTCTTATATGCTTTTACAAATTATTTCATTGTTAGCATCTCTGTAGGGATATACTTACAAATTTTCACTACCCAAAGATTAATCAATACAAAGAACAATCGTAAGACGAGAGAGAATACTATATTTATTAAATATTTTTATGATTTTGCAACAGTATTAAACCCACGCGTAAATTTTCGCGCGTTCTAATTTTTTATGTTTTATTAAAGTATTTTTCTATCCTCAGTGTGGATTAACATTTTAGAAATCGTACATTTTTTTTACTTTGAATCTTTTTTACTTTACGCATTATTAAAATAATGAAAATCTTGAAAGATGGATGCAAGAGATTAAGCTGATTGCCATTATATCCAATGAGGAGTCAATCAAGGCAGATGTCATGTTAATCTCGTTCCGCGTGAGTAAATTACACGATAGAGGCGCGAAGGCGCTGATACTGGCACAAAGCCAAACAGTCGGTTGCAATAGACGATTCTTTCACGATAAATTTAATTTTTTGTTATTTGTTTTCCAAACTACTATCAGAATTTCAGCTTATAGAAAATTTATTGAATTTATTAAATTTATATATTATGGTGAAATGCTTCTAAATAAAATGTTGTTAGATAATGAGTTTAAGTTCAATCGTATGAAATTTTAATATGCTTGGAATCGGACATTTTATGGCACGTACTTAACACATATATATACATATATATTATGTACGTACCTGTAAAATCACATGTTAATTTATATTTTTTCTAAGAAAGTTACATTTAAAATTTTGTTACATTTCCTAGAAAAATGTTTTCTCCTTTTTGCATGTTGAATATATGTGTGTGTTAAAAGGCTGTACTCCACGCCGAATTGTGTTTTAACAGACTGAAGTACTTCATTTTTTAGAATTAGGCTGAACAGACGGCTCATAATCACACATATAATCACATTTACAGTCAAATTCTGCTTCACTGCAAAACGATGGCCTCAAATTTTGCGCCATGTGCACTTAAAAATTATAATACATACGTATAATGTATTTTTACTTGTTTAATATTCCGCAAGTGTCTGGGAAAAAATTAATAATCCGAATTTTATTGCGTAATTACTCAGCTAGAGCAGCTAAATCTATAAACATTAAAAAACCCCTGGAGATATCTCGCGTAACGGTGACAGCCTTGAATAATTTTTGTACCTTTCTTTCGGAGAAACTTAAAATGTTGATAAAGTAGTATAATGTATATTATTCTAACTTTTATTTTTTTAAGCTTATTGTTTAACTTTGAGCTTAAACCTTTCAGCATATTCCCAAAACGATAATCTAAAATTTATTACTTACAATTTTACTAACAGAACAAAATTAATTAAAATTATAACGATAACGTAAAACTTTTGCTATACAGATTACGACCTAAGTTGATATTGATGTAAAATTTAAGATTGTTTTACGCGGTCCCTTACTTAGCTTTCACCTGGTCGGTCAATAAAAGCAAAATTGAACAAAAGCTTTCGATTTTTATTAAGGCAGGTCCTCATAATCGTACCTTGGTATTTTGTAAGTGCTGTAGTGCGTGTTAATAATGTTACTGTCAAGGTATGAGGGTTGATGTGGGTCGAAAGGGCCTACAATAGCGTAAGATCAGGTTACCTTCAGTATTTCACTGGAATGTTCGAAAGCATGTGTTTTTATTACCAAACAGCAAGATTATTTGTAAAATACATAGGTACATATAACCGTTTTTAATTTGGTATATTTTTTGTTTCTATTTCTTTACGAATCAAAAATTTCAAGTTATATGATAATCTATGTTCTTCTTATGGAAATATACAATGGTTAAATAAAATATATATAAAAATTAAGGTAATAATGTAAAAGAAGAGATAAATATGCCCAATTTCATTTGCGTGGATCCGC
Organism: Dione vanillae; assembly: GCA_037178615.1. Taxonomy (NCBI): domain Eukaryota; kingdom Metazoa; phylum Arthropoda; class Insecta; order Lepidoptera; family Nymphalidae; genus Dione; species Dione vanillae. Next base: position 1,708,863 of record JAZFAU010000085.1, read on the forward strand.
CAAAGAGAACTTAGATATTCTACTTAAATTTGGCTAGTCGTTGTCTGGTTTCCGACTTGGGGAGGATGGATTATTTTTCATTTTCTTCGCTCTGGCAACTAAACAAGCATTCAACACGCCAAGCTTTAAAGGCAAACGAAGGATGGAGTGTCATAACATTTGGATAAGCTAAAAATGTATGAAATACAATTTTTTTATAATAATAATTTAATTGTTTTTAGCTTCACTCTTTATTACGTACATGACAAGGTAGGCAGAGGGAACTGCAGGAACCATAGGAACCTAGTGTTAAGACACTCAGTCCTGCTTTCCGCCTTTTTCGAGGCACTGCGTGTTGACTAGCGGAACTCAACGCCGCGTTTTGCCTAGTTGCCAGAGCGAAGAAAGTGGAAATAGAAAAATCCACCCATACATTTTTTTGAAGTATAAAAATATAAAATAAAATTTCAATACAAAATTTTATAGTAATCAATATAATTTATGAGTAATTTAATTTTAGTATGTATCTAGAACACTAACTAGATACAATATATAATTGAAATGATAACAAAATAATATTTTTGAAATCGCTTTAATTATATTGTAAAAAATTAAAGTGCAGTATGTGAAGTAATGGAATGAAACTTCAAGCAGGCTTTTTGGAACTAATCCAACTCGCTAGTGTACTTTTTGTCTCATTACACTATAATAAATGGTTGAAATGAGGCCCTATTTCAGTAACGTATTACATGTCCGTGACCAAATTAGAATTCCATTCTACTTTAAATACGACATTTGTGCATTTATTAATTTTGAGAATGTTCTTTTTATTGTGGCCTTGGATCGACGATGTTACTATACGTATATAATCTTAAATTTAGGGCAGTGGAGAGTCTCAACACTAAGCTCTTTCTCTCTTTCGTGCCGTGTTATACTTACTTTTTTATATATGCTGAAGCAGAATGTGCTTAAATATTTTATAACTGGTAAAGTAAAAATGTAAAAAAAGTAATTTAATTTAAAAGCTTTTCAATTTTGCTGCGTATATAGTATCTAGAAGATTTTTATCTTATTAACTGTTTATGTAAACGGTTAACAGACAAGCAAGACTTGTAAAAGATTTTCTGATATTGTTGAAGTATCGTTCTTTTAAAGAAATCGTAGCTTCAAATATATAAAAGTTCCAAGAGGAAAGTAAAGGAATACCAATTTTCAATTGTGAGGATTCATAATGTTAGGGTATTCTGCATAATAGGCTGGATATTGCGTTTAGAGTCTTTAAATTTTATGGTTATTTCCTATAAGATAGTATAATAATAGTACAATAACCTTAAACAATACACCAATATACTGTATATCAGAGCCTATAACCTAATTAATGCAACGAGTTTCTGAATTTATCTTTAAATAGAAATTAGGTGTAATAAATTATTAGATATGCCTATTATTATTGGGATTTGAAGTCATAAAAAATTATGGTCTGAATACTGTGGCATAGGGTAGAAGCAAATTTAAAATTTCTACCCAAATTATTAAACTTGGCGTTGTACTTCGTCTGTCTAGATTGAAGAAATGAATATAAACATTTACTCTGAGTAAAATTAACCATAGTGTTTAAATTTTAACGTCACAAAATTGGCTCAAAGTTGAAAAAAAAATTAATAATAAATATTTAATTTGAGTCGGTGGAATAGTTCTATTTGAAAAATATACCTTTACATTAACGAATTATTATAATTATTAGAAAGAAATTAAGGTTAAATAATAGTAATTATTATTATTATACTTTATATTTTAAATTACATTAGTAATATTAGTAAAGTTACACGACAATTGTGTCCGTAATAACATAACATAACTTAATGCTTTATGCTTAGCGCGGTAGACAGAGAACGGAGCGCCAACGGCTGTGGTCCCTATATACATACTCATTCTTCTCGTCCACTGTCATAATAACCTATTCGTACATTCACCCAGGGAGGTGTTAATGCTAAATTATTAATAATAGAGGATATACTACAAATTAATACAGAACTAGGACGACTAAAATTTTGTACATAATTAGTAAAAATGTACTTGCACACAAATAAAAAATGTATTAAAGGTATGACCCAGATCTGAGTTACTCGAATCATATTTTATTCATATTATAGGTGTGTAAATCTAAATTTATATAAGGCAGGAAATGCGTCCGCTTGAAGTAACTTCAACTTGTATTTATCTAAAGTTTACGAGCCCGAATCATGACAAACTACGACGCAAATTGCAATTCAGCGCGCTTAGAACGAGTTTATAGGTTCTTGCAGAGTAGAATTTTGAGTTTGTTACAAAGTCCAGGAGAATATACGTGTGATGAGAATATTTTTTAAAACCATTTTTGCAATAAATGTATTTTGTTGAAAGTAAGTTAAATTTTAAATTCATAATATATTTAACATTTTAAACAATATACACTCAACACATGTATGTGTTCGCGCCATCAGAATAGGTAAAGGAAATCTAGTGTAAAAACACTCTATTTCTGGTGTACCGCATTTTAAGATATTCTAGTTTTCGTATCTAAATTTGTTTACCAAATTTAATTCAACGCATTTATGCTTTTAACTTTTTTTATACATTGCCCTTTTTTGCTAGTCCCTACGAAACATCTACTCTATTTTGTAGGAAAAATTCGTTAAATTGTACAATTTAGCTTCAATTGCGAGAAATCGACGCAGTTTGAATATTAAAAATATCAGTCAAGGTCGAGTAGTACTCGCACTTCGATGGTTCTGTATCAATTTCATTATTGTAAGTTTTTAAAAATGCAACTGCATGCAAAAAAAATACTAATTGTTACAATATAGTTACGTGAATGTTTGCACGTTTCCGTTACTCATTTAAGATGTTGCCTAGCTAAAAGTCATTAATTTTTATTCAGTAGTTTTTGCGTGATCCTATAGTGATATTTTAGTATCTATTAAATTTGTATAATTCTTTACACAAGTTAACTTTTACAAGCATGTTTGAATCATTGAATGAACATAAAGCTACTTTAGATAATTAAGGTCTGCAAGCATATTAAATAATAACATTTTCATGCAACATTTTTATTTTATGGATAGAATAATGAAAGTTATTTAAAACTCCTTACTTTGACATTTTATACAGGAAAAATAAGTTTCAAAGATGCTGTAATAAAATATGCGCTGCTTTAGTCTACAAAGTAGCCTTTTTACGTGATTACTATTGTTTTTTAAAAGCTACGCAAACTTTAACAACTTATTAAATTATAATATCGTACATTATTTGAAATATGTATGTGTGTGACAAAGTGACTATAATTATAAAAAAAAATGTAAATTTTTCTATTTTATGCATACCAAAAAGTTAGAATAGCAAATTTTTTTCTTAACCATGGGTATAGCAGACCGCTCATGCGTTAGGTAAACGTGTCGTACGGACGAACGGTACTATGGAACTCACCGGTACATCCTATAGTACACATGAATATGGTATCCATTGATATGGAGGCCTCAGGTATTCATTCACTATCATATTTATACATATCCGTTCGATGTTAAAAGGGATTTCAAAAACGCATATTGTTTTTATCTATATCCTGGTCTCCGGCAACGGACCTAGCCTGCCATCGAGCTGTGCAATCTTAGACAAGAACAGGCTTTCACGATTGCCACAAGATCTGATGAGTCTGCCACAAGGGACTATAAGTCCAAATTCCATCCTCGATATACAGCAATCGAGATGGAAAATTTGGCCCACAACTGGTTATTGTTGAATGTCGCGGAAATAACCAGTTAAAGGCCTTGGCGGTGTTCTCAAGCTTCGGCACAAGCTGAGTAAGTGCATGACAAACGACCATTTAGGCTTAACTTAGATATTTCATTAGATCCCGTAACTCCACTTCCAGCCCTTGAATATGCGAATGAAAAATGAAAAAGAATCATCTATAAGATTGGAAATCCTCAGAATTTTCCCTTTAATGCAGTCGATAAGCCAGTCATCTCATAGTAAATCAATCCTTGTTGGTAACTAGAGTGTCATCATCGTAACATGCGACTACTTTCACCTCAAAGTAGTTGTTTTGAGTCACTGGAAGTAAAAAACAACGCAACGATAAAGTAACACCTCTTATAACGTTTCCAACGGCGAGCTATAAAACGCATTAGCCACATCTAGTGATACAGCTAAAAGCATGTCCTCTCCTACCATAGTGGCCAACGATTGAGCCTTCAGGGCATTCAGATATTCCTTCAGGCCTACCTCTTCAAGAAGATGAGTTAGTTAGTAGTAGAATTATCTTTCAAAAATTTTGTCTGTTTCATTTAGATGCACTAGTGTGCGAATACCTCAAATAGTATCTGAAAATTATTACCTAGGTACTCCAGATAGATGCTTCAGGACTTTTCGTAAGATACCATCTGCCACAGTGGCATAGTGGCCGTTGTTTTGATCTTTAGCCTAACTAGAGCCATTTTCGCATCGCTAGGATATCACTGGTTCTGTGTCGAAAGAGGGATCACCCTGGGAGGAAAAAAATAGGAGAAACAACTCCACAACTATGCTCTGGAAGAGGTAACGTCTCCGTCAACGAGCCACCATGAATAGGCATTTTTTGTATTGAAAAATAGGGGCGTCCTCATGGATCCCTATTAAGACTCGCTAGAAGCATCTGCATCAGCATTTTGTAATTGGCAATCTCAGTTACTTTTGAACTGATTTGACTAATTTCTTTGGTGGTTTATTGTTATTATAATGAACTCTAACTAGATTGTGGACATTAATTGTGTTATTGTGTTATTTTTCTAATACTGAATTTATATTACAAACTTCTCCAATTTGTCAATATAGTAGAGTAAATAATTTCATTCTATTGTCGATGTAATTTAACCGTCTCCATTTTTTATTTTACCTACAGAGTAAAACAAAAATGGAGATCGTCAGTTGCATATCAGAGTGTTAGCTATAACGAAACCAAAAAAATTCATATATCATTGAAAGCCAAATAACCGAACAGAAAGACAGACATCTGACTATTTTTTCTGACAGAAACAAAGAAAAATAGCTAACTTTCTTTTTAACTTCTATCATTGATATAAAATAAAAACAAAAAAAATAATATAATTTTTAAATATATTAGGAGCAAAATTAAATTTTCATTATTTTTGTTACATTAATGCCAGAAATATTAATATTATAATACTAACAAGGCAATTGTATCTCTTCTATCTTGTGTTATTGTGCAGCACTTGGTGAAATTACTAGCTTAATAATGGTACATTCATTTGAACATACAGTCTGACTTGAGTAAAATGTGGACATCCGAGGCTTAATTTGACTCTGAATATCCATCTATATACAGAAAGACTAAATACAAGCGACAGTCAAATTTCCTATGTCACAGTCAGAGGACTTGCATACTTATACTGAAGATATAAGGCTTAATTTCACCTGTTAAGACTCTGACTTGATAAATTACATACATTTAAACATATATTATTTGGAACTACAATTTGTAACGAGCAGTTAACTACTTTGCAAAATTTAGATTTGATAATAAACTTATTATAAAAGTAAACAATATAAAACGTTTATCTAATATACGCGCTTATGGGGAAAGGAGTTATAAATAAGGGTTTTATTGAAATGTTATCTCTTGTGATGCAGAGAGACAGTCTTTAATTATATATATGTGAATTGTAATCGTAACTTGATCACTATATGAGGGACAACATTATATATATTTAGTCTTTTCGAAAAACAACTCTAAAGACTTAAGTACTGCAATTCTGCACGAAATGTCTGAAATTTCGACACAACACAAAAAAGCTAAATAAAAATATTAATTGTATTTTATTGCATTGGATAAGTTAATAACAAGCTAGTTGGTATCGGTTATTACTTATTATTTTCATTTAGCACTTCTAGAAACTTATGATCATCTTTCTTGTTTATTTTGATTTTATTCATTATATTTAATGAAACATTGAATCAAATTTATTACCATAATGTTATAAATGTTAATTAGAAAAATAAACTTTTCTCTGATTGAAGAATAAGCTCTCAATCATATTTCACTGAGCCATTGCACTAGTAACAACCTTTTAATAAAAAGACTACTCAAATAAAACTTGTTTTATTTCAGAATAAATACAATCCAATAGTCAAAGCTGCAATACTGAAAGCAAACACCAAATTGCTCGCTAACTTGAGATTACATGGCGCGTCGTTGAAACACCCTCCACCCCCTAGAGACCGTTTATATAACACGTTATGTGAAAATTTACGGAAAACCATAAAAATTTGTAAACTTTGCAAAAAAGGTTGTTCTAAGTCCACGCTTCTTAGACGATTTCTAATGTCATAATAATATTTAGCTACCTTAGTAGACAAAATTTTATAAAAAATTATTCTACTAAAATGTTAAATTAAGGAGAAAAATATAGGATTTTAAAAAATTTCTATATACATTTATATGCCCTTCATGTTAGGTTAAACAAAACAACATTGATACAATTTTTGATAGGCTGTGAGCACTCGTAAAATGTAATAAAATATTATTACGTGATATATAAACGAGCTTAAAGTTCGATCACATTCTCATGTTACTAAAGCAGTGGAAAAACTAACGTAACTTGACCGAGCTGAACTGTTTTAGAGAGTTTCATCTTGATCTCGAGGACGGATGAAGTATGGATTTTTGTGACATTCGTAGGAGTTAAGAAGCTGTCTTTTACACGTCATATAAACCAATGAGATTTCTGAACAAAAGACTGTGTATATGTAAGATGAAAATATGAAATATAATTGACATATATCATCAGTATGAAAGTTGAATGTTTGAGTTAGAATGTGGGTAAATAGGACTAATCGAGGATCGTCATGGCGCAGAGGCGTAGCGCCTACCTGAAACACGACGGTTTGTGAGTTCGATTCCCACTCGGGGAAGATGGATTTTTTTCTTACCATTTTCTTCGCTCTGGAAACTAGGCAAAGCGCGGCGTTGAGTTCCGCCACTCAACATGCAATGCCTCGAAAAAGACGGAAAGCAGATAAAGCATGAAGACATAAACATAAAGGATAAATGTTTATTAAAACTATAACTATGTAATATAAAGTATTTTTATAATATATATATATATATATATATATATATATATATATATATATATATATATATATATATATATATATATATATATATATATATATATATATATATATATATATATATATATATATATATACGACTGTTAAATGTGATTATAATCGTAACAAATATTATGCAAGAAATTTTACGTGATTGTTAAATTATCAACACAAACTTACGATCAATTACGATGTTGAAGAATTAATAAAGACAAATATGTAAAAAGAAATCCTTACATATTTTTAATATTTATAATGAAATATTATTTTACATTCATATTTCCAGTAACTATGATTATTGGAAACTGAAATATATAAAATTTATAGTAAAAATAATAGAAATGTAAGGTAATGTAGGTTAAACAGAACTTAATTATGTTTCCCGTTACGACATAATCGTGTTATTCGAGAAAGGAAGTCAATAAGCAATAAGCAATTCCTTGTAAATTGTATTAAGGAGGAATTTAACTAGAGCGTTCGAGCCGAGGAGGAATGCACTTGGAAAATTTTTCAAGTAATTTGGATTCTATTCACAACAGGTCCATTGAACTTAGATAATAAATAGAGAATAGAAATGTTATAAGAAGTAATAAATAATAAGTAATAAATAAAACGGCTAGAATAAATAAAATAGCCAATAATAGCCTTCCGCGACTGAAATTGTATATTAATCCAGTCTTAATATTCCCTTGTCCTACTAGACTGAAATAGTCTTGAAATGTATTAAATCTCATGTATAGTATAAAGTCACGTGAGCTTGACGGTGCTTACATAGAATTTTATTAATGCTTATAATCCATATGCTCTACAATTCTAATAAAAGCTTGTGATATATAAAACAAAACTCAGTAACAATATACAGCATGTTTCCTAGAATTCAAAAACAGATACCTTTTCTATTATATTTTCTCTACAGTAAAGCTGAACGAGACGCGGCAAATGAACCGGACAGCACTGCATTATGCCACGAATAAAGGTAGACATTCGGTGAGTACAAATTTGGACTAAGAAGACGTACATTTGTGAAAAGAAACAAGATTGGACGACGACAATATCGTGGTTAACAGTGGAAATTTCAAAATATACATGAAAAAAATAATTTCAGTTATTATTAATTGATAATTAATAATTATGTGCAATTCTCAAGTGTCATTATTACAGCTTATATAATAATTCTAAAACATATTCTATATGCGTATTTTTTTTTATATGAATGTGTATGATTAATTATATATTTAAACGGTACCTACAACTTACTTCACTTTTATAATAAAAGTGACATTAAGGTAGGCTAGATGATAATGATGCTCTTGTCAGATTATGTTTTGTTATTAAAGTGATTCTAATAAAAGTAATGAAGTGAAGATCTGATGATCTCTCAGGATACGATAAAGTGATAAGACATTACTTTTCCCCATTTATTATGTATACTGGTTGTGTTCATCATCTTAAGCATAAGCTGCTGAAACAACATGAGAGCTGCAACATATCGCACTTAGCTAAATAAGATGTATCAAGACAATGGTGTTGATTGAGATAAGCTTTATATGAAAATATTTTATCACCGGAACACGTGACACGTTCATAGTATATTTACCAATAAAATAGTCTTAGAATAACTTCACAATCAAATTAATTATTATACAAAGTTATAATTTACAGATTTGTTGAATCCTCGATAAGACCATATTATTTTCATTTACTTTATTCACATATATGAAAACAAAATTCATAGAATGTAGAAAAACACTCGTAAACAATCGTTTGTACAATATATATGCAAATCGCAAAGTTTTGCTAACGACAGTAGTGGGCTTTTAATCCGTTGTTTTATGACCTTTAATAAAAGCTAATAAAACGTTTCGTTTGTGTACTTTCTAGCATTTTAAATAAAATATATATGAATATGAAAATACATATGCAATAGAGTACATATCTAAGAATTACATTTAATGTATCTGTGGTGTTAATTAGAAAATAATTAGTTAAAAAAAATGTTATGATCATCTTTCTGTTCACATAATGTTTTTGCATTATTCTTTTTTGCTTTTAACGCTGAATCACTTGCTCCTCGTTAGGCGGCGTCTGAAACTATAAAAGTGTTCCCGCGAGACCGATAAATTCGTAGCAGTGATCGTCAAAAGCTCTAGCCATCTTACTTATAGCCTTAAAAGTCACTTGAATAAAAACTCTATTTTAAAAAAAAATATTACAATAGTATTCAATAAAATAACGATAACGAAGTCAACATAACTCTGTTATTTTGGTCCGTATTTATTTATTTATTTATTTATTTATTTATTTAGGACAACCAACAGTAGATACAGTAATACATTTAATAATATAACAACTTGAACTTGAACATGGAAAATGTTCTACTAATTAAAGGTAGTCTCAGCATGCACTTATAACATTACAATACACATAGTTCGTATGATTTTTTTTTTAACTTCACGCTTTATCCCGCACATGACAGGGTAGGCAGAGGGAACTGCAGGAACCATAAGAACCCAGTGTTAAGACACTCCGTTACTTAGTCCCTGCTTACTCCGTCCCCACTTTCCGCCGTTTTCGAGGCATTGCGTGTTGAGTGGCGGAACTCAACGCCGCGCTTTACCTTAGATGCCAGAGCGAAGAAAATGGAAATAGAAAAATCCATTTTCTCTGACTGGGGATCGAACCCAGTAACCGTCGCGTTACAGGCAGACGTTGTGCCTCTGCGCCACGACGGTCCTCATGACGTATGATAATTAGTAACAATAAATTGCTCAAAATTTTGCTTTAGCCACTATAGAGACGCTAATTTTACAATAATTTTACTAATATGTAACTTTACTAAAATATTTATAAATAAGAATAACTTTAATAAAAATTACAATACTATATTGTAACGTCAAATATAAATCTTAATAATATTTCAACGTACAAGTCAAAGATAATTTGGATGGATTCATTTACATCTCAATTCAAAGCGATCGCCGCCGCGTCGCTATGATTGAGTTTTATTAATTGCAATGCAGCGACTGCATGGTAGGCGAATAATGTGCAATGAGCGGCGCAATTTTAATCATTTCGATAGTTATTCAACATTGATATTTTATATTTATTTTATTATTTTTATACCCATGATTTAATAATTTACAAATTTTATTGTTGTAGTAATATTATTATATTATATTATTGTATATATAGCCGGTTTGGTATATCGTAGTACAATAGCAGTGATGGAGTATAATTTCAAAAAAACATTAAGGATACTTGAGGAAATATATACTTTATATAAGTATTATATATAATTAGTATAATTACTAGGATCGTGTCAGATAAGTGTACCTCAGTAATAGAACATTCAAAAACTGGTGTCACAATCCATTACTATAGAAAGAAAGAGATTTTATTGAATTTTCCAATATCCGAAGCACCATTAAGACGAATAAACTAAATTGTAAGTGACGTATTGATTGCTTTTGAATAAAACCAGCAATTAACCCCGCTTGATAGTCAAATGAGTTCCGAGAGGGCCAAGAGGTTTCAAAATTAACTCTCTGGAAGAAAGTACTATAAACTTGGGAGAAATGTAAAGGGGCTTAAAGGAGATTTACATAAAACCGTTGAATCCGCCGCGAAACTGATATACCTATTCATTTTCAAGTTCCGAACTTTCATTATCAATACCTTTGGGCTGCTCTCCAAGTTTCTCTTTCAATTACCTCATACTGTATTCTATTACACTGTAGGCAAAGGTATTTTTATTGAAAAACTTTATTTAAGTGAACTCCCATCGAGTATAATAAAGTTGTTGTTGATATTGAACATATACATACATATGTGTTATATGTCATCAAAAAATGTATTTTAAATACTTTTCATTATAAATAATTAGATATAGTGACTATTTAATCTAAATTTTAATATTGTATGAACTACCGTTCTAAAACCGTGAAAGTGCCAAACAACCAACGCAATTATGTTCCAAAATCATAGTTTAAAATTTTTAATTAAAATTAAATAATAAAGGTGCAGAACATATGAGCATGTCAAGTTGATTCAAAAATATTACAAAAAATTATAATTAAGGCAAAATTCAGATATATAAAAAAATAATATTGAATATATCATTACGTTAATTTTTAGATTTTTTTAAAACAGTGGTTTTGTAGTAGAAGAATATCTTTATAATTCTCATTTAAAATCCATTACGATTAGTTAAACAAGAGAAGTCGAATTTGGTCTTAATTGAAATGTTTGTGGCCATTTAAAGTTCAACCACATGTATCATGCGGTAAGCGAAATCTTATTAACTTTATTTGACTTTAAATTAAACGTTATTTATGTATTTCCTTTAAATTGAGAATAAATTATCAATCATTAATAAATAAAGAGTAAAGCAGTATACTATTAGTATTGCGGCAACGTACAGCATACGTTTAAATATTTAAAAACTGTAAACCATTTGATATTTTCAGTTATAAGCGTGTAGTCTGCATTGACAAAGGAAGTAGTAATATCGTAAAACACTGTCAAAACTATTTAATTTTAAATGTTATATAATTTTATTTCTATCAAAATCACAATACTGTTATATAACATTTTACAGTATAATTTTTATCAAGTAATGCTTGATTACGCCACGAGCAGGTTGAAAATAAGAACAGTAAAATGAAGTCTCACCCCTCTAAAATGCAAAGTTGCGTAAACCCTTACATTTTTTTATATATAGCGTCCACATTATCGAAGGTGGTCGGTCATATGGGAAAGGCTAATGAGGCCTGTTGCCTATCTAGGACGCGACAGGACTTGAACCTAATGAATGGAAAAACCCTGATCGTCGAACTGTGGTGACCTATTTAGCTACCCTTTACTTTGTTCGTATAACATAAATAGACTGATCAACGCTTCTATTGTTAGCTAAGATACACGCGTATTTTTTATATGATGTTGATAGGTGATGTGAAAAAATCAACATGTAAACGAGCTCTTACTTGCTTTAATAAGTAAAGTAAATATTGAGAAGCCGCTCTTGTGCAGTTGAATATCTGATTGTACACAAAAGAGATTTTCAGCTCTTATTTGAAGTTTTGATTGTCAAATAAAAATAATTGGATAAGAGGTCGTAATGTCGAGAATTTTTTGGGTTGATTTCGAGTATTTGGATTACTATATTTTGTACTCCACTTCAGTAAGAGAAAGTGTTATATTGAGTTACTACCTATGAATTTAGGTGGAAAGCGGAGAACAGAGTGTCTACTTTTTGTCGTCTACTCTAGTAACATAAGAAGTTTATAATAAAGCAAAGCTTAGAACTAGGCCAGCCAGTCGCTATATGAATAAAAAATGTTTATTCAAATAGAATTGTAGTTTAAAGAATATACGACAAGAATATACTTTAATTGTTTACTGAATGTGAAATAAACATAAATTTCTGGAGACTTCACAAACTGGAAGATAGCAGAATCTGTTCTTTTCCTTTTGTGTTATAATTTATGAGGACAGAAACTTTGGAGTAAAACGAGGAAAGACATTTAATTTTAATTATATATAAAAGTTAATTTAATTTTTAGTGTTTTAAGTAATTTAAATAATACAAGTTTCTTTGTTGTGTATACAACTAATATTAGTTACATTGTAGGTTTTTAAAATAGTTTTACATTTCTTCTTTAAAAGGTACTTACTAGTGCATTGTTTTTGACACTTCCTACAATGCGACATAAAAAAATTGTCATGACATCGATGTCATTTTTGATGTATATATATATATCGTATTCTCGTAATGATTTGCTATTGGCATAGAATCAACCTATGATCAGTCTATTATATATATGTTATTTGTCGTTATTTGGCTATTGTTGTGTTGTTGTTTGGCCTATGTTATTTGTCGATAATAATAACTTTACTATAATAAAATATAAATAAATTATTTTTTAAGAATCTATCTATTACAAATATAAAGACAAACTTTACCTGTTTTAAAATAAGTATAAATACAATAATATGATAGAAAAATTATGGATATAAAGTATAACAAAAAATCAATCAGTAAAATTTACATCGTAATGTATCTGTAATGTGTATGTTATTTTGTGCATTATTCAAACTTTAGAACTGGTACATATTCTGATCTCCGAGGGAAACACATTCAAAGACATACATGTGCAGTTATGTCAAATACTCGAAGGCGAAGCTAATGTTTCTAATAAATGAAAAAGGAATGGAGAAAAGCAGGAACTAATCAACGGAGTGTTTTTACGCTAGGTTCATATAGTTCGTGCCCTCTGCCTACCCTTGATATGCCGGATAAAGCGTGAAGCTAAAAAAAAAGAAAAATGCTATTTTAGACTAATAACAATCTCTATGCAATTTGTAGCTTTAAATGAAAATTGGCAAACATTTAATGTCGATTTAGATCAAATATACCCATGATTTATTCACGTCCATCAATATAAAAGCTTTTATAATGTACGTACATAAATCTGGTCGTTTTCTAGTTAACTACGAAAATAATATTAAGAAGAGTTTATAAATTATAAGTAAACTTCGACTCGTAGATTTAAAATTTATATGTTACAGCACTCAACACAAAGCTTATATGTTACGGTAAACGTCACAAGTTCAAATATAAATTTATTACTAGGTGGGTTAAAGTTACTAGAGACCGACCGAGTTCATTATCCCTCACCTGCTATCAGTGTACGTACACTCTAACTTTGCAACAGAACAGTTGCAAACTATCAGCAAATTGGTTCAGAACTATAGAAAATCCAGCAAATACCGATGCTATAGCTTTCGGTTTTCATACTGCTTCATTGCTTACTACACACAGCAATCTCTCTGGAATGATTCTACATTGAAATTAGTTCCAAACTTTATGATATCTAGTATGTATATAGTAATTATTTGGTTTTTATAATGAGTAATACAGGTTGTTTAAGAGATATATAAAAAAATCGGTCAAGTGTATTTGGTACTCGCGAACCGACTGTACCGTACCTATTTTAAGAATGTAGATATTCCACCGAAGAAAAAGCTATTTATTGTTTATATAAATGGAGAAACATAAACCTGCAATCGTACCCACTTGCCTGTATAAACTCTCGAACATGCTATTCTCGTTAACTTAAAAAAGGAGAATAAGAAGTTTGATTTTTTCTGTGCTTCAAGATATCATGACTTAGATATTTGATCTTAGTTTTAAATTGATTATCTCAGGTGGTTTTTGAGTGTTTGAGTTTGTTTTGGGTGTCGTTAGTTTTAACGACACAAAAACCTAAAAAATATAAAACTACATTAGACTTAAACTAATCTCAAGTTGTATCTTGTTTATTATTTCAATAGGCAACGTTGCTTTAAAACGAACACATAATTATGTTTATATTTTAATTTGCTATTAATCGGAGGTCATATTTGTCTTAGAATTCATTAAAATTAATATTTGACGTAAACGCTTCTGGGAGTGGACTATTTTTTTTGTAAAATTTGACGAATAAGGATCAAAGCTCAAGTTCAGTGACATAACTTACATTAGAGATTCCCATATTCAGGTATGGATGATAATAAGCCAGATAACAAAAAGTGAATCATGAGAATTTAGAAAATATTAATATATTATGTAAGTGTAGAAAGTATACATTCGTTTAACTGTCACCATCTCTCAGTCATTTATTCAACGATTTGCAACTTGCATTGATTTCATTATTTTTTCATTTCACTCATGATTATCGTTTTGTAATAACAAATTATAAAATAATAATTAAATTTAAGTACACTTTGTAATATGATACCTTTATTTTATTAGTAAAATTTGAAAAATGATAAATAATATTTATCGCACAGTCATTTCAATTTAATTTACAGTATTTTCTCCCATTGTCTTTATTTAAACGAAACAACAATTAAACTTTCGAAATACTCGCGTATGTAATATTTCGAATAGCGGATTTATAGCGTGACGTCGATAATGCGATTTATGGTTATTTCGATTTTGTATTTATCTACAATACTTATATGTTTGTATTTTTTTTTAAATGTAAAAAATATCGAGGATACAAAGAACATCTATGTTATAATCTGTAAATCACAATGAAATTATGTAAATAACGTATTTTATTTAAAAATACGTGATTATTTTGGAGGTATTTTTTTAAGCTTCACGGTTGATCCTGCGCATAGCAAGATATGCCTCTGCTTTCTTCTAATTGCAGGAACTGTGAGATGTGCTACGACACTCCGTCCATCACTTCAGTAGTCTGTTATAAATTTAATAATTTATGTTATAAAAAATAATAACACCAATAAAGGAAAATTAAATTATTGCAGACAACATATAAAAAATTACTATCCAAGCGCTCCATAGCCCACTAAGCCATACATTTTTAATTACGTCAAATTTTTTTTCGCTTTTTGCAGCTTATTTAAGTCGTCAGCGACGATTCTGTACAGATTTTTGACAAATAACGTAAACTAGTTTTATTTTTGTAACACAAAAATTATGGTAAAAGAGCAGCATTTCTTTTTTTTCATAACTAAGCTATAGTAATAATGGAAAAAATGAATTGCTTTGAAATAATCACAAGCATATCATTATCAATTAAATTTATTTTAACTGACTCCACAATACTTATAATATGTAACGATTACAAAAGTCAAACAAAGCAAGTCTTAAAGTTACATATTTTTTATAGAGTTTCCCATTGCACAGCATTTTGCTTAATTCATTTCAGCAAAATCTAAGTCAAACATTATTTGAATGTCATAAATTTGTAATTTGACATATAGCAATCATTATAATGTAAATATTTTAACATCCATAACGTTCGGACCAATTTTCCTGATGAACGATATCGTTTCATTAGTCAAAAGCTTACTGCGCTTATGATATTGATACGGATTAACATTTGGGTCATTTTAAAATATCTTCTATATATGAACATACATAATATATATAAAAAATATTTATTGGGTTAGTTAATATGCACATAAAAAACTAAAATTCCCTCATCATTTTTGTGTGTCTGTACCAATCGATCAATACACTATTCAGATACCGTTTAAAAATTAAAACCAAAGGTCAATTACAATTACTGATTACTTGAACAAAAATGAGTGGAATTTAGTATAAATAAATAACTTCAAAAATAAAGCAATATCATGAAAAGTTAAAGAAAAAAAAAAAAAAAGTAAAATTAGCGAAAATGAAACTAATTATATACGAATTTAAGTGAAAGTTGTTGACATTACTTATTGTTATATTTAATTTGGAGTTAGTAAAATAAATATATCAATTTTATTTACATTTTTTTACTCTGCAGGAATATATGGCTTAAGGTTTCGTACCTCAAAACAGAACCCTTAGAGGATCATTTTGATCTTCGTCTGTATATATTTATGTCTATATGTCTTGTATGAAAAGCATCACATAATCAGGACGTATCCTACCCCTCGTGGACCTAGAGCAATGAAATTTTGCTGATTTCTGAGGGAAAAATCCAAAAACTTTTGCATTTATCTCAAAAAAAATCATTACAAACTAGTAGTTTGTTTTATTCAAAATAAGTGCATACAATCGCAAAATTAATCTTGTCGACTTTCATTAATTGTGTTTCATTGACCTACCTGACAGAAATTGAAGATTTGATAGAAGTTTAGTAGAAAATATCAAAATTTATAAGTTTAATACAATTAAAATATTCAAAACCTATGTTTGAAGTTCAAGTTTGCAATTTTTTATTAGTAGTATTGTCTAAATTTAACTTATACAAATAATAATGAAAGGTACATCGCGTTCGTTTTGATCATTCTATTGCAATTTTCTGGGAATTATATCTTTCCAAAACATTTTGTCTTTTATTACATCATATCGTTAATTAATATATTTTTAATTTCTCCAATGACCTTTTTGTACTTCAATATGGTGAGTAGAGGCGCTTCACATAGTAGTTTACGTATAAATACATTGACGTAATATGTATAAGTACAAATGAAAAAAAATATTGCCGGCGTGATATAAAAATTTTGTTATTATGAATTTACAGATATGGAAATTAATAAACTTACAACATTTTAAAAATTCTCTAGATTTTCGAACAATATTTTTTTAAATGTAACTATAAACTACCAACGACGTACTTACTGCTAAATGTCATTATAACTATACTGTCAATTTGCAAGTCGAATAAACTGAATTTTTAAATTAATAATAAAACAGCGCTCCATCGTCTAACAAGTTTAAATTCAGTATATTGATTTGGTAGAAAATATATTTTATAAGCAGTCTCTAAAATAATTGCAAACAGTGTCTTAGTTGCATAGTTCCGGGATTGAGGTCGTGATAAAAAGTAACCTGTGTCATTTCTCGAGATTCGATCTTTCTTTATATCAAAATTCAGAAAAATTGAATTAAGTGAAAATGTAGCGGATAGGCATAGTTACTTACAGATAAATAATTAATAGGGATGTATATATAGAGTAGGAGTGTATATGAGGACTGTCGTGGCGCAGAGGCGCTTCTGTCTGTAAACGCGACGATTTGAGGGTTTGATTCCCACTCGAGGAAGATGGATTTTTATATTTCTATTATCTTCGCTCTGGAAACTAGGCAAAGCGCGGCATTGAGTTCCGCCATTCAACACGCAATGCCTCGAAAAAGGCGGAAAACGGGGACGGAGAAAGCAGGTACTAAGCAACGGAGTGTCTTAACACTAAGTTCATAATATGGTTCCTGCAGTTCCTACTGCCTACCCTACAATATGCGGGATAAAGTTTGAAGCTATTTTAATTACTTAAGTCTTACTAGAAAAGATCTTATCAATCACTGTGTGAGTTATCATTACGCATTGAGAGAATCTACTACATTTATTTAAATATAGAGAGAGTACTATATTTATTTATATTGTTTTTGAAAAATTGTGTACCCTTATATATTTTGTTATGTAAAGCAGTACAAACAAAACGTGCATATATGAAACCAATTTATGAGATGAATAATTTTTTTAATGTAGAAAGAGTCACGTATATGTGTTTATGCTACTAATTCATTTCCATATTAGTCATAATACCTACACACTCAATGCATAAAATAATCTATTGCGAATTAATTGATTATCATATTGGTCTATAAGTGACATAGTGAATTATTATAGAAGAATTAATTATTATTATGAAACTTCTTCTTTTAACATATTTTTCATATTTAGTTTATACAAATTTTAGATAGTAAAAATCGAATTTACGTCTCGTATAACCAGATCATCAGAATTTGACGTCATTGATATATCATAGATCTGCACATAACGCTTCTGGAAATGTTTACTTTAAATATAGACGTTAAACGAAGTGCTTCGTTGTATACAGCTAGTAGCTACGCAGCCAGTAGTAATGTATTTTTGATTTGGCGTAAAAACAGAGTACAAACGCAAAAGGCATAACATTACATTTTTAGGTGTAATAAAAAATCCACGAGGCACAGGTTCAAATCCTAATCCGTGTATTTTTTATATATTTGCTTTAAATATTTGTTTTAGGAATATAAAATGCACTACTCATAGAATATTATAGTAATGTACTGATTTATTCGCTCTATGCAAGCTTTCAATAGAGCTCATAAAGGAGCCAATCAAATAAGGTAGTAAACATCATCAGGTATGTACATATACATATGTGAACGGAAGCAATATTTCCGTTTGTAAAGTATACTATTGGACTCGAAATATAAGAATATATTGTGTTGTATTCATATTTCCTTTTACTGTACATGTATACAGTTCATTGATTTAATATAATAGTACCGGATATGAAGCACACAATAGGGTGTATAAATAAACGTTTATTGTAAATATGTTTTTTATTCCATATTTTTTTGTGTAAAATGTTTTGAAAAAATGGTAATTTAAAACTAAGTATAAAATGTAATAATGTTCTCAATCTCTATTTTTATTCCAACGTCGTATATTTTTTTAATGTCAATTAGTCGTAAAGTTGGCCACATTGCCCACCATTTTCACTAACGCTTTTCTCTAGAACCTAGAACAGAATACGTTAGCGTTGGATGTATATATTCATTATTATTTATTTATTCAGGCATGAATTCTGTACAAAAGAAGGCGATATCACTTAAAGGATTTAGTTTTTGTCTAGCCGTCATAGTGCAGTGGATCAGTTTTTTTGATCCCCACGAAGTCATCGATTGGATTGTGGGTTGGATTCGAACCGGAGGAAAGCATTTAATTTTTTTCGTTTATGTCAGAAAAATTAAAACAATAATATTAAAATTGTAAAACGCCTCAAACACATAACGACAGTGATTGTATTTTACAACGCTATAAATAAAACATTCATAAAGCCAACGTGATGAAAAATATAATGATATAATAAACATAAAAATTAAAGTTGCTTATTAAGCTTCAGCGAGGCAGCAAATGTTTTCAGCCCTGCCTTTTAATTATCATCTGTAAATACAACCCCAAAAACGCCGGAAATGGAACTGACGATGCAATGGTTAATAATATTAATAAAATTGAATAAACACAGTGAGTAAGAGGGAAACAAAAATAACGCATCTAGGCCGCGCGCTCGAAGTACAGTTTCTACTAGTATTAGCTGTCTGGCAAGACTGTATTAATACTAATTCTACGCGAGTGCTAGTTTTGTGAAAGTGATTTTTTTAACGTTCCTCTTTAAAAGCAAGTGTTATTGTTGCCGGCATATAGTCAGTGAAGGTTTTCTAAGCAAAATGTTTAACCACACTAGTTCTTCGTTCAGAATTTCCAGTACAACATACAAAGATGCAAAATTGAATACAGGCATGTATGCATTTATATATATTATATATATTCATATATTATATAAACTATGTTGTGTATGTATTTGTGGATTTTAATATAATACGGTAATTCTAGTTAAGTATTTAAAACAATTAATTGCTTCTCTTAATTATTGGAGTACTACAAATTGTAGTGTTGATAATAGCATTTATTTATATAATAACAATAATATATATTTACAATCTGATTATAATAATAAATTATTATTTATAAATACTTAGTTACGAATAAGAGACATTACTTAAATATTTTTCTTTAAATAAATGCTTGTTCCCTTTGGAAAGCGGTGCTTAATTTTCAAGCTGATGAAATGGTAAATACCTACATATAGATCAAATACAATTCTTTTGTGTATATAGTCATTTTTTTATATTAAAATTGCATTTTGGCTCTTTCCGTCTTTACAAAACAATAGTGTACTATTTATTACGTTACATATTCGTGTACTACTTTTTACAATATATAATATATTAAATTTTACAATTTTATTTCTAATAATAAATTTTGTATTTTTATTTGCATATAGAGTGTGAAATAATAAATAATTAAATAACTAAAAATTACAAAAAAATAAGCAAATCGACAACAATTGCAGAATTCGAAAAGCCAATTGAAATATTATTATACAATTATTTTGTACGTCTTATATTGTATGAATAACAAAATTTGTAAATACTTTTGGGATATCACTTGAATAAAGTAAAAAAATAGCAAATATACTCCAAAAGTTCACCTCAAACTATTTCAGTCGTTCTCGGGTCATCAATCTAAAAAAAGCATGTTAATATAAACATTTCTTTAAAATGTAGCGAGTGTACTTTATAAATAGGAACATTGTATAAGTTTATTGTGTATTTAAAAATCGTAGAGTGTTTGTAAATTTTGACTATGGATTGAAAACAGCATATTATTCATTTTTTTAAATTTAGTTCTTTGAAAAGCTGTTGTTAAGTTATTATTGAAGGTTATTCTTAATATTTAGTATAAAATATTTTTACTTTGCTATACTTACACCATAGAATTAAATAATAATAGAATTTTTCATGTTAAAAAGAGATCCAGTTGATATAAAATAAAATCAAATATGTTAGTTAAGTCCTTATTTAATGAATTTATTAAGTAATATTAAACATCCTCATATTTTTTACTCTTATATAAAAAATAGGCACTTGTACAAATTTAAGGCAAAGTCAAAATGCGAGGAATTTCATACATACATAGGTCTTAGGTTCAAAATTTATGCGCTACAATGCGTAAACATAAAATGAGAGATTGAATTCACGTTTTAAGATTTTTTCTCGTTATCTTATTGTTGTATAAATAAATTTTCAACAGCCTTGTAAATTATTAATTATGTTTTTCTAAAATTTAACAGGGAATGCCTTATATTCACCACTGGCAAGTTCACACTAAAAATATTTCACTTTAATAATTGTTAGCAACGTATATAGGATAAACATATCTCTTATATAAAATACATTGAAAATTATATAGTTAAATATTATTATATACTTCTAAACCTATTAGACGATTTGTGAACAATCTAAATAACATACTGAAGATAAAATTAATATAAATAACAAGAAAAATCTACAAAAAGTCATTAACAATATTTTAAAATTTTTCATTTATTTAACATTCACTCGAAGCGTAACTTTGTAATTTCGATGAGCTTTATGTACTTTACGGTTATCGCGCCGATTTAAATTTTCATAACAACGAAACCATCTGATTAAAAGTTGACAACAGCTTCGATATTTTAATAAGGGATTTCCGCTTGCAAAATATTTAAAATCTGATACGTTATCTTTAAAATGAAATGAGAAATAAAATTGTATTGGCATGCAATAAAGCTTTTACCTGTTATAATAGGATTTAACAATTTCACAAAAACTTCATAAATATAAAGAGATTGTGATGAACTCTTACTTTTTGGATTTTACGCTCTCATTTTTTCATATGTTAAAGGGTTAAATGGTATAAGAAGATAATAAATTAATGCTGTAATAAATTACCATTTTTTTAACTTCACGCTTTATCTTGCACGTAGCAGGGTAGACAGAGGGAACCGTAGAAATTGTAGGGATCTAGTGCTTTCCACCTATTCGAGGCATTGCGTGTTCAGTGGCAGAACTCAACACCGTGTCCTGCTTCATTTTCTTTTGAAGTCGAATTCTAATCAAATAATGCAAAGTCGCTGAAAGTTAAACGCTGTACCATCTTTTTATTTTAAAGGATTATTCGAAGTTCAAATCATATTATGGTACAGAATTATTTTTAAAAAGAGAAGAAACTGCTTAGCATTCCATGGATTCACCGTGCGGGTGCCGGGCCCATCGCGTTGTGGGAAGAGAAGCTTCGATCAGCGCTTGGGACTTGCGACCTAAGTGTATGTTTAAAGGGGCCCCTTTAAAATGCATTAACGCACACTTTCACTGTCCGAGCTTCTTCCACTACCTAACCAAATTCGAAATGATTCTGCTAATGTCGCCTATGAAGTACGTTCTAGAAATGTATTAGTAATAGTTCTAGACAGGCCGAGATCTTTTAGCAAGCTATAGAGAGATTTCGCTGTTATAACTCTCGCTAATATTTCCATCGCAAATGAATTTACTCTAAACCTATACCTGGTCAATTTATTAGTTAGCTCGAAATATTTATTAAGCTTAAAGATATTTGCCTCCCACGGCACTGTAAATTCTACCAGTGTTACGAGTTTTAGGTTTCGAGAATAAAGAAGAATAACCGGTCTGGATGACGAAACACCAATGTTCTCAGGGATTTTATACTGTTTCTCATACGTGCCCATCAAAAGAGTCCAATCAGGAGCTGAATATAACATTGAGAAAGGATTTTGCGTGTGTTCTTTAATAGAACTTCTTTCACAAACTCTATTAAACGTTTGTATGTTAAACATATATAAATGAATATAATATGCTAGATTTCCACTTTATTTAAAAATTGGTGAATAAAAAAACGTTACTTACATTTATTACTTTCATTTATTAAATAATCTTGTTTCTTAATATTTAGAAATTTTCTAACTAATCATGAAATAAACTTGGAAATCAAATAAAAAAACTATTTCTTTACTTTATAGATAGTGGACTCGATTCGCGTTACTCTGTTCTGGAGTATCATAAAATGTGAAATTGAGTTTTATAAAAACAACACTCAGAATCTTTAATTTCAGTTGAACGCAGAAATGGAAAGTCTCAACACTTGGTTCTCCGTGTCTATTTTATGAAGGTTGGACGGTTGAAATCTAACGTGAAATTGAAAAAAAAAAATATAATCAACGAAAGCTATTCTGGCAAATAGACTTTCTCTTGATCACATGATACACACGGTTACGTAAGAATTATAAATAGCTAGATTTAATTGGAACGATCCTATGTAATTAATCTAAAAGACGTTTATTGCCTTGTATTTTACTATTTTATACTTCTTGGGAATATAACATAAGGCTACTATCAGACTTCTTATATTAAAACAATTACAGTTTGTCTCTTGATAATATAGTTTATCTGGAAAGTATATTGTAGTGAAGCTGTTTTTAAAATTGTGTTATTTTTATTTACCTGATCTCTTAATAAATTTGAAGTTTCATTTAGCACTATATTACCAATATTTTTAAAGTTGGTTGGCTGAAAGTGTAACTGTTGGATTAGACGAGAAGACGTCTCCAATTTTTAATAATTGTTTATATATTGTTCTAATAATGGCAGTTTCACCGGTTTAATTATATATAACTAAAGATATTTGCATTACCTACCATTTCCAGTCAGAAGAAGAGATTTCGAAAAAAATTAATATTAGTAGTTGAAGCAGCATAGACGCAATAAAATATAAAGCGGGGTGTGTACAGCATCTGCATTTAAATAATATTGCAGGATGAACTTTTCCTCAGATTTTCTCCATGGATGCGGGCGCCAGAAAATTATCAGCGAAGCGAGAAATTAAAGTAGCCGTGAACGGCATAAAATTAACTAAGTCTCTTCCGACTTACTGTGTTCAAGTCTTAAGGTGGCTGATTCACTTTTGTTTAAATTTATACAGTAGCGTATGTAGAGTATAATAAAATATAAACATAAAATTAAACGGCAATTAAAGGGTCAATTAATATATAATGTTCTGTATGCTTTTAAATATATCTATATATGAACAGTTTGTATTTCATACAGTTTTTTTAGCTTCAGGCTTTATCCCGCACATGGCAGCACCCGAATCTAGTGTTAAGACACTCCGTTGTTTATTCCCTGATTTTTTCCGTCCTGATTTCCCCGTTGCCAGAGCGAAGAAAATGGAAGTAGAAAAATCCATCTTCCCCGAGTGGGAATCAAACCTAGAAACCGTCACGTTTACAGACAGACGCATACGCCTCTGCGCCACGACGGTCCTTTTTCATACATAATACATATATATTGAAATCACATTAAAATAATACATAATTAATGTCGACAAACATAGGCCTAAGAATTGAACCTACTAACCTAAAAATTTAACCTCAGTAGGAGCTCTTGAGAGTACTCTTTGTGTCTCTTTCTCTTTCTGTATGTCTTGTTTTTTACAGGTTGCTTGTTTTTTATCATACAATCAATAATAAACATTTCATTAAATACCGCCCACAGTTCTAACCAAACTTTCCATAACTAAATGAGCTGTAACTCGTCTCGAATATGCCACAATGACATGTACCAACCTGTCTATCTATTGCAAAAGTTGAAAAGTAATAGCGGAACACACTGGGAATATATACAAGGCTTGTCAGCTGCTACTTTTATTGTCCTTGTCGCTGTTTGCTGATATTTGCGAAGAAACTTTATATGCGTAAAACAGAAATTTCACTTTTGATTATTTATACTCGTTATTTTCATGTTATCTGTTTGTAGAAGTTAAATAAACATGTGTTGTTACGTGGATGATATGGGTACTTATATTTTCATTAACCATTTGTTAATTTTAACACAAATATGCTATATAAATATATAGTAAATTATATTACGATATTCTGTAAGTCTTTCAAACTATATTTGGTTTATACATTAAATGATTTCGAAATAATAAATATTTGATTTCATACATCAAGGTAGCTTTTTTAATAAACGATTTCTTATTTATTTATTTATTTATTTATTAGTACAACCAACAGTAGATACAATAATACATTTAATAATATAATAACTTGAACTTGAACATGGAAAATGTTCTACTAATTAAAGGTAGTCTCAGCATGCATTTATAATATTAAAATACACATATTCTATAACATAGTCTGAAGCAAAAACAAATAAATGTAAAAATTCCGCATTGACATGTTTTTAATATGTAATTTTAATGGAATTGTTAATTCCATTAAAATTACATATTAAAAACACATAAGAAATTGTTAAATAAACAAGAAATATTATTAATTAATAATTAGAAAAGAAATATTAAAACATTAACCATCTAAACAAAAATAACATTAATATTAATTTTTATATTTCTATAGGTTACAACATTATATTAAATTAATTTAAGTTAGGAGTAATAATAACAATACATTATATCACTAATTACAACTGGGCTGTACAAATAAAATCTTTAATTTTTTTAATAAACACAGAGCGCGTATCATAGCAGATGTCTAAATCCTTAATTTGCTTACAAATACTAATATATAATAATGATAACCTCGGAATAATAGAATTTTTACCAAATTGCGTTCTATATGGTCGGTTATAGAAGAAATTACTAAGATTACGAGAATTATTGCGTGGGACGTTTATGCAAAATCTTGATAAGAGTTCTGGACAGTCTATATCATTATTGAATAAATTAAATAAAAATTTCATTGATAAGAGTTTGCGTCTATTTTCCAGGCTATGGATGTTGAAATATTTGCATCTTTCATTATAAGTACTCAAATTTATTCTAAGCCTATATGATAATTGACGAAGAAACTTTTTTTGTACTCTTTCTATTCTGTTTATATGAAGTTTTGTAAATGGGGACCAGATTGAACAACAATAGTCTAATCTGCTACGAACGAAACAATTAAATAGCGTTAATGCAGTAGTAGAATGTTTGAAATCTTTGGAGCGTCTCAGAACAAAGCCGAGAGATCTGTTTGCTAAATCAAGAGTTTTGTCTATATGTTCCTTAAAATTTAATTTTGAGTCTAATATAATCCCTAAGTCGCGAATTTCTTTAACTTCATTAAGTTCCTCACCATATATATAATATTTTGAAGGAGTAATGTTCTTTTTACGGGTAAACTTTATGTGATGACATTTGTTGATATTCAAGACCATTTTATTTTTATCACACCAATCGACTAGTTGATGTAGATCTTCTTGTAGCAACACTACATCTGACTCATTGGTAATTGTTTTAGTTAGTTTTAAATCATCAGCATATAAACTCGCGTAAGAATTTTTAAATATAGTTACAATATCATTTATAAATATATTGAAAAATAGTGGCCCTAGGTTAGATCCCTGTGGTACACCTGAAGAGGCTATAAATGGTGTTGATTGATGACCACACATGGCTACTCTAGATATTCTACCAGTAAGATATGATTTGCACCATTCAAGTAGGTGATCAGAAATTCCATATGACTCCAATTTACGTAAAAGGATGCTGTGGTTAACCTTGTCGAAGGCTTTAGAAAAGTCAGTGTATATGGCGTCAACCTGTAGACCTTTATCAATACAATCAGCCAGATTGGATACATGCAGTGATAGATTAGTTACCGTAGAGCGTTTACTTATGAAGCCATGCTGGTTGTCGTTAATGTAATTTTTGATATGGTTGTATAAATGCGAATAGACGAGTGATTCAAAAGCTTTGGCCATGGACGAAATAATTGAAATGGGACGGTAATTTATAATTAGGTCTTGTTTACCAGATTTAAAGATAGGAACGATGCGTGCCTCTTTCCAAATATCCGGAAATTCACCAGTTTCTAAGGATCTATTGTAAATTAACGACAACGGCCATGATATAGCTACCGCACATTGAACTAAAAATATTGGTGGAATATTATCAGGGCCGGGTCCTTTAGACTTATCAAGTCTTTTTAACTTATTATAAACTTCCTCACGCGAGAATACAAAATTATTTATTTGATCGGAAGAATGAGCTATGTTGAAATTAAAAGACTGAGACATATTATCGTCGCAAGTGTACACCGAGGAAAAGTGATTCGCAAATAATTCACAGATGGTTTGCACTTGTGTAGCCGTATTATCGTTGAGCAACATCACAGGAGGGTAAGAGTTTGAGTTTTTTCGAG
Organism: Dione vanillae; assembly: GCA_037178615.1. Taxonomy (NCBI): domain Eukaryota; kingdom Metazoa; phylum Arthropoda; class Insecta; order Lepidoptera; family Nymphalidae; genus Dione; species Dione vanillae. The sequence goes on from JAZFAU010000085.1 coordinate 1,736,088, forward strand.
GGTTTTTGAGGTGGGTCCAGAAATATTGTGGATTTTTTCCAATTTCATTTTCGATCGCATTGATATATTTATTATAGCAATATAAAATTAATTTTTCACTATCTTTGCGTAAATATTGAAATTCTAATATGTCTAAAGGGTTGCGGTATTTTTTAATTTTAATATGGCATTTGTGCTTTAATTTAAGCAGATCAATTAGCTGTGGTGAAATCCAGGCCTGATAGTTTCGATGTTTAAGACTCTTCATCGGTACATATTTACAAATAATATCACGTATGATGGTATAAAATTTATTTACCATTTCATTAATACTGTAATTGCAGTCTGAAAATAAGTCTAGCCATTGAATTTTGCTGAGCTCACAAATTATTGATTCATAATCGGCCTTGAAAAAATTGTATTTAATTTTAGATGCATTTTTAAATTTCATTGATTTAGACACAGGTACTAAAATTTCTAGTGGTGGATGGAATTTGTCAATTTTCTTAATAGGGTTATTACATTCATTGACTATTATTTCACTGTTACAAAGAGTTAAATCTAAAATTTTGTTTTTAAAATTGTGTGTTAAATTAAATTGTTTTAAATTATTAAGCGATATAAAATCAATGAGAGAACTTTTCAAAACGCAATTGTTGTAATTAGAAGCAGTTGCGCCTACTGTACCCACAGAAGGAGACCAAAGTATGTCGCTGAGATTGAAATCACCAACAATTAAAGTGAAGTTATTATTCATGGCCATTATATTATTAGCGTTTTCTATAAAATTTTCTAGTATGGTATTGCTGATTGGAGGGGGCAAATAAACTACGCAGAAATGCAGAGACTTTGTAGTATTTATCTTTATAGTTACCCACAAATCCTCGCAGTTACTTTCCCAGTCAGTTTCACGATGTGAGGGAAGTTTTTTAGAAACGGCTATAAGTACACCTCCACCAGTCTTTTTATGATTATAGAGTGAAGAAGAATATCTGTCACGTCTGTAAACAAGGTATCTGTCGTCTATAATTTCAGAATCAAAAATATCATCATTAAGCCAAGTCTCAGTTAAAAATATAATATCAAAATCATTGTTTAGAATTTGTTGACGTATTTCGTTCGTGCTAGATCTTAATCCTCTTACATTTTGATAGTAACAATTGATTGAATCGAATTGTGAATAAAATCAATACAAAGAGACATGCATACAAATAATTAATAATGATCAAAATAAGTAATTGTAAATAATGACTAGATGTAAAATTTAATCTAAGTTATTTAAAGTATCCAGATTTCTAATAAACTTATATTCCGAGGTTTCATTCTTACGCATAAAGACTTGTCCCCGTTTAACCCAAACAAATTTGTAATTAAGTGCCTTCGCTTTAAGTCGAGCTGCGGCATGTAAAGCTTTCTGGTTTGGAGAGAGATGTTCTACTACATAAATTGGCTTATGATCGCCTCCTAATCCTGCATGACTTGAGTTGATTTTATCATTTTTAACTGTATTTTTATTAAATTTTATTGAAGCCGCTAAGAACTCGTCACGAATTCTAGGGCAACTGAATTTTACTAAGACAGATCTTGGTCTTGTGCTAGTTTTTTCCATTTTAGCGATACGGGTGCAGAGATGGATATCAGATTCATTTAAGTTGAATTTAATTACATTTGAAATCTGTTTAACCACGGTGATTAAGTTTTCATTCCTATGCTCAGGAAGACACTGAATTTCTAAGTTGCTTGCCCGAGATTGTTGCTCTATTTGAGAAAGTCTAGCACTAAGAACATTTAGATCTGTGCGCAAGATTTTGTTGTCAGCTTCTAGCTGATTAATAGATTTAATCTTATTTTGCACTTCATTCTTAATTTTTTCGTGTTGCTGTTCCATAAAGGAAATTGAGGTGGTTACTTCGGCTAGTTGGTCGGATATTTCCTTTAATTTAAATTCGAACTGAGAAATAATACTTGATTTAAAAACGTCGAGTAGATTCATGAGCTCCTCTCTGATTACCTTGCTAACTTCAGCCAATGTCAGATCGTTTGAATCATTTTCTGAAGTAATAGATGACTTCTGTTTATTCCGAATAGTTACGTTCATATTTGCTTCCTGTTTATTTATATTGGTAAAAACTCGTAACGGTGTGTTTGAGTTATCTTTTCCCGCTTGAGGACGGTTGCATGCAGGGCAATACCACGATGATTTAAATTCTTTGGAAAGGTCCGAGTATTCCGTTTTGCTCGAAATTACGCAAGCGAAGTGATATTTTTTGTTACATGATTTGCAAATTAACAATTCCCTCGATGTCTGTGAACTGTTACAACACTCAAACCTAATTTTGCCTGTTGGTACTTTATTTGAGTCACCCATTTAATCGAATATCTGTTATGAGATTTATTTTAAATGCGTATTTACAGTTCAGATACTATTCTGGTTGGTATTTCTAAAGAAATAATTTTGGGACAAATAATAAAAAAACATAAATTACGGAAAAAGGATAAATTATGGACGACGGCTTCGACGAGACGCGAACCCAGGACTTGTCGCATCAGCGTCTTGAAGTCGCTTCTTAGCACCGTTTGACCAATGCCAAAATTATACGAAAATTGTATTGACAATGTTCATAATGTTTGTTACAAAGTTGAAGAGGTCTTGTTTTTTTCTGATAAATACAGTCACTTCACTGTTTAGATATACATTTAGAAATCACTTATTAGTTTTTCTTAATAGTTTGTTGTATCACCATCTTTGTTGTAACATGAAAAAGTCATTTGTATACGTAATACATAAATTCACTGAAAAACACTATTTCACTGAATATTTATCGTGTAAAACACTAGAGCTTGATAATTAGATGGTATTTATCACAAAAATTACTGAATTAAACTATTTAAACTAAATTTATAATTTAAAACATAATTTATTAATTTATTATATGTGTATGTCAACCTGTCAAAATTGTAAAGTAAAGTTTTCAACTAGCAATAATCGCACCTCGGATTAACCTCATTGGTTACGATATTGCCTCTGCGCAAAGTTATTACAGCAATATAGATTATCAGTTAATATTACATAGTAAAATTTAGATTCTAAGGTTTATCAATACACTATATATATTTTAATTCCTTTTAATATAATCCCGTCGAATCTTGAGATTCGCATTGCTTTAACAAGGGATTCCTAAAAATTCCTTTAGATACTTGTGTTGGATGTTCTGCCCATTCCTCTACATATATTAAATTCTACGGACCGCATTGTTTTCATTCTATTTTGGTCTGTAATATTGTTCAGATCGAATTTTTTTCTCTCTAAATTAAAGTTTTTATGACTATAATTTCTAGTGGCGTGCAGATTAATACGTAATATACATATTTATTATAATACATTAAAAATATATTAAATTTGTAGTCTTAATACGTTTTTACAGTAATTTCAGAATATTTGTTTTGTTTTGGCTCTGGTTTGATTCGCCAGAAATAATTAATTGAGTATCTGAATACTGGGGCGAGATTCAACAACGATGTATATTCTAATTAGACTGAAACTAATATTTCTACCGCGGTTAATATAAATATTCAGTCAATTTCTTGAATAATTTGAAACTCCTTTTGTACTATGGTGTTTTAATTTTATTGTGCTAGTATATAATTTTTTTTTGCATACAGTAGTAAAATATGTTTTAATTGTATACAATGGGATAATTTATTCCAGCTTCATGGTGAGATATAGGGATTCTACCACCATATCGTGTACACTGTGCTATATTGGCCTCGTATAAATATAAAATTAAAAATAAATCTCAGTTTGCTATGTATAAGCATTCCCTAAATAAAAAAATATATACTTTGAGACACTAAGTCTTCTGTAAGACGATTACTACTGATTTTCATTTGCCATTCGCTCACTAAATATTTTATTACATTGAAGATAATTTCTATAAAATATCTGTAGTCTTGAACCGATAATGGGCTAAGACCAATTCGTAAAAGACTTTCTTTTATGTAAATAAATTATACTAGAAAAGTGATGTATTTCTGTTGCAACGGTGCAGCGCCGACTGTAAATGCGACAGTTTATGGGTTCAATTTCCAGTCGGGGAGGACGGATGGATTTTCATTTTCTTCGTTCTGACAACTAGGCAAAGCGCGGCGTTGAGTTCCGACTCTCAACACGTAATGTCTTAAAAAGTAGAAAACGGGGAATAAAGTGTCTTAACATTTAAGCGAGCGAGACCCTGCGGATCCCTCTTAACCGTGGTTAGTCTCGCTCGTAGCAGGGTACCCTGCTATGAATAGGTTAAAGAATTAAGGTAAATTATTTATTTTTAATAATAACTATATTTACAATTTACTTAATTCTAAGATTTCACTTTGTAATTATTACATAATTTGAAAGTTTTTCACTTATCCCATACAGAAAGGATTTATCTTGAACGTGTTAAAGTGCTCTTGTTATTACAGTTTGGTTGGTAGATAGAACTGAAGTCGTTAGTTGAGGGCGTACGTAATCGACTAAAGGCCTTTGTTTTCAATAGATTATTTCCTTGCAGTTACATTTTATTTCAAGAGAACCGTTGGAGCGAACATAAGCTTTTCATTGAGGGAAATAGAATTAAGCAAACTTAAATATAGAGCATTATTTGACTATACTGAAGAACCTATTTTAATTGTGTATTACGATAGTGATAGTTAAGGGTTCGTACCACATTCTGGGAACAATTTTAATAAAGCCTGTAAGTAAGTATCCAAATTATAATTTTTTTTTCAGGTAGTACATTATGCATAAGTATAAGTATTTAATTCACTAATAATTAATTTAAAATTATATCAGAGCCTCTTCCGTTTATAGACCTCCTCTTCCAATTGCCTTCAACATAATACACTAAAATAAATTCGATGTTTTCCGATTTACTGATAAATAAATAAAAAGATTAGTCTTCATTATAATATTAGTGTAAAAAATTGAAAAGGTAATAAAATCCTATTTTCCCTAAGTTTCTGGTATGGCCGAGTTAAAATATCTGAGTAATTTGTAACTTTTACCTATACAGTCTTGACAATGCTAGGTACTAAATAGTAATATTGTGGTTTGGTTTAGACTAACGTTACTTATTTAAATTATTATAAAAAGGAATTATTATGACATAACTGTTTTTAAGTTTTTTTAAACCTGAAATAAATAATTTTTATATTAGTTTTTTTTCTGACTATCTTATATTGTGAAATATTATTATTACATATTTTTTAACAATATGTATTTCATAATCCGCTGCATCACAATAAAGTAACATTTTGATTACATATTTATGCAACTGAAGGAATGAACTTCTCGTTATGATTTAAACAGGTAACCGTCACAAATCGAAAGTCAGAAAAGCTTAGTAATCACGTAAACAGCTCTAATTTTCATCCATTTAGCTTCAAAACTTACGGAGTTTCAAAAAAGCTTACCCCCCTCTTTCATCCTCGTTAAAGCATAATTTCCAAAATTTTTATTGCGTTATTCTAAACAAATATCTAACCATTAGCCAAATATTAATTTTAATCGAATTATATTAAAAACTTACAGAGTTTCATATAAACTTACCTTCCCTCTTATACACCCTTAAAGAACGAATATCCAATAAAAGATAGCCTATATGTTAGCGAGGACAAATAGTTATATAATAAAAAATTTCATAAAAATCCGTCCAGTGGTTCCTGAGATTAGCGTGTGCAAACAGACAAAATTACTGTTTTATTATAAATTCCATATTAAAGTTTACTGTCAAAAACCTATAAATTATGAAAAGATGTAGGGCGTACACATATTATAAATATTTATATCTTAAAATTACATGACGTACACGAATGTCTGAAAACTTCTACTCGCATCTATGTTCAGTATAATTACACTCCCACAACCGACCTTTACCGCCGGCTCCTTGCCTTGCAAAGTTTTTTAATATTATTTTTAGAGCTTTTCATCTTGTTAGATAAGTACATCACAATTGATGCGTTAATTGTATGATATTTTTATACTCTGCAATTTATTTTGAAATACGTTTTCCATTTAAAACATATCAACTTTTGTTTGTGGAAAATGTGATTCACCAATGTATCAATATTTCATTCAATCAATTCTTATACTACACCAAATACTTTTAAATCAAGATATTGTGTTTTAAATATTCACTGCATTTTTCGGGGAAAACAATCCTATGAAGTGTATTAAAAGATTTAAAGATTATTTTAAGTGTAGTATTGATATAAAGTGGTAATATATTACGGTACACCCCTTTCTCCCTTCTGTTCTACCAAAGGGTTAGATGGAAGTGATCGCTCATATAGTGATAAGGCTGTTCATATAGCGCTCATGCGATCGATTATACGATTGTCAATTTTTTTTCTATATCAGTTTTCTGATGTTATATGAATGATATTTTACCTCATTTTATATAATTACTACGTGACGTTTTAAATGTACCAGTACTAATTAATGCTGTTTGATCAAATATTTATGTTGTATCTAGAATCAGATGACATGACAGTTCTAGTATGGTAACGACCAAACATAAAGTTGAATGCCATAAAAATGGTAATATCAGGTGACGACCGCGGCTATATCAGTAAATTTGTGAATTCTATGCAGGCTAAATTTTATATATTTTACTTGTGACATTGTATAAAATTTATTTTGCATAGCATTGCATTACCTCTTAACTCTAGATTTACTCTCCCTTAAGATATTTTTTTGTAAAATGTATAAAAAAAATTTCATACTTTCTTACTATTTTCCTTATAGCTTCTTTAGTTTTAAATTTAGGGCAAAATATTATATAAAGATATTTAATTTAACGATTTGCTACAAATTAAGATTTTACAAATATTTTATAAGAGGCGTAGTTTCCCAGATATCGCGAAAAAAGTGTTCCCCCTTGCTTTCTTCCAAGATGCCTGCCGGAGGTCAAGGGTGGCAAACTTAAGGGTTAAGCTTTTATTAACGACACCCCCCCCCCCCCCCACATGTACCAAAAATAAAATCCTCTAACAAATGCAATACTCGACCCTTAAATTGTAGCATTTCAATGGACTATAAATTAAAAATTAGAGGGTTATCTCATATAATAAGTAATGTGACAATTGACCTGTATACTACTAGATTAGGTACCGCTCGATTAACTTAAATGAATAATTCTGATGTCTTCTTTCTAATAAGATAAATCCTGAAATTACATACATACATACATAGCTTCACGCTCTATCCCTAGCGGGGTAGTCAGAGAGAATGGAGCGCTGCGGTCACTGCCATATAACAGCGTCGGAACCAGAACTGCATTGTGTACGGCCAAACGTGCAGCGACGCTGACGTTCTGCCGTCTCAACAACGCAGCTAAGGCACCGTTCATTCTGTTACCGGCAGCAACACGTCTTTCCACAACCATTTTGTATCTACCATCTCTACTTAACATACTTCCCAAGGATACTACTTCATTCACTTGCTCTAATAACTTGCTTTCTGATGATGCAATAAGCACTGCATCATCTGCGTACAACAAGCATAATAATAAACCGTGAAATTAAGATTAATTAATATCTAATGTCTTGGATTCGTACGGATAAGGAAACACGGCGTATTTTAATACTAAGTTCTCTCTCTACTTGCCCTGCTATATGCAGAATAAAACGCGAGAGAGAAACGATAACTTAAATATGTATTTTTAATTTAATGTAGGAGTAGTTTAGTGACTCTACTATGTAAGTTTACCTTTTTTGACGTTAGAGGGATTAAATATATTTATTTGAGAGCGCCGAGACCCATTTTTGTAGAAGATCCGATATCATGCAGAAAGCAAACACATTTCGTTGATATTGTGTTGGGATCAAGTTTTATTGCTCCGCAATGTTATCTTTATAAAAACCTTTAAATTGCAGCAATAAAGCATTATAGTGGATTTAAATTGATAAATTACAAATAATATAAAATAATACATAAAACAAATACGTATATAAAATAAATATTTAATTTTTATTTAAATATTTTATGTAAGTTAATAAGCTATTGTAGTATTGTATTATATAGTTATGTCTTATTACTAATTTCTGATTATGAAAAAGTACTTTTTTTATTTTCCTGAAAAGGACTGAAAATAAATTAACGACTGAAAATTGCATTGATGATGCAGAAATAATTATAAAACCACACTGGGAGTCTGCGTATATTTAAATAAAAAATGTCATTGATATTATCACGACCAGATATTACATACATCTTACATATACATATACTACTATGAATAGATCCATTCATAGGAGACAGACCAATTCCATCGCTTTGAATGTGCTATAGCAAACCTCCTGCGTCCTGTGTGCAGTTAAATGCCTTCCAGGACCATTTTCGGCGCCATTTCGTTATACCATAGCCATTTCCATTATTGGACACTATCTAATGAACACAAATGACTTGGAAGCTCTGCTAAATGATTCGACTGCACTAACGTCGTTTTGTAAAACTATTATGCTCCTAATATAATGGAAAAAATCTCAAAATTGATTTATTTTTTAATATTTTTATTTGAATCACTACTTCATAATATCAGTGCATTTGGTTATTTAATGAATTATATGTAAGATACAGAACGTCTGATGAAGATACGGTCATATTAATTCAGTTAAATTATAAAAATTACGAAATACCAATTTAGTTATTGAAATCAGCCTAATATAAAAAAGCCACGCAAATCTCATCATCAATCAGTTACTAATTTTTAAGATTCTGTATCTTGCAAGGAAAAAGAAGCAGAACCCTAACAGGATCATTTGCTCTCTGTATCCCTCTGCCAAGGACATTTTATCCAAATCACATAAAATTATAAAGATAATAAAAAATACCTAAATCATTAACGAGCATAGAAAAAAATATACTACTAAGTCAATATAGTCAAAAGATATACGTTTATGCTTATTTTTTTGTATTTAATATAAAAATCGCCTCGTAATCAAATCCTATATGGTTAATCTTGTTCATCCAGACTTGTGAAATTTGATCATCTAGTATCTTTCTCAATAGATACCTTCAATTATAAAATATATACGGAACCCTCGGTACACGAGTATAACTTACAAATCACCGATAATTTAAATGAAAATGATTAGTGCTTAATTTCCATTAATTGGACGGTTTTAAAAATTGAAAAGATTAAGCACTATTGCGTTCAATTTTCGTATATACATATATCAGTCATCGAAAGTATATCAAGATCCTTTACAGTAATTTTAATAGCAATTCATGCTCATTAATTATACCGTCAAATATATAGAAACAAAATTTATACCAGATTTCTGAAAACACGAAAACTTAAGCTTGATTGTTTAAATATATTACATATATACGTTAAGTACATATATGCAAAATAGGTCAAATTTATTACGGATACCTTCTCGTTACAATATACGCAAATGAGAATCTATCAACTAAAGGATTTAATCTCTTAATCCCAAGCATGGAAACCCTTAGTAAATGACGATAAAACCATATTGGTTTTATCCGCCCAAATCAGTATCGTATCTATTTCCGCACGCTATGCTTCGAATTGTAATACGTTTAAATTATTATTATTGGATCTTACGGCGTCGTGGCTCAATCGAAATGTGCATGACTGTAAATGATTGTTACGGGTTCACGGTACTCGAACGTTTTGTCAGTTTCACGTTTTATACTGCAAAATAGAGTAAACAAAGAAAACGTAATATCCAAGCATTCTCTGCTGCATTTTTAACTCTAAGTGCTTGTCGAATGATGAAATTAAATGCTACTCTATGTCCTTCCTTAGCATAGAATATGACCTATGGATTAGTGGGACACGATATTTCTATATCCTAAATTTAATATAAAATGATTTGTATAGTAAATTTTTGTTGCGTGCTTAGTAGCAGAAATCAACCCTGCGCTTGATCTTGTTACCAGAGCGAGGTAAAATAAAATTAATTTATCCTTTCTAAGTGTGATTTGATCCTATACCCTTTGCGTTCGCAGTCAGCGCTGTACCACTAGAGAGCCTTGTAAGTAAAATCATATGATATTATATTTATGTGTACAGAATTTTAGCATTAAATATCAAAACGAAATATTTTAGTGTTTAATATTGTCAATATTGTAAATCGGTAGATTGGATCGGCTGCTGTGGGAAAACCTTAACGAATCATTCATTTTCATGACCGCGAGCATTCAAGCAGAAAATTACTACTAGTTGGTATGTGCGCAGTATTCATAGTGCATTATTGCTTCAAGCACTCAAACAGCAAAGTAACAAGCGTAGTAGTGTTAGAACAGGGAACATGAAACACAACTCCCTCCTATTGAACCCACGAGCCCACAGTCGTTGTTGGCTATGTTTAATTTAAAATTTGTCATTAATTAATAAAGAATAAAATATTTTATTTATTTATTCCAAAAATCAAGCATTTAATCTATATATAATTCTATAAGAGAGGTACAATTCTGTACATTGAATGTAAACTAAAAATATCTTCCAGGGATCTTTGTGTAAGGAAAGCCAAGAATATGATTTCTTTCAATCTTTCTGTTGTTCGCCTGCCACGAAAAATTTACGAGACTAAATATATAAATCCTTCAGCTTTAACGTTATAATTTATCTTGAAAGTCTGAATATCTGATGCATAACAGATTTTCCTCCATATGAGACATTATTAAGGTATATGTTAAAATTAATATTGAAAATATTATTTATTTTTCACAACAATGCGATTCACTTACTGAAAAATTAAAACTATCACTCTGTAACTTATAGATAAAATTTTAAACCAAAAACAATAAATACAACGGTAACATTCATATAATAGTTTATATGTAACTTATCAAAGTACCTTAATAAATTTAGCTTTATCTTATCTTAAAGAAAGCCTAGTGTCAAGTAACCGAAGTCTTTGATTTGCTTTTCTTAATAATGAAACTTTGTCCCACATAGCACTATATACTTTTATTATTAAGTAGATAATTTAAGAATTAAAAAACATTATTTTCGTGCAAATATACTAAATATTACACAACAAAGTTATATTACTATTGGTTATTGTTATTTCTTATGAGTTAGGTAATTCATAGAGTACAGTAGAAATTTGTTATATAACTTCAAATTTAGGTAAATCCAATAAGTATAATCAATAACTTGAACTTTGATAAATACCTCAAGAGATATCATGACCAAAAATCGTTTTTAAATAAAACTACATATTCCACACATATATTTGATATCAATCACGGTTGTCGGGGGGCGTCGGGCGTGCTCGCCGAGCGTCGGTTGAACGTAGCCTCAGTGTGGCTAGCCGGCTACGGAAAACGCACGTGCGCTACGCCGTAGCAACCATTGTGCAAGTGGACATAAGTGCGTCTACGAACTAGATGAGAAGTGAAATTATATCTTGTGTTAGAGTGAACATGTACTGAGGATTGTCGTTTAAGAATTTTAGTGTTTATTATATGGTAAGTATATTTTATTTTAATTTAAATAATTATATAAAATGTAACAAGTTTTGTTAACTTTAAATGGAAGTCAATTCTTAGCTGTTGTGATAATTAAAGTAAATTAAAAATAATTTTGAAAAAAAAAAATTAAAATATTTTACTTGTATCTTAATAATACATTAACAATGCAACAAATTGATCGACGAACATGAAATTGTGGTTACAGAACTCGTGTTCATTCAACAAAATATTTACCGCAAAGCTTCTAAAATCTTCACTTAGTAATATAAAATTATGTTCATTTATAAAACTTTATTTATAAAAGTCACAAAATTTGATCAATTCGATTTCTAAATAATGATTTCTGTTGCTAATGAATAAAAAGGTTCTTTAATAAATAAAACAATATTTTTTATAATAACACTCTTCACTTTATCGCTTTAAAGTTATTAATGTCAGTAGATAGGTGTAACAACATAGTATACTTATAAATAGGAAAAAATACTATGGAATTCATAAATAATAAATGAGTAAACACTATAGCGATAACAGGTAAGAAGATTATCTAAAACAAAGGGTCCAAAATGATAGTTTAATTATTTGAGCGAAATATTAAATAGGCCGACGCAGTGAAAGCTTACGTGAATTAATTAAATTACTAATGTGTTTGTTGAATACTGCTAATGAAAAGTGATAAATTTTATGTAAATTATTTGAAAAATTAGTAATTTTATACAATAAATATAATAGACGGAATAGTTTTAATGATAATTATTTTTGAATGATTAACGGAGTAATAAAATAAAAAGAATCATTCTTTCAGAGTGTTAATCGAATCCAAAAACGTCACGTTTACAGCCAGATACTGTACAACTGCGCTACGATATTTATTTAATACCAGAACTATTATCAATGAGTAAAGTTTGTTATTAATCTCTATGTAATCTAATGATCATCTGAAATCTAGTTAAGGTTTCTTATGGTATTTCTAACAGTTGAATAGTTGTTTCGAGATAGTATATTTCTAATGAAGAGAACTACAAGTAATTGGCTGTTATGATATTTAACTGAATATCTTGCTTGAATATCAAAGTTATCGAACTTGTATGTTGGACTACTTTTGTATGTATGTTACAAATTATTATCCAATTTAACTTTATTTTATCTTTTTTTTGTTAGTAAGAATATTGCATTACATGAATAGTGAATTCTTATTAATCTATGGAGTTTTGCAATTATATTATTATTGTGTTTTTACATTAAAAAGTCTATAAACCTTTAACATTACAGTGTCTTAACAGGAATAGGCACCGATTAAAAATCAACTTCATTTTATTTGTCCTACAGTTATGTTGGTGCTTTATAAGTATAAATTAAATAAATGATACTGAGATAGATACAAATTTTCTTAGAAACTGAGAAAGGGGACCGTAGTGGCCGTATAGTTGATGACCTGACTCTATATTATATTCATCAATTGTCGATTTAATTTCTATTCAATCGAATTATTTTCATTACCCTTGCGTTGGTAAGAAGACAAAGGGCGGTGCTTACTTTTTTAACAGCAATATATCGAATTCGGACAGAAAAATAAGGAACGATATTTTCACTGCTTTTGTCTAATCTGTTAGTAGAAGGATGACGCAGTGTGAAGTTATAATAATAAAAAAAGGATTCTTTATAAAAAAAGTTTTTTTGGAAACTAAACAGATTTTTTTTTAGATTTCGAAAATTTTTCAGCTTTGCCATTAGCACTTCAAGTGATTTTATGTTTTCACTTAGTCAAGCGAAATACATATTTGGTATCTATAAATAAAACCTTTCTTATCTTTTAGAGCAGAAAGTAGTTAACAGAGTCCTATCTAAAATATAAAAGATATAAGTAAACCTTATATAAGAGAATTCTCGTCACTTTTATATTCACAAATATTACGTTTTGCCTAAATTCTCCGTTTTCCGTTCAAATTCAGATATTAGGGGTTCAGTGGAGTGAATCGTGTATAGAATAACAATTTTGATGTAGTCTCGTTTAAAAGTTTCTAGCCTACTAAGTTTGACACTAAATAAATAACTCGATTGAACCTTTTTACTTTTCGATTACGCTACGAGTTACTGTTAATCATTCAAAAATACATTTGCTACTTTAAATCGGGTAAATCGTCCAATGAGAAGTATTATTTTTGTTATTGTGGTTGAAATTCCACAAATTTTGGCAAAAAGCCTAAAAAATATAGGATAACGGAGCCAAATTGACAACTATCTGAACTGAAACTGCGATATATGTTGCTACTTACTAAATTTTCAAATTTAAATTTGATTATATCTGTTATAACTTTAATATTGCTCTTATCAGAGATATAATATACAAAAATTTAAGTATATTGTTCGAATTTTTGAATGACTGAATGAAATTCAATTTTTGTGTAATGAGCTTTTTCCACATTGTAATATGGAATGTGGAGTGTGTGTAAAGAAATGAGTAAATAGTGAAGTAAATCTCATTCAGAATGAAATCAGTATGAAGTTAAGAAGATATTATAATAGAAGCTATTACTAAATTACCTTAATTTTCTATACTCAAGTACGTGTACTCGAGTATAACTGATTTTAGTAAAAGAAATTACTAACTCCACTACCGTCATTATTGTATAAAATAAAATATATATTAAAAAAAAAATTTAAAAAAATTAAAATAATTACGTAAAAAAGTTTTAATTATATATATAAAAAAAAAACAATTTTGCCTGTCCTTATAAAAATGACATGGAATAAATTAATGGCATATAGTAAGAGTATGTTTATAAAATTGTTTAAAAGATATATAAGAAATCTTCACATTTTTCAACTAACATTGAATATAGAATGCTATGCTAATGAGAAATATCTTTTTATTTTTTGAACATAAGTGGTTTGCATAATTTTCGACAGATTTCGTATTGTCAACAGGACTTATCGATACGTTTTGTCTTGTTAACAAAGAGAAAAAATAAAATAGTTCAATTCCCTAATGGGAATCGAACCCACATCCATCGCGTCTAAATTCAGACTAATCCATCTGACTCTGTATCAAGATATAAGGCACGATAATATTATAATGAAATATAAACTATATTAACATTATACGTTTCAGTATCACATACACAGTATTTCAATAATATCGGAACGGCTTTGATGCTTTCCAGTATTAAAGCGGGTAAAAGGCCTTTGATGATTTTTTAACGCTTCGTGTCTAAATTCCAGCAGAGAACGCATTCGATTGAATGGATTCCCTTCATTGCTAAAATTTCATTTGGAACAAAGGAGAAACATGATATAAATGAATTTTAATTGTAATCAATTGACAAACTATTGTTAAAAGTTATGTAAAATTAAGGATTTTTGTTAAAATTATGTTTATAAAGACAACATTTTCCTGTTACATTATTTTAACTATTTTCAATTTAAGGATATCTCTTTCGTTTTCTCAAAGAATCGTGACGATGGTTTCTAACTGTTACCGAAACGTTATAAGAACTGAATTGAAAATAATATTATTTTTTTATTTATTTGTTTCTTGCAATGAATTGCTAAGGGTTATAAGTATTATTTGAAATCTTTACTTGTAATACTTTTTAATCAATTGTTTTAGTTATATTGACATTATAATATGAAGAACTTATAAAAAAGACATGAATTCAAGTTTCAATTAGCATTAAATTAATGTATTTTTTAAAATAAATCAAATAATTATATACTTTTACTATGAAATTTGATTATTTATTCATAAAGCATATAACCATCTGTGGCACAAGGCATTTTAATTAATTTTAGGAGGTCAGTAATGGATATTAAAGAATCGTTGCTTGTTGCTTTCAGACCCAGATCAAATATTCTCGACGCTTATTTTGTTTGCTTTCCGTTACATGATATATATTGTATACCTATATCGAATTAATGTAAGGATATCAGATAATTATTATTTGTTTAATATATATATTTAGTAAATAGAAGTGATTAGAGTTACTCTATAGAAAAATATCGAAACATACGTAGACCATATGTTTCGAGTATATTCGGGCAAAGAATCTGCGTAATCGCATTAAATATTGTAAATTAGTTAAGAACAACATAACAGAGTAGTTCCTTTCAATATAGATTCCAATACTTTTCTCTGCATGCAACATCCACAAATGACATAATTTCATTGCTTTTATAGTCTTTATCACATAAAACTATCCGTTTTTAAAAGAGGTTCCCACTAAATCGATGTGAAAAAATGTGGAGAAAATTTAAAAGAACATATTAAATTTACTAGCGTGTTTTTTTCTATTTATCAAATTGTAAGAAGTAAGGTTAACGTAAAGAACCGAGAGTTTCGAAATCGAAATCGTATGCATATAATGATAATATTTTTTTATACAGATAAAGATAATATATTTAAAATCATTTTATTAATATATATTGTGAATATTATTTATATTACTTAATGATTGATTTGAAAGAATTATTTATATGCATAATATTTGTATTACAGCAAATCCGAAAATATGAGAAGATATGATAATAATATAATAATATAGTAAAGAAATTTAAAGATAAATATTTACATTTAAATATTTTTATTTCTTCCTTAGAGTGAAGTTTTACTAGAGTAAGACAAATCACACTGCTGACTTCTGCCACTCATCACGTGTCTGTCTCGTGAAAACGAATAGGCTTAGTATGCCTTGGATAGGAAATTATTCCATTTTTTCATTTTTGGATTTTATTTAATTTATAAATAAAACACATACCGAATAAGCTTTAATAAACAAAATATTTCTTCTCCATTCAACGTGACACTGTGCTCCATTGCCACGATCAAAACGCCATTAATAAAAACAGAAGAAGGAGAATGAGCAGACTTAGTATGACTTTTAAAAAAATATTCATTCCTTTTTTTGGCTTTATGTTATAAATAAAATACGTAAAACCACTTATAGAATAAACTTTTACAACATAAACATTTTTGAATAGAAAACATAACTTACTGAAATCTTGTCCTAAACGCGATAAGATAACGATACAAAGTTAGATGAAAGCAAAAAGTCTTTTCAAAGGTCTAAAATAATAACGGTGGAGGGAAACCACAAATCCCGACCAAGAAGAGCGCGATGTTTTTAGGTCAATGCTCGTTTGAGATGAAACATTCTAGGAAACATCTAATATGTTGGATGTATGTGAGTTTTGATGAATAACGTATTATATCACAACTTTCTATGAAAGTTTATCGTTATTTATGTATTTAAATGTAAATGAACAACTTTATCATGTATAGGTTTTATAACCTACTTATTAAAGGCTATTGTGTTGAATGTTACTATGTAAATATTTTTAGTTTTTAACTGTTATTTTTTACATTGTACCTGATTAGTGTAAGTCTACAATAATTGGAAAGCTAAATTAGTATATCTCGACAAAGATGATCGTTGTTCAAGTACACAAAAATTACATTAAGTAATATATTTAGTATAATATACCTTCTACTATATATAATAAAAATAAAAGCAAATGTTCATAAGATGACTCTAAAAGCTTTACACAGGGTGTCTCTAAAACAAAACGACGTATCACTCCACAGGATAAACAAAAAGTATACGAGCCCTGTCACACTTTATAAACAAGACGTATGCTATAAAGAGTTTCAGAGTAAAAATGAAACTGGGAATTTAGCCAATAAAGGGGAGAGACGGGGCTTTTGATATACATCTTATGTAATACTTCACGTTTACGTGTAAGCACTCCTTTCACGTATAATTCACGCATTAAGTTAAGACAGACCTGAGGAAATCGTATTTTCTACAATATTTTTAATGCAAATGTTAGATGGATAGACTTCAGTTCGAGTAAGATATTGTTGTACATTATATATTAGTAATAAATAAAATATAAAAATAGATATCTCGCATGTGTTAAATAATAAAAATATGTTTTCTTCAATATGAATTCTTGAATTTTCGTCACTGTGTTGCTGATCTCACGATTTTCTCTATATTTAATTTACTGTCCCCCACCTGGGTGGGGGGCATTTATATTTATTATATAGGTTTCCTTGTTTATTTTGACAAAGGGCGACATTGAGCTCGCCCACTCACAATGTAATATATCTAAAAGAGCCAAGATGAGAGCGAATTACCACAAAGTTCTTTTTGTTCATTTAAAAAATGGGAAATGCCTGAAAATAAAAGAAAAACTTTTTATAAAAAGATTTTTCAACAAATGTTATTTTGATGCAAGTTACACTTCCATCTGCTTTTCTGAACTAAATAATTTTTGTTTAACGCTTATATCCCTAACAGATATTAAAGATATTTTTATAACTTCACTTTTTACCTAGCGTCTTAGAGAATAGGTGTAGAAAAAAAAGTATCTTGAGATTCTGTTAATATAGAATGAAGAATGAGCGAAGCGGGGAAGAGCAATATAATCGCCTATTAGCAACAGCATCCCATCTTGTTCATCACATTTGTTTCTGTTTCGTATCTTTTACATTCTTTGTTTGAATACCAATTTTTACACAACGAAGTATAAATTGAGGACCGCCGTGGCGCAGAGGCGCAACGTCTGCCTGTAACGCGACGGTTACTGGGTTCGATCCCCAGTCGGAGAAGATGGATTTTTCTATTTCCATCTTCTTCGCTCTGGCAAAGTAGGCAAAGCGCGGCGTTGAGTTCCGCCACTCAACACGCAATGCCTCGAAAACGGCGGAAAGCGGGGACGGAGAAAGCAGGGACTAAGCAACGGAGTGTCTTAACACTAGGTTCGCACGATCCCTGCAGTTCCCTCTGCCTACCCTGCCTTGTGCGGGATAAAGCGTGAAGTTAAAAAAAAAAAAAAAAAAAAATAAAAATTAATAAATATTCATTCTTCCAAATGGGCATCAAACCTACAACCATCGTGTTGGCTGTTAAAGTCTTTCCAATTGAATCACAATTATATCAGTGCGGTACGTATGTCGTATTTATTTCGGAAAGGCATCATAGCGTGCATATGACATTCTAAAACGAATTGTAAATAGAAAACTTATGGCTATCATATACAACAATTATTTCAAAGATGAATTTGCAATCAATTTGTTTTTTTAATGTAATTATTCCGGCCTAACAACGCACAGAGCAATTGAACTGGAGCACGGGCCAAAGGACATACGACAAATAAAAAAACAGAAATAATAAGAAAAATAAACAAAATTTTTGTTCAAAAAGGATATGTCTACAACTTACTTTACATTCAATTAAAAAAAGTAATTTGAAATAATTGATCACTATTTTACTTCGGATATTCGTATGCAGTCAGTTCAATATTTTTCCAACATAAATGAATTGTACGCAATTTCTCATCAAAGTTCGCCGGCAGGTCCGGTCCAGTCCAGCTCAGCTGCCTGTTTGCTTACTTCATCATATTATTTTAACTCGTACGTCGGTTCTGGTATTATGAAATTATGTCGAAAATTTTACTTGATCCGGTATCCTATTTTAACTTCATCGTCTACTTTAATTCGAACATTTAAACAAATATTACTAAACTTTTTATTTGTGGAATAAAATTTTACTGATGTAGTTGTGAGGTAGGTAAGGTACAAGTTCAAATAAAGACAAATAAATTTATTTATTTATATTATAATAATCGTATTAGTGTAGTACTGTGGCACGGTTAAAAGACTGTTATATTGCCTTAACATATAGTATAAAAGAACATACACGATACTAAGTTTTTTATATATTGAGCATTAGTATATAGTCCACAATTCTTTATGGCTTCGTGGTGTACAGTTGATAGAAAACTAGTAATATATATATTGTTAATTATTTATTAGTCACAGTATATGTTTTTAATTTATTATTAGGTAATATTAGATTTTATAGAAAATATTTTTATTGTTTATTATGTATCTTATATTAATATAATTGTTTGTTTTTATTACTTTACACTTATGTATAATATTATTTCATCACAGTTTAAGATTATACTGCATTTTTCTTTACACATCTACAAAAGATACTGTATTCTGTATTTATATTTTTGTGACGTAAGCGGAAAATGGTAAAAAATGTCGGTCAAGTACGAGTTGGTTTCACACAGGGACGATTTTGTAACAATTTCATATCTACACGGGTCAGGAAAACTAAATTGATTTTTTGGCGTATGAATTGAACTACAAATATTAACTTGTAATTGTTTTTTGTATACAAAAGTTCTAGTTTCGATTTTTTCCTAGATACGTCTAAGCCCGTAGATACTCTTGCCACATTTTAGCAATCTACGAATAACTTGAATGGATAAAATTCTATCAAATTATTTATTACTTTCAAAGAAGAGACAATAAAAATACCAAGCTTATTTAAAAATATTTTGGTTTATATAGTCTGGTTTAACATGCTTTTATGGCGACCACTCGACATAGCGAGAAAGGCGGGGTCAATTACTACAAAGTAGCATGTATTTTGCAAAGTCAAAAGGACAACATTACCACAGTACACTCACAAAGTGTACAAAATTCGCGGAGATAAAATAACACTTTTTGGGTCAAAAGCTCATCATGTCTTTTCGCTTACATTTTCATTCTAAAACTAATTATCTAATTAACAATTAACAAATGCTTTACAAATTTATTAAAACATATTAATCATAGTACAAAATTTCCCGTTCACATTTATTAAAAAATAATCGACAAACTAAGTAAATATTAATGTATACTCATAAACTTGACTTATTAAACTTAATGAATGTTGAAATTTATTTCCCTTACTCCAGCGTCTCTGATACAAACTTTAGAATATTATGAGAAAATATTGCCAATATTTGAAGCAAGTTTCGTATTTTACTGCTGTCCCATATTCTTGTAAATGACCGAACATCCAATGGTGAAATATGAAAATTTTATGTTAATCCTAAGTTACGGTTTGATATTTTTGTTTTATTATTCGTTTATGATTATGTATTAGCAAATTTGCATATAAATATTTGTAAATATTCTAATAATAAAAAAAATACTTACACAAAATCACCTGTATCTAACTAATTAACTTTATAGATAGCATGGTCACAAATACAATAGGAGTTTGCACTCAAAAATTTTTGTATAGTTGGTTAATAATAAGTATAATAGTAGAGTATAATATGTGTTTTATAAATGTATATAGTTTATAGATATATCCCTATAGAGATATCCCTTTTTGTATGTTACAAACAAAATGTTGCCACCAAAAGATATTTAATTTATTTGAAGATATTAAAACATGAATTCTATTACAAAGTTTTTTCTCCTAATTATGTAATCTTGATAGATTATAGCTTGCCGTGTCTTTTATAAAGAAATATTTAAAAAGGCTTGTCACATCAATCATCTTTATCATGAAATTAAAGACATTTAATAATGCGTCATCAATAAAAAAATAAAGTAAATAAGAAACCCTTTTGAACATCGATTTAAAATAATGTTTTTTACTATATTTGAGATACATACAGCTTAATGTCATCAACAATATATTTAAAGGCGTTATATAAAACGCCTTTAATGATATTGTTGATTTTTATCTATAAAACGAAAATTCACAAAATCTGAAGTAACACTTTGCTTTTCTTTGTAACTGAATATATCTAGTGTCCTAAGTTTTCTTTTTCAGCCTCGCGCTTTATGCTGCTGTTGTAAAGCAAGTCAGAAAAAAAAACCTATCATTAAGACTCACTATACTCTCCGCTTTTCACTCATTGCTTATCATTTGTTTGAATTCGTTGAATTGATTGATGCATATCAACAAATATTGCATTACAGTAGTGATTTTCAAGGAAAATTGACGTTTATTAGTATTAGTGTATTTCAGTGCAGCAATGTTTTTAGATCAAGTGCGAAATTTGGAGAGTAAAATAATATATATATATATATATATATATATATATAAATATATATATATATATATATATATATATATATATATATATATATATATATATATATATATATATATATATATATAGTATATATATATATATATATATATATATATATATATATATATATATATATATATATATATATATATATATATATATATATATATATATATATATATATATATATATATATATATATATATATATATATATATATATATATATATATATATATATATATATATATATATATATATATATATATATATATATATATATATATATATATATATATATATATATATATATATATATATATATATATATATATATATATATATATATATATATATATATATATATATATATATATATATATATATATATATATATATATATATATATATATATGGACACGTAATAAATTGAAAAAGATAATTTAAATTTTATATGTGTATACATAGGCTTCATCGGTTTTGTATTAACCCTTAAAACAAGCTTCAACTTTCTGTATGATTTTCTTATGTAAGCACCATTGATTCCAAATAAAATTTCACTCCATACCATGGTCGATTACTTTTATTACCGTGCCGTGTATATTTTTGGTACAATTATAAAAAACTCCATCAAAATTTTATCAAATATTTCCACAATTTCACTTGCATATATATATATATATATATATATATATATATATATATATATATATATATATATATATATATATATATATATATATATATATATATATATATATATATATATATATATATATATATATATATATATATATATATATATATATATATATATATATATATATATATATATATATATATATATATATATATATATATATATATATATATATATATATATATATATATATTTCCTACATCACTGAATACGAATTGTATGAAAAAAATGTTCTCAATTTATTATGTGTCTCACAGTAGATACGTGAAAGTTTACACGAATTATCATGACGTAAAAAAGCTAACAAAGCTCTACACGTGGAAAACCACACAATAAACAACTATACTTTTACACTTAACAGGAAATATTTTTGTTTTACATGTTTCACTCGTCCTATGGGATGTTTTGCCATATTGGATGCTGTCACTTAGCAAACTAAAATAAAAAGTAGGTTGGATGAACTTCGGTCCTTTGTCCTTTATATTGACTGGTTACAATTCTTTTGTTTTCAATATATAACTTATGGTGTGCATAACCAAGACTTCTTTAATTCGTTTTGCCTAATCAAATCCTGATTAAGTAACAATACGAGAAAACTGCTACTACGTATTAACATAGCTAACAAGTTTGTTATTTGGCTTCGTCAAATATAACATGTAATTTTCACAGACATTTTCCAAATTTATAAAAACAAAAAAAAAGATATGCTTTTATTAAAATTTTCGTATCATTTTATGCTAATAATATTTGAAATTCCAAATATTACTTAGATTTTTGACCATATTTGACGATAACGAATTAAAAGCATACGTTATACATTAATATACAAAATATGTTTATATTAAGACAATCATATCATTTGACATAAACACGATAGACCTTACAATTATTATATTGAATCCTGGTACATAATAAGTATATTTTATGGTCAAAGAGGTTTTAGCTAGAGAACTAGAGAAACAATATACAACGTTAGTTTCCTCTTCTTTATCTATATGTATAGTTATAGTGAGATAACAGTAAATTTTCTTTTTCCCACCTCATTATTTATTGTTTTTGATTTGTCACTAATGAAACAGAGAAAACTTACTCTTAAGACACTTTGTTCTCCTTTTTCTGGCCACATTATAATTTCTGATACTAAATCATGAAAATAATTTTAATTATTGCAGCTAAGTACCACTTCAAATCTCAACCACCACACTGAGAGGTACAGTTACGCCACGCTGGTTTTAATAAACGTTTGCAGAGATATATCTTTTGTATTTTTCTCTTTAATTTTTACCGTCCGTCGTGGCGCAGAGGCGCAACGTCTGCCTGTAACGCGACGGTTACTGGGTTCGATCCCCAGTCGGAGAAGATGGATTTTTCTATTTCCATTTTCTTCGCTCTGGTATCTAAGGCAAAGCGCGGCGTTGAGTTCCGCCACTCAACACGCAATGCCTCGAAAACGGCGGAAAGTGGGGACGGAGTAAGCAGGGACTAAGTAACGGAGTGTCTTAACATTAGGTTCCCACGGTCCCTGCAGTTCCCTCTGCCTACCCTGCCATGTGCGGGATAAAGCGTGAAGCTAAAAAAAAAAAAAAAAAAAAAAAAAAAAAAAAAAAAAAAAAAACAAACATTATAAGACTGACACCGAATTCAGCAAATTTCGTTTTCCATATTAAAGTAAAGTAATTAAGGCTTTGAAAAATTATTACTTTGACATTATATTCTCTATTTACTGAAGTATAACGTTTTAAAATAAATATAATTATATTATTATACTAGAGAAAGAAAAAGTATTTATATATATAATATTTAACCTAAAAAAAGAAATATCAAACAAATTCAAAATGAAAATTAATATTGTAAAGGAAAATATAATCTCATTGTCTTTCTTTGGAAACAAACTTCTTTGAATTCTCATGAGGTCATTCTATTCACTTCAGCTTTGACAAGTTAGTTGTTGCCTAAAGGCTAAAATTTAGTCCCAACGTCGCATTAATATTAAACGAGGATTGCCACATAATAGGGTTTTAGTTTTGTATTTTGGCGAGCATTATAATTTTTAATGTATGTAACTTTATTACTTGCTTCAAAATAATTTTTAATTTAAAATAAAGTCAATAAATGGTGGTATACGTAATTTCGTAAAATGCATTGGAATCAATTATTATGTAGATGTTATTGTAACTTAGGTGTATTTGGCACATAAAGAAAAATGTATGTAATTAAAAATATTAATATAAATTTCTTTGATTAGGCAGCAATGCCATGTTAGTATATTAAAGTATATTCAACATTCATACATCGCTTTGCAATACTATTGCGTTATAATTCGATAGAATTATTTCAGTAATATTTTTTTTCGTATTATTATAATTCGCGTACGCCCCCGAGTGGTAATAAAAAACAGTAACATCATAGTTACTGTTTTTTATTACCGGTCGAGAAGAATGAATTATTTTCATCTTTTTCACCTTGGCAACAAAACAAAGCTTGGAGTTGAGTTCCATCACTCAACACTCTAAGCTCCAAAATGCGGGAAGTGGTAATAAGCGTGTATTTACTCTAGGATCACTCTGTGTGTCTAGTTTTGTGCTGGAAGCAGCGTGAATAATTGAAAAAATATTTGTATATTAAGACTTCAAGAATTATATATTTTTAAAAAATCTTAGCATAGCATATATAAAATGCTATGCATAAGGTTTTCTCTGTCTACCCTTTTAGGTAAAGCGTGCATTAAAGAATATATCTGGGTCAATGTAGGTTTTTTTATGTGATTTTAAGGTTTTTTTTAGCTTCACGCTTTATCCCGCCTATGGCAGGGTAGGCAAAGGGAACTGCAGGAACCATGGGAACCTAATGTTAAGACACTCTGTTACTTAGTCCCTGCTTTCTACGTCCTCGTTTTCCGCCTTTTTCAAGGCGTTGCGGGTTGTGTGGCGTAACTCAACGCCACGCTCTGCCTAGTTGCAAGAGCGAAGAAAATGAAAATAGAAAAATCCATCTTTCCTGATCTGAATCGAATCACAGACGTTGTGCCTCTGCGCCACGACGGTCCTCATTTTAAGTTACAAACAATAAAATCATAATTAATAGTTTCTGTTCGCCATATAATGTTATATTGACAAAGTAATTGTGCTCAACTAGCACGCTCAAACTGCCATACAGAACAGAACAGAACAATTTTAAAAATGGATCATTTTTTTTTTTTTAGCTTCACGCTTTATCCCGCACAAGGCAGGGTAGGCAGAGGGAACTGCAGGGACCGTTGGAACTTAGTGTTAAGACACTCCGTTGCTAAGTCCCTGCTTTCTCCGTCCACACTATCCGCCGTTTTCGAGGCAATGCGTGTTGAGTGGGGGAACTCAACGACGCGCTTTGCCTAGTTTGCCAGAGCGAAGAAAATGGAAATAGAAAAATCCATCTTCTCTGACTGGGGATCGAACCCAGTAACCGACGCGTTACAGGCAGACGTTGCGCCTCTGCGCCAGGACGGTCCTCTACGACGACGATCTTGCAAAGTAGCATAATCCAATGCTAACCCAACAAACATCAAATACCTTTTAACAATGTACTTACTATCAATATATTTTTTTCTCCACCATAGACTTTTTATCATTTAACTAAAGATAGATATAATAAACATTTGTAATACAAACGTAAAAACAAATAATTTTAATTTAGTTTCTTATTCGCTTCCCTTACTTTTAATTCTCGGTTCTTGGAGTTTCTGTTTAAGTTGTTTTACTGTAATAAAGATTTAACAACAATAAATCTTTTTTGTCTTTATTACTATCACTAAAATTGTTTTATCTAAAAAGTAAATACTTATTACGTTCTCTTCGAAGATAGAATAACCTCATTAATTTATTTATTTTAACATATTCTTTAATTGTATATACATATATATTTATTTATACGTTTTTTACTTCAACATTTGAGAATTAATATTGACGCCAAAAACAATTTTGTTACAATTTAGTACTTTATGAGATTTATAATAAAAATTTAATATAATTTCTAGTCATTTAACACGTTCAATTTAACCCTTAAGTGTCAGGTATGTTCATTGCTCAATAACAAGTGGTGAGGATATCGCCGCGTCACTTCGTGTTCAAAATGCACAGAGAATACTCCATATTTCATTTCCACCCGCCTCTTGAATAACAATGAATGAAGCACCATGAATACTAACTAGAAAACAGTTTATTTTGTTAATCGTGCAAACAAGAACTTTCAGTTTATATTGTCTTATCTGTCAAAGGAGAGTTAGACTATGAAATATTGTAGTATGCTTTCAAAGTAAACTAATTTGTCCCAGATAGATCTTATATTTAATCAAAATATATATATCAAGTACCTTTCATATGTAAATAACTCTAATATCCTCCTTTTCAAATAACGTTGTATGTAGACTAATAGAAATCAACGAAGCGGTATATCATAATTCAATCAATACAAAAACATATATACTTAGACATTGTTTGAGTGTCTCCATTTGGTATCAAGATATATTATAATATTGGTATGCTACAAGTATATTAAAATCTATTTATTTATTTTTATTAAAAATATTTTTGGTAATATTTTATAAGATATCAGGCATTACGACGATCGCAAGCCTTTATTGCTGTGTTTACATACATACAAGAATCTGTAAATTGTGAACGAACTGGGTCGCTAGTATTTTCCAATGCCAGAAAGAATGTAAAGGAGGGTAAACTATTTGTAATGACATAGAACTATTTCAATGTATCCACAGAGAAGGAATTCTTGACTCAAGTTTAGTATACATTAACTGGGTAAATAACGCTGTTCATGTGTATCTACTGCTTCAACAGTGTTTGAAGTAAAAAACTTACTTTGCCTAATAATAAGAAATGTTTTGGTAACTATGTAAAAGCGGATGAAACGGTGAGTTTGTTTTAAATAAGGGTCTTGTGAGTAACTTGTTAATTAAATGAGCTCGTTGTATCTTTATAAACAAATACAACTTTGTAATGGAGTTGTTCAGACTTTATTATTTTTCTCACAACAATCTTTTGATGAATAGATATTTTAATTCATAAGATAATTATTTTAAAATTTTATTTAAATGATTAATTTCAAAGACACTGAATTTTCATTGTCTTCTTTTCTGAAATAACAGAAACAACACTTAAAAACTCCTACAATTGTTGTTTTGTTGCAATAACCACTTGATATTTAAAAAAAACACCTGTTTAGACACTCTATTATCAGCTTTCTGCTCAAATTCAACTGGGTATTCAAAGAATGACCATCTTGTTTACAGTCAGAGATTTTTTGGCATTTATTTATAATAGGATTAATATTAAGATGTATTGTACGAATATAAATTAATGCTCTATCCCTCTTCATTACATAGACAAATATATTTCATCATACCATTATATATCATGCCACGAGTATAATAATAAGCATTGCTAAGCTCGTTAGTGAGCAGTTGAAAACTTGTGAATTTCAACTTCAAATGAACCGAAATTAATTCGAGAAGAAACCATTAGACTCAAGCCTCTCAATTTAACACGACGACAATGACAAACACATCGCATACTGTTATTAAAGTGGATGATATTATCAGAGCATGTTATTCCTTAATATTTTGGAACTTCGAGTCCCCTTCTCTATTATTGTCAGAGTTTCAACATCATCTTGATTGATGAGTGCCCTTTTCTGGAGAAACATAAAAAAATCTGTAATTCTCGCCCAACTGCTTGATTATGGCTGTTAATCTTCAGCAATGCCTTAAGCTGCCTTTTATCGTCGTTGTTTTATTTTGCCACATCAAATTGTAGCCAATCGCGACTACTTTAGTAAATTAAAAAGATACGGGCGTTTTTCCTTGATGCGTGAATAAGTAAGGGTCACTATTTCTGTGGTGTTATATTATTTACAGGATATTAATGATTAGTGAGCGCTAGTAGTAATCAAGGTAAATGTAAGAACTAGTTAAAGTTAAAGAAACCTTAGTTACACATAAAAATATAACACATGGTATTAGACATAAGACATTTATAACAAAAAGAATTATAAAAACTCTTCATATTAGGATATAGCGTAAAAACTGATTATAAATTTATAATTCATACATAATCCAAATAATGATTTTATACATCTCATCTTCAAAATTATTCTAAATTATATAAAAATAAAATAGCTTAATAGAATAATAAATAAAATTATTTTCTAAAAAAATGCTGATATTTATTATAGAAGTCGAAATAAGCTCATAGTTTAGTCTTGTACGTCTTTCGTCCGTTAATTTATTTAGTTCACTGAATTAGGTTTATTTTTTTTCTTTTTTGACGTTACGTTATAAATTATTGATGTTATTGTACTTGACTTTAATACATATACTTGCAATAAAAACGTATATAAAAAAATTTGAAAATTATTAATGTTCTGTACATTTTCTACTAGTGAATCACAGTCTAATCTCCTTCGTAGTTTAAAAGCTATCCATTGAAGAGATTTCGGTTAATACTATGTGAAATTATACATAGTTAGAGATTTAAGTAGCGAATCGTATATGTGAATCATTGTTATTAGTTATGAGCTATTTATTGTTATATAGTAGATACGTGCATATGTATGTACAGTATATTCGTTATACAGATAATGTTGCTATGAAACGTAACATCAATCAATTAGCATTGGCTGATTTTTCTGCGGTCTTCCTCATTCCCACCCGAACTTTCAGAATAATTTAATATAAAGAGGGCAACTTTATGTTCCGGAAAAGTTAATCTCACAGGCGATTACTGCAACGCGAATACGGCCTTCGTTTTACCGAGATAGAGGATTTTCTAAAGATATTGTGTTATTTTCTTATTTCTTAAAAACCTTTTTGTGCGTTTCCTCATATTGTTTTTAGATTAAAAAAGGTCCGCCATTTTAGTCTTTTAGT
The DNA here is from genome assembly GCA_037178615.1 of Dione vanillae. NCBI lineage: Eukaryota > Metazoa > Arthropoda > Insecta > Lepidoptera > Nymphalidae > Dione > Dione vanillae. The sequence continues at coordinate 1,765,052 of JAZFAU010000085.1, forward strand.
TTAATTTGATAATGGGTGTATGTACTTATACATTTTCAGCTACTTTCTTTTATTTGGCCGTGAAGTTAATTAATATTTTTTTTTACATTGCGGGAATGGCAGAAAATAATTAAGAATGAGCTTGCCTAATATTTGCTTAAGCTGACTACGGGTGCGCAGTCCATCTCCAACATTCATCTTCAATTAAAAGATATGTACACAATTCAACGTAAAAAAATTACGAACTCAAATTTGACATTCGCATAAAAATATTTCAGCTACTGCGTTATTTCATGGTCTCAGAATAATATGCAAATATAGATATATATTTTACAATGTATATATTATATATGTTTTTATCAAGAAGTATATACCACAATATATTTTAAGTGCAAATTTCTTAAAAACACCTACCAGCAGCATAACACGTGTAGTGTGAACTCGAGCAAACGGCATCATCGATCAAAGTCTATTTCATACGTTATCCTGATATCGGCAAAGGGCATTTTCCTTGCTTGTAATATTTAATCCTGGAGTAGATTGCACCATAATGGCTGAGAGATGATTGAGCATTACTCAGGCAGGTGTGCTATGATTTATGTGTTCAAAATTAAAAATTACTAAAAAATTTGTTTTATGTTTTAGTTCTTGATAATTTGTAGGATATAGTAGTATATAAATCAGTAGTGTGTAATATAATTAAGTAACCTTTCTTAAAAAAGACTTTGCTAAGTAAATAATCCAATAGAGACCAAAGTGACTGAAATTACCTGAGAAAGTAAGTAGGTTAGTCAAATTTGTTGCAGAACTGATAACCGTTGATTTAACCACGACCTGGAAACAAAACCACCGCCAAGTAAGTGGACTGTGAGTTGAAAACGAGACGAGTCGAGGTACGTGAACTGGCGATATATTTTTTGTGGTGAAGCCAAGCTACTACTGTGGTAGAGCATGCTCGAACCGGGTAATTACCACGTTTTCACAGACTAACGTCTTAAAACAGCATCATATGAGTGCTGTTGTGTTTCGTCAAGTGAGTGACAATTCTAGAAGCCCATTAAAGGGGATCGGTCTGGGTATTTAGCTGTCACATCTTCTTAGGTGCCTATGGGCAAGGGTGGCCACTTGACCTCAGATAGCTCTTCTGGTCGTTTGCCACCCTATAACATCAAAAAAGCTATAATCATTTCCATCAAATATTATAAAAGCTACAAAAATTTTATTGATTATAATTAATAATATAGAACCAATAAAATCTAACCAAACAGATTTTTTAAGCCCTCAACATATTATTAGCACCAGTTGATGCTCTTCATTTTTGTTCATCATTCTTGCATAGAATTTTATTTAATTCGAATTTTAAAATCGATGTCGATTACCATAATTGATGTTTATTATAGCACTGCTATTTTGCTAGTAAAATGTAAAATTGACGCTGTCAGTATAATATTTAAATAGATTTATATATTATACTGACAGCGCCAAATGTACACTACGCTAAAAGTATATCATCGATATATTTAAAAAAAATAAGCGTTGTTAAATAAATTACACTAAACACAACATTTTAATTCTGTATTCTATCCATTTAGGACTGACCGATTAGTAAGGATATTGAGGTGTAACCATAGAAACCATAGAAAGAGAAAAAAATATAATAATTATATTTAAAAATTAGTCAAACTACACCTTATTTTTTTTAAACTGACGGATGACACACTTATGTTTTTTTTAGCTTCACGCTTTATCCCACATATGGCAGGGCAGGCAGAGGTAACTTCAGGAACCAAACGAATCTAGTGTTAAGACACTCCGTTCCTTTGTCCCTGTTTTCCCCTTCCTCGCTTTCCGCCTTTTTCGAGGCATTGCAAGTTGAGTGGCGGAACTCAACGTCGCGCTTTGCCTAGTTGCCAGAGCGAAGAAAATGGAAATAGAAAAATCCATCTAACCCGAGTGGGAATCACTCCATCTAACCCAAATCGAACCCACAAACCGTCGTGTTTACAGGCAGACGCTAGCGCCTCTGCACCACGACGATGGTCTATATTTTTTTACTTTATAATAATACAACAATATATTTAGCAAAGATTTTCAATGAAACAATTAATAAAAATAAAAATAATTTATAGCAAAAAATAAAACAAACAACGCTGAAAAATGTTGTTTATGAAAAAATTGTAACTTTTACTATCCAGATTATATAAGTTAGATATATCGTCAAATTGTCCTCAAAATATAGCTCCTCAAACTTTTTTTATTTTAACATGATATACAGAGGTATAAGACCCAGTTATTGTTCATCCACACGTTGTTCGTCTCTACGAACAAAACTTTCATAGTTGTTTGTTACTAGTATATACGAGTTACAATTGTGTAAATGTATGTCTAACAAAAAGGATGCAAAAGTTAGTCATTTTGGCACAAATGTTGTTTTTTCCACATGATCGCGTCACAATGAGTTGGCTAAGGAGCTTACAGAAAATATTGGTGATATTTTACTAACAAGCCACCAATAAATTATGCGACGCAACAACTCATAATATAAATAAAACTTGATCGTGGCTGTGTACGAAACTTTTTAAGATAAACTGTGTACCCGCTAAGGTTTACCTATTTTCGTATACGTACGAGAACTTTGTTCATATGGTTGGTATTGTCTTATTAAAAATGAATTAGATTGAAAATATTATGAATTTAATTTTGTTTTTATTTTTACAACTCTTTTTATATTCAAACGTCACTAAAAATTATAATATCTCGTTTCTTATTCTTAGTTATGACTTTATATACGTATGTTAATAAAACATACTACCATCACTACTGACAGCACTTAGGTATATTCGTCAGAGATGTGATTGATCTATTTCTCCAATTTTGACGTGAACCCTCATCGACCCCATCCTATCTCGCTTGCCTCAACACGATCGGGGACTAGTAAGAAAATTGGAAATTTATGACGTGAAATGTCAGCATCTCATCAAAGTATATGTTTATAGAATATGACAGAAGAACAAAATTCACATTACATAAGTGCTCTAGGGAAGCTCTTGCAAAGCTCTGTCACTTAATAAAAGATCTCCCTAGAGAAGTGAAGCAAACGACTTCATAAGATGAGATGGTATTATCATCTGGGGTAAAAAAAGACATAAAACGTTGGTGCGCCACATTAAATAAATTGCAGACGCCTACCGCCTTCCTTCTCGTCGCGGAGCCGCTAACTACACCCCTCAAGCCATATTCTCTTGAAAATATCCCGACCCTATTAATTATTAGAATATTTCATTCAATTAAACGTGATAATTACCATTCGCTACGCTTGTTTGTGGTTATGAAGTTCTGTATTTCGGATATGGCATTTACGCAATACCATATCAAAAATAATTAACAAAAGAAATTTTTATAAACCTAATAACGTTAAAGCAAATTCATTAGCCCATATATCACGTTTATGATAAGTTTATTAATTAAATTATATATAATATTTTGTCAAAAATAATATCTCAATTATGCAGTCACACTTTGAGTTTTGAAGCGCAGCTTTGTTCTCCACCGCCTAAACGAGTTTTATAAGTTCTAAGAAACCTCGATAAGACAAGTTTAGTCTGTCCTTAAGCGTCTCGACCCACGTAATTATGTTTCATGGGAGCGTTTATCGCTGTCATTACTAGAACAAAGTTGGTATCAGTAATTCTCTTGGAAATTGTTTTACAATGCGTTGGTGATCGATGTGGTAAGTTACAAACTATTTATTGAACATGGTATGTGTATTACTATAACTTAGGCAAGTTTTGTAACTGTATAGTAAAAAATAGAATCATTCTTAGTCGTTTTCGTCATACATTACACTATATTTCTCAAAACAAAGCAATCTTTACGAAATACAATATGTTGTAAAATTATTAAATTATGGTTTTAATTAAATTTATTTCATTTTAATTTTGTTTTGGTTGGCGTTGGTTTTCTTTTATACACGTGAAATACATAACATATTATTGTTTTATTAATAATGAACTTATTATTCGACTAACAATGGACATCATTACTTATCTGGCAATTAGTTATCTATTATGGATGACCTCGCTTAGACAAATGATCTGTCATCTTGATATATTGACATCTCGCCTTAGGAGGCCTTTCGACCACAATCCGGTATGATTTGATTTATAACGTGTATCATATAACGAATATATATATAAATATAAATATATATATATATATATATATATATATATATATATATATATATATATATATATATATATATATATATATATATATATATATATATATATATATATATATATATATATATATATATATATATATATATATATATATATATATATATATATATATATATATATATATATATATATATATATATATATATATATATATATATATATATATATATATATATATATATATATATATATATATATATATATATATATATATATATATATATATATATATATATATATATATATATATATATATATATATATACATATATGTATAACGATCTCAGCTTCAAATTCTCTCTGCCTACCTTGATTGCACGTAATCCAGTCTGAATTGGTACACCAAAAATATTTTTTATTTACGTAGTGATATTTACCTCTTACACGTGTAAACTGACAAAAGAAATTTACTGAAACTCAAATAAGTAAAATAATTCTATAATTGTAAATTGATAAAAGCTCTCGACCTAGTTATATAATCGTATGAAAAATTTTATATGCTTTACATTATACATTAACTGAAAAAATTTCAGTCAATTGCGAGTAGTACTCGCCTATCGAGGATTCCGTATCTGTTCACTGTACCGTTATGAATTATAGTTAAGTTTGTAAAAGTTATTTTCTACAATATATCCACAAAATTACATATTTTCTCTTCATACATTTCTTTTCATTGGGAATTTCATTTCAAGATTTTTTATTCAGAATGCAAATACTTTAGTCATAAAACTTAAAATTGTGACAAAAAAAACATCTTAAAAAATATTCTCAAAAAATATTTATAAATAATAAGGTTAAAGTTCCCTTCTAAAAATAGAAAACGCAAAGCTTTCCGGCTTTTTTCAGCAGAACATGCTTTCAAGTCAGCGGTCGTTTTTTGTGGCTTTAACAATACTAACCGTGTTATAAAAATTGACAGTTCAAAATATTGTAATACGCCATTATTTGTAGTAAATATCAAAAGAATTGTTAAGAACGAAGAACGAACAGTGATAAAATATTTATATAAAATCTTTGTATGGCTTACTATTAATGTTACTATCAGTTATTAACAATTTTAAAGATCTAAAACAAAAATATCTTCCAGATATCTAAAAATACACAAAATACTCAATAGAATTACATCAGTACAAAACTCGAGCGATTACAAAAAATTATAAAAAAGTTTATTTAAATTTTATATTTTCTTTCAAATACAAATGAATATGCACTTGTTAAAATGTAAAATTGTAAACATTCCGTTTGTGGCCTAGTGACTGTAAATTACTGAGCTTGCAATGAAAAGCATATTTCTAAAGTTATTTTTAAAGTTGAATTTTTATACACTATCTGCAAGTTTGTCCGTATATTATTTAAGTCTTGAACTACATCTTTAATTATACGTATGCTATATTAAATGGTTCATATATTATTATATTTTCAGTTTCAAGCAAGCGTATCATACGAAGTATTATCCAAGTAGATTTACTCCCTTAATCTTCATTATATGGCAGTTGTAATCAAACATGTCTTTATTGTACCACGATACTTCTTACAATATAATAACTTATAGTATTAGGATTCTAGAAGACCTCATATTGACGTTATATTGTACTATGACGTTACATCTACCTGCTTTACGAGAATGAGCGTGAATGTGGGGAAGAAACAGATTGTTTTGCTATATAGAAATACTAATAAATTAAAAGTGATAAGATAAAGCTATGGCAGAACTAAGGGATTTATTTAATTTTCTTCGAAAAGATACAAAATACAATTGTAAGTAAAATAAACATAAAAGCAAAAACTGTATGTTTATGTCATTGTTATACTTTGTTACTAGCTAATGGGAGTCGTATAAATATCAAGTCAACAAATCATTTACCTGCCTCGTTACGTACAATATCTTATTATATAATATGTAAGGCAATAAAAGCTACTAGCTACCTTATAATATAGTTAAGATATATAATATGTAACGTTAATTTGCCGCAATATCACATTAATTCTTATTGACATTTAAAAATTATGTCTAACATTTTTTGTATAGAAAACATGACATAATTTTATAACCTTTATTATATGTTTTTTTATGAAAAATGTGTGAGCTAAATTCCACAAACACTAATATGTCATAATACGATATGAAGATGCCAGGAGTGTCCATACTAAGTTATATGTCTTCTTGCAACTTCCAACATAATTATGTTTCAGCTTATAGGAAGAGCCTTAAAGAGAATCGTAAAGTGTCAAGTCGCAAGACTCGCATCTTTACGTCCAAAGCTCCCTGGGCGCTGCTGTAAAACCCATTAGAGCCAACGCTTAATAAAATTGTGTTTAATAAAATCTTATACCGTGGTTAATTAAATTATAAAAGTAATGAATGTTGAATTAATGTTGAAATCGAATATTCAAGGTGCTAATTAAATTACATCTGGCGTACAAATTTAACGAGAATATATGTATATTAAAATATAAAGCAGTATTCATCTTGTTACCTTTAGGAATAGTTAACTAACTAACAACATATAATTGTCCTTTATAAAGTTCAAATGAAACGCAACGGTTTCTAGGTTCGATTCTCACTCGGGGAAGGTGGATCATTTTATTTCCATTTTCTTCGCTCTGGAAACTAGGCAACGCGCGGCGTTGAGTTCCGCCACTCAACACGCAATGCCTTGAAAAAAGGCAGAAAGCGGGGACGGAGAAAGCAGGGACTAAGCAACGGAAAGTCCTAACACTATGTTCATGTGGGTTGTGCAGTTCCCTCTGCCTATCCTGCCATGTGCGGGATAAAGCGTGAAGCTAAAAAAACCATTATCCATCGGATATTTCAGATAACGTATCACAGCGATATTATGGCTTTTATTATCTCATACAATGTGTTTAATGATACAAAGCTTAAGAGTTTAAGTATTTTTTCTCCAGATCAGAATTTGTAGGTACAAGCACTAAAAGATAATCGCATACATTTTCCCAAGTTGAGCTTAAACCATTACTTAATCCATACACACATTAGGCACTGTCATGTGCTTAAAACACATTTTAGCTAAACTTAATTTGTATATGCAAAATGTTTAAAACTTTCCAGAGCATAATATAACAATAAAATGTATATTTTCGCAAATTTGTGTGCTGATAACGATAAAGAAAATCCTAATAGCCGCGCGCATTATCTTTTATGCTTTTAATCTGGTCTTTGTATTACTAAGGAAGTCGATGCGCACGGCTGGAACTAACATTCACATTAACCTAGTTGCCTTCAATCCTTATATTTCGATCCTTTTATAAAATAATCGCACTTCTCAACGTTGTAAATGAAGTAAATATCCTCGTTAACTGTGGTTGTTACTCTTAATAGACGGCACTATAGTAAAGCACTTATAATAACTTTTATTTCTTCGTTTTCACGTATCACATATATTGATGTCAGTACTAAAATGGAACCCAAACCCAATAGCGGTACTGTTATGGGTTTTTATATAAAACTCAGACGAACGAAGAGAAAACAAATAAAAAGATATAAATAGTAAAAATTATAATAAGTCAAATGTATTATATTTCAACATCAACGGCCAATGCCGTTGATGTTGAAATATAATACAGTGTCAATACACTATTGTGGGTTCCTCCAGCTGGGAAATTTTACAGTATGCATATATTTCAAATATTTTTCTAACCTACTTTTTGGTAACGCAGTTAGTAGTATAGTACCCACAGAAGCATTCTCTAAAATAGTTTTAAAAAATTGAACAGCAGAGGAATTAGAAGTAATAGATCTACTTTGAAACGGGAAATGTTCAGTTTAAAAAAACAAACAAAAATAAATAATAATTTATAAAAAGTAATCAATATATTTTAATTAGCTTCACGCTTTATTCACACTGGTCTATGTTTTCTGTGCCCGAATGCGTTGTATTTTATGCGACTTTCACAGAAATAATGTTATATCTTATGTGATGTTTTGTCTTATAAAACGTTTATAATAAAATTTCATTCTTAGCCGCGAGTGTCGATTCAACCCATTATACAATATATACAATATATTGTATATATGACAATAGTCCTAAGAAGTCGATATTTCAAGTATTAACAGGTTAAGATGGTTACGTGTTTATACAAATATATTGTCAATAAATTGCTTTTTAACATGAAAAATCTCAACGAAACGCCTCTAACAGAGCGGGCAAAAAAATATTTAAACATAATAACTCTTATAGAAGATGGATTTTACATTTCCAATTTCTTTGTTCCGGCAACTAAGCAAGCGCTGCATTGAATTCCGCCACTCAACAGGCAATGCAAGGCAATGAAAAAAGGCGGTAATAGGGAACGGAGTGTTTTAACACTAGGTTCCCAGGGTTCCTGCGGTTCCTTCTGCCTACCTTGCTGTATATAGTATAGAGCGTGAAGCTAAAAAAAGTAACTCCTATTCGAGACGATAACGATGACAACACCTGACTGACATATTAGTCAGGCAAACATTATTTCGTGTCAGCCACAATGATACATATTATGCATAATAATTTTAAAAGCATTTATTACATAAATGTTTTTTATTTTATTTTTTTTTTTTTTTAGCTTCACGCATTATCCCGCACAAGGCAGGGTAGGCAGAGGGAACTGCAGGGACTGTGGGAACCTAGTGTTAAGACACTCCGTTGCTTAGCCCCTGCTTTCTCCGTCCATAAATGTTAATATATTTTTTAATTATGCGCCTCTAATGAAGTCGTAGAAAGAGCAATCGTAAAGAATTAGATATAAATGAAGTTCTTTTATCTACAATTACACCGCACTGGTGACCCGCAATCGACCGTTACACAAAGCCTTTCTATTCGTTAATTAAACTACGTAGAATTTGTTCTTATTAAATAATGAAATGTAGTAGATTTGATGTTGTATACATTTTCTTTTAATAATTTAATTATAAACAATTTATTGTATTATTCAAATATTTAATTTGAAACAAAATTTAATTTATTAGTAAAAAAAATATAAAATAGTTAAGAAGGAAAAAGAAAAAAAGGGTAACGATGAAGAAATTTTATATAGACATAAAAACACTGGGAATGGGGAATGGGATTTGAATCTATAACTATAGTATGCACAGAGAAACGCTATCAAACTGGTTTTCCACGGCGTTTTAACGATAGGTAAAATAAAGAAAGTACATTTATATAGCTTGTGTTTTAAATATAATACTTAAAGCTTGTAAAATAAGAAAGTAACGGAAGTGTTGCTGTATAGTGTAAGCATAATAACAACATAAACATGTTAGCCGTACGCTGAAAATATAAAGTACAAATATATTACTTCACACACGTCCCTGAAAGCTTTAAAAGCATTGTAGAAGTGGCTTATACAAAAAGTGAGAAAACGATAAGAAATTCCCTTGTCAAATTGAGAACAGGAAAATGTTTTGGAACAAATCAAATATTTACCTGTCATAGACATTGCTCTTGCCATTTTATTTCGAATCAATAATAAATTTGTTGACTCTCTCAACTCGTCCTGTGAATTTCAAGTGAAATGTTAATTTCAACTTGTTTGTGCGATCTGTTTGAAATCACCTTGATATCGGAAACTTGATATTTTCTTGTATTATTTTTCAGCGCTTTGTATCTTAAAAAAGTTAAAAAATGACTGCTACGTAAATTAAAACAGAACCCCATATTGACATAGGCATTACTAACTTTCATTAGAGTTTATTGTAGTGTCGTAGGTAAAACCAAAATACATAAAAATGGCTAAGATCATAAACTAAATCAACAAAAAAAAATGATATTTTAATTTAGACAATATTATAGTGTGTATTCAGACTCAGTGTTAACTCAGAAAAAAATACATAGGTACATTGTTGTGTACCTGAACTCAGTGTTAACTCAGAAAAAAATACATAGGTACATTGTTGGTTACCCCGTTAGAGATAAAACGTGATGTTTCACGTTTTATCTCTAACGGGGTAACCAAAGGATCGGAGCCCCTACATACCACTTCGTCTCATCCACTGTTATTAACTTCTTCTTACATGCTTATAAAATGACCTCGATCTTATATATAACACTATATTTTAAAAGATCAACTAAGGTCTCGCCTACAGATATATAAAAAAATAAATTGTGTGAAAAGTAGGGAGCATAGTATATTATTATAAAAATGATCATTAGAGTCGTTGCCGTCGTTAAGTCGTTAATATCTTTTCAAATACAATAAGGACTACAAAAAATCGCGTAACAAAATATTATACACATGTAAAATGCCTAAGGTGATTATAGTCATTAGTAAACGAAGAACGTTTCCTTTTACGTAAATTGCTTGTTCAGCCTCAAATTTGATTAATAAAGCAATTATTAAGATGTTCCACCTAGTATGTAGATAGTACGTACATTATTATATTTATATATGCGAAAAAGAAATTGATCTTTCACGCATAATTATAAAAAAGAAAGCTTATACTAGTAATTAAAATTAATACTTAAACTTTATTTAAAATGTACCTTTTTGCTACCTACTGTATGAATATAATAGAAGCATTAATGAAGTACAAGTTAAATTCACGCATTGAAGGTTCCATACTGACTATACATTGGGAAGCTTAGCTTTTAAAATGAGACAAATTTACATAGGACATTATTTTTGTGCGAAACAAACTGCAGTTATATATGCACTAGTTTTTTTTATAAAACCTATGCTTGCTCATACTATGCTAAGTAAATTTAATTTATACCATCTTCATTTGAAGTATATTATGCGGGACACAGTGTATAGCGAGCAAGAACAAAGATTAAATCACGAGAAAGTCATAAATTTTGAGTTTCGACGGTCACCAGCTCTCCGGAGATAGCAATATGCCGTTTATCTTACCCACACGAAGCAGAATCTAAGAACAAAATTATTTAAGTAAACAAATATTATATATTAATTTTAGAATAAATCGTTTATTTTTTAATTTTTCACCTTGCTTAGCAGGTGTTACTCGTAAAAATATTATTTTTTCACCAACATCTATTATTAAATTTTTAAATTAACAATGCAAGGAACTATTTCGCGATATTGTTTTATAGTTATATATATATTTTTCATACATGTTTCCTTTAAAAACATGTGCATAAGATGAACGTGTGCAAAAGATAAAAAAATACTTTATTTAGAACAATTATATCCATTTTAAATGATTATACTATTTTCCACTGCCTCTCCAAGAGATGAAGGATATGTATAATTTACTTTAAGTTTCAAACTGTACTGTGGGAGCAAATATAGCTCGGTAAATAGTTACAATTCATTGACTAAATTGTGTAGACACAGTTGACTTTTATTCCAAAGCAACTGAATTTTGTACGAGCAATGAATTAAGTGTCCGAATAGATGGTTGTTTTCGTTAGACGAATAATGATTATTTGTAGATCTTTTGTGTTTTCAAGAATAATGTATTACATTATATAATTTATTCAAAAAATATCGTGTTCACTAATTTAGTTATATAAGTCTTTATATAAAGTCCTACATTTTAATGTAAAAATGAACTTTTAAATTTTTCTTCTTAAAACATAGAAGCTCCATGCTCACACCACAGGTTAATTAAATTTTAAATTTACGTAAGTTAGCAAAGTCACTATATACTATCCAATTCACTTTATACTATTCGAATTTACTACTTAAAAAGTACCTACTACTTGAATAAAAGTACATACATCTTTACATTTTTACCTTCGTGTTTTTCTCATATTTAAGCTTCATTTTAAATAAAAACATTATTATATTAATATATTTAAACTTAATTTTTTTTAGAAACAAAAATATGAAATGTTATAGCTCTTAATTATACTAAAATATATGGGTAAATTTTAAAAATTACAAGCATTTTCACAATTAATACAAACTTCGTTACAGTGAAGTGTTGGCCACGACTAATAACCTATGTGTATTAAAGTAAAATCCATATTCATATTAATATAAATATTCATGGACTAATATGAGAATCAGACCCTTTTCTTGTTAAAGAAGATTTTATGATACCATAATTAAAATGCTAAACATATAATAACGTTATTTTGTCATTTACTTTTTATATTTATTGATATATTTTTTGAGATGCAGAGACTAACGTCACTTGTTATGATAAATGGAAGAAACTTATTTTTTATTTGCCTAATAATTATATAATAATAGCCATCAAAATTAAAAGCAAATTTACTATTTTTATATCTTTCATAATAATCATAAATTTTCTATAAATAATATTTTTTTATTGATCGAACAATAATATTTTCGCCTAAATGAATAACTTACCTGGTATTTTTATATTTTCCAGTGAAGCGAAGGGAAGGCATGTGGGGCGGCGGCGCGCAATGCGTGCATGCGTCGCTCCCGCGTGGTGCGCGTGCGCAGCCCGCTCCTACGCTTAGTGGCGCCATCGCTAGCCGCCGCCCGCCCAGGTATAGCAATGACACAATTCCATAATATGTTTTAATCTTTTTAAAAAATACTATATCCAAAATAAAAAATACTGGATCTTTATAAGTATTCAAACTCTTGAAATCTTTAGACATCAGATTGTTGTCTGGCTTATAAATCAAAAACATTAAATAAATCAAATTTTCATCATTAGTAGAATGCAAATCAATCAATCTATCATTACAATATAAAAAGATGCTTATAAAATATGCATACGAGTATAAAAATAGAAATGAATAATATTATTGACGGTGATATAATATAACTTACTTCAATTTATGAATATATCAATTCCAGACCCACACCTCCCTCTCCGACACTTGTAGCACAGATCGACTCGTCAGTTGCCTGTTTATGGCTCCTCACACCATTATCTGCTGGCACCGCTGTAGTCGCTATTATTCTAGCAGTGACAACAAATAATTGGTTGCACACTCAAGAAAATATGCTGAATCCTTCTGTTAATGGGACAGGGAAGTACGAGATCGTTGCCAAACACACTGTATCAGGACTATGGCGGATATGTCACACAGAACGTAAGTACATTTTATTTTTACAGGCTCTTAAAATAGGGCAAAAACAACCTCAAAATACTTGCAATTTTTTTTTTTATTTCTGTTTTGAAAGTAGGTAATCATAGTTAGCTTTCTGCCGACAAACATTACAAAATACATTTTAAATCTACATTATTATAGTAAAAAAGTGTATTCAAAATTTTACAAAAACATGTAAACATTCTGTTATTATGTGAAAAAAGCATAAAACAACAGTAGAATATGACAAAGCGAAAGCTTGACTTCCGGCCGTCATGACCACAATACGTTCAGTCCCCGCGACGGGAGGCCCATTGTGCCGCGGTGCCTCCATGCGTTACTGTCATAAGTGCCGTAGATAATATACTATATACATATATACATACAAGTAGCTACTATGTTGCGTCCGCAGCCGCGACGTTTCTAACTGATCTATTTCCCTCATTAAAAGTTGCTTTGTTAACTTTTGAGTATTTCATTTCACGTTTCATGTATTTTAGTAATATTTAAAGTTGCATTAACTTGGTAAATATCTATTATAGTATATAAATGTATTATATGGTATAGCCATAGTATAATATCTAGGATACGAGCTTATTAAGCATTGCGGTTTTCCCAGTGTTATAAGACAAAGTGCCGTGGTATGTCCCGCTACTTATCATATATACAACATCGCCTTTGCTTGAGAGTAAAGCGGACAACACTATTGTATGTACCCTTGCCTACACACAATAGCTTGAAAGAAATGTGACGTAAAGGAAAATGTATTTGTATTAACATACTTAAAATATATTCAATATTTTTTTCAATTTACATGATCCTGTTAATATGACAACATCTGGTACGATGATTTCGGTTTCGATCCCCTTTTTCGGTAGAACGGGCTATATCACGCTCTGAATAAACAAAGTGCAGCTTTGAATTCAACTACTCAACTTACAAAGTCTTGAGAACTTCTTTTCTTTTTTTCATTTGAAATTCGAATTCTGCATCTTAGAACTAAGTTCTCTCTACTTACTATATTTATCAACAAAATTTGAGAAACTAAGTAGCTCAAAGAAATCAATTTACATATTAAATAATGAAAATAATTTAAATATATGTATATTGTTTAGACTTCTTAAATACATATGAACGCGATACATATGAAGCAAAAATTGAAAATTTAAATTTTTTAGGCCTTTGAATGTAACTAGTCTGAAATTTTAAAAATAACATTTAAAATTTTCAGCTGGCAGCTCAGTGTATCGTTGCTTGGATATACCCTATTTCCCGCTATCACAACATTCACCCGACCTCAGCGACTCCACAAATGCAATACCGTGTAAGTATTTATCTTTACTTCAATACTAAAATTATTACGTATAAGAGTTTGTTGAACGCTTTCGTCTCAGGAACTATTACATACCTAGTTTATAACGTAAAAATGTTCTGACGTTGAATAGATATTTTGTTTCGTATGTTTTTTGTACAATGTTGTCTCTTTTGTACTGTTTAACTTCCTTTGTATGTTTTCCATTTTACGTGATATTGGCGAGGACTGTCGTGGCGCAGAGGCGCAACGTTTGCCACACGACGATTTCTGGGTTCGATTCTCAGTCGGGAAGATGGATATTTCTATTTCCATTTTCTTCGCTCTTGAAACGAGGCAAATCGCGGCGTTGAGTTCCGCCACTCAACACACAATGAGTCGAAGAAAGGCGGAACGCGAGACAGGGAAGCAGAGACTAAGCAACGGAATGTCTTAACACTAAGTTTATATGGTTCCTGCTGATCCCTCTGCCTACCCCGCCATGTGCGGAATAAAGCGTGAAGCTAAAAAAAAGTGATATCGGTATATAAGTTGTACTCATGCATGAATTGTACGCGTTTGAAACGGCAGAAGAAGAATAATAATATATATAGTCAGGTTATGTTAGTGGCCGCGAATTAACTCTTAGTCATCTTTATTTGCCTTGCAATATTTATGATCATAAAAATTGAAAAATCTACGTTTATTTTAAAATAATATTTACATTAATCTTTAAAGTTAGTCTTTTTTAGTTGTTTATAATAAGAAAGCTATATTACCGTCGCAAAATAAGAATATGTTACCTATTGTTATTAATGTATTTTGTGTAAGTCCATGAACTAATTAAAATTAATGTAAACAAAAATTAGAGAATTAAGGTCAAGGTCAGGTGTGGAAGGCGCAGAATAGATTTTTTGAACCTAGCTTCAATCTACTCGTTCTAATAATATATATGAGAAACAACGCGAATTTGAAAAGAAATTATATAACACAAATTTTGTTATATATAACACCTACTATTCAATAATTTCAGATGTTGTGACACAATCGGCGGCACCACTATTATTGGCTGTTGTTACACAAGCAGTAGGTGCATTATGCTGCGTCCTCGGTCACTGTGTTAAAGGACGAAGACTTTGTACATTTATAGCTGGTGTTCTCTTTATAATATCAGGTTAGAACTTTCAAAATCCTGCTACCTTTTAAGGATCAATTATACGCAATAAAATATTTTTCATTATGTTATCATTGAACTGTAGATAGAAGCAGTTAATAATAATTCTTTAGACTATGCTATGGGATCAAAACATATAGTGTATGACAAATATTTTAAGTGAATATGTCTGATATTATTTATTATTTAAGGATTTTTTAATAGCACTGTCTTTAAGTTAGTCTTTTCTCTAATTTCAGGTCTTATTATGCTGACTGGCATCGTCATGTACATATCTGTGTTCAAATCTCAAGTGGGTCACAAATTACGCTACATGACATTTTTTGATACACCTCGTATGTCATACAGCTACGGTTACTCGTTTGGATTATATATAAGCGGATTTGTAGCCGCAGAACTAGCTGGTACTTCAGCAATCTTCCTATTTTTACAATGGTACCAAAAAGACTGGATCACGGAATTGTCGGAGAAAGCCAAAGCAGATTGTCGCGCGTGGGATCGTGAATATGCGTTTTCAGATTTTCGAGAAAGAGATTCTACGCTCTTAGAGAGGCGAATGATGAAAAGAGATACTTATCCTCCAACTGGATCGTCAACAGCTACTCCCAGGGAACGAAGGCGCTTTGTATTTGATGGAGATGAATTGCCGCATTGCTCGATACATAAAAATCGAAGAATAAACTTAAGCTCAGCGTCTCTTAAAGATTTATCATCGTCAACACTATATGGTTTTCCAGCTGCACCTAGACCTACAGCTTGCGATAATTATTTCGAAGAATTTAAAGAAGTTCCTCAAAGTGCAAATACATTAAGCGGTCTTAGGAGTGCGTCTATATTTCAGTCTCAGGCATCGGTGGCTAGTGGCAGATTTTTAGACACTTCAGCAGTTGAGCCTCCTCCCTCTCGTGAAGAGGAAATGGTGACGTTTGGTGCTGGAGCAAGAACTGTCATAGAAGAAAAGCCGCCACGACATGACCGCGCGGTGGGCACTGATCCTTATAGAAGAACCACACCCGTTTGATTCATGATGATATGAATCCCCCAAAAAGCATATCGATAAGTGATAATAACGTCTCGTTATTTGACATATTTGAAATTATATTTGCATAACTGCAAATTAGACGTGAAAATCAAAAGAAGAGGAGTGATTTTCGAATTTATAAACTTGTGTGACTTTTATGTGTCATGGAAATTTTTGACTGTTACATTTCCTTGAATAAACACTGCCATTTGTGTAAACTGTTTATCATTTGAAATCACATTATAACCATAAGATTGCTTGTTATTTATTAAGCACTTCCTGATCTATGGAACTTGTAAACTGATAAAAAAATTAAACTAAGAAAAAAACTGCATAACGTATTGTTTTGTTTTTTTTTTAATTATTATTATTGAAAATAGCTTTAATTAATTTAAAGTTAATATTGAGTATGAAACCTCATATTCTTAAAAATTGCTTCCATATTTGAACTTTAAAACAAATAATATACTAAAATGCCTATCATAAGTCATGGTGACAATTGTGCTTAACATTTAATGTCAAGGAAAAATGGGGGCGTAAGTAATAATAAAAATTTTATTATACATTTTTATAATATTACTTCTCTGTATATTTATGATTGATAAGGTTTTTGTTATATAGTGTTACATACATTTATAAATAAAATTAGTTATAATGCTCTGCATTGTTAAACATCTAATCTCAAAGAATTCTTATCGGATATAAATCGCTTGTAAATTCTTAATGTTTTAAAAAGCTAATGATACAATAATTTCTTTCAGATTAACATCACTATTGTAAGTATGTTTTACTTTTTTATATGTAGCAATTACTTAATAAAATATTATAACATATTGTATATATATTATTAACGTTATGTGAAACAATATTATGAACTTAATAATCAGATTATTTTATACATTTAATAAGATAATTATAAAGAATAACGAATATTTCTTCAATATATAGCAAAAGGAAAGATCCCCGTACACCAGTTAAAGGTCTAATTCCAAGGTTAAAAAATATTGGAATTGTACATTTTAGAGGATTAGTTGGCTGTATAGTACCACTAGTTCTTCTGTCATGGCAACCACAGAAAGGGAAAGTAAGTAAACTTGTATTCAAAATAAAATGTCACGTAAGATATATATGATAAGCATCATAACATATTATATGTAATGTACCTATATGGATCGGCTAGATACATTGTTTGCTTCTTTCAAAGTTATCATATTAGTTGTGCGATTTCAGTAATTTCAATTGTAAGGAATATTCAAATAAAAAAGTAAACAAGCAAGCAAAAGCATGGATGCAGTTTAATCACTAAATGCTACCAGCCAAATCAATATATTTTTTTATTTATGGTTTAATTCTTACAGATTTCATTCGGAAAGAGATCATGCTGTTTCTTATTTATTGTTATTATTTCATAGTCTTTTGCCAAAACACGTAACATAAAGAAAGTAGTATGCACTCGTAACTACGTCACGTTAACTACGTCACATCCAAGAACTCTGACCACTACAATAAATATATTGTAACAATTGTCTATGAATTTCAACGTAGCTTGAGAACTTTGGTTTAGGAGAGTTTAGATGTTTTCCAAGAACTGATAAAACATCTAAATCATAAACATCAAATCTAAAGTTAACTTATTTTAAATTTTTAAGTTTTAATATAGATTTTTCTTACTTTGGAGTAACACTTTAAAAATAGTAGAAATGTTACCTTATAATTATTTTTAAAACAATTTAATATAATTTTATTAAAATATCCTACTAAAATCAAAAATATTTTAGAAAGATATAACTGTAAGATGTCTTTGGATATGGATGTTTTGGTTTTTCCTGTTCCAACCAGTAAATATTCCGGTGACGGGATTCATACCAATGTTCCTTCTACCAATGTCAGGCATCATGCCCACTGTGGATGTATGCAAATGCTATTTTAACGTAAGTAATAATATTTGTTTGAGATAGACTTTATTTATTATAAGCTAGTTGAAGATTCGTTAATTTTATTTATAAATTATTTCTTCGCAGAGATACAACCTATGCTTGTAAACGCAGCGGTTTGTAGGTTCAATTACCATTTAGGGAAAGTGAAATATTTTCGTTTTCTTCACTCTGGCACAACGCAACGTTGCGGCATTAAGCTCTGACAATTAACACACAATGCCTCTGAAGGCGAATAGTAGGGAACGTTGTGTCTTAACAAAAAAACTCTTGAACCTACGGCCTTTTTTGTCTAAAACAAAGTCATACATTTATTTACCCGTAATCATAAATCACATATTATTTGATAAAATACGAATTATGATTTTTTGTTATGATAATGAATCATATTATAAATAAATAATAATTATTTTACAGGAAAATATAGGCTTACATATTTTGGCTGGAATGGTACATTTACTCATAAACAGTTGTGGAGTTGATCGTCGCATTATATTATGGTTTTTATGTTCCGGCGACAGTTGTCAATTTTCTGCTAAAAGGTCAGGAACACAATGCCAAATATATTTACTATGATTTTTTGCTATGAGGGAAATTGTTGCCTGCGTACATAAACGATAATAATACTAATATTTTTTTTTAGCTTCACGCTTTAGAGTAGGGTAGGCAGAGGGAACTGCAGGAACTATTGGAACCTAGTGTTAAGACACTCCGTTGCTTAGTCCCTGCTTTCTCCGTCCCCGCTTTCCGCCTTTTTTCGAGGCATTGCGTGTTGAGTGGCGGAACTCCACGCCGCGCTTTACCTAGGTGCCAGAGCGAAGAAAATGGAAATACAAAAATCCATCTTCCCCGACTGGGAATCGAACCCAGAAACCGTCGCGTAACAGGCAGACGTGACGCCTCTGCGCCACGACGGTCCTCTAATACTTTTAATGATACTAATACTTTTTGCCTTAATTATTGTTGTTATGTGAGATTTTAATGATTTATATATCCACCATACATAATTTTACCATCAATTTTACTCTTGAGTCAACAGGAATTTCTCCTTAAATCTTTTAGGGTGAGATGCCGGTGAACTTTAACGCTGATCTTTACATTCTATTTTGTTGCTTATGTATCTACTCTGTTTTTAGATTAATATTTAAAGCCAATACTGCTGCTTTTTTCTTGTCTATGTTTTCTAATAGACTAATAGTGACATCAACTATAACGCAATTCCTGACACCCGCTTACATGAATTTACAGGTAAATAAGCAAAGCTTATTAATAACAAAAAGTTTTTCATACTTGCTTGTAAACTTTGTGCTTGTAAACATTTTATTTCAAATTTTAAAATACTTTTAACATTTTCAAATTTCAGACTAGCACTGCTAGGTACAGGCAAACCGAGCCAGATTATGATGTGATGCGATACATTGTTTTGAACTCTGTACAAGCTGCATCAGCAATTGGTAATATTTTTTTATTTTAAAAGTATAATAATTGATAGAAATTTTTACGACGCCACTGTGGTTTAATTTAAATTTACTTAAAGCACAGAGATGATTCATGGAAAATAGGTTTCTTTCACTCTACCTTGTAAGTACATTTAATAGTATGAAAAAAATTTAATCAGAAGTCGTTCTGCTACACTAATAAATTTTCAAGTTTCCATAGTTTTGTTATTATTTTAGGATATCAATTTTTAGTGCTTCCGTATATATTTAATAAGTTGTTTAAAAGCTAACCTCTCATACGCTCAGTAGATTGATCTGTGTGTCCGTACGGCAGCAGCTTAGTAATAATAAGTACTTTCTTCTTGCTTAGGTAGTACTGCTATATTGCACGCAGCATTGACGACCATAGCTATGAGAGCTATTTGGTGCACGTATGTTTCACTTTTTTTTTAATTGCTTTAATTCAAATGTTTATTTTTAATAATATAATTTTAGGGCTTAATCCATAAAATTGACAATTTAGATATATTTAATATAATTTTCTCATTTTTGTGCAATAGGCATCCTGGTAAAGGAGCTGAGTATCCAGATTTATTCAATTATCTACAATATACGTGTTTTGCGTTTCCGGTAGCATTTGCTATGTTTATTTTCAACTTTTTGTACCACATGCTTCTTATCAATTGGTAAGTTATATATCATCAGTACTGTTATATTCGTTTATATTTTAAGTTAAAGGCCATTTAAAAAGAACTAATTATTATTAATAATTTATTTATATTATAATTCAAATTATATAACATTTTGCAGGGTCATTGGTAAGCCTATGAGTGGCAATAGTATGGCTGAAATGAGAAACTTATTATTGAAACACCGAAATGCTCTACCACCGCACACGACATACGAAAATGTAAGCACATTTTTTAGTTACTTTATAGCACAGTACATCAGTTATTTGTCGTTGAATTATTCTAATTTTGCATAACGAATATTGCACATTAAGTTATGCTTAGTCTTGTTTAGGTCCACTCTCTTTTCAGATATTGAGATAGTGTAGGCTACGTAACATTCGAATTGCCTCAACTCTTTTGACACAAGAAGGGAAAATATTAAAATAATAAGTTCATTATCTTGGTACTTACCTCAAAACGAGATTAATTTTAGAACTGCTTTTAAAGCTGCGTAAAGCTTAAGATACATGGATGCTTATATTTTTAAAGTAGATATGTATGATAGAAATGTTATATCATATTTATCCGCCACGCCTATATTATTGTCTTTCTTTGATATTTCAGACCTGCATATTTTTCTACTTTGCCTTTTTGGCATGTTGTTTGTTCCGATGGAGTGATTGGTTGAATATGGGATGGTCATCGTTTAGAACAATAGTACCACAAGTTCCATTGTAAGTATACATAGTTAATTATTTAGCATTGTAAGTTTACATAGTTATATATTTAAAATGTTCTATTATTCAACTGTGTGAACAACACTGATTATCAGTAATGTATAGTAAAAGTACAATTGTCATATTTTTAACGAACCTTAATTATCTTAATCTTAATTACTTGTTTTCAGGATCAAAGACGCGACAGTAGCAGCTCTATTTGTAGTTGGCTTACATGCATTACCGAGATCTATAACGGTTTGGAAATACATGGTTGCCAAAAGT
Source organism: Dione vanillae (assembly GCA_037178615.1). Taxonomy (NCBI): domain Eukaryota; kingdom Metazoa; phylum Arthropoda; class Insecta; order Lepidoptera; family Nymphalidae; genus Dione; species Dione vanillae. The sequence goes on from JAZFAU010000085.1 coordinate 1,786,775, forward strand.
AAGTATGCTATACTTAGTATTCTTTAAATAATTATTTATTTGAAGTGAAATATAGTAAATAGAAATCTCATGATTTACTTTATTTTTGAACTTTTCAACCCTAAGTCAACCTTAACGTGACTCATGCCTTGCCTTAAGTATTTTGATGAATTATTAAATTGTAATTATGTCTTTATTTGTATTCATATAATTAAATCCAATTTAAGAGAAATCAGATCTTGGAGTTCTAAAGCCAGAGTCAGCAATAATGTGGTGGAAATATGTGGACAAGAACACTAACTATGGATACATTCTTTTAATGGGTTTGTAATCGCCAATATAATTTGTACAAAATACTATAAATATTATTAAAAAAAATTAAAAGTAACGTATAAACAACCTTTTTATTATTATTTCATATTCATAGGTGCCGGCGTCGCCTTAAACTCGGCTATACGTATAAGTGGACTTAACCAATTGGTCACAAATAACTACGGAAAACGCATAACTGATTTGAGCTGGAATGCATCTATCTTCATAGTTTGTCTCATATCTGTGGCTCTAGCAAATGCAATGTCAGGAGTAGCAGCCTGTTGCGTAGTTCTACCTTTTGTTCTTAATATGGTACGTGATTTTCATGTTTTATGTTCGCTTTATTCATTTCTTACAATGATAAAGGTTAAATTATCTAATAATTATAAAAAAAGATAGTAAACATCGTACACAGCGCAAAATAGACAACGCAACATATACGTATACAATGTTTGAGATCGATTTCTACTCTGGAAATCTGTCATAATAATGATCTCTCAGAATGTTCATTTTATAATTACATAGCTCCCTCTGTCTACCCTGCTATGTGCACGAAATACCGTGAATCTAAAAAAGAGAAGATTGGTGCACAGGTTCTCTATATGTAAATGCAAGCAATGCACATGCAAAACTACACACAATATTTTTTTATCCCATAATATAACGATGATTTCTAATTTGCTTTAAGGCTCTGGATGGCGTTGCAAATGGGTGGGATAAAAAATTTTATTTGGGTGCTGTAGGAGTTGGAATTGGAACTTCCTTAGGATTTTCGGCACCATTTTTATTCACTCCCGCCTACTTTTGTCACTATACCGGCAAAGTTCCAGTTAGAAGAATGGTTTGTATATTACTAGCCTATTAAAATACACACACATCTTCACGCTTTATCCCTTAACGGGGTAGCCGGACTGCACGGGGCGCCAAATGCTGCGGTCCCTTGCACACCTCTTTTGCCTCTCCCACTATCATTAGCCTCTTCATACATGCTCACCGGGGAGTCCTCGTGCTTTTTACGTGACCTGCATCCAATATTTTCGACACTGTGTTTTCCAAAGTCAACCGAGGTCTCCTCGTACTTCTCTTACCATTCAATTTTGCTTCGTTTACCTTTTTTACCATTCTTCACTTACCACTCATCACTCATCTGTGCACGTTCTTCTTCATTTTCACTGTGACATCTTCACTTATATACTTCTACTACTACGCATATCCTGTATATTTTTTCGTTGCGGATTAGATCACCTAAGCTGACTTCGCATATCCTTCGAAGAGATTGTATCTCCATAGCATTCGACTTTCTTTCATACGTCTTCTGCAAAACACACGTTTCACTGCTATATAACAGCGTCGGAATTAGAACTGCATTGTGTACGGCCACACTTGTAATAAAACTGATGTGCTGCCGTCTCAATAACACAGCTAAGGCACCGTTCATTCTGTCAGCGGCAGCAGTACATCTTTTCAAATCCATTTCGTATCTACTATGTATTCACATTCACATTCACTTGTTTTAATGATTTACAATTCACAAAAATCTTGCATTCTGCCCTTTCCTCATCAAATACCAGAACCTTAGTCTTACTTGCATTATTGCATTTGTCTTAGACCATTAGTTTCACACAGAATAGTGACTAATGTCTGCAATCCGCATTCTGACTAAAATACATTTAATAATATAATAAAATAAATAATTTTCAGATACGATATTCAATTGGCAGCGCACTTATTTGCACTGTTATACTATGGCTAGCGTTATGCTTTTGGGGTCCGTTTATATGGGATCCAAAGAACGAAGGCATATCAAGCTATCCAGTCGGTCCTCCGGCAGAAGGTGGAGGAGGTGGTGAAGGCGGCGGTGGCGGTGGTGAAGGTGGTGGTGGCGGTGGCGGTGAAGGTGGTGGAGAAGGCGGAGGAGAACCACCGGGCATATAATTTTCAAATTAATCTTACTTTCTCCAAACTTTAATATAAAATGATTATTATTTATAATAAGTGTTTTAAGCATTTTAATGAAGAAATATGTTTTATTTTACACTGTTACTGTCTCGTTCCTTATTCGTTGATGTAATATTATTTATTGTTGTTATATGAAATGTCCCAATTAATTTCTTTGTTGTACTAAAGTGGGTTAAAATAAAGATTTTTATATTTTTATTGCGTATTTTTTCTCATCTTAAGTCCATATTAAAACATAGTATCAATGAAGTGAATATCATTTTAATTTATATTGACTTTGAAGTAACAAATAGGCTTAAAATATTTTGTCAAGAATGCCCGCCCGAAATTTTACGGTGAGCTTTTTTTGGTTCCATTAGTAGTTATTTTGCACATCTAATGCATATAACATACACACAAAATCGACTTTAATTACTTCAAAAGCCTTTTTTTAAGTTAAAATGAATAGATATCATATTAAAGTTAAAATAATATTATGACTTCCAAATGAATATTTTTTGTATTTTATTCTTTATTTTACACAATATATAAATATTTTTTTATTCTGCTGTCCAATCTGGCAATATACTTAAATCAGGCCAGACCACAGGTGCCCAAAAGCAAATGCAAAACCAGGATATTATGATTGTTGTAATTGTAGGCACGATACCAGCTTTTATCTGAAAAATATATATACCCCATTCTATTGTATTATATTTTTAAAAATACTATTTAGTTTAATTAACTTTATGACGTAAAAAAAATTTTACTGGAAAAAAATTGTTCACGACTTTTAATTTTTGGTGATAAGGTGGGATTTTGTGTCTCATATTAAAATATTTATTGCACGTGATCCCTTGTATTTGATAATTCTGCATACTGTAATTAAGTAACATTGTTTTACAATTAAAAGCCTTACCATCTTTGATGTGGGTATATTAGCTGCACTTTGAACCACTAAATTTCCAGGTGTACCCACAGGTAAGCACATAGCATAGGAAGATGAGACACCAGCTGCTATATCATACCACAAAGGATTCTGTTTTATTTCTTTAGCCTATAAAATGGTCATTGTCAATCAAATCATTGTAATGAATTAGATTATTTGTACATAAAACCTTATTTCCGGAATGGCCATTTCTGTTGTATGTGAAAGTTTATTTATTTCGGAAAAGCATAAAGGCTATATGACAACAGGTTAATTGTTTTTTTTATTTTATAACTGCTTAACAAAGGTATCAAAATTTTATGTATGTATGTAGAAGCAACTTTTTAATGTTACTATCATAAATGAAATAAAAGATAATAATATAATAAATACCAATTGCATAGCGATAGGTGCAATTACATTGCATACTGCAACGTTCGATGCAAAGTTTGTAGTGAAAACGGTAAAAATAATTATAAGTAAGATTATCAGAACATTTGGCAATGTTTTAAGATTCTTCAAAATAAGTCCTATTTTTCCATTTAAATCCGTGTATTCCTTTTTTGCTGCATTGGAAAGGGCAAATCCACCACCTATGAAAACAATCATTGACTAAACAAAAATAATAAAAAAAAATATTTACTTAGAGTAAAATATATGATGTAGTAGAAATATGGGAAAATCGTGGACATGTTGTGTTATCCTTCTATATAGAGGATATAGAAAGAAGAGTTTTAGTCTTCTCTTAAAAAAAATAAATTTATTTTTCATACCATGCAGATAGCGTATATAGCGAGAAAATAGCAAAGCATAAAAGTAAGTATGCATCTGAATATACACAAAAGTAAAAAAAGTATAAAAGTAACAACGTATTTTACCCGTAAACCGTATATTTATGTTTTATACACAGTCAAAATAAAACGTAAAGTTAATGAGAACAGCAATTATGGCATATTCACGTAAAAACATGTGAATAAATAAAATATAATATTATTAAAACAAATGTAATTACCCAAAAGAAACATAAAACTATAAGGCATCACTTCGTTCATTCTTTCCCAAACCAATACTGTTTTTACGCTTTTTTCGGGCAAATCACTATAATCTGAAATGAAAATATAACTGATATTTATTTTATTTTAATAAATATTAGCATTGTAAATATTTCTATGTAAATTTCTTTTATCAATGACTTTCAATGATTAAATTTAGTATGATTAATGTCAAAGCCCGGCGTTAAACTCCATTCATTATAACATGTAAAGGGAAAGCAAATTACAAAATCTTTGACTAGGTCATCCATATTTATTTGTGTCAAACTAAGACTAATCAATTTAAGTCATATATACAAAATTAAATACGTATATAAAAAATAGTCCTATTTGCACACTCACATTTTGCAGTAAAATTTGTGAAGAATATTAGCGACGACGGTATCAATAGCATGAGAAAAACAGACAGCGATGCTGCAGCAGAGTCCTTTACACTTTAAAAAAGAAGAATTAAAAGAATTGTTCAGTCAACATTTATAAGTACATCACAGAACAGTGAAAGTTATTCATAAAATACTAATTAATTACAATTTTTTGTCTTTTATGTCAAAGTATTCTTGAATGATGTCTCCCCATCCTCGTAAAATTTGTGGAGATCGAAAGAAAAACAGTAAAATTGCACCAGTAAAAAGTATTATAACCAACTGTAACAAAACAAATGATACTATAGAATAACTATATATATTTTAACTTCATGCTTCATCACGCATGAAGCTGACTAGGTATTAATTTAGTTTTAAGACCCTCTGTCCTAAAGAAACTAAACTTTTATAATAATTATGTGGTAATATGGTAAACTTAAAAATTTATGTATTGATCATAAAACTATTTCTTTAAACAAAACTTCCAAAACTGCTATGCATCTTGCACAGGAAACGCTACTACATAGTTGATATTAGTAGCAAAATTAATACATATATAAAAATACTAGAGTGGCAAAATTTAAATATTTTTAAATCAAACATTTTCCCGAGTCCCGATCGAGTTTCAAGCCACAACAGGTCAAATGGTTCAAGAAATGATTTAAGCTAATTAAAAATAACAATGTATACCACAGATAAATGTGTTAAACAACTGTTTCTAAAGCCAAAGCAAGAGCTTGTATAAATTACGATCTCCGCGACACGTAAAATTTACTTACAATGTTTATTGCTTAAACTTACAATTTCCCAGACCGTTATAGGTCCCAATCTTTCTATATTCTCATTTACTGCTTGCTTCGCTGCCTCCATTCCTGATTGTGATATTTGTGATGTTTTAGCTGCTTCACTTTTTGGTCTAGTACAAAAATAATTATGTTAAAATATTGTTTTATACTTTGTCATTTCAAAATCTTAATTTTACAATTAGTAAGAGAAAGTGGCGTCATATTTTATGTGACTGCTTCTACTAAAATAAGACTGACTATTAATTTAAAACTTTTAGAGTTCCGTACTTTAAAATAAATAAAACAGAACCCTTATAGAACATTTATGCTGTCTTTATGTCTACTCGATTCTTTCTCCGCCAAAAATCAAGACTATTTTTCTCCAAAATCATGTGGTATCAAGCTACTATTAGTAGTAAATATATATATTGCTATGATGGCATACATACGAAACCCTCAGTGGCGAGACCTACTCGCACTTGACTAGTTTATCTAAATATATAATTTAACGCCGGAAGCTTTTAATCTAAATCATTATGAGGTAGTTTTATGTTTATTAGGGAACTGCAATTATATATAAAATATATGGGTGAAGCTGCCGTCTGATTCTAAAAATGACGAGCTCGTCCCCTCTTGGAGGAATAATATATTTCATCTTAGGGGTCTAGCAAAATACAGCGCAGCTTACATTTAATATGTAGTTTGCGATATGGTTTAACTAATATACAAATATTGGTTGACGTTGGGTTCTCTTTTTCTTATATTATATGTAACAGATAAAAGAGTTATAAAGAGGTAAAAATATAATAATACCTTAAGTAGCCGAGATAAACGATAAAAAAGTAAATATAGACAGCTATTTCCATTAGCAACATATATGGGATAGAAAATGCTGAAAAGCTAGGAAACGACAAGTATTCTGGTGCTCTGGGATACAATCTGAAAATTGTAGCAATTATAGTTAAAACTAATAAATAAGTATGATATGTCAAAATGAAATATATTATGATTATCATACTTGGCGAATAAACCTTTAAATACCAAATTTGTGGCTGTCCCCACCAACGTACCAATGCCACCTGTAACGTAAGTTATATTTTTGTATATTATTATAATTGTTAAAGTAAATGAATATAGCAAATTATCTACATGAACTCACAGATATCTTAAATGCCATTTATATTTCGTTAAACTTATATTTCGTTTTTCTATAATTACTATATATTAGATTTAAGCCAGGAAGATAATTTTAATATGATTTCTTATTCGTGAAAAATTTGTGAAACAGCAAAAAATATCAACTTATCGTTAAATTTATTTATTAAATTAATGAGATTTTTCGATGTTAGAATTAAGAATAACAAAATAAAAAAAATCTCAAAAACTGACTTAAAAAAATATATAATTTAAATAGTAATATACAGTAATTTAATATAATATTCAAATGAGATACAAGAAAACTTTTAATAACATGTAAATAAATTGTAAAAATACCAATAGTCGCTGAGAAAGTAGCAGCACAAAAATAGCAAGTCGTTATATCCGATGCAGTTTGTTCTCCATCTTGACCAACATTGTAAATTTCCAGTAAATTTTGCTGAAAACCAAAATAATTATTTCGTTAATATTTTTACTAAAGAATAGTAAAAAAATTAAATTATATAAATAATAATAAAAAGAATGAATATTTTTTATTTTATAAATAATAAATATGTTACAAACAATATTTTTTAATTTTTTTTTGGTTTTTTTTTTTTTTTAGCTTCACGCTTTATCCCGCACAAGGCAGGGTAGGCAGAGGGAACTGCAGGGACCGTGGGAACCTAATGTTAAGACACTCCGTTGCTTAGTCCCTGCATTCTCCGTCCCCGGTTTCCGCCGTTTTCGAGGCATTGCGTGTTAAGTGGTGGAACTCAACGCCGCGCTTTGCCTAGTTTGCCAGAGCGAAGAAAATGGAAATAGAAAAATCCATCTTCTCCGACTGGGGATCGAACAAAGTAACCGTCGGGTCCTCCAATATTTTATATTTTTATTAATTTAATTAAGAATTGGAACTTCAGCATTGAAATTATAACTCACTTCTTCAAACACTTGTAACAATGCAAAAATAATAGGAACCATCATTGTAGTGGCCGCTGTGTTAGTAATCCACATTGAAATGAACATGGTTGTAAAACAAATCGCAAATAATAACCTGCAATTTTATGTAGTTATTTAAACCCTTTTTTCCGGCTCATTAGCAGAGTAGGCAGAAGGAACAGCAGGAATCGTGGAAACCTAGTGTTAAGACACTCCAGCTTTCCACCTTTTCGAGGCATTGCGTGTTGAGTGGCGGAATTTCACGTCGTACTTGCCTAGTAGTTACCAGAGGGCAGAAAATGAAAATGGAAAAATCCATCTGGGATCTAAGCTACAAACCGTCGTGTTTACAGGCAGGCGCTGTGCCTCTACGTCACTACGGTCCTCTAAACAACATATATTAGTAATAAGTTATTATTACGTCAGCACTTTGTTCCTATTAGGTCGTCGTGACGCAGCGGCATAGCATCTGAGTATATACAATTGTCCTTACTCTAGTAAGAAGACAAAAGCCTGTCATTAAGTTCTGCTAAATAGCACGCCAATTGCCTCAATAATAGAAAGTGAAGAACAAAGCTTATTTATCATTTATTAGATTTTCTTACTTATTTGTATTATTTGTTATATTTATTTTCCCGTAAATATGGATAAGCTAACCGTATATATATATTTAACGAACCTATAATGCGAATACCCTACAACACGAATAGCAAAAAGCGCCAATCGCATGTGAAGTCCTGATTGTTCAACAGCGTAAGCCAACCACATACTGGCTAAAAACATCAGTATAGTATCCTGAAAAATTGATACATTAAATATTGAAAGGAGAGACGTAAATCTTTTTACACATGACCCTTATCTGTGTAGTCACTCTACAATTGTAACTCATTCTGATCTAGTTAGCTATAAAATATTAGTCAAATACCAACTATATAGTTCTGAAAGTTGATAATATCCCCAAGAATTTTTTTTTCTGCCAAAAAGAATTTTTTTGGCAAACAGTGAAATATATTAATCTAAAAATAAGAGAGTCATGCGTATCGAAAGACTATCTATACACTTTTTAAATAATACTAAAACAAATATGCATTAAATATATTACTTGGTACACAAGAAAATTTACCAAAGAATTTCTCATTCAAAACCTCATCTTCTTGGAACATTGTGTTTAGACAGGTATTTCCAAGATTTGCATAGCTATTATTTGCTCAAAGAGAATCTCTAAGAAACCGTTCCTTTTCAAATTGCCACACATGTGCACTGAATATATATACTTCATGTGCAAATCTATCCAAGTACATAATATGATAATTTTCTTCTACCAGCACACCGTATTTCTTAATTCACAATTTATGCCAAAAATTCTTTGCAGGTATCTTATATCATTAAATAGAAGATTTAAGTAAGGATTGTTTGTATTTATATATAACATACAATATTTAATCAACTAGTTCAATAAATTTAGAGTAGTTTCACTTTAATTTCTCATTTGGTTATGAATTTGATGGTCAAACCTATATTTGAACAAAATTCAGACGAACTTTAAACTACAATCTATATAAATATATATAAACAATCTTAAATACTTACATTCATGTAACATGCACATGTCTCTTCAGTACTCATAATGCCAGTCAAAGGGAATATAAAAATTGGCAAAAACGAGGTAACAGCGAGTGGAATACATTCAGTAACCCAAAATGTAGCCATCATAACCAATGTATACGCACACCATTGGTACTTCTATAAACGTTTAATTTAGGTCTAAAATTGGTTCTAAATAATTATTATTTCATAGCAAAATTATATATAAAATGAAATTATACTTGATAAAACTTCACATTTTCTTATCAATCATATGAGTATAGGTAAATGTTATATCAGACGTAAAATCATAAAGTTTTTTACCTCTGGAGGAAATGAAAGATGTATTGGTATCAAGATTATTGGCACTATAAAACATAAAATTCCTCGCCAGTGAGTACAAAAAAACAAACGTATCTTTTTCTTCCATGTGAGTACTTCATCGTCACTGTAAATAATTTATTAAGTATTCATTCTTGACTTTAAATTCTAAATAGAAGATAATATTAAATGTAGCAATATTAAAGTTAACATACATAATAGTTGCCTATAACAAATTCATAATTATTCTCCTCTATGATTATTAATCACAAAATAAGATCAATAAAAAATATGTTCATATGTAGGATTTAAAAATCAACGTAATTTGCTTTCATATTTTGCTTTTTTCGCATAGATATTTCAATGGTATATTCAATGTATTCAGACGATACGTGGTGTAGCTCAATGCTACCTTTATCAAATCAGACGTTTGATATCTCAAAATATCACCCTCAAGTTCAATGAATAGTGCAAAATCTGAACCATATCCGTGTCGCCATTCTAAATGAATGCCGTATAAACTGTATGCTTACGTATTGGAACTTTACATATATTTATATTGCATAATAAGATACTCACACATTCTCTGCAGTAGTTGTAACAACTTCATTTTCATTTTCATTTGTCACATTTTGATCAGAATCGTCCATTTTTATATTGTATTATATTAGTTATTTTTGTTAATAATCAAAAATGCACTGAAGTCTTTGCATTGTATGTTTTAGACAAGATCGAGTTGGTCATGGCAATAATATTGATTAATTGAAAATAGCTTAGATTTGAAAATATAAAATTATAATAATAGTTATTAAATATGTAATACAAGAATTTGCCACAAACCGCTCTTTCTCTGCAATTATTAATTCCTTTTTACGAAAAATCAAAAAAGATCTTCCCTTGGTTAATTATTATCACCTGGTACAATATTTTTGCTATACACTATGTTCCTTATATAGCAGTATAGGAAAAGGGGATTCTCTAGCACTATAGAATAGAGTATTATAATAATCCGTTCCTTGTTCTAAATATTTAAGTTTGATTCCACTACTCAACATGTAATTAAATCAAATATTGATACTGGGCTAGATTTCAATTCACTCTGTACATCAGGCAGAGAGATAGAGGTTAATTTTACTAAGAATTGTCATTAGAGCAGTCGGAACTGCAAAGGCATCTCAATTTATAGGTATTCACAGAATGTCTTTTAGTAAATTTGCAAAATAAAAATATCAACTAAAAAAACTAAACATAATCGAATAGAGTGAGGTCAGTCTAATAGTAAAGCTGAAAATATTGACACAATAAGATGTGAAATTACGTGCCGAATGTTATAATCGTAAAACGAATTGCTAATTATATGACATTAGCTTGTCTCCAACGCTGTTAACATTTTTCATTCTCCTTGTTAAGGTTAAATTAAGGTTTTCCAGGGTTTAACAAAAACCTTTTTATTTTACTGTGTAAAGTTGTGCTCAACTCTAACTGGTTCTTAACATAGTAGTAGTTACTATGAAAACTTATTCCATCTCAATATATTCGCTCAAAATAAATGTATATTTTAATAAATAAAACTATAATGTTAAATAATCCTTTATTAATTACACATGCTAAACACTTTTCAAAGACAATATTACATGCCCTTGCTCTTATATAGAACATTAACGTGTGTTACATTTAATAAACTACATAAATTAGCACAATGGAAAATGTATATTATGTTAAGGCGTGATCACTTCACCCAATCCGGCGAGCCTGTATTAAGTTCGGGCCAAACTATAGGAGCGAAAAAGTAACACATTAGCCACGTTATAAGTATAGTTGAAATAGTAGGTCCAAAGCCAGCTTTTATCTGTAAAGAAAACATTTAATAAGATATTTTCTATCAAATTTGTCTTCCTGTAAGGCGATTTCTATGCGAATTGAACTTGTATAAAACGTTATATGTCAAAGAATTAAATGAAGGTGCTTTCATTATGCATCAATATTGTATGAAATTAAGTACAGATATAAATAAATTTATAATACAAGCAGAAGAAGAATAGATTAGTGAACAACAATTTCAGTTTTCTTTTGAGGTACAGAACTCTAATTATTGATAGTTGATAAGGTTACTTATTTCACTCAAACTTTCCATCTCATATACTATGTACGATAACAAGAAAAAATACTACGTATATAGATATAAAAAATATGTAAACCATTTTCTGTGTTGGAATTTTAGCAGCACTTTGCACGACTAGATTTCCTGGTGTACCAACGGGTAACATAAAGCAAAACGATGCTGACAAACCTGACGCGATCAAATACCACAGTGGATTTACGCCAATTTCTTTAGCCTAAAAAATATTTATTAAAACACAAAACAAAAATTTCATGTTAGAAATATTAAAAGAAGGAAATGTATAAATATTTTTTAATAATTAAATTAACAAGATCAATGTCTTGTGAAAAATATTTTCGACTAACATATTTTGTGATGAAAAAAAAAATAAAATAACTAAAACCCCAATAGTCTTGATTTCACGTATCATGTAATTTGAATTTGTATATCTTTAAGCAAATCAGTGTAGAAAATTTAAGCAAACTATATTATATATCGTATATAGTAATTTATTACCAGTTGCATAGATATTGGTGATAAAACATTACACACAGCGACATTCGAAGTAATATTAGTCACAAGAATGACAAATATTATAAGAATCAAAAGAATGACGATATTTGGTAATTGTTTTAAATTTTGTAGCACTTCCCCTATTTTAACATTTAGTCCCGTTTTCCTTGCTGCATCCGATAAAGCGAATCCACCTCCTGAAAATTAAGAAATATATAGTGTTAAAACAGTTTCGCTTATTCTATATTTAGTCTATTTCACTTAGTTGAATAATAGACGAGCCCCATCAGTTTCCAAGCAATTTGCTGTCTACTCTCATCATCTTCTTTTCATCTATCATCGTAATTTAAAATAATGTATTTAAGAGGTGGAACTCAACTGGGCCTTTTTGTATTGTAATTCCAATTTCAAATAATTATATTTCAAATAGCGAACATTCAAATAACGTTGTTGCTTATATGGATATTGATACCATAAATATAAGGTCAGGAGATTTCCTATAGTGCCACGATTTTCTAAATATTTAATAAGAACGTAAATCGTGAGATCTATTTATATGATTTAAAACAATCTAATACGCAACAACTAAATAATTATCCAGAACCTATCACGATATATAAAAAGCATAAATACAAACCCAGCAAGAAAGTGAAACTATAAGGTAGTTCACCTATTAGGGTCGTCCAATTAAGGACTGATTCTATTCGCTTTTTAGGCAAATCTTCGTGATCTGAAATTAAAATAGGAACATGTTAAATCTATTCAAAATGCTTAATAAGGTATAAATACCGCCGTACCGCATGACGGTTGGACTGTTCCCATTCGGGAAAAACAAATTATTTCATTTCATAGCAATGATTGCTTTTGTCGTAACGAAATTAGGACATAGAAAACAAGGGGAGTCCTTGGCTTACCGCTCTATACGAGATACAGCCTGGAGTTATCAAGAATATAATTGTATATACTGAATATACTGCATTTTACTTACATTTCGCTTTGCAATTTTGGAAGAACTTTAAGCTTGATGGTAACAAAAACATCAAGAAAGCAACAAGCGCAGCAAGAGCAGAGTCACGAACGCTAAAACAGAAGAAAAGCATATTTTTTAACAATAAAAATTTATTTTTAATTACTTATCTAAATATTAATGTTATACAAACAATTTCTCATCATTTAATTCAAAATACTCGTTCACAATGTCACCCCATCCTTTAAACAACTGTGGAGATCGGCAGAAGAACGCCACCATGGCACCTCCAAATAGAATTATAACCATCTATAATGAAACAACACAATTATTTAAATTAAATTAAATTTTTTAAATTAAATTTAAATTTTTCGTTAACAGTTAAAAGCTTTCATGCAATTATGACATGTGTTAGTATATTTTTCTCAGATGTGGCAAGGCGTAGCGCAGAAGTGCACTGAATTTTTGGATACTACATTTTTCTTGTGTATTTTACTTTATGTATATTTTATATTAAATTCAGATCATAATATCGTGATAATACGATTGCAAATATAAAATTCGTAAAAAACTTTACCAGTTCCCAAAATGTAAGCTTCCCCAAGCGAGCATAATCTGTATCCACTACTTTTTTTGCAGCTGCCATACCTTCTGGTGATATTTTGGTTTTTAAAGCTGTAGCACTCTTTGGCCTACAAAATCAAATAAATTATAAAAAATATCTTTATTTTAATTATTTTATTTATATTTTCAGTAAAAATCGTGGTTAAGACACAGTCTAAATATATTTATGACTTGGTATATCTACAAGTCTAGAGGTTAGCGATGACAATCGGTACTAGTGTAAACTGTATCAGAGCTGTCAGCGTCTTTGTCCCTTAAAAATTATGTTGATACTATTACTAAATTTTTTTTAGCTTCACGCTTTTATGCCGCACATGGCAGGTAGGCAGAGGGAACTGCAGGGACCGTAGGAACCGAGTGTTAAGACACTCCGTTGCTTAGTCCCTGCTTTCTCCGTCCCCTCTTTCCGCTTTTTTCGAGGCATTGCGTGTTTAGTGGCGGAGCTCAACGCCGCGCTTTGCCTAGTTTGCCAGCGCGAAGAAAATGGAAATAGAAATATTCATCTTCTTTCGACTGGGGATCGAACCCAGAAACCGTCGCGTTACAGGCAGACGTTGCGCTCTGCGCCACGACTGCAATGTATAATAGGTCCCCGTCCTACTATACACATACTATAAAAGTACTTTGCTTTGCTAATGCAAATAAAATATCCATCAACGTCTTGCACGTTATGTAAGTACCCGCAACTGATCAATTGTGTGCAATCAATGCAGAAAACTCTAGTCTCAATATAGGTTCCAGTTCTTTTACCTTTTTACAGTTAAATAACGTTAGTGGATAAATATTGATATTTTTATTAATTTTATCGTACAAGTAAATTTTATGCTAGATAAATGTTTTATTAATACACGATTTGGAATAACTTTTAATATTGTCTTTTGAGAACGTTCTAAGAAAAGCAATATAGCTACTGGTGCCTACCCATACTAAAATATTATAGTTCTTTACTACTACTACGAGTACTATTTGCTACTTTCTACGAAGGCATAATAAGCTATAGCTTATAGTAATAACTATAAAGATATCAGTGTTAGAGTATTTTTTATTTTTTGTAAATACAGGATTTTTTTTGACTAAGCAACGGACTATCTTAACACTAGGTTCCCACGGTTCCTGCAGTTCCCTCTGCCTAACGTGCCATTGCGGGATAAAGCATGAATAGAGAAATTAGTTAACAAGTTTAAGGTGATACATGTTGAGAGACACTGTTGAGAGACGAATGACACGGACACTTGAGCGTAATCATTACCATTTGATATATTTGTTAAAGAGACCCATTGTTGTATGTAAGTCAACCAGAGTCCAGTTTCAGATATATCATAAAAATATACAAAAAAAATTAACATAAACATTGTAAAAACAAAGTAGGTATGATTGTGTAAATTGTATTATGAGTGGTCGTACTTGAGGGAGAGTTTTGACAAATGGATATTTATTGTGACTGAGGTATGTTCTTTCTTTATATGAAAAGATTAAAGGTGAGATGAAAAATGTTCAAAAATCAACAAATATTATAAAGATCAAATAAAACTGGGTAAAAAGGATATTTAAAAAATTATATAGTCACAGCTGCCGAGGGTCATAAAGGAGACTTCTTTCAACCTAGATGTCTATATATGTCTATCTGTCTATATGTCTATATATGTTTATATATCCTTAATAATTTATTAAAAAAACAACACTTTACCTGAATGTTCCAATATACACGACTAGCATATACAGGAGCATGGCTACATCTAACAATATCATATATGGAACGCCGAAGGCCGAAAATTTAGGGAAGGATATCAACTCGGGGGCTGAGGGATATTGTCTGTAAATAACAGGTTCATTAAAAATAGTTACAAAGTTGATTTTAATTTAAAAGGAACAAAATTACTTACGTTATAAATAGTCCTTTAAATACTAAATTAGTAGCCGTTCCAACAAGAGTGCCGATACCACCTAAAATGCAAAAAAAAATAACTTTATACAAATTAACTTTACTTTAGGATACTTCCTAAATATACGAGTATATATATATATATATATATATATATATATATATATATATATATATATATATATATATATATATATATATAAATATATATATATATATATATATATATATATATATATATATATATATATATATATATATATATATATATATATATATATATATATATATATATATATATATATATATATATATATATATATATATATATATATATATATATATATATATATTATCTCTACTTCGCTAGGGATAGAGCGTGTCTGTGTGTACCCGCGGTTCCTGTGATTCATCCTAACTACCCTGTTTTTTTTTTCGAGATATAGGTTAAAGCTAATTTAATTTAATTAATTTACAATTATTATATGATTAACAGATTTACTAGCTGCCACTTACAATAATATAAACTACTTTAAGTATTAAATTATAACTGTAAATAACTACGAACAACAAATTTACCTATTGTAGCCGAAAAAGTAGCCATACAAAAATAACAGGTCGTAATATCTGATGCTTCTTTTTCACCTTCTTTGTTTATGTCGTAAATTTTGAGCAGCTTTTGCTAAAAGTAAAATATATTCATAAAATGTAAAGTTTACAACTTGAATGCAAAATACTTCAAATCTACTCTTCACCGTAAAATGAAATGAGTTGAGTAAAATTAAATAAAAATATAACGTAAAATTTAATGAGTTGAGTAATGAGTAATTTTAATTATGTCCAGTTAATTTTTTAGGCAGTATTATTGTATGCAAACATCATAAAATTACTAATACAAAATAGACTAGATTAATAATTTTCGGAATGTTTGTTTTTAATTTTTAAGTCTTATTTCACAAAAAGGAAAAAAAATATGAAACATATTAATAGAATCAATAGAATATATAAAAATATAAAATGAAATATAATAAAAAAAATAATATTCAAATTTTTATATTATTTTCTTTCATTATTTTTCTATTACCTGTACAAGTTTTCGTTATGGGCTTCAAAATAGATACATATACTTAATTTAAATCTAACTGTACTACTAAGAAACAAAATAAAGTAGATTTTTATTTCACCTACATCTTCAAATACTTTGAGTACAGCGAAGTTAATAGGCACCATCATGGTTGTGGCCGCGGTGTTAGTAATCCACATGGAAACAAAAGTAGTCACGATACACATCGCCATTAATAATCTGAAATTATTACATATTATAATAGAAAGATATTAGAATTTAGCTAAATTTGTTCTTAATTATATTTAATGTTTGTAATACGGATTTCTCGTGTGACACATTGAAAGTTTTGTTTTAAACTTCCTTGGAAATAATTATTTTCTTTACTCGTGAGTTCGATGATAGTCGAGCTCAATGAACTTCGTCAATGTTATGTTGTATGGCAAACACAGCAAAGAAATTGTATGGTAAACAATAGATGACTTCACATTGTGTATATGCCATATATACCTTCATCTTTATTTGCTTTGATCACCCGTAACCTGTCACTCGTCACTCATCATCTGCCATCCTTTACTTGTCACTCGTTACCCTTTACTCTTCACACGTCATCCGTCAGTATTTAATTTATGGACATAATACAGTTTTCCTACAACCTTCTTTGTGTGTTCTCCATACAATACATAATATTGGCGAAGTAAATACTACTCAAGTGGTATTATCGATATCGAAAATATATACAGGAGAATTAAATGGAACAGCTTATGCGATCGTTTATAATATAATAACATATTTACTTGACATGCGAATATCCAATAGTTCGAATGGCAAAATAAGCTAGCCGTTTATGAAGGCCCGACTGTTCCACCGAGTAAGCCAATATCAAACTTCCCAAAAACATGAACATTGAATCCTGAAAATAGATTATTTATTTCGTTACCTTAGTCTAATAACGCTAAAAACATATCTTGCATTATTTTGTAATAATAATAATAATTTTGATAAAACTTATAATAATATTATAAAAAAGTAAATTCTAAAATTTATCTAATCGAATTTATTTCGAATATTAAACTTACATTGACGTACGCCATACAAACTTCAACAGTACCCAATACGCCCGTCATGGGAAAAATGATGACTGGTATGAAGGACGTGACCGGGAGTGGTATTACTTCTGTCACCCAGAACACCGCCATGACTACAAGGCAGTAGGCTGTCCATTGGTATGGCTAACATTTAAACAATAAAAATTAAATATAAAAAATAACATTTTTTTATAATATATATAGAGAGTTCGGGATTGACGTGGCATCGCGAGAGGAACGCGCGGCGTCTGCCTGTAAATTCGTTAGTTTGTTTCGATTGCCATTCGTAGAAAATTTATTATCTTACTTTTAGCACTCTAGTAACAAGGCGAAGCGTAGCGCTGCTTTGAAGCAGAAAAGATATATATATATATATATATATATATATATATATATATATATATATATATATATATATATATATATATATATATATATATATATATATATATATATATATATATATATATATATATATATATATATATATATATATATATATATATATATATATATATATATATATATATACTGGGGTGCCCCAGACCAGAGATGTGAACAATACTCCATGTGTGGCCGAAACTGGGCTCTATACAGAGCCAATCGGTGTGCAGGCGTGAAGTACTGTCTCGCTCTTCCGATGACACCCAGTTTCTTCGAGGCCAACTTGGCCTTGCTATCCAAATGATCGCGATACTGACAGTCATTCGAAACGCTGAGCCCCAATATACTGATAGTAGGCGAGGCTTTAAGAGAAGTGTTCTCAAAAACTGGTGACACGACAAAAGGGTTTTTTTTAGTGGTTAACGCGCAAACTTGAGTCTTCTGGGGGTTGAATTGAACAAGATTCTTTTCACCCCACAATAAGACATTACTGAGGGAGGTCTCAATAGAAGACACAAGTTTCATTCGGCAATGGTCAACGTTTTCCCGAGAAAGACCTGCACGGCCGGAGTATACGGCGTCCACAGTACTATCATCTGCATAGCAATGAATGTTAGAATCTTCTAACATGTCATTGATATGCAGAAGAAAAAGCGTGGGGGACAGCACACAGCCTTGAGGGACGCCAGCATTTACGGGAAAATAATCAGAGCAAAAACCGTCGACAGCGACTTTAATGCTACGCCCGGTAAGAAAGCTAGCGACCCACTTGCACAAATTCTCGGGAAGCCCATACGATGGAAGTTTTGCTAAGAGTGCTCTATGCCACACACGATCAAAGGCTTTCGCCATATCCAGACTAACTGTCAGGCCTTCGCCTTTGCTTTCGACAGCTGCAGCCCAACGGTGAGTAAGGTAAACTAGAAGATCACCAGTTGAACGACCATGGCGAAAGCCATATTGACGGTCGTTGATCAACTGGTGATCCTCTAGATAATCCAGTAGCTGGCTGTTTATTATACTCTCCATAACTTTGGAGAGCAGGGAGGTGATAGCGATAGGCCTATAGTTTGCCGGATTCGAGCTGTCACCTTTTTTCGAGATCGGATGGATCAGAGCGCTCTTCCATGAGTTCGGGACTACGCTGATTGAATAGGAAAGCCGAAATAGACGCGTTAGTACCGGTGTCAACTCAGGAGCGCAAGAACGGAGCACTAAAGGAGAAATGCCATCAGGTCCACTCGACTTGTGGATGTCCAAAGAAGAGAGGGCTCGCCGAACAGCCTTTTGACTGAACTTAATGTCCAGCATTGAGCTCAGACATCTCGTGATTGTTGTCGGTGTCTTACCTTGGTCATCAAGAGTCGAGTTAGAGGCAAAGAGAGTTCCCAGGAGGTCGGCTTTCTCTTTGGCCGTATGGACGAGGATGTCATTCTCTGAGCGTAACGGCGGAAACGAGGGCCGGCTGAAGTTGCCAAGTGTTGCCTTTGAGAGCGCCCAGAACTGACGTGTTCCAGACGGGCAGCCCACAAGTTTCACACCGATTTTCGCGACATGCTCGGACCTTGCTCTGGCGATTTGCCGCTTAAAGTACCTAGAGGCTCGGTTATACTTCCCTTTTAAGGTTTTCACCTTCAGATCCGCAGTAGCCAGCGCATCAGCCCACACTTGATATGCCTTACGCTTTTCAGTAGCAGCTTGTTTGCAAGACATACCAAACCACGGCTGTGACTTACCACCAAGCGGCACCACGAAGCTAGGAACATAAAGCTCCATACCCTGTAAAACCACCTCGGCAACAGCCGAAGCACAGGTACTCGGATCATCAGAAGAAAAGCAAATCGGCCCCCAGGGATAGGATGAGTAAAAAGCACGCATCCCATCCCAATCTGCTGACTTATAGTGCCAGACGCGACGATTCGCTGGTGTTCTGCGACTGTTGCGCCTAACTCCGCACTAGGCAGTGATTGGAAGATCCCAGAGGGGCATCGACCACAACCCGATACTGTTCTGGATGTGAAGTCAGCAGAAGGTCCAGTAAGGAGGCATTATGGCTATCCACGTCTGGAAGACGCGTGGGTGAGTCAACCAGTTGCGACAGTCCATTACCCATAGCAAGGTCAAATACAGCCCTCCCCGCATGGTCAGTGGTGCGTGACCCAAGCCAATCGGAATTGTGGGCATTAAAATCGCCAAGTATCACGATTTTAGCGGAGGGGATAAGCGAGAGCACATCATCAATGGCCGATTGCAAACGACTTCGGATTCGTAGACTTTTGGATTCGCGAATAGCAGAAAAAATACTGGATGTTGTAATTTATATTTCTCAAACCCTACTTCAAATAGCAAGTAACATATTTAATAAAAATCTATAATAATGTATAATATAGTGTAACTAATATATTTTTAAGATTATGTTTAAGTAGCACAAACATTCCAGTGATTCAGCTTTTAAAACAAGAAGTTTTGCATTTACTTACTTAATTTTTAACGAATGCCTCCAAAATCAATAAAATACTTAAGTTATATACAATGCTTAATAAAAGTATATGTAAAATATATAAAGTAGTTAAGTAACCTCTGGTGGGAATGGAATTAGCACAACCATACTCAGCAACGGCACAAGGATGCAAACGAATCCTCTCCAATGTACTGCAAGTACAATTCTTATTTTATCAATTCTCCGTAAAGGCGGCTCCTCTTTTCTCCTGAAGATATTAAAGTTTTGTTAAACGAGTAAAATCCACATTTTTAATTATATTAAAACTACTTGATATTAAAATTAAAATAACAAAATCAAATGATTGTTCTAAGAGTAATAAAGATTTTTTTGGTAAAAGTACAAATTATATATTTCAGTATTGGCAGAAGGTCTGCATATTTTGTAAATTGCTTGTAATATTACTTAAAGTTCATAAAATGAAAATACTTATGAAAGATGCTATAATATTTTACTTTACCTCAGCATTTTAGATGTATAAATTAAAAATTAATATCGACTTTCACACAAAATTAGATTACAAATTAACGATGACATTAATTTTATGCGAAGCTTTTTGACAGAAGTTTGTGAAGAACATTTTAAATATAGAAATTTTTATTTAGACAATTATTGAAACCTCATTTGTTATAATTATGCATATGTTATAAATCAAAGCAAGGCAAGTATTTTCCTAATAAGGCTTGTGCGTTGGCACTTAATGGAAACCACTAGTAGGCTGATTGGGTAAAGTTGAAAGAGTTATAATTGTGAAATTCAAAATTCTTTAAAGACGTATAGAAATATATTAGATGTAATATTTATATTTTATACATAAAGGTATGAAATAGATTTATGGTAGAACCAGTAAATTAATTTTATATTCATTTAAATTATTCTTTGCTTTGCAAATTTTAAACTTACATTAAAAAACTTTTACTTTGCTAATTTTAAGTTACGTTAAAATCAAGAATAATTTTATTGTTTCAATTTTTTTTCTCATTTATTGTTTGTATATCTCATAAAAGTGTAATTGATTTTTAGTATAGTGGAGTTATATTTCGAAAATATTAAATACAATTATTTCTAAGTATTTATTTATCAACTCTACAACAATTAGAACTTTAAAATATTCTAGACGGCGGCGTATAACTTATGGGCGGAGTGAAAGAGACAGAAACACACATTCGCTGTAGTTCGATTAAAATAGAGCAAGACGCAAGAAATTGGTGTGGGATTTGTGGATGTAACCCGGTAACAGACGCGCGCAGCACCGAACAAATTTGTATGGCCAGCCACGTGGTATTATTTCCCGCCTGAGAACTGTTCGAGTTAGTTGGGCGCTTCTGCCGCCCTGAACACACGTCGCTGTGCGTTCGTTCAGAAACAATATTCAACTGAAACTTTAATGTGACAATATTTTAGTATGTAACAGTGCTTGATTGTGGAATAAATTCAGTATTTTATATAGAAAATGTCCAGGATATACAGAAATCTGTGATAGCAGTGTTATTATTTACCGGCGCTCGGATCAACAGGTCAGGTTCTCGTAATATTGTCTTAATGCTTTGAAATTTCTAATTCGATGTTGTTTGTTCAAACGAACATCGTTTGTCAGACTTCAGTTTAATAGCTGTAATTGTATTCTTCTTAACTTGTTTATGGTTTTGCCTACATTTAGTTTGATGGGTAGTTGACTCATTAAAAATGAATTTGTTTATCATAAGATAACGTTATTGACGACAACGTGATTTTCTCGATAGAAAATAAGGGGTCAAATATCTATTATATAATTTCTTAGTATAATTGTAGATATTATAAAAGATTTTTTTGTGTAAATATATAAAAATGAACATTTTCTTATTTAAATAAATTGTAAGCCTACAAATTCTTGGTCCGAAACCTTCTTGTTTTATTATTGTTTTACTTTCTTATCTTTCTAACTCTAGATTTTATTTAATACGTAGATGTATATGGGTAAATTAAAGTATATATTCTCTATTTAATAGGCTATAAATAAAAAAGCTCATATTAGGTTCACAAAAAAGTTTAAAATAATAAAATATAGAAAGATATACATAAATAATGACATAATTTACAAAACACAAAGTGTAGCAAAACAAAAACAAAGTAAATTGATGACTGTAAATTTCACTTCCAGCAATATTTGTTTTTTATGTAAATGTTGCTTCCGACTGGTCAAACAAAGGGAAGTGTTCAGTTTGCACGCGATATTTGCAAAAACGGCCGACAAAATATAAATTGTAATTTCTCAACATTTTACATTACTTTTTTACTTATCATTTTATTATGACAAACAAATATAGTAATTAAACAATATAATTAGAGGACCGCTGTGGTACAGAGATTCAGCGTCTGCCTGTAACCGTGATGGTTTGTGGGTTTAATTTCCATTCAGGGAGGATATATTGAGTTTTGCCACTCAACAAGTAATGCCTCCAAACGCAACAAGAAGAGAACGAAGTGTTTTAATATTAGGTTCCTTCGGTTTCTGCGATTTTCT
Source organism: Dione vanillae (assembly GCA_037178615.1). Taxonomy (NCBI): domain Eukaryota; kingdom Metazoa; phylum Arthropoda; class Insecta; order Lepidoptera; family Nymphalidae; genus Dione; species Dione vanillae. The sequence goes on from JAZFAU010000085.1 coordinate 1,809,740, forward strand.
CTCACTACCCTGATATGAGCGTAATAAAGGGTAAACTAATAATATTAAAAATATACATAAATAAATTGATTTACACTATTTCCCGCGGCTAACAGAAAAAGCAATCGGAAATTAGTGCTAAGACACTAAGATCCAATTTTGAAAACATCGTATAGTTAATGGCGAAACTTAACGCCGCATATTATCTTGTGACCAGAGCAGATTAACAAAAATAATTTCCTATGATCGAATTGACAAAAATTGCGTTTTCGGCGAACGGCCTTTGATAGACTGGATTAATATTATATAAGACTATCTTGACGGCATGTATATCTTTGTTCTTATTAAAACTGATGGGGAAGTTAGGTAGATCATAATTGCCTATCTGCATCTAGCTGTAGGGTGTTTGGTGCAGTATAATTACTACGAGCCCCCGAGACTTTACTTGAGTTTACTGTGATAAAGTTATCTTTTCAAAGTATGTGAATAGGCATACCAATAAAATTAATGAATGTATGTATATGAACGAAACGTTTTATATCAGTCCACCTTTAAGTTATATTATAGATTTAAATAATACTTCGTAATAAGTAAGGAATTATTACATACCATCACTAAAAATTATTTATAACGTACAACAATGCCGCTTTGAAAACATAATACTTGACCCTTGATCTTGTAACTTAACGTAAATCCCTTTAAAATTTCGTATTCAAAGTTGGATTACTGAAGTTATGCGGACCGCGTGTAACTTATTGAGATCAAAAGTTTCTTTTTAACGTGACTTTACATTACAAAATTAGTCAACACAACTTTACAGTATAAAATTAGTCAAGCAAAGAGAACACAGTGTTAAGACACTTCAGTCTTCATAGTGTTAATTCGAGATATGAAAGTTGTAAATGGTATTTATTTTTTGTATTTAAGTGCAAAAATGAAAATAATAAATCTATCTGTAAAAAATAAGTGATTAATTTGGTTTAAATAGCTTCATTTATATAATGAGTTTATATTTGTATATAATTTTAGTGACATATAGGTACATTATTTATTAGGTCATCAATAATGCCTCTTATAATTTTGTTCAATACGAAACTTTGTTTTTACAAAGCAGCGATATCTTGATTGATGATACAAGTTATAAAATAGACGTTTCGTGTTATATGAGTATTATAATTTTTTACAAGATCTTTTTATATCGGAAGTTTGAAGAAAGGGTTTTATTTTATGAATAAAGATATTATCTTTAATTTAATTTTATATATATATATATATATATATATATATATATATATATATATATATATATATATATATATATATATATATATATATATATATATATATATATATATATATATATATATATATATATATATATATATATATATATATATATATATATATATATATATATATATATATATATATATATATATATATATATATATATATATATATATATATATATATATATATATATATATATATATATATATATATATATATATATATATATATATATATATATATATATATATATATATATATATATATATATATATATATATATATATATGTATATATATATAAATAGAAGTGATATTTAGATGCAAAGTATCTCGGATAGTCTGTCCAAGCTTAAAAACAGACATGTTAGCTACAAAAGTACTTAAAGAAAACATTTTAAAATTAGAACGCAATTTGAACCCGCGCCCTCTTGCGAACCGTGCAAACACTCTCACCACTGAGCAATGAGCGTTCTTTATCACGCCGCTTCGAAATATTTAAATGCTTTATATAACTTATTTCTTTATTAGCATCTCTGTAGGGAGTTTTTACAAATTTCCGCTACAAAAAGATTACTACAAAGCACAATCGAGAGAGAATGCTATTTTTATTAAATATTTTCATGTCAATCCACATTGAAGATAGAAAAAATACTTAAAGAAAACATATAAAATGCATTCGCAGGAGGGCGCATGTTCGAATTCCGCTGCGTCTTTATCTTTTCTTTAAGTATTTTAACTATCTACAGTGTAGATTAAAACTTTAAAAAACATAAAAATGTTAGCTATAACTTACTTCTTAAAAAGAAAGGTTCAAAATCAGATCGTTTTTCAATATGATTGAGAGGCAACATTTTTAGCTGTAAACCAAGAAGTAGCAAGAAGCATTATTTTTTTTATTTTTTTTATAGCTTCACGCTTTATCCCGCACATGACAGAGTAGGCAGAGGGAACTGCAGGGACCGTGGGAACCTAGTGTTAAGACACTCCGTTGCTTAGTCCCTGCTTTTTCCGTCCCCACTTTCCGCCTTTTTCGAGGCATTGCGTGTCGAGTGGCGGAACTCAACGCCGCTACTTTTGTGGACTTGGAAAAGGCATTTTAATGGAATTATAAAAAACATTTGCAGAAGACTATCCCAGTATTATAATGCAGTAGCATATAATGTAAAATAGACGTTAATTGATCTTTAAGAACATAGTATAGAAGATATGGGACACGTATAACGCATAAAGAGATTAATGAACGAGGCAAAAGAAGGACCCGTTCTTTCTGTCTACGCTGCTAAAGTATATTAGGGTTGTCTCAAATCTGAAACAATGTATACATACATAACCATATACACATATAACGATAATATATTCAGCCAATTTTGTATAATAAATTTTAAACAATATTTTTCAATATATCCAGTGAAATTCTGAAAATGATTTTATTATTTAGAACGACAGATTTGAAGAGAAAAATTGTATAATAAATTTCCATGCCCAATTTGAAGTAATTTACAATATAATGAGAGTAAAGGTAAAAAAATAAATTATAAAATATGTAGTTATTAACTTGTTTTTGTTATTGATTAAAATTATATGAAATAAGATTGTATCCAATAACTAAAAAGCCTAAATATTTATTAAACTTACACATATGTAAATCTAATTTATATTATTACAAGGAAAAATATATTTAACATGATCTCTGTTGGGTTTTTATAGTCCTATAAACATGAAAGTCGTTTATCTATGGCCTCACGCACTCCATAAGAATATGGAAAACATCGGAAAAAACGTAATACATCGGAATTTGATGACAACCGCTAATAAGTTGCAATGAAGTTTGAAATCGACTACACTTGAATGACTATTGACAATTTAAGATTAGATTAGATTTAGATATTTTACCATAACATCACAATATATTAAAAAATCCACCTATCTCAAACAAAAACGAGGACCATTAAAATAAAATAAAAAGAAAACGTTAAGCTTACAAAGATTTGTTAACACCTTACTGAACTCACTACGAAAGCTAGAAAAGTTTGTAACAACGAAATTAAATTTATACTTTCTAATGAAAATTGTTAGATCATTATATTTTATAGACTTCTAAGTTGAAAGTTTTGTTTTCTTTAATGATTTATTTTTAATTGTCCAATATGTTAAAAATATTAATTATATATCGAAAATAAAAATAGTTAAGAAAATTGAACACTTTGAATTAATAAGTGTTTAAATCGCTTATATATATAATTTACTTTTATGCAGGTAGAAGGATAAGCAGGGCAGACATATAAACGGTAGGCCTCGTTGGAGAAATTTGGAGAAATTTGGAGAAATCGCGTCTTAAGCGGTAGAAGTCAACAGTTTATTTTACCTAACTCCTAACGTAATATATTATTCTTCCATGTACTCGTAAAGATTACATTAAAATATAATAGTAAATTAAAAAGGAAAAAACAAAAAAAGTTGAAAGACAAATTAAATATTTAGATTGTTTATAATCACGTTTTTTATTTACATACTAATTATTTGTACAATATTGTATATCAATTTTCATTGGGTACGGAAACCGAATGTATGTCTTCCGGTTAAACCAGGCATTCCGCCACGCACTAAACTGGCTAAGCAACAAGGTCAAGTCTAATCAAGTTCTTTCCAATATTCTATGTTTATTTGCAAAATTATTATACAGGTTATGTTTAACATTAGAAGCCTAAAATATAATATAATGATGATGTTCGTCCCTTGATAAAATTAGTAAGTTTTTATTAAACTTTCTAGTCAATTTAAAGTTTAATGTTAATTGTGAATTAAGGTGTAATTTTTCAATAACGAAATAGAAATCGACAAAGCTAAACATCAATATAACCGAGCTTTTTTGAATGTGCACTAAATTATTTAAAGCTTATCATTTATATAAAGTAAAAGTCTTTTAAGTTTTTATTGAAATTAATGCTTTTGTTAAATATATATTTTTTTATATTTTGCCCCATACATATTTCATTATTATTTTACCTTTATCAATTTACACCTTTAAATAAGTATAAATTTTATATCTTGCTAAGTTTAATAATAATACTATTGACTTAGAGTATTTGTTGACAATATTCATGGTTTCCATGAACAATATAATTGGACTTAGTACACACAGTTGTTATTTCCATAACAATATTTCCCCGCTTTGGTATCACGCTGTATGTCACTGAGGAAGGAAGTCTCTTAACAAGGCTTAGGTTATTTATTTGTCTTCTGCTACAGAGTAAAAAGTTTGAGACTGTCTCAAAATTATAATGATTAGAAAAATATAATATGTGGCAAATATGATAGCAGATACAAAACGAAGGTCTATTTTCTTAGTAAAAAAAGCGTTTCTTAAATATAGAGATTTTCAGAATTGAAGCGAAATATTTTATATTCATATACGAGTATTATGCCCACCTACATGCTTAGACTAGCATAATGCTAGTGTAAGCATGTATAATAGTTATTACATATTAATATGCGTATTTTCTGCCTACTTTTTTATTTTTATTTTTTTATTTTAATTCTTACTATTTTTGTATTTTTTTAAATATACAATGATATTTAATAAATACGTTTTTTAGGAGAGAGAATAAAAAAAATAATTATAATAAAAGCTTAAGCAAAAAATATATTATTAAATATAAGTAATCATATTAAAAAGTTCTTAAAAAAACATATTGCTAGTAAGGGCACAGAAATGCATATAACAAACCATAGTTACAGTCCAACAGATGAAATAACACAAAGCATCACGCGTGGCAACTAAACCGACAAAAAAAGTGATAGAGGCTCATCCCGTCAAATCGTTCGACATTTTGTAAATATTCTTAGAACTTCTAAATCTTTCATTAGCTTGTATTGCATGCTTTAGTGTTTACGTTACACATTTTGGACGAGTGCCCTAATCCGTACCGTTGACTAAAGACAATATAGAAGCTTTGTTGCCTATTTATAAATAACGTATTGGTCTAACTATTAAAGAGATGATTTTTTGTGAAATAACAGTTGTTAACCAAAGTTTTTAAATTCTTATATCTCTTCCATATTTGTAACAGAAATTCTCATTTCTACTTAAATATTTTCTCCTTTTCCAATTCAAGCCATGACCAAGCCATACAAACCCAAGATATATTTACATTGGCTATGAAAATATATCCGGGTTTTTATTGTTACCGAATAAAATTTACTATAGTTCTGGATTCGGCATGTAACTTTTTGGACTTAGCATAATTCATGAAATAGAATTCATGTGAAAAAATTGCTTAGCTTAGAACTTACTTCTATGTAGAGTGCTTGGGATTTACGACCCAAGTTTAAGCTAAAATTTGTTTCTTTAAAATGCATTGACACTTCCCTGACGCTGTCCTTTCTCCTTTCACTGCTTAACTAAATTGGAAATTATTCTACTAGTGCCCCGTCTTCGAAGTATGTTCTATAAATAAACTAGTCATTATTTGAGACAGGGCGAAATCTTTTAGCAATCAATAGAAAAAGTTCTTAAGTTTGAAATAATAATCTTCATCGTATGGATTTTGATTTGAATATATATTTAATTATTATATATTACTATCTATTTATTATTGGCTTATTATAAAAAAAGCTAGTAATTTTATCAAGCTAGTAATAAATCTAATTAGTAAGTAGTACAATTTATATTTTGAGGATATTTGTGGGGCACAGTTACTGCAACGGCCTGTAAAAGAAACAAGCTGTGAGTTCGATTTACGCTCAGGTAAAATGAATTAATTTTATTTTAATGCCTCGCATGGAGAAAAAAAACGAGTGGAGTATCTTAACACTAGGTCCATTCAACCTGCGCTTTCCTCTACCTACCCTCATATCTGCGAAATAACAGGTAAAAATTAGTTTTTCGCAAAAAAAATACTATTCAATTTTTAGGTGCAATGATTCATAAAAATACATTATAAGTCAATTAGTGGTCATCTCCTACATAATATCGCGTTTAATATTAATGTGTTATGAATGCGAATAAGAAAATTAGAAACGTTGCCAACTCTCACAGCTATACTGCCAATATCATCAATTAAATTTAGTATAAATCACTATCATTTACAAAATGTCTTAACGGAATTATAAAAACTATAAATTTAAATGAATTTAAAACATATTTATATGTTTACAACCTTCCTTAATTTTTAAACTACTACTGCCTTCTACTATATAATTTTTAGTTACTATTAAAAAGTATGTGAAGCTTGTCATAAATATCAGCAATATTTGAATATTTTTAATAGCATTGAATTTGTCTGAGTGAAAAATCTTTCTTTATTGTCTGTCTGTCTGCCTGTCCGTATATTAAAAGCATTTTTTTTGTTGAACAATCTAGCTGATTTTTATAATATATCTATATCTATAATATATCTATCTATAGTCCCTCAGAGCATAAAAAACTTAAGCTTCTAAGTACATACAATCAAAAGAACATTTTTATTTTATTGCCACAATATGTATAAAGATTAAGGTACTATTAAAATCTGTAAGGTAATTCCCGTTGACCCACATTTTTTTGTTTGGCAACGATTTTACAGTGATAGAAAAAGTAAAAATCAGAAAGCGGAAGGCGGGGACGGAGAAAGCAGGGATTAAGCAACTAAGTGTCTTTACATTAGGTTCCCATGGTCCCTGCGGTTCCCTCTGCCTACCCTGCCATGTGCGGGATACAGCGTGAAGCTAAAAAAAAATATCTTCAGGAAATGCGATAATGATCGCTTAAATATTCATATGAGTTAAATTCCATAAATAACAGGCACATGTCTTGTCGAGGATTGCCTCCCTAAGCTTTCTTAACGTAGTGGGATCGATAGTTATTAAAATTTATGTATATAGTCTGTTAATGTTTACTTAATCCTTTAAGGTTAGTAAATTTTAAGTAATAATTAATTTAGTATTTACGTAAAAATATATGCGCTGGAAATTATATTTTTAAACTACATTTATAAACGGCTGAAAGTGTAATAAAGAATATTGTTTACATACTTATACAATAAATTTCATTCCATTTTCAAAATATAATCCAATAAAACTACAATACTTATTGTATATTTCTATATACAATAAATATTGTAGTTTTATTAATGTTATCATCGAATTATTAATAAATCTATAATCGAATGTCTTCAATGTAAACAGGGTTTTACGATATTATAAGCTATTTCTAGTAATATGTAGAGGCGAGGAAAAGATTTGAAATAGTACTAATCTATTATGAGAAAACTTAAAAATATATCATTTTATAACTAATATTGATGCAATACAGATATTCTTTTACGCTATGTGTTTATTTGCAGATTTTATATTATTAAACCAGTGTGGTACTTTGCGTAGATTATTTACGTGTTATGTATTTGCATTTCATTTCAAGCAAGCCAATTTATTTTTATTAATATTTTTGTAAAGATATCTTTACATACCTGATATATATCAGGATGGGTGAATTTTCGAATTTGAATTTGCGAATTCTCTTGAAAGAAGACAGAAAGAAGTAGTAGTCTAATAGTAACTAGTTGAAATATATAAATGTACTACTTTTTAAAACAAGCAATACTTTCTCATATGTTTTTTGCAACACAACAATGTAATTGTAAATGATTCTATATTTCCATTAGATTACTTTTAAGTGCATATAATAAATTGCTAATAAAGTAAAAACATATTTAGTATGTGATTTACAAAATAATCCAAAGCTAAGGTAATATTTATATATTTCTTTGGTAGCTTAAAATCTGTCACACTTTTGTTAATATTACTTACGTATAAGCCCACAATTGAAGCATATCAGTTTAGATTTAAGGTTAGATGCGATAACACAGAAATAGTAGCAACTGTTATCAATTGCTATATCAGCTGATCAAACCGGCGATGGTGTAATACCATGGTCGTATAGCAAGCTATTATTCATTCAATCATATGTTTATAACATATTTAGATTCTGATGGAATTATGTCATATTTGTGCCTTATAGTATTGGTACATCGTACAGATAACTCTTTATCCTGGAATTCCTGGGAGATAAGAACTTACATGGTAAAAATGAAATTTACCATTCGAATTATCCGTGAATTCTTTTATTTAATCTAAGTATAGTAAATTAAAAAAATTAAAACGATAAAATCTATGGTATTCAATATATATAATTTTAAATCACAACGGACGTAATTCAAATTCAAATGACTAAGTAAACATTTATGTAATTCAAGTATGCAAAGCCATAAGCGGGTCGGTAGTATGAAAATTTATTTCGTCATGGCACTATGACAACGTGAAGTTAATTAAATAGAGTGCCTCAAACCATTTCTAATTATTGTCATATATCATGTAGACATAAAATTTGTTAATGAATACGGAATTATTTTTATTCGAATATTTTTTTATAATAATCAAGTTAACTTTAACGCTAATAAAATATGAACAAGTTTTCTATTTCAGAACAACTAGAAAAAAATAATCTATACATTTAAGATTTTTTTAGTTTTAGCATAAATATATTAAAATTCAAATATAAGATTGCCTATAAAAAGCTTGCTCACTTTTACCTGCAGCTTCGAAAGCGAACTAAAAATAGCTAACAGCGTAGCACAAAAACATGTTCAACCGAACAAACTTTATAGTATTAGTATGTATTTTGAATGAGAAACGACAAATAATATACGAGTGAATTGTCACGTTCATAAACACGTCATGGTATGAGAGAGAAATACCCATGAGATGAACAAATAAGATTAACGATGTGAATCCGACGGCTAATGACATCTTACGTGTTCGAGTGGACCATCTGAGCACCGTCTCCTAATGTGTTGTTTTATGAAAATAGAAAAGCAGACATTGTAATTGTGTGAAATATGTATAGGTCTATTTATATTGATTTATTTACATTTTCCATATATCTGATTTCGTTTCGCCCAATCAGTACAGGAAGCATCTAAAGCTGTGTCAGTGACCAGATTATAATTTTTTGGCGGTATTTTAAGTAAATATAATATTTTTCGAAGATAAATATCCAACAATATTCCGTATTCATATTGCTAAGGCTAAGGTATGCCTAAATTCCTTATTTAATGCAATAAAATTATATAATTGTATTTTTTCTCAATAAAAAAACAACATAAAATACAATTCGACTCGAAGTTTACGAGTCAGTTTGTCTATATGAATTCATGGTGACCGTTCAATTTTATAGGTTTAGTTATTTTCGTTCGCAGCCTAAGCTCGTTCTAGTGTGAACATTGTATTTATGGATCGATTGAAATATAAATAGAATTGGCTTTGTTAAGAAGGAAGTCGAATTATATTAAAAAGAAAATCGTCATTTCAACAGGTAGAGTTGATAAATGAAAATTATTCATTATTTTGATTAATTGATCAATTATTTTTCATGATTAATCAGTCAATCATTTTTTGCTATCGTTTTTAGTTTACTATAAATATAATATAACACATCACATTCTAGTGTACTTACTGTGGTCGTATATAATGTGAATAGTTATAACTCACTCTTAACTCACTCTTGTCTGCTGTGAAGAATGAAGTGACGTCACCAAGACCTTCTGTCATTCTCAATGCAAAACCAAGCTGATGTATGTTAAAAAAACATAATGCAATTCGTTTGAAATAGTTATTTACAATCTATTGGAATAAAAATTAATTTTAGTTAGAGGTTGTAATAAACACATTAAACTTACGACTGAATACTAAATGTCTTTTAGATAATTTAACTTCAAATTTCTTAAAAATTATAGGGACCGAATCACGGTGTGGTGAAAAATTTATGTAATTGTCATAATATTTGGCATATATTCAGATTGTAAAAATATTATTTATAATTCATTTAGTGAGATATTTATAGCTCACGATTTAATCTACATAACTTTAAATACTTGAATTTTCCGCCCAATCGTAATAAAGAGCCTCCAATATAAAAGACTAATCCTTCTTTAACAAAAATTTAGGCGGATCACGATTTATTTCTATGAATCGCCTTCGGCCGTATAAAGACCTTTGAAGAGAGTGGAATGCTTAATATTGAAGTAGGTCTTGTGTAAATATTGCGTGATGTCACCCGAGACGTCCTCCGGCGTCTCGACGCCTGAGCACCGAAGGGGTGGGTGAATAAATAAATATAATTATAAATGACAAACGGTCGACGAATGTTAATTAAGTGTATAATGTCGTTGGGTTGGCTTTTATTATAAATAATAAGTAAAGCTTAATTAATATAAAATATAATTGGTAATTATTTTAGTAATCAATATATTGTTAATAATAAATAAATATAAAATTCAATAAGGAAAGTAAAGTGGGGAACCTAGTGTTTTAACACTGTCCTTTTGCAATTTGTTAAACTGAAAGGACGTGCACAGTGTCTTGAATCTGAAACACTTCATCAGTAAGCTTTTATGTTACAGTTTTAGATTATAGAATTGTTTAATACTACGTCTTGAGAACGAAAATCGAAATAAATTGAAAAAGGTTTGAAAAGTTATACCTAGAATGGAAGAAATTGAATTATTGGCTAATTTCACTTATTTGGTTATATTACATATCCTCATTGTATGTCCTTCTAAAGAAAGACACTCCTTACTCTCCTTACTCTTCTTTATTTTTTTTAAATTCACCTTTATTCCTTATAGAACAGAATAAACAGAGAGCTTAAGTGGTAAAACTAAACACGCACTCGGGAAACGTAAATATTTATTTCACCTGATTCAAATTGGAACCAACTATCAATGTGTCTTGGATTAATAGATTAACAAAATCTGTCTTTTCTTAGCGTCAGATAAATTATAGCATATAATGTTTTAGTTATATGTAAGATAAATAATAAAACATTAAATTATAAATGAGGTAAACGCATACAGATTTTTTATTGACGGAACAAATGCCATTAAATATAATCTGGTCGTAACCAACAATCTATTTTACCAGCTAGCTTTGTTTATATACGTAGCGTGTTCGTCACTTTACTGTTTCCTGTGTTCATGGAAATTCAATTTACAAGTATTGCGTGGTATTTAATTATGGCTTGCAGATGTTACAAAAGTATATTATATATGTTACAGTATATTTTAGCAGAAATATTTTTAATTTTTTTATTTCAAAATATATATTAGTTATAGTATATAAATATATTCCAATTACACATATATATTTAATGCTTTAAGTAATAAAGCTTATTAGTAGAGCACTAAAACGTGAGTCTTATGTTTAATGAATAATAAACGCTAAGTACTGAAATATACTAAACCAAAATATTATATGTTGTTGTGTATTGGACTGTAAGATATTAGTGAAAATATTATAAGAATCTTACATATAGTAAATTCAATAAATTTAATTGTGGTTCGCTAAAGTTGAGTTTGTGGCTGGACTGTTTTTTGTGGGTCAAAAGTCGGGAACTTTGTTTAAAAATAACTTACAAACTTAAGTGAAATAAAAACGTAAGGTAGTTTTAATAACAAGAAGTTCAATTTGAAAATTACTATTGTAGAAAAATACTTACTTCTAGGTAGATCTAGTTAAAGAAGTTAGGCTGAAGAAGTATACATTACAAATATAGAATTGTAATAAATTGTTTGTAAATGAAATAAAATTTTTAATGAATTAATTTTTTAAATAAAATTTTTAAATTAAAAAGACAGAGGAAACTGTTGGAACCATATTACGCTAGTGTTAAGCAGTTTCCAGAGCGAAGCGAAAATGGAAATAGAAAAATCCTTCTTCCCCGAGCCATCCGAACCCACAAACCGCGTCGCATTTACAGGCAGATGTTTATATATATATATATATATATATATATATATATATATATATATATATATATATATATATATATATATATATATATATATATATATATATATATATATATATATATATATATATATATATATATATATATATATATATATATATATATATATATATATATATATCTATATATATATTTTCGTGTTCGTGGTTATAATAGGTACCAATTCCACTTGGGAAAACGTTATTGTTTGCGATACAAATATTTTCTTGTTTCAATTAAACAAAGTAGTCTGTGACGTCACGTTACACAATGTATTTGAAATGAAGTTGATGTATATTTTATTGTAGCGCAAAAATGTAAAGAGAATATTAATTAAAAATAGTAGAGGTTATAGATATATACATATATATATACATATATATATATATATATATATATATATATATATATATATATATATATACATATATATATATATATATATATATATATATATATATATATATATATATATATATATATATATATATATATATATATATATATATATATATATATATATATATATATATATATATATATATATATATATATATATATATATATATATATATATATATATATATATACATATATATACATATATATACATATATATACATATATATACATATATATACATATATATATATATATATATATATATACATATATATACATATATATATATATATATATATATATATATATATATATATATATATATATATATATATACAGCCACTTTACCAAATTAAAAAGTTATTCAGTAGCAGTTTCGTCGTGTAAGATAATTTTAAAAAATATAAGTAACACTTCTAAACAACATTACGTGAAATAAACAAAATTCAACTAATAACTATTGTAATATTGTTATGTTCTAAAATTATTTATCAACGTGCAAAAGCACTTAAAATAATAAAAAAATTTACAATAGTGTCATCAATAGTATTTTCAAATATACCTGGCACAGATAACGATTAGTTACATTTTTAATAATACATATAGATTTTGCGAAAATATTATCTACATTTATATATAAGTTGAGAAATAAGCAATAGTAGGTAGATCATAATCTATTGAACTAAACCGTTTGATTACAACTCACTCGATTAATTGCCAAATATCCATAAGTTGTCGCTGGTTTTACTGTAGAACTTTCGTCGTGTGATCACAGAGCTACGAATTAAATGCTTATAGTTGTCATATAGTAAAATAAAAATATATAAAGTCTGTTTTTTAAAATATTTGGTCATTATATATTGTCGAAGTATTATTATAAACGTTTTGTTTAGAGTTTCATGAGCTTTAGTTAAATACAAAAAATGTAACTGGCTTAGCCTAATCTTATTTGATCGATTACTGCTACTTTAAACAGGATAAATCAAAACCACGAAGTGATATATTTTTCGTTTAGTTATGTTATACTTTCTCATCTCAGAGGTTAAATTTATTTAACGGTTCTTCCAATTTTACGGTGAAAAATATGTCCCTAGAACTTGATAACTCGAGGACTTGGAAAAAGGGTGTAAAAATGTTATGAATAATAAAATTGTAAGAAAAGCAATCGTAAATTGTCAATTTCAATCTCTTTTGACTACCGTACAAAGTTTAGAGCCTATATATGTGGCAGATCCTATTTCTCCAAGTGATAAAATATATATGACATAAAAAATACTCTTAAATTTATAAAGACTCAGTTGTTTTAAAAATAATTTTGTTTTTGAAAAAGAAATAGTATTCAATGTAACATGGTGGAATATTCGAAACAAAGATTCTCTTTGAAAGTGAAGATTTAGTACTTTACTGTCCAACAGTGATTTGTAAACATTAAACTATATTTCAGCTTGAACGGCTGTGAAACAAAAGTGACAGAACACAGTTCAGCGGACGTTACATTTGATATTTCACAGCTGTATGACAGATGTCCTTTGGTTTAATTTAAAATGTGAATTTACATTACATTGTAGCAATAATTTTCGATTTAATTTCTTTTATTAAGTAGTATTTTTAAATAAAAAAGTCTTTAAATTAAAGATATTAAAAATTTTTGTTTATACGTAATAATGTATTGTTCTTAATAATGGATTATTAGAATAACAAGCTTATTAAAAAAATAATTTTATTTTTCTTTAAACAATCTTGTATGAATTGAACTAGAAATAATAATGTTTATTTATAGTTTAAATTTATAACAAAGGAAATCATAATATTTGTTCAGTTCATTAATTAAAAACTTTCCGTCTGTACAGCCGGAGCCATGGAGACTGACAAGATGTCGACCGCGTCGTCTGTAGGCGCGGCGGAGCGTCGACCGCTACTGCAAGCGCTTCTGATCGAGAGACGAATTCTGTTCGCTTGCACTATACTTGTTGGACTTAGTACTTTTGTATGGATAACTGCTATTACAACGAATAAATGGGTCCATATTGAAGGTGGTAATGGTGAGTATTTGTTAATTTACATGTTTACATTTCTTTGGCGTTCTGTATATTTGATTTTAAGTGTTAAATCAATTTATAAATAAATGTTATATATACAGAAAATATAAATATATTATTTTAGGATATAGGATATGTAGTACAGTTCATAAACTGCACTTGTAATTTTATAAATATCTAGTTTAACTAAGAATATAATATTAATTGCATGTCATATTTGTTATTATTATCGCGCAGAGTTACATTTTAGCGTTAGTATTTTATTATATGTATATTGAAGCATTTAAAAACGATCGTTAATCCAAATAGCACTGTACTTCACAAATACTTTAGTTTTATTGTGTCTGCATAAAATATAATTAATGAAGTGGCTTGAAAATTAAACTTAATTCGAACAGCTTTGAAGTTTCTGTTCACTTCATTTGAAATCTGTCAAATTAAAAGTTTATTTTAGCTGTAACATCACTCAGGTAACATTTAACAGACGATTAAGTTTGAGACACGCTGACGCCGATTGTAGATCGAAATCTATATCAAATACACGAGAGTTTATAATTAATTATAAGCGTATGGCGTTCGGGTCGATGTCCGTAGGTCTATTTCTGTTTCCACACGTTACACGTTGTATATAGGAATATATTTGTCATTTTGTTTCGGAAGTCTTGTAACGGTATGCAGCCCTTTTTTTGAAACTGTCACACTGTCACAAAAGCTTTATTTTATAATGTTTTGATTTCGTCTTTTGTTATTTATTAATACAAACATTGTTATGTACAAATAAAAAATATATACAGTGCGGTACTTTTTGAATTCACATTTATCCAGAGTACTATCAAAAAATCGTTTTCTGCTTCCGATCAAATACAATACTTTCCACCTTGAGTGGTATTGAATAATAGGACAAGTACGATATATCTTATTTATTATATATGAAAAATATATAGGACCTTCGTGGCAGAGGCAGAGACGCTATGTCTACCTGTAAATGTGACAATTTGTACGGTAACGTGACCTGTAACGGTTTGTGGGTTCGATTTCCACTCGGAGAAGATGGATTTTTCATTTCTATTTTTTTTGCAAATGAAAACTAGGCGAATCGCGGCGTGAGCTCCACCACTCAACACGCAGCGCCTCGAAAAGGCGGAAAGCAGGAACCGAAGTATGATAACACTAAGTTCCCACGATTCCTCCAATTCCTACTGTGCCATATTCAGGATAAAGCGTGAAGTATATATTTTATGTAAAAACCTGAAAGAAAAAACTAATTTCTTCGCTCTGGCAAACTAGGCAAAGCGCGGCGTTGAGTTCCGCCACTCAACACGCAATGCCTCGAAAAAGGCGAAAAGTGGGGACGGAGAAAGCAGGAACTAAACAACGGAGTGCCTTAACACTAGGTTCAAATGGTTCCTGAAGTTCCCTCTGCCTACCATGCCATGTGCGGGATAAAGCGTGAAGCTAAAAAAAAAAAAGAAAAGAAAAATTAAATATAAATAATGGGCCAAAGTCTATTTATAATAGCCGTTGCATGACTATTGTACACATATTAATACTCAAAGGTATCGTAATATTATTTGATGAGTGATATGTAATTGCGACAAAGTTAGAAATGGGTGGGAATCCATTTCCAACTTTGTATTGTTTTACATTACTCTACGTATTATTATACTCATACTTTTTATGGTCAAACACATTTTTAAACCCAAAGCTTATTTAAAAAAATATTACGATACTTAAAGTAATAATTTTTGTCATAAAATATATTGTCAGTTAATTTTTTTATATTCTTGAACTATTTATGTATATTCATACATTTTGTATTTCTACTTTTCATATTTGAAGTATTATAATATTATGTAATTTATAATAATCGCTCTACATAGTAAATTGTGGTAGTTACATTATGTCTAAATATTTACCGGCAAAGTAAACATTTCTAGCGTATCCCCCTAATTGAAATAATGTATCGGCTTTATGTTACTACAAACAATCTATTAAGTGATTGGTCTCGTAGAGACAAATCATGTCTTAGCATTGTGTTCGGTGTACGCTATGCAAAATTATGAAATGATTTTTGCGGGATATGTCGTTTAAAAAGAAAAAAAAGTCTGAAAAGCATAGAAAATATTTAAAAAAATGCAACTTTCTTCACTATTTTGAACGTACTTTTTCTAAACCATTTTATTTTTATAGTTTGAGTTCAGATTAAACAAATTAATTAATTGTTGTCACTAAATACATTAAAAAGTCGAAAATCTGAATTTAAGGTTCTTTCATTGTATCTGAAAAACCACACACCTGTAGCACCTCTTGTGATACACGGAGTCCTGAGCGAGATAAAAATGCATATACTTTATATACATATGTACATATATAATATTTGCATAGTAGGCAGAGGAAACTGCACAGTGATAGAAGGAACCTGGTGTTAAAACACTAACTATCTATTAACTATTTAGGCATTTCGTGTTGGCTGGCGGAATTCAACGCTGCACTTTTTGTTTGTTACCAGAGAGAAGAAAATTATAATCACCCAGGTATTGAACCTATAAACAGTTGCGTTTTTATTGTATTCTGTGTCTCCGCGCCATGACGTTAATTAATTATATTCCAAAAGAATATGTCTTAATTTTCGGCTATTCACGAGTGTTAACAAAGTCGCGAGCGGAATATGTGTTTTTTAACATATATGTCTATTTCTAAATAAAAGAAAGGAAATATGATTACAAGGAATGATACAACTCCTTGTAAATAATACTATCCTATACAGTATATAGTCGAGAAGTATGAGATCGTTGTAAATCTTCGACATACCGTCTGGTTTTAAATTCAATAGTTGTGTTTGATTTTTATTTCTTCACTCTGGGAAGTAGATAAACATATCAGGTCAACCACTCGTAAAGAAATCAACTCACAAAAAATTGAAAACCAAGTGTATTAACACTAGGTTTTCTCTGCCTATCACTATATCTGGGTTCATGCGTTAAGCTAATAACAATCTTAAAGTAATTTTTACCCATGACTTTAACACTATGATCATAGAATAAACAAATACATAATTCTACTATATAACTTTAATAACAACTTATAATTAATCATCCTCCATAAATTATTCGATATAACATTTTTTTAATACCAACCTTTAGTGAACTTTGACATATTTAAATAAACAAATTTAATCATACTATATGAAATTATAGCATAATTTATGATTTTGTTTTCGTAAAATCATTAAATTTCTCACTCATTGTAATGAAGTCAGAAACATAAAGCTTTTAACGTATGTACCTATTTAAAGCTTTGAGCTTATCACAAGTAATAATTGTTTAATTGCGTTTGGTTATGTATAATTTTTCTTTGATTAAAAATTTTACATTTAAATGAAATATATAAAATATTATTAGTACTTAGTGCATTATTTTATCATTAAATCATTTATATACTTATTAAAATTATTACAAATATCAACACTTTAGTAAGTAAAGATTTATTAACCATTTTCCTTTTTTCAAAAAAAAGCTATTTATCACTAACTGATATTTCCCTATAATTAGGATAATTAAGAAAATAACAAAAATATTAAAAAGAAATGTTGTGTGAAAAAATAACCACAATGACGCACTCAAACAGAGGAGTACCGTCAACTCTAATTTATACTATAAATACGTGTTGTCAGTATGAACATTAGACATGTCATAAATAATTTAATTTTCATAATAAAGACTAAAGTCATCTTTACTTTGTGTTGTTTGAGTGCTTGAATTTTAAATATTAAAGAATGGTAAATATATATTATTTTTATCTCTCTTTGTGCAATACTTGTAGTTTTACTTCCCACTATTTTTTATAGCTTCACGCTTTTATCCCGCATATAGCAGGGTAGGCAAAGGGAACTGCAGGAACCATATGAACCTAGTGTTAAGACACTCCGTTGCTTAGTCCCTGCTTTCTCCGTCCCCGTTTTGCGCCTTAGTTGAGGCCTTGTGTGTTGAGTGGCGCTTTGCCTCACTTTTACTTCTCATTCTGGTGTCAAAAAAATTATATCCCTGCTTTGCGAGATAACATGTAAAGTCTATTCATAAATTTATAGCTTTAAGCCATTCTTATTGATGTTCTCACAAGAAACTCTCTTGCTGGAAAGGCATTAATTTGATTTACTATTAGCTAGCTTTTCCCTACAGTTAGGCCCAAGTTATAAAATATATATCTGATAGCGGAGATTAAGTCAAAATGCAAAAAGCAGGGACTAAGCAACGGAACGGTCTTAACACTAGGTTTCCACGGTGCCTGCAGTTCCCTCTGCCTACCCTGCCATGTGCGGAATAAAGCGTGAAGCCAAAAAAAGAAAGTCAAAATGTGATGTATATCCGGATCCGGATGAATGTAGTCCCGGAGAACAACGAATTTTAAATACTAAAAAAACACAGTCTGATATTGTTAGAATACGAGTATATATGTCATTTTTAAATACATAGATTTGCCCCTATCAGGTATATAAGCCAGCTATACATATATATGATATAGTACATTATTACACATTACGGGTGAAAAAAAAAATCATGTATTGGAAAATAAGTGATTCATAAAACTACAAACACTTGAATTACAAAAGATTACTCCTACAATGTTTCGAGTGCTCGTGTAACCAATATGGATAGGTACCATTAGTCGGATAATCTATTTACCTCGGCAAAATGGGGCGAATCGCCGATAGTTTATATAAATAACGTTAGCTGTAGTTTGTGTCAATAGAACTGAAAACAAAAACCACATTTGAAATGTTCTCTAATGTGAATAAAGAAAATAAAAGTATTTTTATGAATTTTATGAATTATGTTTATTAATCCAAGGGCGCGGGTTCCTTTTCTTCTATGTACAAATATTTATACGCTATTATATTCTATTATTAAATAATATCTCAAAAACTACAAAAGTGTGCAACACATGTTCGACATATAAAATGAGAAAAAATAATTTATACACTTAATTAATGTAATGTAACAAAAATCGTAACATAAAATTATTCATTACACAAATTAGCTTTCAAAGCCTATTTATTACTTCAAAAAAAAATTATAAATTATTTTTGGCTCTTAATATACGCTTAAATACTAAAATAACATGTACTCTAAATTTTGTACTTCAAAAATTTTAAGATAACATAAAAACGGTACTTTTGAGTATTTAGTTTTAAAATGTTCAGAAATATTTTGAATAGTAAAATTTGTGGAATCCATTCCAAATGAAATGACATTTGGATTTTATGCAGGATATTGCTACCTGTACTTAATAAGAAACGTAAAAAAAATGGTTGCCTGTAAAGTGGGTTTTACGGGCGAAAATTTTACGTGACAACGTCTTTTTCTCGGTAGAATATTTATTGATATGAATAATAATTATAATATAAATTGCACAAATTTTAACTATAGAAAATATATTTTGTTTACTAAAACATTGTACATGTGTCAAGTGATACGCGCGGCGGACCGATCATAGTTCGGTGACAGTTGACACATCGTTACGTTACTTTTTCATAAGTGACTCCGAGCCGCAACCTAATTTAAGACGTTGTCACGTCAATAGATATTTAAAAGAGTATTTCCTGAGTACTGCCTTCCGAACCTACGGTAGCAACATATCGTCGGCGACTCTAAAGTGTTAGTAAAAGTCAATTTGAATAAAGAAAATTTTTAATTTATATATAGTTGTATAAGTATAGTTACACATATATATACATGTATATTTATTATTACTATAGTAGTAAATGTATACTTCTTTGAAATTTATATAATTTTATTCTTTTCAGGTATATTCTTGCCTACTCGAGGTGGCTACTTTATGTCCAGCGAATCAGGCGTATGGGAGATATGTCGATACGTATTCCATCCCACTGACAGTTCAGTTCTACGACACAATGCGACACATATGGCGTCTATGAATCCGTTCGACATGAGCGGATTGAAGGGAGAATATTTTACAAGTAAGAAATTTTTAAAATATATGTATTTCTTATAGTAGACGCTTAGAATTGTCGGACATTTTTAGGGTTCTAATCAAAAATAGATATTTAACAACTTCTTTGTTTATTCATGAAAGTACACAAACTACATTTCTTTTTTATTTTGTCACAGTGAATAAAATTTTAAGATGGAAGTATCCGTCAATATTGTTTGGTTGGTTGGTTGGGTACTTCTGTCTGTTTATTTAATAATAACAATGTATGAAAATAAAGTGGCTGGTATAGTTTTAAAATTTTCAATTACAACTTTTGTATTTAAATTTGTAAATTTAAACTTGACTATACATATTTTCTTCTTCATATACAAAAATATGTTATATTTTATATAATATGTAAATACATAGAAATATATATACATAGCTTCACGCTCTATCCCTAGCGGGGTAGTCAGAGAGAACGGAGCGCCAAACGCTGCGGTCCCTGCATACCTCTTTCGCCTCGTCCACTGTCATTAACCTCTTCATGCATGCTCTCCGGGGAGTCCTCATGCTTTTTACGTGACCTTCCTCCAGTATCTTCGATACTAGTGTTTTCGAAAGTCAACCGAGGTCTCCCCTTACCTCTCTTACCACACACTTTAATATATGTTAATATATTAAATATATAAATATGTTAACGCAAAGTAAATTACAATGTAATATATAACATGAAAAACATAAAATATAATGAAAATAAAGTAAACTATTTCATTTACCTGATGATGTTTCACGTGCTTCCAATAATTAAACG
This sequence comes from Dione vanillae, assembly GCA_037178615.1. Taxonomy (NCBI): domain Eukaryota; kingdom Metazoa; phylum Arthropoda; class Insecta; order Lepidoptera; family Nymphalidae; genus Dione; species Dione vanillae. The sequence continues at coordinate 1,831,019 of JAZFAU010000085.1, forward strand.
TTCAGAATTTAACACCTACGTAACGTCGTTGCTGGATGAGTTTAATCAACACCACCTACAGCGTTGTTCCATTTGAGATTTAAATATAACTCAGGGGAAAGCTTGTATTAAAAATATATTTTACTAAGGGTAACCAACGAAAGCTATCGTGATACCAGCCAATGTCTCTATAATAGGATAAAAAGAGTTCTGAATTATTACTATATTTTTCTCTTCTTCTTTTATAAATCATTCAAAAGTAACGATGCTTTAAATTCTATTCAAAGTATACACCATATAGGCTTTAGAAGGAGAAAAAGCTATCATTAAAGCTCCTGTTACTACTTTGCCATAAATAGAGTGTGGATAAGTTTAAATATTATAGACATAGATAATTCAAAGGGCAAACTTATAGGATATTAATAGAATATATAAAAAGATGCTTTGAAGTTAGTTGACGTTTATTTGTTTAAATATGAGAATGAATTATATGCAAAGCGTACACACGTAACCAGTTCTGTTAGCTGATTAATATACTGAGAAACACCGTTGTACGACGCGAGTTTATTTTTCTCGGATCGCCTTCTGTTTTAGCTCACTCACTAACTCCATTAGCCCCCGCTTGGTTTTTCTATTAACGATATTTTCTTACACTATAGAAAAAATAGAAATCTAAATAAACTACATCTGTCTTTTAACGTATTTTCTTAAACTGTGATGTCGAAAGCTTCGTAAGCTTACTTGTTACTACGTAATAAGCCGAAGTAAAATATATATAATTTAAATGATATATTTTTTATCTGATAGCAGTACACAATAATATTTTAATCTGATAAAATATAGATGCTGATGCAAATTTCTCTTTACTTAGCGGTCAAAATAATTAACATCTAGCTCGACATTTATTTTTTTTGTTTTGTTTTATAATTCTAAATCAGCTTACATTCAATTCCTATAAAATATTAAAGACAAAGTAGTAAAACAGAGACGAGTGTCTGTAGTACGACGTGTATACTATATATACGATACTATGTTCCTATGGTCCATAGACATAAGCCTAGCCTGCGAAGTATGGGGATATATCGTGAAGCAAATAATAATAAAAATATAAGTAGTTAATGATTAATTTGTCTTTTACGCACGAGGAGGATTACCTTCCTTCCTTTGTAACTTTGATATAATAAGTAGCCTAAAGAAACAGGGATGATTGGCATTGCAAATAAGCATTTATTATGGTTTTGAATTATTACAATTCGAATATTTTTATCAATCGTTAAGTATTAAGTAACAAAATAAATAGTACTAATTGGAAAAACGGGACAGTACTAAGATTTAAAGAACGTTGTAGCGCAGAAGCACAGCGATGCCTGTTACCGCGAAGGTTTATAAGTTCTATTTTCACTCGAGGAGAAGGGCAACCAGGCAAGTGCCGCGGCAAGTTCCGTCACTTAACATGCAATGCCTCGAGAGCAGGCGGAAACTGGAAAGAAAGTGTCTTAACTAACTACCTTACCTGTCTTAAACCTGCCTCTGCTATATGCGATATTAAGCGTGAAGGTGAAAAAAAAAAAAACAAAAAGAAGATTTGAGAAACTGCCAATAAAAAATAATATAAAACATTAACTTTTTTTAATTTTCTTTACAAAGCATTTTTTTAATAACTTTAATTACTAGCTAGTAAATGAACTGCTAGTAATAGGGCTCATATATTTACGTGAATGACCAGGAAAATGGTAAGAAAATAATATAAGTCATAAGTACATTGTTAAGTCCAAACACTTTTCTGTACATAGATATATCATTTGCTATATATTAGATTATTTTTGTATATTAATTGGTAAAAACTTGAATGATACTTTCGTTATTTATTATTATATTTTTTATATAATAAAAATTGTTTTAACTTTCAGTTTATACATATTATAAAAGGAGAACAGACATTCGCCTGTAATCTGATTTGTTTATCTAATACAATAATATTCACAATTCTGTCGCTAAAGCTAAAGCTCTTTCTAAAGCTCAATACGACTGAGATAAGATTTGTACGTGCAAATTGTTAGTATACGGTATGCATGCAAAATACGCTGTAAAACTTTTGTACAATAATTTTGATTTTTTTTATTATATTTATTATTATTTGATTTTACTCTGAAGACAGCTAAATGTTAAGGTTGAAATTACTTTTGAGTTCTAGTAGTAGGCCATAGGATGTTGGTGGTTAATTAGTAGTTAATTATTTGGATATATCTTAATTAAATCATCAAAATCTAAGCTATTACAAGTGCATAAATTAGAAACACAAAAACTCAGAGACGGTACACATAAATAGCAAACAAAACAGACAATACAACTAAGACTCTTAATCAGTAAAGTTATAATTAAAGTAAAGTTATAATTATTACAGACTATTATTTAGCATTTACGTTTTTTGAATTCAGTTTCTTATAGACTTTGACATCTTTAAACAGTAGGATTTTGGACAGCACAGCAACACTGATCTGCACCGCTTCTTTAAGTAGGCTTCATTATATAAGTAAAGAGAAAAATTATTCAGTTGTAAAATCATGCTCATAGCACATGATTGTATACTGTGATTCATTTTGACCAGATAACGCTAAAAATAACCACAATTATACAAAAATGAGCAAAGGTAAAATGTTAACACAATAAAAACTTACCCAAACTAACTAACCTACATAGTCTCGCAGTCGATATGTAAAAAATGACGGAACTTACCGTATCGTTTTATCTACATTGTTCTAGCTCACATCGACCCAGCTTGATTAAAGAGCTCTTAGCGCTCGCTTCAATTGTTTAAAGGAGACAAACAATTTTCGATTGCATGTCACTCACAGGCAGAAATTAGGTTTCTAGGGGTCTTTTGCTTTGTTGTCGTACGAGTTTGAATTCCTCCGTTATTCCAAATTTCCTCAGGGCATATCACTACATTGGCGTGTACTCTTCAGGAGTCTCTCTTTCTCTCTCTCCTTATTCTTATGTATATCAAAAAAATATTATAATTTGTACCATTTTTTATTTTATTGGCATAAATTAAGAATATTTCAAAATTATTATTGCAGTATTTTTACACATAGTAAAATAGAGTGGAATGAAATATAAATATCGCAAACAATTTACTACAAATGTATAAATCTAAATTAGACATATCTAACAATTAACTTTCCGCATGCGGCAATTACAATAACGTCGTGGCGCAGAGGCGTAAGTGTCTGCCTGTAAACGAGACAGTTTGAGGGATCGATTACCACTCAGGGAAGATGATTTTTTCTATTTCCATTTTCTTCGCTCTGGAAACTAGGCAAAGTGCGGCGTTGAGTTCCGCCACTTAACACGCAATGCCTCGAAAAAGGCGGAAAGTGGGGACGGAGAAAGCAGGTACTAAGGAATAGGTTCATATAGTTCCCGCAGTTCTCTCTGCCTACCCCGCTATATGCGGAATAAAGCGTGAAGCTTAAAAAAATGAAATAATACATATGTACATGTTTAAATATTATGACATATACATATTTTATATATAAATCTTAAATTGTTATATATTATAAAAATCGCGTATAAAAATCCGTGGCGCTATTTAATAGTCGTAAGCGTATATCAGTGAGCAACAGCTTTGTTATGTTGTATGTAAAGATATGTAACGCATAACGATTCATATCTACGTAACTCAATGATTATCTCATTATTCAAGTCATATATCTTCGTCTTGGCTATTGGATTTCATAGTATTGGCGAATAGAATTGGCGTTGAATTAGTAACTGTTTCTTGCCAATTACATCGCAAGTTATAACGTTAATAGAAACTATTTATTTATAAAAATATTATTTTATTCTTTTTGAAGTCTACCATGTCCAATAGCCCTTATATATATTTGTGTGTGTGTTAAATTCTGTTCATATATTTTTTACTACTTTCTATTTGCCTTTGACTAGACGTATATTATACTACAGATTTCAAATATGATATTCTTTATTGCACTTAGAAAATGAGAAATGAAGAACGATACATTCAAAATAATATTGGTATGTTAAAACGTATTATATTTTTTAACGGCAATTATAATACTTTGCATTTTTAAAATTAAACATTATGTTTCTCTTACGGTTTGATGAATAGAATTTCGAATTGATAAGTGAGTGAAATATTTTATTGGCTTTCATTTATTTAAATTATTGGAGATATTTTCTAAATTGATGTTTGAAATCGATCCACAATATATATGAGTTAGTTATTATTTAACGACGCTACGCCTCTGCGCGACGACCTTCTTCCTGTAAACGCGAAGGCTTGTGGGTTCGATTCCCACCCGGGGACGAAAACTAGGCAAAGCGCGGCAGTGAGTTCCGCCACTCAACGCGCAATGCCTCGATAAAGGTGGTAAACAGCGACAGAGCAAGCAAGGACTAAGCAACGGAGTATCTTAACACTAGGTTCCTATGGTCCTTGCAGTTAACTCTGTTTACCTTGCTGTGTGTGAAACAAAGCAGTGAAGACATAAAAAAATATATATTAAACGAAATAAAGACGCACAAGTTATACTGTGCTGTCAAAGTTCTATTTGCATTATGTTGGAACACAAACGTAAATCAAAAAAATACTGTCTACCACCTGTCAATTACTGTCAGCTATAAATAGTTAAAATGTGGGAACGTTTGTAATAGTATGCAAATATTTTGTAAATAGTAAAATACAAGTAGGCAATAAATAATCAGAAATTCAGAAAATGGACTCAGTAATCTCAAGAAGTGAATTTAATAATATGAATTAGTAACTGTCAAACACACAAACACTATTAAAACTATTTTATACTTGCTTGGCTCATGTCTATCTAGTGCGTAAAATCTTTTATCGTTGTACTCACAATATAAAATCTACTTAAAGTCAAAATCGACTCAACTCTTATATATAAAAAACTTAACGCAGCAAGATATGACCAGCATTTAAAGGAAACCGTCTAAGCGCTCTGACTACTAAGCAGCACGTTTTGCGTTGAAATTCTTACAAATTATTATCTTGTTAGCATATCTGTCTCGATGGATTTTTATAAATTTCCACTACCCAAAGTTTACCGCAAAAAACGATTATTTGGCAAGAGAGAATGCTATTTTGATTATTTTTTAAAAGTATTATTCCATACTTATTATAGCTAAGAAAGATATAAAATAGGAAAAAGCTAGTAGAACCACCCAAAGCACCAAGAAACAGTTATACGTAAACTGCTTGCTTACAAACTTACAATAAATACCCCAGTAAAAGTTCAATTCTAATAATTGTATTGGTTGTAAAATAATTAACTTCTCAAAGCGAGTATTGACGCAATTCTAATTGCGTAGATCTCTCTCTCTTTTCTGGTAGTTTTCACGCTTTATCCCGCACATGGCAGGGTAGGCAGAGGGAACTGTAGGAACTATATGAACCTTGTGTTAAAACACTCCGTTGCTTAGTCCCTACTTTCTCTGTTCCCGTTTTCCGCATTTTTCGAGGCATTGCGTGTTGAGTGGCGAAACTCAACGCCGCGCTTTGCCTGGTTTCCAGAGCGAAGAAAACGGAAATAGAAAAATCCATTCCGAGTGGGAATCGAACCCTCCAACCGTCACGTTAACAGGCAGACGCTTAGGCCTCTGCGGCACGACGGTCCTCATTATTATCGTTTAATACAAATAACTGTTTTTATTTAATAAATAATAACTACTTTTTAACGATATCGTAAAATAGATCAAAGAATATGATAACACACTACTGACATTAAGAGCTTTATATTTGTTTCATCATAAATTTTCTAGTGTACCACAAGATTGAATTTACATTCGTCACTAAGTATAAGCATTGTTCATCAGATTTTGTAATGTTAATATAAAAAGTTCTACATAAAAACCAAATCTCATAGATGACTATAAAATAGATAATTATATCGTAACTTATATTTGTGATATATAAAAAAGTATAATGAAAAAATAAAAAATAATGTACTATTATTAAATATTAACATTTATTTTATATTATGGATAAAGTTAGAAATTACTTAAATATACATATATATGTAAGTGTTCAATTTAGCCTGCTAAAGTAAATACTTCAAGGTACACAAACCAGTTCGAAAAACAACTCGAACTAGAAGAATGAGCTAAATTCCTGCAAAAAACGATTTGGTCGACCCACACAATAAGATTTATCGTCACCGATAAAAATACCGCATTGGTGCTATCAAGTCGTCGATTTTACTATAGAGTTAGATATGTTCGCGATAGAAACCTAAATAAATAAACAATGCTGCACTGTGCGCAGTAAAACCAACTAAAATGGATTACGACATATAAATAGCCGTTTGTGATGTCATTATTGGAGCGTAAAATATACATAAAATATGTAATCGTGACGTCAGAAACGTTGTATGTCGACATAACAGGTTTATATATATATATAAAACGATTATTTACTTCTCATAGAAGAATAAACTGTACTCTATATATATCTTCTTAGTACATATTTAAAATCTCACTATGAGCCCATTTGTCAAAAGTTTATTATTCAGAAATTCATAAACGCCGGATTCAGAAACTCAAACAATTGTCAAACTTCTAAGTTAACACAATCAGAAGATATGGCCGTTTATGCCTCATATTCTGGCGCCCGCAGCGCTATTAAAACCGCCCGTTGACCTAGAGTCATGAAAAAGTAAGAACTACTTACAGTACAAATACTTACAAACACTTCACTTACTCTATAATAAAAATATGGAAAAAATTCGAAAATTAATAATTATTAAGTAATTATATTAAAAAAGTATTAAAAAGTTATATTTACAGTTAATTTAATACAATATAAGAATATGAACCAAAGCAGAGTTTTTATAAATTGTATTGAACTTTTGTACTTTCAGGTGGATAAAATATAACTACAGATACACTATACTTAACGTAAATCAAGACAGTGTAGGGAAATAGCAGTTTTCACTGACTTACTGTATTAGAAATATCTTAAAATGTGTTTCTTATAAATATATTAAATGAAAAATAAGCACTGTGACCCAAAGACTTGCTTTAACATAATAGATAAAATATATAAGCTATATCGAGTGAAATACATTTAACTTTGCCCTCTAACAAAGTCATCTAACAATATAAAATGGCGATATCTATACTTTTTTTATCTTCACGCTGTATCCCGCACATGAGCAGGGTAGGCAGAGGGAACTGCAGTAACCATACGAACCTAGTTTTAAGACACTCCGTTGCTCAGTCCCTGCTTTTTTTCCGTCCCCGCTTTCCGCCTTTTTCGAGGCATTGAAAAATCCACCTTCCTCGAGTGGGAATTGAACCCAGAAATCGTCGCGTTTACAAGCAGACGCTTACGCCACTGCGCCACGACGGTTCTCAATTTATTCAAATTATTAATATTTAGCTCTTCTATTTCAATAAATTCATAAATAGCACAAGCTATATTAATAAATTTGTTTTATATGACGTACTGAATACAAAATAAATGTTATTAAATTGGTTATGACTTCAAATTTACCAGAGAGACAAAGTTGCGGGCGCATCTAGTACTAAATAAATCAAATTAGACAAGTAAGAAACAGTTCCTTTGAAATAATAAATTTAATGAAGAAATATTTTTTAAATCATATCAGTCGTTTGATATATAAAGCAGTAATATCGTAGAGAAGATTTATAGCGCTGTGACCATAATTGCTTCACTGAATTATGATGCAAAAAGAATTAAGTCTCGTATAAATTTCGTACTGGAACATAGAATTTAGAGCATTTCCGATTTCTTTTAAAACGTTATTAATAGCTCTTTCTGTAAATGTAACCTTACTGCATATTATCGTCAGATTGAAATGCTGTAGTTTTATTAAAAGCAATAATTGTATCATCGTTAGTACATGAGAAAAATATCAGAATGTAAACGCGATGGTTGTGAGTTCAATCCTCATTAGAGGGAATTAATATGGTACACTTAGTGTGGGGTCAGTCCCTCCACTTCAACACACTGTACGTGACAGTATTATGTATATGCTATGCTCAGGTTAAAGTTAAAAAAATAGTATGATTATATATTACATTTTTAAACTGATATTTTTTGACAATATTTTGAATACTTGAGGCAGGTCGAAAATAAATATTTCTATACTATTTCATTAATAAGTGCATAGAACAAATGAAGGTAGACACAACATTCTTTGTTTCAATAAGCAACAATTTTTAAAGATCATTCTTAGTCTGCGATAAAAATATTTTTTTCTCATGTCTCTTATATTAAAATAATTAATACATATTAAGTGGTTCGTGAACCGGTATAGTATACCTATAAACAGCTATTGTATACAGTCATACATATACTGATTGCAATCACAATGATTTATAAAATGTTGAAGTAATTCTTAATAATGTTTTTTATTCAATTAAGTAAATCACTAAGCCGTTAACGTTTATATTGATAATTGTACCATTGTTACAGATTGTACGAATTATTTAGCCCAACCCATAATGAAGAATGGCAAGCCTGCTGATCCCGCCTACGATATAGATGTGGCAAGTAAGTAAGCTTCTTAGAAAGTAATGCAGCTAATGAAACTATCTTATAATGAAAATGGAATAGAAGGGAATTTAAGAATTCATATATCTTTAATTAAATTGATTATTTATTCCGAGATGAAATAATATGACACTTCTCATCTCCAGCCCACGTTTTGGTGGACACGTCTATGTTTATGGGTGCCGAAAGACTTCAACGGTCAGGGGGACAGAAGGAGGCATAGTCTTAGAACTATTTTCCCCCTAAAGTTGTTGAGACTTGAAACACTGAAATCTTTAAAAAAATAAAAAATACAAACAACATGTAGCTTAAAGTTCTTAAATATGCATAATTAATTTCAGTTACACAAAATTATAATTTAAGTAGGTATATTATATCAAAGTCATGAGATAATTTATAATAATAAACTTATAATGAATCTACCACAGAATGCTCTTAATGAATCATCAATCACTCTCGGCTGTCACTGTGATGTATCACGATTGTTAACGTATTATATTTTTTGTACGTTTTTCATTTTTCCGTACAATATGATATTGGTGAAGTGAATTGTGCTCAACTGGCACGCTTGAAACTCCGAATATAAAGAACTGGACTGAAGTATAACATTTTATTTTCGATTTTTATCATCTATACAAAAATTAAAAATAACTTTATAATAACTAATATACCTATGTATGATTTAATTATTATGATTTAATTATTTGCATTAAATATATGGTGTGCATTTAGTATATGATAGCTATTTTTGTCATATATGTTATAACAAGCAAGGAAGAATTAGAATTAGAATAAAGATTTTTAGACCTAAAGGACAAAACTTGGATGTATTCGTGCACGTTAGACTAAACGTTGTCGTCTATGTCGCTTTGAATAAAGCTTATCTAGTTTGCCTTTTAGTTCATCAGCATAAAAGCTTTGAATTCAAAGCTCTTTACGGAAACACTGAGAAGCTTACTAGTTAGCTTGATACAAAGACAATTGTTTAAATAGTAGTACTACTAATTATGAAATATTTTTTTATGTAATTTATTTATATTGTAACAACGTATTAATTTTTTTTTAATTATTTTTTTCGAACTAGATCAAACATATAAATATTGTAAGATAAATTATATCCACACAGATTTTATTAGTAAAAAAATAACACTTAAATATTTATCATCCACTATAAGTTATAACTTTGGAACAAGTATTTGTTAAAAAGCTCACAAAGAATGTATGAATAGCTAAAACGTCGTAAATGCCTTCTCAGTTCCTAGTTTATTTCATACTTTCAACGTTAAAGACTCTTTGTCCATAGAGTAGTAGCATTAAGACCGTCTTAAAAGATAGATATCCCGTTTTATAGCTTTCACCGACGACACGACGTGCTTCGTAGTAAGAATAATAGGTATTACGAAATATAGGAAATTCGTGCCATAGTCCTACGCAAAATAGTCTTGTGTTGTATAAGAAGTTACATTATTTTATTTTGTGTTTCAATTTTTGAGACTTTGTTATCTTAATATAACTACTTGATAAGGAAAAAATAGTTGTTTCAATATAATTGTTGTCTCGAGGGTCTCGAACTACCAAACACCGTTTATTCAAAAATTATCTCACAGAATGGTTTTATAAATTTGCCTGATAATTAATCAGGCAAATTTATAAAACCATTCTGCGCCATTTCGTGAAGGATTTCAAAGTATATTCTCTTACAGATTATGTAAGGACCATGATCTCTTTTGGCATCATCAGTTTGTTCGTCATGGCTATGGGATGCGGCTTTTCAGTCTATACTTTTCGCAATCCACGTTATATGTTTAAGCGTCTTGCTGCAGGAATACACTTCATCAGCAGTAAGTTATTTTCATATATTACAAATATTAAAAAAAACACAAAAGAATGAAAAAAAATATAAGTTTCAAAGTTATTCTTAATAAAGTAATACAAAAATATTATTAAAAAATCTATACTTTAATTTTTATTATTATTCCAAAATATTCTAATGTGACATAATAATACATTACATCATTTATAATATTATTCTAGTTGTTACAGAAATTTCAATTATTAATATTGTAACGATCTGAGGAATTTTATACAGGCCTTCTTGTACATAAAATAAATTATCAATACTATACGGTAAATTTAGTAAAATTACGGAGCTATCAATGAGCTGAATATAATTATTATAATCGGCGAAAATTCCAAATGATTAAAAATAAAAAGAAAATAATAAATGTTTATACATTTTTATGTAATATAGTTTTATAATAGGTTTGGAAAGTAATGTCGTTTGTTACCAACTTCACACTTAAACTCGCCAACAGAAGGCAACTTTACACTTAAGTCGCGTAATAATTATATATGTTGTAGCAAAACGTGTTTGAGAAAAATTGAAACAATTTAAGTAAAAGTGTTGTGTTCCACAAAAATAATCCTTAATTAAGATATACTGCCAACTTCTTCTCTTGTCTCTACAATTTTTCGTCAACGGTAAATCAGGTAAATTACTACAGGTGTAGAAATTATGTTAATTAGGTTTTTGCATAAAACGCGAGTTTTATGCCTGGACATCATGCTACTACCACCGTGATAGCATAAGGTATCGGACTAGAATGCAAAATAAACTATGCAAAACAAAAGAACACGTAATCACTTAGTCATTCCGAATAATATATTATAGATTAGGTATTATATATTGAGAAATATTTTTTATTAGCAAATCTATAATCGCATCCTATAAGCTAATCAGAACATGACAAATACTTATATTTTTACCAACAGCTTCTTGTACGATTGTCGTCGTGCAAGTTATGATGTCTACTGTGGACCATATGAAAAAGAATTTGAAATTTGTGTATCCAGAACGTGCCTATCATTAGTAAGTATTAATAATATTAAGCAAAATTATAAGCCCAGCTAAGTAGAAAATGCCCTCATATAAATTCAAAGGTCACAAAACAATAACTTTTTTGATTATAAATTTGAATAATTATATTTATGTTTTGGTTAAAAGAATTGCAGGACTATAGTTGAGAACAAAAGAATTTCTAATATTCTTTTAGCTAGCCTTCAGTACCGCTGAAATGCAATATGTTAGTATTGTTAATTTACTATTTATAATGAAAAATAGCTTCAACAATTTAAATGTCAGTCGACAGTGTTATATACGTAAACGTTCCACACTTATAAATTTAAATCGATACTGGCTGAACCGTGCAATGCGACTTATGCTTCGAGATTTACAGTGTATTTTGTATACCCTCCATTATTAGATCGGTTGAAGTTGCTAATTGGATAACTTTATCATTCAGCTTTCTTTGTTATAATATTAAATTAGTTTATCAAGTAGTGTTATTGGTGTTAATATAACAAAGAAATGTTAGTTCATTGACTTGTTGTTGTGCTTGAACTTGTTAAACATAAACCTACTAATTTTGATATAATTACTCAGTCGTCGATGTTGTTTTTATAAGTAATACTGGCCATTTTAATCCTGAACAGGTAATTTTAGTCATAACCGCAACTTACAACAAATGGTTCCGAGAGTCCAGTGTCTAAAAGATCTATTTAATTTCATGATACTATGCTTGGCTACAGTGCTAGACTATGATCATTTAAACATAATATATTAACATAGTTATTTTATAAGCTTTATAATAAAAAAAAATTTTACTAGGCAAAAAATATTTATTCATATAGACTAATATTGGCTTTATGTAAAATATATACGTATTTGCAGTTACCATATCAGTTTCTTCCTGGCATGGTTCGTGGTACTAGTGAACCTGTTCGCCGCCGCTTCATTTTTATGGTACTCACGTAAAAGAAAGGGTGATAAGGCGGCCACAGACGAATTAGCAATGGCTGATGAGCCAACCATCATCGGCCGATGACGCCTCAGCTTCAACTCCATCCAACTATTGTTGTGTGGACACTGCCTCAAGTCTCCTTTGAACAGTGCTCAAATGATAAATAATTGTAAAGGTTTAATATATATACATGTCTTCCATATAATATACATCTTAAAAGCAACTGCCATTTGAAACGTCATACCGCTTAGGTTAAATTGATAATTAAAAAACAATAAATATTTATGCCCGATCCATTATATTTGTGGCTCCATGTGTTGCTCTTAATTAAAGATTGAGAATTATTCACTCATGAAACAAAAGATTCAGGTCAGACCCTTCACGGTGTCATGGTTTAAATTGAAATTATCTACGAATATACTTTAATGTTTGCGATCTTTTTACGCCTTGTTAATCTTATACAAGTCTAATGTATCGCCTTTGTTTTTCTTGCTTGAAATATGTTATGCGTGATGCTGTTTATGATGTGTATATTAATTAGATATATGAGATTAACGATAGCCTTATGATTATTATTAATGTAAATTTGTATGCGATTCAAATAAAATTAGGTTTTATCGTAAACAATTTGGACCATTAAATTACATAATATTATAATTAACTAAGTAGTTAATAAGTGACTAAGAAAAAATTTGGTTATATATTGCTTATATTGAAATATGATAAAAATATTGCTTTAGAAGCAATACACAAAAAATGATAAGAAAGGTTAATTATAATTGCTTCTGAAAATTGATATATTATAATAAAAATCAATATTACTCTCTAAACATATCACAGATACTAAATATATTATTAATAAACTATACGAGTATCTACCAATATTAACTATAATATTACTTTATTATTAAAAACAGTAAATATTTATTATAAACAGTATTTATAATAAAATAAAATATAAAAACAGCACTATCTGTATTTGAATTGCATACAATTTGTTATTTTTATGAATGAACGCTGCGATAAGACTTTTATGTACATATACTTTATGCTATGTTTATTATATCTTGTTCTAGTCAAACTTTTATCTTATATTTGTTTATTTCGTAATTATCACAGTTAGGGAACTTATTAACAATTAATTTCAATCTATACTTTTTAATTATAATGACAATATTAATAATTATATAATATGTAAAAGTGAATCAAGGAGAAATTTGCTCTATTTTACCTTTATCATTAGCGTTTATCAGTAGAGTTTGTATAAACATCTTTGAACAATTGAACCTACGCTCATAAGCTAAGTTTTAAATATCTTGAATTATGCATTCAGGATATTTAAAATTGGACTGGTTAGCTGCGAAAAGTATGGTTCTGGGTTATATTTTAACTATAGTCATTTTCTATTCTGGTAGACAAGAAGAAATCTCAGTTGTTTTAATAGATTTAAAATCTTGTAAGTATTTAAAATCGGCTCTGTCTCTATTTTACCTGAAATATACGAGATATGGCCTAGGACTAAAATCTGCAAAATATGCAGGTTCTTATTAAATTAATATTAATTTAACTATTCCTTTAATATTATTGCGTGTTTGTGTCTAATGAAAAATTTAATACTCTTTATGCAAAAGACAACTTTTTCAAAATTAGGTAAACCAAATTGAGATGATTACGAAATTTATAATTTTATACATTCAAAATAAATAATATTGTAAGATTTTTTAAAAAAAGTATAATCTGTAGCTTTGAAATATAGCAAAGAAACTACTTAAGCTTAAGAATGCTTTAGTTATCGTCGTTTAATTTATTTTAAGTGAAAATTGAAAAGTAAATGTATACACAGATTCATACATAAAAATAAAATCTAAAAAAATCATTTCATGTTATTTTTCAATAACTTCGATTATACTATACTACTTCTAGAGCACTATGTCTTGTACTCTTCATATATATATATAGTAATTGTATATAAGGATTTGCCATACTTAAGTGGTGTAAACTCGAATCTACTATTTTAACTCAGTGCACTAGAAGTAGTGTTTTTTAATCACCGGTTTCTCTTTGCAATGCAAAATGGTGTAAGAATTTGATTTGTAAGTAATAACGTCACAAATCGTAGTCGTAAGTCAAATATTTCATTTATTTTACATTTAATTTTTTTATGCTATAATAGTGTTGATGTTCAGATATTTCGTCTAAAGAGCCCGATTTCCACAATAGTGTACCGAGCGAGTAATACCAAGACAAGGATTTTTAAGTGAAATACGTGTACATTTCCACCAACAAAAGAGTTTTGTATTTTTATTTCCGTGGATATCAGCGAAGTAAGCTGAGCAGAAAATAAGAAATGTATGTATGTATGAAATAAATACTATTGAATCTTCACACAGGGTGTGATTTATATATATATATATATATATATATATATATATATATATATATATATATATATATATATATATATATATATATATATATATATATATATATATATATATATATATATATATATATATATATATATATATATATATATATATATATATATATATATATATATATATATATATATATATATATATATATATATATATATATATCTTTTTATAGCTTCACGCTTAATTCCACGTATAGTAGGGTAGGTAGAGGGAACCGCAGGGAAAAAACAACGTCGGGAGGTGGATACTTTTTCTATTCCCTAATTACTTCATATATTCACTCCGCTACCCATAGATAGTTCTTTTAAACACTCTTTGCTCCTTTCATGCTTGCGTCCGACTACTTGTTGGTGGAATTACAAGTATATCGTTCATTCCGCTTGCAGTGGAAACGGCCTTACTTGACAATTAATTATTTCTTTGTGACTATGAAAAACTTTTTTGACAACTTTAACTATTTTGACCAAGCGTGATCTTTTTATGACTTTTAACCGTTCTATTGATATAATGTAAATAAGCTACGTTAAGTTTTCTATGTATATTTATACTGTTTTTATTCCAATTTTATTGCATTGTCTTGCGTGTTGCTGTTATGTACATTGAATTTATTCTAATAAACATTTATTTGAGTACCAACATCTTAAAAGATTTTTTATTTCCCTGGAACATTATGTTAATTAATGTTTTAGTTATATTTAATATTAAAGTGGACGACATCAAGTAGTAGACGACAGAATACAATGTTGTCACAATATGTTCGCTCGAGAGACTGTTATATATAGTATTTTTATTTATTCGGTCCAGTGAGTTGGAGGTCGGCTGGACTTTATTTATTTGAATTGTTTTTTTATCTGTATATTTTCAACGCCACATACATTCGTTTTCTATTTTTTTATCTATTTCTTGTTAATTATGATTAAAGTTCAATAGGTTACGTAGTTTTT
Organism: Dione vanillae; assembly: GCA_037178615.1. Taxonomy (NCBI): domain Eukaryota; kingdom Metazoa; phylum Arthropoda; class Insecta; order Lepidoptera; family Nymphalidae; genus Dione; species Dione vanillae. The sequence continues at coordinate 1,846,734 of JAZFAU010000085.1, forward strand.
CAAAGATTTTTTTTGCTTTATGAATACAAAAAACGAACGTAAAGAAGAAAAATTTGAACATGGAATTTTAACCAACTATTTTTAATGCTTTTATGATTTAGGTCCATGTATATATCTATACGAAATAGTCGTTTTGATGTTGTAACATTTCACGTTGTTGATATCAGTAATAGGATTTTTTACTTTCCTAAATCTTCTTATTGCGTACGAATCTTACTTGATGTTTAAACTACGCAAAATAATTATGATAAAAATAAGAATTATAAGAGTAAATAACTTTCATATAAAAAAGACTAATTGGCTAAAATTTTCTTCACTGTTTAGCTTGCAGTCTCTACATCTACTTAGTCTGGCCATAAATACTGTTACTATTCAAAATAAGAAAATATTACGTTTGAATTTGGAATCTGTCATTTTTATATGATTGCTTGATGTGTTTTCTTATTTTCGCGCCATTATATTGTTAAATATTTTGTTATATTAAAATGGAGTGGGGTGATAAAGAGAACCGAATCGCTGTGATTGCCTTACATAAAGTAGGTATGGAGAAAAGTGCAATTTTTAAAACTCTCCACCCGCTGGGTATTAGTCAAATGTTTGTTTACCGGGCTATTGATAGGTACAATGATACCTCCTCTGTTTGTGACAGAAAAAGATCTGGCCGTCCACGTACCGTTCGTGTGAAAAAGGTGATTAAAGCAGTTAGGGAAAGAATTCGAAGAAATCCTGTCCGTAAGCAAAAGATTTTATCTCGGGAGATGAAGATAGCTCCTAGAACCATGTCGCGTATATTAAAAGATGACTTAGGACTTGCAGCCTATAAGAGACGTACTGGTCACTTCTTAACTGATAATTTAAAGAAGAATAGGGTGGTAAAATCCAAACAACTACTTAAGCGGTACGCAAAGGGAGGTCACAAAAAAATTTTGTTTACGGATGAGAAAATTTTTACAATTGAGCAGTATTTTAATAAACAAAATGACCGTATTTATGCTGGAAGCTCTAAAGAAGCTTCGCAATTAGTAAACAGAGTACAACGTGGGCATTATCCCACTTCAGTGATGGTTTGGTGGGGTGTTAGCTATGAAGGGGTGACTGAGCCATATTTTTGTGAAAAAGGTATTAAAACGTCGGCACAAGTTTATCAAAATACCATTCTTGAGACGGTAGTTAAGTCTTTAACTAACACCATGTTCAATAACAAAGAATGGTGCTTTCAACAAGACTCGGCACCGGGTCATAGAGCTCGATCCACCCAATCTTGGTTGAAAACTAACGTTCCGGACTTTATCAGCACTGAAAACTGGCCGTCGTCAAGTCCTGACCTAAATCCATTGGATTATGATTTATGGTCAGTTTTAGAGAGTAAGGCTTGCTCTAAACGCCATGATAATTTGGAGTCCCTAAAACGATCCATTCGGTTGGCAGTGAAGAATTTTCCTCTAGAAAGAGTTCGTGCTGCTATTGATAACTGGCCTCAACGTTTAAAAGACTGTATTGCAGCCAATGGGGACCACTTCGAATAAACATTGTATATTTTTAATAGTTATATATTGATGTATTAAACTAACTCACTATGAAAGGAATAAATGTTACGTATAAAAAAAATCGTGCTTTTCTTTATAACAATATTTATGGCAAGACTAAGTATATTTGTATATATACATATATGTGTGTGCAGAATACCTTACATTGCCAATGCTGTCGAAATTTCTATTGAAGATTGCTTTAATACTTTTTAGCATTTTTTGACTATATTTCTTCATAAATTATTAAATAAAAATAATATTCATAAACAGTATAAAGTTTGTAATAATTAAAAACTTTTTTATTTCTCCGTCGTCCATAGCTGACCGAATTCGCTACGAAGAGGCAAATCGGTAGGTACAGCGAGTATCGTACAGTAAGCTTGAAGAAGGAAACCATCTGAGCACACTCAGATGGTTTGGGCACGTAGGACGAAAGAGTGATGAAAAGAAATATGTTAAAAATAATATATGAAGCAAAAATAAGTAGTAAAGTCAGGGGAGACCTCAGTTGACTTTCGAAATCGCAATATCAAAGATGTTAGGAAACCTCACGTAAAAAGAATGAGGACTGGACCACAACAGGTATGCAAGTACCGTAGCGCTTAGCGCTCCATTCTTTCTCATTATCCAGGTAATAGAGATAATGCGTCAAGCCAAGTGTGTGTGTATATGCATATACAGATATACAAATTTTCTCAGATACAGTTAAATTTAATTTACATATGTAAAATCATCACATCGTGTTACAGCAGTGTAAATTACGAACAACCTCAATTTGTCTTGGCATTAGTGTCGCATGTGAAAATAAACAATGACATACTTTGAGAATGTAGACATTTGCAATACTTTCATTTAATCCAATACTGTCATTTCACACTTTCCTTCACAGAATAATATATTTGTGTACAATAATTTTCAATCCAACGACATCGCAAAATAAATATAACAATCACTAAAAAGTTCAAAGTTCCTCTAATTTGTAGAAAGAAAAATTGTACTCACTTTACGTGGATCTATTTAAAGCTTTGCATTGTCGAGATATCTGGCAGCGACCCAGTGTCGGTCTGTGACACTGCCAACGTGAAACAAAGGTTAGTGGCCTAAAAAATCGCCGAGGGAGAGACCACTCGTGCTAATGAACCAGTAAATGTTTTAAGAAATCATCAAAGACATTAATTATGAAAAGTTTATTTATTTTAACTTTATGTATCTTACTTTATAGCGGCATGGTTAATAAAAACACTTGTTTAATTCACAAGACACTTTCTTCTACTCATTCCGCTCTCCGCCTAAATTAAATATAATATTTTTAAGTACAATACGTTATTATAAACATTCCTTCTAGTGGAACCCAACCCCATCACAACTATTTTCTTTATTCAAAGCCAGACGTAGTGTTACCACCATGGCCGCAAGTATTTGTGAGACAAAAGGAAGAGTTTTTGAAGACTTTTAGTAGTTAAATATAGTTAAACAAAAAGTACTTTGTTTATTAAATTCATTTTTCATATAATTCGGCAAAAATAATTTGGTTTATTTGCGAACTTTTGAAAGCGTCATGTATTTCGTGTTCAAGCTTTTAAAGTACATAATTATGATCATTCACAAAAGTTCTAATTGAAAATGTCATAGTATGTTCACAAAATATGTACCTAAGTAACTAACTTTGTATATTTAGCAGTTGAAGCACATATTAATTTTGAAATATAATTATATTATAAGATGACATCAATGTCTCTTTTCATTTTCCTACATTTCATCTTTGGAAAATAATAATGATAAATATTTAGTCAATTCGTTCTTCTTGTTCTTTTAATTAATGGCGTTCGAACGTGTCAGTTGAGCACAATTCACTTCACCAATGTCACGTTGAATAAAGAATACACAAAAGAGAATGTCCGGTAAAAAATATTACACAACAGAGAAATGCATGTTTTTAAGAAATCCAGTTTCAACTACACCTATAACAAGATAAAAATAAGTGAATTTGTTATTTATGTTTTATTTAAAGGAACATCACGCCGCCATTGGTCGTACCAGAAAGTGATACGTATATAACACATTACCTAGATTAAGGTCTAACGTCACAATTACCTCGTTTACAGATTAAAAATATTATATAAGGATATGACATATTAATTGTCAAACGCACTTATTGCTAAGACACTTATGATGCACAATTTGCAAATTTGAAAGTCAATAAAAACAATTTAATCATTTAAACTGAATAATAAAAATAGCTGTACAGTTTATTTCCTTATACAACATTTAACATGCTAGAGAAGTAAATCTATTAAATACGACTGACAAGGTAAATTACCCCTGCTGAACTTTCCTTTACCCATATCAGAATTAATTTATTAGCCTTATGCTAATCTAAAACTGTCATTTTCGACATATCGAACTTTATAAATATTCCACAACACTACAAAGATCATGACGTTAATTAAGTACGGTGGCAGCGGAGGATCAAAAAAACAAAAATATTTAAATTTTTTTATTAAAAAATTACAATCTAACTTATAACAATAGTGGTTACTTACTCTATGCTAGAGACATACAAAGAGTAATTTTATATTTTTAAATATAACTAATATCATTTAACAGTATAGGTGAAAAATCACTCTGCGTTTTAAATAACTTTTTTTTTTTTTAGCTTCACGCTTTATCCCGCACATGGCAGGGTAGGCAGAGGGAACTGCAGGAACCATAAGAACCCAGTGTTAAGACACTCCGTTACTTAGTCCCTGCTTACTCCGTCCCCACTTTCCGCCGTTTTCGAGGCATTATTGCGTGTTGAGTGGCGGAACTCAACGCCGCGCTTTTGCCTTAGATTTAAATAACATATTGTTATAATTTCCAACCCAACCAAGCGCTGCGCTAGACAAGCAGAGCTTGGTTTCACCAAAGCGATAGTAAAACAAACTCTGACGGTCCAGGACGAAGAAAATGTAAATAAATTAATCCATCCTCTCCGAGCGAGAATTGAGCATGCAAGCCGCGAGGTGGCACTGCGACTCTGCGCCACGACAGACTCACTTTTTATATTTATTGCGACCCACAAAAAATGAAATACAGTCTGTTACAGATTGAAATAGAATTAGAATTCTTATGGGTCGCGCCTCCTTAAGGTATTCGTCTAGTTGACGTGCTAGTTTTCTTATTGCGTCTTTATCCCTGAAGGTAATAGCTGTTTTTGCTCTTGTGTCCACTATATCACTCATGGAACTCTTATTTGTTTCACGAACGAATCGCGTAATACCGTCTTCTGCGATGTCCGAATCAATACAGTCTTTAGAGTCTCGTTGATGCGATGACAGCGTTTCTGAGGGTCCGAGTTTTGATGATCACTACCACACGTACTCACACGTTGATCCCTGAGATTTATTATTAATCCATGAGTTTCCCTTTTTCCATAATATCACCTAATAAGATCCGTCCACCCAAGTAAGTTGTAGGGTGGAAAGACCTGTGTATCTTGAGTTACCTCTAGCTCTTGACTTATCGCCATGAATACGTTTGACCTATCTATGAAGGCCAATTGGTTAATATATCTAGTATGTAATTGTATCAGTCTTTGTCATTCGGAAATTCAGTGTTCGGACTTTTTTGTCTCTTTTACACATTTACAAATGAAAAAATTAAAGCTTTGCCAAAGCAAAAATGCTTGTACATAATATAAATATGACCTTGAAAAGGTAACTATTTGGCAGACAGTCAGACTCGATTCCGCATTTATTAATCATTGCGGGTAAAGACGTTATTTATAATGTGTTGATACATTACAATACAATATACTTTATAGCGCACAAAGAATAATTACACATTATAAAAATAAATCTAAAAATGAAATGAAAATATAAGTTACATAAAATTATAGTCTAACATCAAAATACCTATTTCACTTATATGTGTGAATATATATAAATAAATATAAAAAATCATATTACACATTTATAAATAAGCATTTAGAAAAATAAAAAAAAATCAAGTAAAAAATTCAAATATTAAGTTACACAGTATAAAAATCTGTAAATTTAACTTTTGTATTGTATTTGAGTTGTTTTAGAAAAAGCAAGTCTAATCTCAATAGTTACGAGCTCCAAAGTCGAGTAGCAATAGGTAATTGTCGAAGCAAACAGAACAAAATGACAACTCTTTTATTTTCACATTTAAAACGTAAAATACATTTATTTATTACTAAATATTTAAAACACAAACCGAAGTTGACATTTGAGAATACAGTGTCAATGATACTGGAGCAAGGTCATATGGAGCTCTCGGATGTCATTAATAGAGAGAAATGCTTAACTGGCACAAATTTCTCATTTTCAAAAACTCCATTTTAGAAAAAATCAAAACAGTGTATGTGTTGACACATAGGTATTGTGTATAGAGTGGACGTTTCCGCTTGTATGAGTGGCTAAAAATTCTACAGACTTTTGAAAGTACGAATTGTAAATATTGATGGCTTCGTATATATATAGTTATGGCTAATATTTAGATTTAGTCATGTCTCTTATATTGGCATAATGAGGCTATAGAACTAAGTAAACTATAGAACTATAGAACTAAGTTACTAAACTAGTTCTTACTCTAGTTCTTTCTCGTTTAGTTAGTAGTTAACAAGACAAAAACAACTTATTGCATATAATTTACTCAAAATTCATTAGGGCATGCAAGATAAATATTACGACTTGGGCGCTATGCAATTTGTCTTGCAGTTAGGGTCCGATAACTATTGAATTTGTGACTTTAAAAGACAGTCATTCGATTGTTCAAATTCCATATAGTTCATTCAATCCATTTCATGTGAAACTAAATCATTACATAGTAAACTAAATAATTAGAATGTTTATCGTATAGCCTCCGTACCAGAATGAGATATAAATTAACGGTGTTAATAAGAAACCAAGATTGCTTTAACTTGGTTTAGTAAATGACATCAATAAATATTATATATGTATATATAATTATTTTTATGTACAGCTTAAAATTGACTTTGCTATATTTTTAAAAGACTTCAAGATATTATTTGATTTGTCAAATACGCAATTTTAGTACTTTTTGCATTTCGACACATCTCAGAAAAAATAATAATAAAAATAATAAAAAAAAACAAAATAAATAAAATAGGGATAACGTTGTTAAACCTTGACTAGTGTGATGACGTTAACCGTATAATTTCTGAACTCAACATTTTATTTACAAATATTTATGAACAGTTTTGAATAATCTTATACCTTATTACATCCACAATATATAAAATGCATCATGCACAGTTAAAGATTTGCTATTAGGGTCTTATGTTTTATTATGAAAATAATTCCGGACCCTACTGTAAATTAAACATTTATTTCTTTATTGTATACTTGCTTCGCTCACATTGAATCAATAAATAAATGTTAGATATCAAAAAAGAAAAAAAATTAAACAGCTTAAACTATAGTCAATTGAAATAGCACAACAAACAAACTTACTTTCGCATTTATAATTTTATCAAGGATAGTGTTATATATGTGTTTATAACATAATTTGTTTCAATAATTGACAGCGTGAAACCAAAAGCTACAGCTAGTCTTTCGGACAAGAAATCGATTATTGTTACAACGTCGCATAGCAACCGTTACAAATCTTGCATGTTGTACTAAACGTAATGGATTAAAATATTTTTGATGAAACCTTAAACAGATCAATAAGGGAAGGTAATTCAAGCCGATCACGCGATATGGCCGACTCTAAGGTAAGCTTTTCCCCTTTCCACTTAATTATTGTGACTGAGGCGACATGCGACTTGGCATGCTTTATTATGCTACGTTTTATGCTTCCCTCAGACTACGAAACGTATAAAGTAGAACTGTCATTACATATTTTTTTCCTCGGGAATAAATAACGAGTTTAAATATATAATATATCTTCGTTACTTTTTGTTTTATCTAGTTGATATTTATGTATTTTATCTTCAAAATACATTTAGCAGTATATCGTATAGCATGAGTACACAATTATTACAATATTTAAGAGTGACTAGTAGAGACCTCGATTGACAATAGACAAGGTGAAAGAGCTTACGCAGGGACCGCAGCGTTTGGCGCTTCGTTTTTTCTGATTACCCCGCAAAGGACAAACCGTGAAGTTATGTATGTATAGTTATTACATCGTAATGCTGAAAAAGATTGGAAAACAGGGAAATTTGTATATCTTTTAAGTAAATTGTAAAAGAAATGAATATATATTAAACAATTGGCCATACTAGATATATTAAACATTTTGCTTTCATTACCGGATTTTCCCACAAAGTTAATACTAGTAAAAGCTCCCAAGTCCAGTATACAAAGTTGTAACATAAATGTTAGGTACTAACTATTCTGTAATTTAATGTTCCTTCTCTTAACTCGTCTGAACTGGAACTTCTATATTGTTTAGAACTAAAAGTGCCTTAGAAAGGTTTAAAACTGACTGCTCTTGTACTAATTACATTATGGTTACTTTCTATTAAAAATAATTATATTGCTTTAAGGAAACTAACAAAGACGCTAAAAGTGAAAAGAAGAAAAAGCTTCAAAACGCTGTTGATGATGACTCTAGTATATCGAATGGTTAGTAAATAACAATTTGAAACTCATTTTTTTACATGCTTCTATATACATTATACATATATGTTTATCCATAGTAGAGATATATACTTGTATATAAATTTTAAATTTATTTTTTTGATTAAATTCTCTAACAGTTTATAACTGTATTTGTTATTGTAAATTACATCATCATATGGTAATCAAATTTTCAATACAGTTTTAATAAAAATACATTGTATAATAAAAATTGACGTTAATTTATCAAATATCATACATTGCCTCGGCTAGAATATAAAAATATATCCACAATATAAAAATAGTACGATTTTGACAGCTTTTATAATTTCCAGCAGTAGTGCAATAATTTTTCATAATTTGACAAGAAAGTGTAGTTTATTAGATTAAGAGGCTTTCGTAAGAGGCGGGTACAAATCCTCTGATTTATTCCTATTGTTATTGTGGAATTAAAATAAAATTTGAATATGTTATGCTTATATTCAGGTTCTCAAAATTACGATAGAAAACCTAGGCTAGAAAGTAGCGCTCGTTATTGTCGTTAATTATGTCATAAAAACTTTCATCAGTTGTAATTTTTAAAAAGAATTCTTGTAGGTGTAATTAAATTAAAACAAAACTACCTTGTGCTTTTTGTGGATGCAATGTTTATAATTTAAACTGATTTATGCAACAAGTAACAAAGAACAGGTGTTTATGAAATACTTGTTTAAAATTTTTGCTCGTAATAATGTCGAGAGTGGCTTACATGTTTCCATGAACCGTTAATCCTAAATGCTCAGTGAATATCTATTTGCTATACAATTGGTATTGAATAAAAGGCTGAGGTTTTTTTGTGGAAATCAGATAATAATATAATTAGGTTTATATTTATACTGATAATTGTAATTCAAGCTGTACCTAGACTGCTTTGTCTAAATAAGTCGTTAGCATTTATTACATTGAAGCACAATGTTTCTAAACTACCTTGTATAAGGGACACTTGAAAATTATGTAGCAAAATATTGTCGCTATTCTAGCAAAATTATATGAATATAGTAGTTTTAAACAAAAAAATATATATTTCTCCTGATTTAAAAAATACAATATTTAAAATCTCAACTATTTGCGTAGTACGTAGTAGCATAAAGGGATTCTTTCTTTTTTTATTTACTATCCTATTCTAATAGTGTGTGGCGCTGTTTTTAAAATCATATCACTTGTTACTGTGGCGCCACCTAAATTTGCCTTGTATTCTTTACTTCTACTCTAAATTTGTAGTTAAGTAACAACAATATAATATGTAGCACTAAATGTTTTCTATGCGCTCAATTAAATTAAAAATACAATGTTATTACAATTTTCAATTATCTGTCCTTTTCAATAATAAAAAAATATGATATTTTCGATACATGATACAGGAATTGAGGAAAAAGATACCTCTTGCGGTCAAATAGGCCAAGGTGTAGCTACAGGCGCTATAACTATAAATAGAGATGAATATCTGCAAGCCTATCGAGATATGATATATGAACACAATCAGCTTCAACTAAAAAATAATTTACTTCATCGTCGGCTTGCCGAATATTATAAGTAAGTATGATTTTGTTTGTATTTAATATATGTATATAATCCTGATGGTTGACCGCTAGCTGCCTAAACTTTCAACGGTTGTTGGTTCGATTCTTTATGGAGAAGAAAGAATTACTTACTCGCTTTGGTAACAAGGCAACGCGCGACTTTGAGTTTACCACTTATCATATAATATCTCAAATATGAGCGAAGAGTGAGCACAGAGTGTCTTAGCATTAAATTCCCTCCATCTGGAAATATAATAAAGCTTTATATATAATGAAGCTTTATTTATTTCTATTTTAATAAATGTACAGATTACAATTTTAGTACGCTTAGTCTATAGATATCCTTATTTGTGATTAGTTTACAACGGCGTAATTCTGCCGATAATACAATTATTACTGCCTTGTCCGCATCGATGGCGGAACGTGAGCATTTATATTGTATACCTACATTTAGCGATATAGTACCTACATATAGCAGTACATATAACAACGCAGTTATTGACGAGGACACGTAAAAATGGTATGACAGAATATTCTTAATATTATTTACGCTTTATCATAGTAGGGTAGGCAGACGAAACTGAAAGAACCGTGGGAACCTAGTGTTAAAACACTCTGTTCCCAGCTTTCCACCTTTTTGAGGCATTGCGTGTTGAGTGGTGGAACTCAACGCCGCACTTGCTCAGTTACCATAGGGAAGAAAATGGAAATGATAAAATCCATCTTCACTGAGTGAGAATCGAACCCACAAATCGTCGCGTTTACAGGCAGATGCCACGCCGTCGTGCCACGAATTTGACACACTTAATATTAAGAAAGAAATTAACTCGCATAACTGTTGAGAAATATACTTAGAGTTAATTTTACTATAAAAATTAGGAAGTCACGTTGAGTTTTATTCAGTCGTTAAAATGCAGTCTCAATTACATACGTAAAATAAAGCAAAAGCTGAAATAAAAGAAAAAGAACTTACATTTTGAGCATGAAATTATTACGAGGATTAGAACGTTATAATTTGGTGTTCTCAAAGAATTAGAACCTATTATGGTTTGGTTTTTTCAGGGTATGTTGCGCAAAAATACTTAAAAATGCATAGAAACATGAGATCCTCCAATAAAATATTTTGTATTTCGCTAGTCAAATTTTAACACTCGTTATCCAAGTGGCGCAAATTAAAATTGTTATCTATATTGTGATTGATTACAGAAAGAGAAAGCTTGACCACGTACTTAAACCTTTAGAAAATGTTCCACATTTGGAAGACAAATACCAACAAAAATTATTCACTTATCAAGAATTGAAAGAAAAAGAAGAAATAGAAATGGCGGATGTAAGTAAATTTTCACTACTTAATTTGTTTTCATAATCTAATACAATATGCAAATATTGTATTTAGTACATATATTTTTTAAATCATTTACTTGTGTTTTAATGACAAGTATATATATTAGTTCGGTCAATTTAGACATTAAAAAGTAGTAAAATAACAAAAATTCCTGGAAAGCCAAATATTGGTGAAGACCTATAGTTTACCATTACATATCAAGTTTTAAAAGTCCCCATCGATCCTATGTGTGCTTAAAAAGATATTCTAGGTCAAAGGTCAAAATTTGAGGTTATTTGAATTTTGCTTGAAAATGGTAAGTTTTATCAACAAAAACTTCAAACCAAAGTTGTAGATCTTAAAATTATCTACAAAAATGGTATCAATGATTTTTTTCCTAACAGTTACCATTCCTGAGATATCGCGATTATAAGAGTCATATTATACATGATATGCACATGTAAGCCACGTATATACCTACAATACATATTGAGCACTTAATACAAGTATAAATACTTATTTGTTTCTCTTTTATAGATATTATACTATCCTAAGAACATTTATTCTAATGGTAGCCAGTCTCTAACTGAATTTCCTCTATGCACGGCTTGAAAAACATTGGTCTATTCTATTTGCTTTTGCAGCTTTGGTTTGATGTTTTTATTGATAAAACTTACCATTTTCAAGCAAAATCCAAATAACCTCAAATTTTGACCTTTGACCTAGAATATCTTTTTAAGCACACATAGGATCGATGGGGACTTTTAAAACTTGATATGTAATGGTAAACTATAGGTCTTCACCAATATTTGGCTTTCCGGGAATTTTTGTTATTTCAAATGTCTATATTGACCGGACTATATAATTCGCTTTTAAGTTACAAATAGTCACTTAAGTTATATTACATATAGATGCACTCTTTATATAAAATCTAGATGTTTTATATAATTCTGTTGAGAAGCTAGCCATAGTAATATGATTAGAAGTGGAACAGTTCAATACAAATATTATTTTCATATTTTAGACAAGTCAATCAAAATTAACAAAGTAAATTCACTTATCACTTTTCACTGTTCTAATATAACATTTGTTGAATTAATTAAAATATACTGTAGAAACTCTAGGCTTATACAATTGTTTTTAGTTGTTCGCTGAAGTTATATACCTGTTCCGCATTTTATTTACAATACGTTAAATAATAACTAGGTTATTATATATATATATATATATATATATATATATATATATATATATATATATATATATATATATATATATATATATATATATATATATATATATATATATATATATATATATATATATATATATATATATATATATATATATATATATATATATATATATATATATATATATATATATATATATATATATATATATATATATATATATATATATATATATATATATATATATATATATATATATATATATATATATATATATATATATATATATATATACGAGGGTCAAACTGAAACTTTTTAGAACTGGCAACTTAAAAGCATTATATTAATAAAATAAGTTTAAATTTTGAAAATAGAACTCTTTACCAGTAATATTGAGTATACATTTCATTCATTTGTCATTTGTTTTACGATTTGGCGGCAAATTGAAAATTGTCTGTGTACTTCAGAATGAATTTAAGCCGAGAAAATTTTCGTGCAATGATTTTTTATGACTTTCGATGTCATATAAGTCAACAAGAAAGTTATGATAGACTTCGATTGGCTTTTCACGATGAAGCCCCATCTCGTGCCACAGTTTACAACTGGTTTAATGAATTCAAACGTGGTCGAACTAATCTCACCGATGATTTGCATGAGGGACGGCCTTCTACAGCGACGACTGAAGATAATATCAGTGTTGTGCGGCGTATGATAGAGACTGACAAAAGAGTGACCTATCAGCAGATTCGGACAAGTCTAGGCATAGGTATAAGTCAAGTGCACAAAATCCTCCATGAACATTTAGCGGTCAGGAAGCTTTGTGCCCGCTGGATACCGCATAATTTGACCGAGGCTCAAAAACTCCGCCGTGTTGATTGGTGCCGAGAAATGATCCAAAAATTTAACGGAGGTGACTCAAATGCTGTGTTCGACATACTAACGGGTGACGAAAGCTGGATTTACTGTTATGATCCGGAAACCAAAAGACAGTCTGCTCAGTGGGTGTTTCCTTCCGAAGAGTTGCCAACTAAAGTGAAGAGAGGTCGAAGTGTTGGAAAAAAGATGGTGGCCTCGTTCTTCGGAAAGACAGGTCATTACGCGACAGTTGTCTTAGAGGATCAGAAAACGGTTAATGCAGAGTGGTACACTAACAACTGTTTGCCACTTGTCTTGGAAAAAGTTCGAGAGAAACGACCTCGCAGCAGGATCCTCCTTCATCACGACAATGCCTCGTCGCACACGGCCAGGCAAACGATCGACTATTCGGCGACCTTAGACTTGGAATTACTGGGTCACCCGCCGTATAGCCCCGACCTCACACCCTGCGATTTTTATTTATTCCCGAAAATAAAAGAAAAACTTCGAGGAAAACATTTTATGGACGCCGAAGAAGCAGTGGCTGCGTTTCAAAACGCCGTTGAAGAGACCCCTAAGGCCGAGTGGGCAAGCTGCTTTTCTCAATGGTTCTATCGAATACAGCGATGTATTGATGTAAATGGACGCTATTTTGAAAAGTTATAATAAAACTAATAACTTGGTAGAATGCTTAGTTTTGGATTTTCTAAGAACTTTCAGTTTGACCCTCGTATATATAAACTATATTCTGCAATAGGTTCTTATGGTTCCTGCAGTTCCCTCTGCCTACCCTGCCATGTGCGGGATAAAGCGTGAAGCTAAAAAAAAAAAAAAAAAAAAAAAGAAAAAAAATATTCTGCAATAAGTAAGAAAAATACCATAGAATATAACCAATAAAGCAACAAAGACCGTTTACTCGTACCTCGTACAATCATTAATATATGCTCACGATGACCTAGTTAATATTTTAACGTATTCTAAATAAAATGCGGAACAAGTATATACTATATAGCTTCAGCGAACAACAATTCTATATTATCTATATTCTGTAGAAAACAAAATATATTATAATATAACAATATATGTTAATATATACATATTTATATTACTAAAAAAAATTAAAAACATGGCACTGGAAGCCAAGGTAATAATCCCCTAGACCCATTAAGGTTTGTTAATTTATATGCATACATACTAGAAATATATTCCCGTGCCCTAATTGACGTGCCTTAGGTGTGCCTAAGCATTAACACATTTAACGATCAATATTTATATATAACAAAGAAAAATTTAAAATCAAATATTACGGCCTTACTAATTACAAAGTTAAATTAAATAAATTTAATGAAATAAAAAACTACAAATTTACTTTATTTTTTGTGTAGATGAAATCAAAACTGAACGTAGTACAAGTGCAATACATCGACAAACTAGAACATGCAGAGAAAAGTTTTGATAGCCTTCAGACTTATGAACGCACAACTGGCACTGGACTTATATACTCAAAGAAGGGGAAGCCAATTGCAGATAAGGTAAAATTGATTACAGCTTCTCGTCGTTAATTAAGTCAAAGTAGAAATGTAATACTAATTATCTTAAATGTAAAGTTAATTAAATTAAAAATATAAGATGATTATTTAGTAAAAGTATAGCTACTTTCGAAAATTCCTAAATATTGATATTAATATTTAGAATTTTATTAATAAATGAAAGACTGATGTGTTTAAAATCTAGCGCGAGAAATGTCTTTTTCAACACAATAACAGTTACTTGTAAACGAAAACACATTTAAGTTTTATATCATATTAAATATATGCTTATGGAAGAAAATTAATTAACAATTTAAGGTCAATTTGTATCAATAATATCATTTCAAACACCCCCAGAGTTATCAGAGTCAGTATAAATTATTGAACAGTATTTTTTCTGATTTCTTCATCTATAAATTAAAATTTCATTACAGTGAACTTCACATATATGATCAGATATAGAGTATTTGATCGTTGTTATATTCTGTTTCAGACAGTTGAACGATTTCTAACCCTGCAAAAGCGCAAAAGTGAACAATCATCGGCTCTATGCCTCCGCTACATCCGAGCGAGAAATGCAGTAAATGAATTAGAAATTATTGTTCATAAGCTAGAAATGATCGCCCCGGGTCTTAATGTAGCTCAATTTGAACAGCTTTACATAGATAAACAAAATTACTTATCAAAAATTGAGGGTAAGTAAGTATTAAAATATACAAAGTACCCAATGAAGAAAATATTTAAATATATAATATTTTCTTTAATTTTTATTTATATCAAAAGTATACATTTCA